>JAXDDX010000214.1:0-607117 GCA_034670405.1 Hoplostethus atlanticus
TCTAAAAGATTTCATTATTATCTATTATAGGTGAGATTCACAGTCACCAAAGTACATTGCTATACATATACATATTTAGTATGATTTATAATACAGTATGTGTTGTAGTTGATTTACCAGTTGTATCGACATATTATTTTATTCAATCAATTATTTGTCTATTTTACTCGTCATATCAACAACAGTAGGGTTTATTGTAAAGCATAGTGATTTCACTATAGTATATGCATTTAGACTTGGTCTGTCTTATTGCTTTGAATTCACTCACAATTCTTGGAAGGAACTGCAGCTGAAATTCTGACTGCTCAGCTGGCTCAGGAAGTTTTCGTCAAGGTAGGGTAAAAGAGGAGCCAACTTGATCGAGAACCACAATCTGATGAACTCTGTATTGCTGTGGTTACCCCGACCGAGGCTGTCCAAGACTCCAAATATATCCAGAACATTGGATTCAGATTGATTGGTGCCCTATTTTAAATCAAAGTTAGTCTTGGCAAATATGTGAGAACATTTTATTAGATACATGTAATAAAGCTGTCTATTCATGCATGTATTAATGTGATGCTGTTGGAACACTTAGTGTACAATTTCTGCTGTATCGTTTATGTATCATTCATGATTCTATAGTTAGTTCATATTACCATCGGAACTTTGCAGCCTGTCTTGAATAATTATTATCGTTTGCATAACCTATGTGACAGGGTGACGCTGATGTGTGATGTATAGCGTTGGAGGGTAATCACAAGCAAAGGGTGATGTATGTGTTTGAATGTGCTTGCCCTTTGCCACCTAGGTGGTAAGTTATATTGCACTCGTCAAGAATAACAGGAAACATACTGAATGGAAATGGATCAGAAATATTGAGAACTTTTGTACCAAATTAAAGAAGACATTTAAAGTTGATTCAACAATCCTTCTGAGGTTTTGTTCCAGCATCCTGGACTTGTCTTGCAGTAAGCTTATGTTATTGCCCCTCTCACAAGACAGTTTATCAGTCAGCGTGTCCACAGCATCAGATATCTAGAGAGAAATGTAATGTAGATAGATCTCATTGTCATCCACAGCAAAATGGCATGGAATTTTTTTTTGGAAAAATGGTTAATGTTGGTAACTTAACACAAGAGGGTGCCATTTAATAATAACACTGATATTGTTTCCGACTTTCAAAAATCCCACACATTACTAGGTTCACTGTTTTTATGTACAGAGGGTCAAAGGACAGTGGGGGGGCGGGGGGGGGGGGGGCGTCTGAATTTCTCCATTACTGTTATTGAGTGAATTCCAAAAAACGTACTCTGGAACTGACATCTCCCAGGTTTATTGACTGGCAAGTTTCCTGGAACGCATTTCTTGGCGTGGTGGCATTGCTTGTTCTTTTATTAAAAAGGTGGAACATGTGTTAACTCTTGTTTTGAACATTAAAATAAACTTGAATTTCTGCTGAATATTTATGTGTGTGTGTGTGTGTGTGTGCGTGTGTGTGTGTATTTGTGTTGTTCCCCTGACAACAGTGATTGATTGTATTAATCTGCATACCGACCTGTTTTCAGACATCAATGAGCCCGGATCTAAAAATAACAAATTAAAAAGTTTAGAGGATAACCACTTTAATTTGTGTGGTTTTTAGCCATTCCATAATTAGTGTTTCATTGTTCTATTGTTTCATTGTTCTTATAAAAGTGATGATGCTTTGGTAAGATTAAGGTTTTTCCTTACTTGTTGTATTGCTCTGAAATGCAAAGACATAGCAATGTGATTTATTGAGTATTTTGAGCAGTCAATAGACACATATAAGTTAAAAGCGCTACATAGTATAGTGCTACAAATAGAAAATAGACTTACATTCGGAGAGATGAGTGTTGTACATACTGAGGGAATAAAAAAAATATCCATTTATTTTTTGCGGTACATATTAAATTATATATATATATATATATATCTATAATATAAAATATTAATACAGGCTTTCAAATTATTAATGTAGCCTTGAGAATTTGTTAAATGCATTGGATTCAGATTTCTATCGATACAGATTTCTATTGATACACAAGTGCAAATTGATCATTTATTGAAGAATTCCCCCCTCAGCCTTCTACATTTACAGACTCAGTAGAATACAATTTCTGGTGTATGCTATAATAACTGTTTAAACAAACTTACCAACACCGATAGTTGAGAGTAACAGGACTTTGGCTAAAGCCCCGGGGCCTCCCATTGTAAGACTGGGGCTCCGCTCACCTTCTCATTTGTAAACCTCTATTGATCTTTAGTTGTTGATTCAGTAAAAGGCTTTTAGAAGATAGCAATATTAGAAATAGGGAATACAATCATTCTCAAAAGTGTGTGCACCTTTGTTAAACTACAAAATAAATTAGAAATACAATTAGAATATTTTTTTGTCTGAGATCTACACTGGTAATCTTTCAAAGGGAAAAGAATATTGTAGAAAGTTAAGGCGTGAAGGTATCAATTTCAAATATATTAAAAATCTAGTGGGCATACGTATTTACCCCTTGTTTCATTTTAGCTAAATTGTATCACTTGGAATATATATTTATTATATTGTATATAGTTTATTACAGCTTTAACATTTACAGTTAGGTTTTCACAAAGTTTGTAAATCCAGGTCTTGTTAAACGCCATGCACCCTTTAACCGACCAATTGAGAAACAGTATATTAAAGAAGTTTGCATTGTGAAAGGGTAATTAGACTCAGACTAAGTGATACGTTAATGCCACTATTACTGATCACAACCCTCATACCTTTTCAAGCCAGCTTTGGCAATATGGTATTAATACAGCGATGACAAAAGATTGTGCTCACCTGTCTATTTCCCTTGCTGTGTCAGAGAAGAGTGAGGATGGCAACTAAGGGTGAGGCCAGGTATACATTGGGTGGAGTATCCTGCTGAGTAACATAAACGAGGCTTTCAAATAGACACAGATAGGATGCAAAAAAAACAACCAAAGTGGAATGTCTTATATTCAATCAAATGGAGAAACAGGTATACAGGTATTCACAGTGCACCACATATGAGCTATGGCCTCAAGCATTTTAATTTGTGACTCGCATTGAAAAGCCTATGAAGACCATGAGATCAGAAGACAATTGTAGAGACAGTTTTGGAGCTATAACTTTTGCCAGGACCACATAGAAAGGAATGAGATATTATTTGGAAGCTGGGATTCTTCAGGGGCCAAACATTTACATTACATTGATGTTGTTTTAAATTAAATCAAGGAGTAACCAAATCCTACAATCTCACTTGTAATCTCACTAGTAAATACGCATTCAAGGGTAGTTGATATTATTGGCAATAGAATTTGCTTCATAGTTCATAGTTTACCTATGGCTGTCATCATCATTATTATTATTATCACTATTATTATCCGAGTTATGTCCATTGCGAACAAATTATTATTTATTATAGTCATTGTGGGCAACCGCATTTGTTGACAACCTGCAATCAGAAAATACCAAACTATTAAGCCTATAATTTATCATCACAGTTATGTTTGGAATCATAGCCGCTTTAAGACAACTTGTCAGACAGACTGTCAACTGTCGGCATTCCTCTTCCTCCATGATGATGCCAGTACCTAGAATGTATTTGGCCCAACCCTGAGTGTTTGCTTCTGTCTATTATATGTGACACATCCACCCATAATATTAATAGTCTGGGAGAGTTCTGTTAAAGCAAGGCAGAAATTACCGATTGCAGAAATGCATTGTGCTTTTTCACAAGACAGGAGGTGATTGTCCACTCCTCTTGATGGATGTGATCCCTATGATCTTAAAATAATTTAAAAACATGTTCACATTCAATTTAACTATATTTGTATTATATTATATTTTAACTATAAAGTAAACAACAACCAATATAAACAAAATAATCCATCCATCCATTGTTTCAGAATGAATGTATTTTCTCAGTAAGATCATATTTTCATGTTACTTGTTGTAGTAAGTTGTGTCAGTATATACTGTAAGTAGGCTTAAAAAGGTGTAAACCATTTCACAAATAAAACAGTGACTATAGTGATTTTAGGCAGGTTTACCCTTCACTACATCCCAGAGTGGCTTCAAATGTGAGAGAAATTTGTCATTTGTCTGTCAAAATGTCACATTTTAGAGATTTAGAAACAATTGCAATTTAACCTTTATTCAAAACAGAGAGAAATTCATAAAGACTATATGCTGTGTGGTTTGAATTAATTTAACTTTGCAAATTAAAATGGATGAATGCTGCGACCTTAAAAGGTAAGTTGCATACCTACAAATACAGATATTCTCGATGGAAGAAAGTGGTTTTAGCTACCTGAGAACATTGGATACATAGTCACATAAGATGTAGCTAATGTCTGCAAAGTTATTTGTCAAATGCACAATAATCTTTTTTTGATGATGAGTTAAAAAAAAACCTAGTTCCCTCTTCTCTGAATGAAGGTGTGCTAATCAGTGAAATCAGTTACTGTAGTCTTTGGTTGGAATGAAAACCTGCAGACTCTCTGCCCTCCATGGCACATGGTTGAATAACCCTGCTCTAGATGTTGTCCTCTCAGAGTACCTAGATATAAAAGACCTATCCATTTTATCAAGCTGTCTTTAGCCATTTTCTTTTCATGTTTTATCTAGTCATGATGCATTTTATCAGTTCTACTAAACAAATGCTTCTAGACTCTCTGGTGTTTCCCTGGGTGCATACATATACTCATTTACCTCATCTCTTCCAATTACAATTTCTTTGATTTTAGTGTTTGTGTCATTTTGCTTGTTCTGTAGAGCACCTTTGTGACACGTCACAATCAGTACTGCTGGACTGTATCCAGCCAATTCTTCACTTTGTAAAATGCAAAGTGATAAGAATCTTGCTCAAATGCCAAACAAAGGAGTGGTTAGAAGAGTATATGAAGCGTACAGCTGGGGAAATGTGACACACACCCTTGGGTGGGGAGAACATTACATGTGCAAAATGGGAGGGACCTCCTCAACATTCCTGTGCAGGGTTGTTCTTTGCTTTTTTATGGGGATTCCCATCAAGGTTCTGGTGCCTTCCACATTTCAATAAGCTTCCATCAAACTCTCTACAAGATTGTGGCACAGCTTTCACTGTGGAGGTGTACACTCACAGCCCACTTTATTAGGTACTCCTGCTCGTTAAGGCAAATGGCCTGCTCCTTCAAACAGTGAATCATATGATTGCAACTCAATATATCAAGCTTGCAGACATGGTGAAGTGGTTTCGCTTTTTGTTCAACCCAAACATTAGAATGGGCAAGATGTGTGATCTAAGAGACTTTGACCATGGTGTTGATTGCTGGTGCCAGACGTGGTGGTTGCAGCATCTCAGAAACAGCTGCCCTCCTGGGATTTTCACCACTACAGTCTCTTAGAGATTACAGAAAATGTTGAGATAAACAAAAACCATCCAGTGAGCCAAAACACTTTGTTAATGAGAGAGGTCAAAGGAGAATGGGCAGACTTGTTCAAGCTAACAGAAAGGCCACAAATGCTCAACAGCTCTTTACATCAGTGGCGTGCAGAAGGGCTCCTTGTTGAAGAATACCAAGAATTCAGGCTGTTCTGGAGACAAAGGAGGTTCCTACCCAGTACTAGATGTACTAGATATGTTCTAGTATTGTTAACTACGCAACTCCACAGGGCCTGGTTGTGTTAAAAATAGCAATACCAACTGTAGAATAACCCCAATTTCATAGAGTCAGTCAATGAACAATTCAATATGATACCAACAAGGCACTACATCATAGTATTAATCAACATCAGCATCACAATATTATGATTGTGTTTATTGTTATCATGACCATTATCTAATACTAATCCAATACTAAACTACTACTAATAATACTAAACTAACTACTAATTATTATTTTATATTATTAATTTATCCAAGGTTATTTGCAGGTTTTTAGAATCATTTGAATCATTTTTTTAGATTAGATAATTTTGTGCACATTCAATTTAATTCAATTTAATTTAATTTATTTAGAAAATGGAAATGTTGGGGCTGTAGATGTATGCAGAGCAGTGACAGCTGTGCTGATACTGTGATATCATGTGAAGCTGTAAATAAAAGTGGTGATATGTTTGTGAAGCTAAATTAAATCTGTGCTTTGATTCACAGTATGGTCTGTATAATAGAGAAGAAAACTGGTTACAGGCTTACTCAGGCAACTGAGATTTATTAAATCTGATTTTTTAAAAAAAGAAAGTGGTACATTCAGTCCATATTTCAAAGCAAACAACTCCTCACTGGCAAAGCTGGCAGAGATGCTTCCACAAGTATTTCAAGCCTTTCTGGATCTGCTGCATTACATACGACGTAGTAATGATTGCCTGAAAAAACACAGAGTGAGTTTTTTATATAACAGGAAGGTCATACTTTTGGTCATCACCAGTCAGTCAACAACATCTCTTCAATCATATCTCATTACTGACAACTCCCTTACCAGAGAGTGGCAGTTCCTGTTGCAGTAATGCTAAACCATTTCATCTGAGTCAAATAAATACCTGCATGGTGCTGTACTCAGTCTCTAATATGGGAATTGTCTTTAAACCTAATTATTGTTTTCCACCTATTATTTGTTGTCTTATGCCGTGTCGCAAATTCCTGTGAGCTGGAATGAGCTAAAACCATGAAACTTGGCACAATAACTGGAAATGATGTGCAAATGCTTCCCAGGAAACATGAGCCCAATCGGCCAGATGGTGGCGCTGTAATTAAGGCTCAAAAGCACAATGTTGGAAAGGCCATGCCCCTCACACAGTGACTCCGATTGACTTGAAATTTGACACACAAGTCCAGCTCAAAGTGCTCTACAAAAAAGTCTCAATAACCACTAAAGTCCGCCTGACTAGATTTTCCGCCATTTAGAATTTTTTGAAAAACACTTTTTCATTTTTGACATCTCCTCCTAAACCGTAGGTCCGATTACTACCAAATTTTCTGTGGAGCATTATCAAAAGTTGCATAAAGCTTGCTGATATCTTATTTAGTTTTCAAGATATTGACCACTGAATTTCAAAAGGGCGTGTCTCAGCACATAAATAGACGAAAGTCAACAACGGCTCAACAGGGGGCGCCACAAATCTTTTCCATATGGGCTTAGAGTAGAGTTTTTTTTCTAGGGCTTTTATGTTTAAACTGAACTTTGTTGTTTGAGAATGGAAGTCTCTGTCCTAGTGGCCTTGCTTACTTAAACATACAGTTAACTGCATATATTTGTTTGTGGAATTTATCTTCTTCTGTCACTCTGCATGCAGTTTGCAGTAACAAAATGGTTTGAACCCGCGAATCGCCGCTTGTGGCTATATTTTCCTATTGAAATAGTCAATCAAGCTGTGAACAAAGAACCTTTTGTGGTTTCCAAACACAGAACTAACAACAATGAGACACTGTCAGGATTTCTGACAGGCCCATCCACAAAAATAAGCAATGGGCTCTTCAGTCTTTGTTGAAACTCCAGCAGATAGCAGTAAAGCTCCAGTCAGACTTCTACAGATATTGTATCTACTGGGACGTGTCTCTGCGGTTCTGGACTAAATCCTTCCAAAGCTGATATTGAATATGTGTCTGTGCTTCATGCAATGAGAATATACTGACAGTGGACCCCGCACATCCATGTTGGGACTATTCCACAAAAGTCACCGTGATGTGGTCACCACAAATGGATAGTTCCCCTACCTGTACATCGTGTCAGGGTCGATCGCTCCATCCATTTCCCTTACAAACAATTTCAGCGGTGCCCTTTAACCTGAAACCATGGTAACAGAAGTACAGAGTGACTAATTTGCCAGGCACAGAGGACAATATGAAATCCCTGCTCTTTATCTTTCTTGGAGAGCCACACAGTTTCTAAGTCTGGAACTCAAACAATACAAGTTTCTCAATGAAACCCGTGTCCTAAGGACAGAAGGGAACCTGAGTTTGCATTACATTAAACCTGGATTCTGACTAAATCAAACTCTTTTTTTTTAAGGTAAACAGGTCCAAGAACAGCCTTATGCCTATATGACTATTTTACTATTCACAATTGAATGGAAAACAATATTTCATTCTAGATTGACACTTTTAAATTCTGAAAAAAATGTCTATGATAGGCTATTACTTTGCTTTAACAAATAATCTAATGTTTTGCGAACAACATAAACCACTGTCCTGCTCAAGTAGGTGAATTTGAATATGAGAGTATTGCGACCAGCTGGGGGGAAACATTGCATTGGAGATGACGGACATAGAACGTGACAGATTCAATTGCGAATGAGGCGTTAGAGGCCCACCTCTCCTCCTTGCCTCTTTCCAGGCTTCCAAACTCATCGACGGTATGCAATCACATGGCAGGAAATCAACAGGGTATCTCCCCAGCTTGAAGGCGTCACGCGGCACTTCCCTTACATCGCTGTTGTCACAGATGACGCGAGATAGAGAAGACTTTAAAAGCTCGGCCCTCTGTCGCTGGGTGAACATACCTTGAGCCTCCCACCAAAACCTGAAAAGTAGAAAATGGCTTATCTGTCCATTTTAAAATTTTACACACGTTTTACACCACCCTTACAAAATTTGGACAATATACAGCATATTTCAAAAATGAAGTTCACACAGATGTACCTATCACCCTCACGAAGCGCCTTCATCTGCTTTCCAATCAGGCAAGAGAAGAGTGGGCCATTTCTTGAGCCCGGCAGCAACTGCTCAACAAGTCCTCCTAGCCACACATCAATATTGTCAGGATGCTTGTACATTTTTTGGATCTTCTCAGCGACCTTGTTGTCTCTCACGACGTCTCGAAAGTCTTTTTGCGTCTTTATTCGTTTCAGTCCGCAGAACGCCCTCCAATCATTGTAGCCTGAAACCAAATGTCAGGGTTGAATGTGAGAATGTGAGGTGTCAATACCAATCTACATTGCTAAGTGTTTATTCCATTCAAATCTATATTTTGGAGTGCAATGCTGTCTGTGGACTAAAGGTAGAAAAAAACTAAACTACTGTAGATGGCACAATCTTTGAATTCAGCACACCATTTCACCAAATCAGAACAATTAGAAAGTTACATGCAGTGCCGCACCCTGTGACAAACTGTCAGCCGATGAGTAAGAAGAAGAAAAGAAGCACTAAGCTGAAAACATGAGAGATAAGCTGCTATAAGAAGGTTGTCTATCAATAATATCTGTAAACCCTACCTTGTGTGTGAGAGACACATTGTGGTGTTGGACACTTATTTTAACAATGTGCTTAAGGCTGTTGACAAAAGCCTACAAAGGAAAGGATTATTAAAAGCTTTCAGACATTCAACATAGCATCGCTGATTGTCAGTCTGATTTGAAGGGCCCGTTGCATCAAAGCTAAGCTTGGGTCTGACCGGGAAGAGCGTGATCTCGTCCCCTCTGCAGGTTCACCGAGGCCAGGTCCATCTTCTGCGACACGTTGAGGAACACCAGCCTCTCCGTCAACTCATCCGATACCAGTTTGTCGGTGCTCACGGCTTTCGCTGCAGTTCCCAGTAGACCTCTGAGGACCGGTTCGAGTCCACCTGGATGCCAAAAGAGCAAGCCTCGCTCAAACACAACGCCAACGTCAACATGACATGATGAAAGCAAGCTTGTGTTGGGGTATGCTGGAGTACTTTAGGTGCAGAATTTAGATTTAAAGATGTGTTAAAACTACACTGGGCAACTTTGCACATTGCACAAGTCGGGTGAATCTATTGTGTCTCAGTTGGTGGGGATGGGACGCTCTTTTCTGTTGCAGCCCCACTTTGTGATTTAGGCTTATAAGATGTGTATATTTTTAGCTGAATAACATCACGATCATAGTATGACTATCAACCACTGAACACATTGCTCATCAGTGCCCACCACTGCTGACTTTAACACTGAGTTTAACACACTAAATTCCATGGAAGCAATAATGCAGAACACTTGTATGTACCGAAAGGCCTAACATTACTATAGTGGTGGTCTTAGCTAACACCATAGCAGTGTCGACCATGAGCACCCTTTTAACATAGTTTACCCATAGGGATAGATGAAATAGGGTACATACATAAGAAATGTATTGATAATTAATGAGGAGAGTCTCTGCTGCCTGCTTTACCGCCTTACTGTACCTCCTCTAATGAGTCTCCTGGGACCAGAAGCTGTCTGAGGACATGTGCTAGGTGTATGACACAACGGGGCATGCCGCTGTACTTGAAGCGCCAAAAATGTCTATTCAGTGGTCCAACTTCTCTGAGTCACTTGAATTGTATCCAATAAATAATTGTCGTTTTGAGAGAGGGATGTCCATCACCACAGGCCCAGTGGTCTGGCTGAGTAATTGGAGCGTTTCAACACCGGAGCTGACCTAAATAGATTTTTTTTTTCATTCCCTCCAATTTTTTTTTTTACAGTGTTTAGTGTGCACACAGAACACCCTATTAGTTCTAATAGCCAGCTTCGTGAACGCGTACTGACCTTCTTTGACTATCCTCCACGGACTGAAGAAAGTGTCGCCCAGTCTCAGTGAGGGAAAGCACTCGTGGTCCTGGAAGCTCTCGTTGAGTCTGCTGAGGATCGGGGAGATGGTAGCGTGGCCAAAGCGGAACGCGGCGGTGGCGAACACGTTGGCGACTGAGGGGTCCGTGGTTGGATCGTATCCCTCATAGGGGCCAATGTAATGATCGAAAGACTCTGAGCCAATAATCTTCGGAACATAATCTCTCATGGTTATGATCTGGGAGTTGAAAAAGAGAGGAGGGATTATAATAATACAAGAAAGAAATCTCTGCATAGTCATGAAGGTAAATCTAAACAAGAAGGAATGTCATGCGATGAAGCCACAAGATTGATGGAGTTAGGATAAGAATATAATGTACCACGAGATTTCCTCCTCTGAAATGATCAAGCCTATCTTGGGATTTGTGTACATTCCAGAAACACTATCTCATATAGTGTTTCTGTAATATCCTGAGCTTGTGACATGTGACTGCACAGTTGTTCCCTCACAGGTCACTGCAGAGAATTTAATCTGTCCTCATCACTATTTATAAAGGCTTCAGTTCACCACCTGAATCTTAACGCGTATCACATGCAAACGCACACACACACACACATCACATTTAGTGGCCTGAAGCTTTCAAGCGCAGAATTTACCTTTTTTGTTTGAAGAGACTAGTTTTACAACAACTGCCTCTAGTTAGTGTTTATTCTGCTTTTAACTAGATGAATGTTGTTCACATCCATTCACATTTGAAGCTGTGTGATGCACTCAGCCTTACTATATTTTTTGTGATCACTTTAATGCTGTTTTTGATCCAGTTTAGACATAGACGTATACGTATATACGTATGTATGTATATATGTCTATGAGCTTAGATACATAAAAGATAATTAACTCTTAAAGAATAACTTGAAGACAATTCTTTTAAGATATATTTTTTTAGGCATGTCTTTTTGATACTTATTATTGCTTACTCACTAAACTTCAATAATATTTGTCACGGTCTCTGTCGTGCCACCAGTTTCCCTATGTTCTCCCTCCCCCTTGTGTTTCCAGTGCGTCTCTGTCTGTCTGTGTGTGTATATGTTGGTGGGCGTGGCTCCAGACTCCCGCACCTCCCTGGCTTCATCACCTACCTCTCGCTCATCTGCTCTACCTCCCACACCTGTGGATCATCATCATCATAATCTCCAGTTTAAGAACCCCGGCTTTCCACCCACTCTTCGCCAGATCGTTGATTCAGCCAATGTGGTCAGCTTCACGTTCCCGGCCCGCTAGAATTGTGCATTCTAGCTCTGTGTGTTTCCTACGTCATCCTAACCTTGTTTTTCCTGTGTCCCAGGATCTCAACCCAGCCATACCGCTCTTCTCCCTGCCTGCTTGCCTGTTCCCCACCTGCCTGCCTCGCCAGCCGCGTCCACCACCAGTTTCCCCGGCTTCTCCCTGCTTCCGCCTCCTGCTCCTTCCCCTGCCTCCGCTCCAGCCTTTCCCTCAATAAATATCCATTGTTTTCCATACTCCGAGTCTGGGTTTGCATTTGGGTCCAACCAGCGATATCGTAACAATATTATTATTGTTATTCACAATAATAATAAGAATGTGTATTATTGTTATGCATAATTAATCATTATAATTATTATAATTAGTATCATCACAGTAATAATAATAATAATAATAATAATAATGATAATAATAATAGGATAACCATGACAAGAGGCTTTATTTGTTTTTACCAGTGCTATTAGGCTTTCCACTCATTGCACATGGTTAGTGGATAGCATGGCTTCCTGATTTGGTCAGCACATGCTCTTCCCTGTGCAAACCTCCAGTGAATCTGGACCTGAATCTCTATCAGCTCCATGGATGCTGTTCTATAGCGGATCCTGGCCTCTGACATCCCTGTAGAGGGGGCAAGTCATCATAGGAACCAGAAGTGTGTAATGTGCCTTCTCTAGGTGATCACTGCTTTCCACTGTGTATGGCATGATGCTTGTTTATGCCACAATGTTTCGGCAGAATCGAATGTGTACCTTTGGCATATTTCTGGCTGAGGACTTTACCTCCAGCTGAGAAACTTTCACTGATCTGTCCACTTAAGCTTTCAGCTGAGTCTGCACAGACTTTCATCTTTCGAGGTCACGGGAGGTCAAGTCGAGCGTGGAGCTGTCTCCTCGGGCATGGCGTGAGGTGTGTTTCTGTACAACAATTGGAAAGCTCTAAGATGTTGTTCGCTGCTTACTTGAAGAGCTTGCTTCCATGTCTGTACAAATCTTATTATCCACTTGTAGCCGTCACATCTTTAATATCCTGAAATCTGCTTCTAGCATCTGCACCATCTTTATTTTCTAAGATTGCCTCTACCACCATTGTGCAGTGTATAACCACAGCAATACATAAATAATGCAAGGAATCTTACTTTTTTCTTGCTTTATCCATGTAAAAGCTCCCTTAATTCTAGTCAAGGCTAAAGCATGGTTACCACTTTCGTCTTTGTGGACAATGCATTAACCCTGAGTCATTATTCCCTTCATAATGGAAACAATTTCTGTGCTACTTCTCAAATTTGTATTCCTCACAACTATCAATCCTTCCTACATCTTTCACATCAATTTGCACTTCTTCAACACACAACGGCAACATGCCCATGACCCTGAAATCTGTAGCATCTGTATACATTTCTGTATACAGATTTGCTCAGTTGCTAACACACTAACACTGGAACCTGAGTGACTGACACCCATGTACCAAAGCCCTTGAACCAATTCAGAAAAAAACACCTTCACTCAGACTGCACACTGCATTGTGGGTTCTGTATGAGTAACACTGAGTAACAGAAAATAAAGAAGGCATAAGCCTACTGATAAGAAAAGGTATTCATAGTGGTGTTTTTCATTGAGCAACTGGTTCTTCAAATCTGAATCAATCACGGAAATTCCACTTTTATTTTACTAACTGAACAATTCCAACCTGTCCTACACCCACATCCCTCTCAAAATTCTGCTTGTCTTGTTCCTAAATGCCCTCGTATCAACTAGAATATGATCAATCTCCATTTGAGTTCTCATTGTTTCATCTCTCTCATCTGCCATATTTCTGGTGTTCTCCTTGGGGTGTGTGTCAGTAATTTGAGACAATCTTAGACTGTCAGTACCACAGATCAATGGTCAACACACTACACATTACTTAGCTGTCCCTCAGTCTACTAATGGGATTTAAAAATAACGGAACTAACACTCATTAACGTAATTTGACATTTTCAAACTCTTGACACAGTTGACTCCACGTCTTCTCATCTACTCATGAAATTCCTTGCAACTCATCATTCTGAAGTCTGAAGTGGAGAAGTGGGCTTTTCTTCACTCTATGGTGAAACAATTTTAATCAAGAGCCTTGACTAAAGAGCATCTAGGACTATACGTACATTTTTTATAATCACAGTTATTGATTGTTAGTGTCTCTGTTAAATAACAGACTAGTAAAGGAATTCTACCTCATGAAGTCACCACCCTCCCAAAAAGTAAATTAATAATTATGCTCACAATTCATTAAAATATCTCCTTTTAAAAATGTAAACAAAATCATTCAACTAATTTAATGCATTCCTAACTTTATTTAATATTTGTTCTTATTCGTTTTTATTATGTCCTGGGATGAACCGAATCACAAGCTCACCATTAAAAGCACTCAATGCTACTCTGCATGGCAGGAAGCAGGCCTGCTGGTTTAGAATCCCTTCTATGGTTTGTAATGTGAGACATTCCTTTTTATTTTGGCCTGCTGGAACCGTATCTATTACTCTGTCATACCTGATGCATAGCTCCAATTATCTTGCGGGTCTCTTGGTATACAGTGTCTGAGCTCCAGTGGCCATTGAGACCCTTCAGAGCCTCTGCAATCCGATTGTGTTCCCTAAGCCACACGGTGTGCAGGGAGGTCAGGGCCAGGGCCTCGTTGACTCGACCGTCTCCTGCAGCGAAACACTCCACTCTCTCCCCCTGGGGATCTTGGGGGTCCTGGGAGCAAGCCGACGGCACTTTGGCTACGAATGGCAGGTAGGGCCTCCCTTCCGGATCCTTGAATCGGTTATTGACAGCCAGTTTCCCGCTAGGGCTGGAGAGGTCACGGAGGGAGCGCTGTAATTTTGGGGTGTGGCCGTACACGACGGAAGCGTCTATGAACGATGTGATGCTGTTCATTTGTTGCCGTTGTAGAGCTTGTTTTATACCTGCCGCTGAAGAGACGAAGCAGGCTGGTGCCGAGCGACGAAAAGGCATACAGCTTCGGGTCGCGTCACGTAACTGGGGAAAAGAAATTGAAGAAATAATGAAAATGTCAATATCTTATATGTCTTGAATTTGCTTTTTTTTTCATTCAAAAAAATGATGATGATGAATCAACCATCTATCTATCTATCTATCTATCTATCTATCTATCTATCAAAATGTAGAAAGAGTATCATTGTACCTCAATAGGAAAGCATGGATGCACATTTTCACATGTGCTCATACAGTCCACCCTTTTCAAGAAAGCAACATTGCTAGTGCTTTGAGGGGTGAAGGATATATCATGGTCGATGTATTGGCCCCATTCCACCAGCGAGTGAGCATAGTCATGGTCTTTCCATTGAGAGGAGCTCTTCATTATTTTCTTGCTGACCTCCCGTACCTGTTAACGTAACATATACATTTATGACACTCCCCTTACCGTGCATAGGTTATTTACATGCATTTCTCTTCCAGTGGTCAATGTGTTGTTTTCTTTTTATCTCATCATTAACAAGAAGGCACATACAGTATCATGGCCCAGTCAAGGATTATGAGTATTATAACAGATGATAGCTTCCTGGCTGTTGTGAACCAACTCATTTTCATAATCATTAAGTTAAATGATGAATAGATAAATGGAATAAGATCATCAAAACATATTCTGACAAGCAACACAAAAGTACTCTGCCAACCGATTACAAATGCGTTATGTAATTCCCAGGATTCTGTGAAATGATTTCATCAAAGCTTAACTTTTTTCTGAAAAAAAGGTGATTTGAATGTTATTAATTATCTAAAACATTGACAAGTAAATTATAGCTTTGATTTATCTGATGACTCTGATGAACCCAATCTGAGTGTATACATTAAGCCTGGAAGTCAATGCAAATATCACCACAAAATATTTGTTTGTAAGAAATCATGTTTATATATGTGACTGGAAATCAGTTATTTTCTAGCAATGGAAATAGTCTATTTTGAAGCACTGGCCACGGAATACAAATGCAATTGTAATCAGCATCATCTCTCGCACTGTTCTGCTGTCCCTAAATTGCTGTGGACTTTATCTCTTGTAAAACAGATAAGTTAGGAAAAATAAATGGACTGCCATATTAAGTTAGGTTTGCAGCGTGGAGCTTGCTTCATTTCTAATTTCTCAACCAAGACTTATGTGTCCTACAGTCTCGTGTTTTGCAGATTACCGGGGGCAGTTGGAATCCATTATGGAGCCGTCCGCGGTTCCAACCCTTGGGTTGTCTCTCTCCATCTTCATATTCTGCTGGAAGCCATCTGACCAAGGCAATGTTGGCTGCTCCCCAGAGAGGATTTTGCCTGAAAAATAGAGGATCATCAAGCATGTCTAGAAATACTTGCAAAACAAATAAGTTCCTATTTTTCCCCAAGGTCAAATTAATATCATTAGAGAGACATTAGAGGTAGGAGTCTGGCCAAGCCTCAAAAAGAACTCAGGTTCATACCTGAGTTCTTCAGTTGAACCAGTCTTGCAACAACATATCATAACCTCAACCTCACCTTAACTTCATCTCAAACTCTGTAAATTGTTTCCACTACCAGGCTATACGAGGCTATCCCTACCCTATCCTTGATTTCCATTGCATCCAGTTGGGTTATTGGTCCCCATATACAATATTTTGTTTGTTAGAAACATTTTGTCGGCTCTAGCCCTGTGGTGGATGAGTGGTGAGAATAGTCGATTAAGCTACCTGTTATTGCAGACGCCAGATATGGAGCGGTACTTGTCGAAGCATTTTTGCTGACAGATGGCTGGATGCGTAGCTGGGAGACATCCTGACAGCTCCGCAATCAGCTCCACATCCTCCCACGAAAGCAGCTCTTTTGCGAGATGATACGAGGTGAAGTTAACACAGGCCAAGTGATCTGGAATGGACTCACTTATTTGGAACATAACTAGCTGCCCTTCAAAAAAATATGTGAGCATATGAAATCTGAAATTGCACAATAGATAAAGGGAGCCAAAAAAAATTGCAAATTTTTACTTTTTACAGTCCTTAATGGAGATGTAGGGGCCCCAAATTCCAGGGAACTCATGGGTTTCTCCACAGCTGGGAGAATGCATGTCCAAAAAAGTGACCCATGCACCAATTTGTATTTGATTTGATGTTCTTTGTGATGTAAACTTGGTGGCTTATTGTTGAAAAAATAATCAATACAGGCCCCCATTTTCTTGTCATCGCAAGGTGTGGGCCAGTGAATGTAATCTGTGTGAAATTCGTTTGTACCTGCTACAGCGAGATCCCGTTTAGATCTCTGTCTTTCTCTGCTCCCTACGATTTCCAGAGTTGTTTGAAATACCTCCGCAGCTCGGGAAATCTCCTGGGTCTCCTTCTCGGCTTGCCGGAGTAACGCAAACATATGCATGGGGGACCTGGGTGCGCCTTGTCTGATAATTCACAAGAATTGGTAGATAAAAGGAAAACTTTGATTCCTGCTGTCTTTTCTCACAAGGTATATTTTCACTTAAAAAGGAGACAGTGGTGATTACAGTGTGACTGATTCATTACCGTTGTTGGGTTTGGAACAAGGCTTCATCTACCATTTGGAGGCTTTCTTGATATGAAGGGATAAGCAAGTCCCTGATTACAGATGTAACTGGGAAATATATTGCGGAAAAAGCAGCAAGAAAATCAGTTAAAGTGGCATTACAGATTCAAAACTTGTAGACCAAAATGTAAATTTAACAAACCAAATGAATAATTAGAATTTGCAAAGTGCATTTTAACAAGCTTCTGGGATGAGCTGGAGAATGAGCAGCAGCAATACTGGGAAACGTTGCGCTCCTTTCACCATGTACAGTATATGAGAAAGCATTTGGTAGCATACAGTAAACTCTCCCTATCTGAGTAACAAATGTCCTAGCAGCCACCTCCCTGTGGAAGAAAGAAGGTTTTCCCTACAGGCATCAACATCATGTTATTATCTAAGTGAGAAGACAAATCTAGAAATGTATTAAGGTAAAAAAAAAAAAAGTAGCGTGCAAGGACACACACACTTCATTTTGGACAAAATGGTGTAAATTGGAGAGCTGCCAGCAAAGTTCACAGCATGTTTATAATCATTGCTCATTAGAGCGCCAACACCCTCAGGCTTCATTTCTTGCCTTGCTTGAAAAACAGTCAACTCAGTGTGATTACTCAGATTAGTTAGGTGAGAGAGAGATTTGCAAAATTAAGGGATTAATGGCTTTCATTAAAAGTGTGTCCAATATTTGTAACATTTCTGTGTTGGATGGAGCTACATGACCGGCTCCGATCAGGGTTTCTTTTTTCTCAACCCATATGGCACAGATCTTTTCTTAGCTGTCTAAAACGGGAACAATCCTATTCCATGAGACCAGTTTTTGCACTAACAAAGAGGATTTATTCATCCAGCTCTAGCTCCAGCTCTAGCATCCAGCACTAGCTCCAGCTCCAGTTATATGACATAGTTACATGGGTATGTGGATCCTAAAGATATTATTTTTACTCTTATTTTTACTTTTACTCTTTCTAATCTTTATTTCCCTTTAACATATACTTTTATCTAATAAAATGTATTTTATTTGCTGTTGTTTTTCACTGTAAAGCGTCTTTGTGTACTATGAAGAGTGCTACATAAATGTGATGTATTATTATTATTATTATTATTATTATTATTAGAGTAATGAGAAAAATGAATGGGAAATTGATTGAGTCAAAATAAGATCAGCAGACTTGTAACAACACATTATGTAATAACACTGCATTATGTAATAACTCGACAAAATGTAATACATTTTCACTTAATTATGTAATAACACCCGCATTTTGTAATAATCTGCTGCATTTTGTAAACAGCCTGAACGCAATATGTAATAAATTTCCCCGCATTTTGTAATAAATTATTACATATTGCGGTGGTTATTACAAAATGCGGGAGTTGCACTTTTTTTGTGATGAAAATGTAATAACAAGGTGCATTATGTAATAACCAACCAAAATGGATGTCTTCATTCAGGAAAATCGTTATAACATAACAACAATGTTTATTTTATGCATTCTAGCCTGAATCATACTGACTCAAAATTCATTTTACGCATTGATTGCTGTTGTCCATATCCCATACATAAGACCCAAAGGATACAGGTCACAATAATGGTTAATTTCAGATCTGTCAAAAAATAAATAGCTAAATTAATTGAATATATATCAAACATTTCTTTAAATATATTGCATGATGATGCTCATGCATCTAGTTCTAATATGTGGTAATTTAACACATTAACATTGTGAAAATGTGTTCTATTCACTTAATGTTTTCTGTTTTGTGCATACATGGTTATACCCTTCCACTTGGCTGGTTAAATGACCAGACAGCATATGCATCAAGAATGTTGATTGTATTATTGTTATTATTATTATTAATTTCCCTCATTATCACATTGTAAATGTATGTAATACTTTCTAACAGGCCTGGTAGCTATTGCTAATTTTCTCTAAAATGCTCAAACTTGCCAAAAAAAACGTGTCAGCAACTTAGTTTGTTCATAAATGAGTCAATAAACATGGAAATTTGTAAAATATGTGAACTATTCCTATGAATATATTCCTATGATGTTAAACAGAGTGGAGGAAAAAAACATTTTCCTGTCAGAAACTTTCTAAGACCAATATTATCTGCTAGGCGAGTGTTGTCATTGCTAACCAGCACATTGTTATTAGCATAAAGGTTTGAGCTTTTATCTTTACACTTTTCATATTAGTTGAGAAGCTACTCTACAGTAAACTCTAAATGAGAGAAACTCTAAATCCAGTGCTTTGCAGAGAAATAACATTTTATTCACACTCAATATCATGGCCTACCTGTCAACATGCCTTTCAACTAGTGGCCAGTGATAGACACTACAATTTATTCTCCCTCTTCCAAGGCAATTCAATATTTATAGCACATTTATTTTTAGCATGGTGGCAATTCAAGGTGCTTTACAAAGATTAAAAGACAGAGGCAATTGATACATAGACAATTTATAAGAAAAGACAATTGATTTATAAGAACAATGAATAAATAAATAGTGGTGTAGGTAAAGATAAAAACTAGATTTAAAATAAGTTTAACATTTTTTAAAGAATTCAAATAACTTAACTAAAAGCATCCATGAACAGTGTGGTTTTGAGTCCTGATTCAAAAGTTTCGAGGGTTAGGCTACTTTTAAGATCGACAGGGAGTCTGGTCCAGAGATGCGCAGCATAGTGAGTGACTAAAGGTTACTTCACCAACTTTAGCCCTGGCACTGGGCAGTACTAGCAGCCCACTCCCACTTGACCTGAGAGACCTGGCAGGAGTGTACTCCTTAAACATGTCTGTAATGTATTTTGATCCCACTCCATGTATTGATTTATAAACAAGCAGCATTTCCTTATATTCAATTCTGTGGCTGACGGAAAGCCAGTGTATTGACTTAAGAATCGGGGTGATGGGGTCTGACCTTTTCGTCCCTGTAAGAACTCTAGCAGCTGCATTTTGAATAAGCTGAAGCTTTTTGATGGTCTTTTGGGGAGCCCTGTCAAAAGACCATTGCCATAGTCAACCCTGCTAGAAATAAAAGCTTTTATGTGGCTATTTAGACTAAGATCAGAGTGAACTATAATGCCAAGGGTGGCACCACAGGTCATAGGGGTCTAATTTAATATTTAGCTTAATTGTTAAAATTGTAATTGTACAGATGAAGACATCCATTTTGGTTGGTTATTACATAATGCACCTTATTACTTACTTACTATATTATTTTCGTCATAAAAAAGTGCAACTCCCGCATTTTGTAATAACCACCACAATATGTAATAATTTATTATAAAATGCGGGGAAATTTATTACATATTGCGTTCAGGCTGTTTATTACAAAATGCGGCAGATTATTACAAAATGCGGGTGTTATTACATAATGAAGTGAAAATGCATTACATTTTGTCGAGTTATTACATAATGCGGTGTTATTACATAATGTGTTGTTACAAGGCTTACATGCTTTCTCTTTCTGAGCTGTCATAATGTCATCCTATACATATGGGAAGTGATTGGTGTCCAGTTATATTCAATTTAAATCAATTCTCTATCATTAGAATTTGTGATAATTCACCATTATCATATGTTATTGTACCATGGTACCAGGGGCCATGGTGAAAAAGTTAAAGAACATTATGGCAAATTACATTTAGATTATTATAATATTAGAGTATTTACAAAAGGATGTACTTACAGTTGAAATGTCCGGTGTCATCAGTTGAAAAGCTTTTGAGAATAATGCATAATACAATTCCGTGGAAGAAAATGATGCCATAACGATGACATGTAGTGTTCATGACATAACCAGCCATGCTGTGTTGATACTGGACGCTAACTATTACAACTAGATTTACACTGTCCAGCTGCTATTTATATATTCAGAGGAAGCCATGTGTCTGTTACGTTGCCAAGGTTAAATAAACCAGTCCACAGTTGACTACGTAAGGCATTCTGAGAGGCGCTCTTATACTCAGCTGACTGATTTGAAAAAGCACTTTCTCATTGCATCTTTTAGACACTTGGCAGGTCCTAGGATTATACGTACAAACCACCTAGAAAACAAATAGTATGAGAAAACTACAACTCATCGATAATGAATGATAATGTGATACTAATATGACACGTTTTACACATAAGACTGTAGTAATCCGTCCATGTTATGGATGTAGCAAACAAGGGAATACATTTTTCCATGTAAAAATCATTTTCCACTTACATTTTTAAACATTTTAACTTAAGTTAGAATAAGTGCAACAGCAGAATAGGCTCAGATTCCTACAATTCAAACCAACATTATAAGCACCCAATGGTAAGGAGCGCTGAGAAAAGAATAACATAAGAGCTAAGGAATGAGATGGATGAATGGATTTTTAAGAGGACTTAGCGTGTATAGAAATGACATGAGGTGCTTTTTGAAAAGATGAGTGAGTGTGTAGGGCTCGACGCACCGGACGTATGGCAGCGCGATAGAGTGTAGGAAGGGAATGACGTGGAGGCTTCGCACTTCAGCTTGTGGTCTAAAAGGAAACAACAATTTCATATCTTGACTTGCAAGTAGGTCATGCCTCACAACTATCATACTTTGTGGCTGGGTTAGGATACGAACGTACCACCAATGGCATTATCCAGTTTGTTGACCTTGGGCATCTGAGTGTATGCTTACAGATGCAGTTTGTGCTGTGATGCCCTCTGCTTAATGGCAAGGTGTAAGACTATGGTTGAATCGCTCAATCACCTTTGTTTTCCCACTAAGACCTAACAAACTATGAACACACCTCTATAACACACTTGTATACCAATGTCGTGGAAATTTGTCAAAGAAGTCAATTGCCACTGAAAGTTGTTTAAGCAGAGTGATCATTTAATCATGCTCATTTAATCATTTAATCACAAAACATTGTTGGGAGACAAATCACTCAGTGCTAGGCTTTTCCAGTATACTGATGCTGGTAACTTAACGTGAATCAAATACAGCATGGCATACATCTACTGCAACTACTACTACTGTTAATATATGTGTAGTACTCATGTCATACAGTATATTAAAGTTTTCTTCCACATTCCCCCCTTCAGTATCTGGGGAAATGATCACTCAATGTCAATGTCACACAATTGCTTAAATGTTACAATCTCATTACCTTCAGGATAACAGTCATCTGGTTGATCCAATACTACCATCGTAGTGACATGGGTGGCCCACCTTGCACAAACTGACTTACCACATGATAGTATTGTCATAATCATCCCTATGGCCAGCCACTCAACTATGGTCATTAACCCTTTCCCTATCAGATCTGATATCCAACCAAATGGTGAAAGGAAAGGTGAAGGCAAAGTGCCATGGGCTACAGTTTCCAGATGGTGAATTATCTGTGACATAGAGGCATTGTAATCAGGAACAAAAGTACATTCCGGTCCAATCAATGCACAGACCCCTCCCTGGCCAGCCAGGAGATAATTTAAAGCAGCTCTGTGTTGTAGGGCTACCATTCTCACATCACTTAATTCTTCTGTAAACATGTGACCTAAAATTGCAGTTGAATTAGCCAAACCAGACACAGCTATGGACAAATCTCTGATCTGGAATTCAAATTCAAATATAAATAATTCAAATTATTTTTCTAGTGACACATATTTCTGCCCATATACATTGACCCTTTGCTACTACATTGTCCAGGTCACAGGCATGTGCAAAACAAATGTGCCTCCTTTTGTCTTCTGCTCCGAAAAAGATTTCTTCCAAACCTTCCAAAAGTCTCTCTCACCCAGTTCTAAACAAGGAAAACAAAAGCCTGTCAATCAAACCTAAGCTGAAAAAAACTGTAGCCTTTCAATACTCGAGTCCCTGCTCAAACCCTGTGATGAAAGACCTCACTGCCCCTGAAAATGACACTTTATGTCAACCTTTCTGTCAGACAGCATCAGGGGCATAGATTGTTTATAATAAAAGATATGTGCTGATAGCAGTCAAGCTGTGTTAACAGGGATTTGTTTCCCTGCAAATGTCATGCACTCCTTTGAGAGAATCATTCAATGAAAATTGTTTTCACAGTACCGCTTCCATCACTGTGCCTTCATCCTCCCTCGCTAAAATTTGTAATGAGCTTAACTGAACACTACAGTAACCTGCTCTTCAAAGTTTCTGAAGCGGGAATCGCTTGCAGTGAGGGGGGCCCCACCGCTCCTCATCCTGGAGTTGCCCTGCAAAGTTCTTCATAAATACTCCAGTTAGTATTAGGGTCCGATGCTGCCAGTGGAGTCAAGTGTAAAAGTCACGGCCCATCGATAGCTTGAGCAATGTACTTGAACTTCATGCTTGACGAGGCGGTGATGCAACTTCATGATGCCGTGTGTGTGAGGCAGTGACTTAAGTAGAGCCTGTCTGAGCTCAAACTTCTGCGCAAGTAAATCTCTCGGCTTGTGTGGAATTTTTAATGCCGTGACTGAAATCCAAAGAGTGAGACTGTCTGTACAGCCCGGCGTTTTAAGATGACTCTTAGTTTGATTCATCCTGTCACAGTAAAGACAAAACTGTAAAAATATAGAAATAAAATATGGCATATATCTACATTGCGTTGTGCTGGATATGAAAAAGCAATCCATTCTGAAGTACTTACCACGTGTCCAGTATTTACTTATTTGTATGCTGGTTCCCCAATGCACAAATCATAGCTTAAATGTTTGCCACACAAATTTCCCACAAAATGCATCTAAAATAACATATTAGTGAGCTTCGAGTAGCAAAGATGTAGTGCAGAGGACACATATTGAAGTCCAGGGGAAAAAAGGATTTCGAGGTTGATCCTGCTGTGTAGAACTTCCAAATCCTCATGGATTTGTGAGAAGTATAAATAGACTTGGACAGTGGGATGCTCAACCCTGTCAGGTATATATTTTTTGTGTTTAACCTTTTTCATGGTGGCAAGGCCTTCAAACACAAACGACAAAGTGGCTAAAGTCCTCCAAATAAGGGCCTAGAAGTGAGACCAGTTCAAGGAAATCAAATAAAGTCAAGGCACAAGTAGGATCAAGTCCAGTAAAGTTTGGTTCTTAGCCACATGGATGTCATTAAGTGAAGTTTATTTGCCAGCCGAGGACACATTGGATGGTGACTTTCACTTTGGCCCCACGAAGTATCATTCTAGGAACGTTCTCCACAAGAACACAAGGGTCAACTTTGTGGATTTGATAATCTCCTAATGATCACTTCTGTGGTGAAAAGAAAAGGAATTGCCCTGATTATGGAGATTCTGTTCTGTCTTCATCCTGAAGTCATATTAAGTCACCACCCCCACCTACTGAGTTGTGAAGAGAAAAGACTGGTAAGGCAGGTGAGGCAACCTGGCCTCATATAACCATAGGAGGAACATGTTAAAATAATATTTGCTGATGCACAGAATACTTTCTTACTCTAAACAAATGTTAACACCACCCTGGCACCCTACCATTGCTGGTGCTCAAAAGGCTTACAGAGCTTGAGAGGAACCTTTAATCTTTTCCAAATTACAATAATTAGCCATGCTGAGCAAAAACAAGCTGCCCTCATTCGAATACATCTGCATTTGTTGCTTTGACATGAAAGGAAAAGTAATCTTCTAACATGGCCAAAACTTGACCTGCGACATGGAAGTACAAAAATGTCTATTAGTGAATGTGACAAAAAGGTCAAAGTCAAAAGATAGATACTGCTTTATTGATTTTTTTCTAGCTTTTAACAGTGTGGACAGCATTCACCATTAACATTTCTACATTAGATTAGATGAAACTTTAATGATCCCTATCCATACCTATATCCTAGGATAAAGTTATGAATAGAGCAAATACAGAGTTTTGAAGATAATACAACAGAATTACAACAAAAAGACATATTGAGGATAATACAACAAATAAATGAGTGCAAGCTGCTGCAACAAACTGTCACTAGCTTGGCACCATCTTGAAATTCAACACAGTAACACACTGAGGATGATTAATAACACATTTACAATTACAACATTTAGCTATTGCTCCTTTTCAGAACAACTAGCAATAACTCAAAAAAAGGGGCAGCAACAAAGAATAGAGGGAATTTGTTTGGTGATTGTGAGAGACTAATGGCACAATGAAATACAGGTAGAGGAGGTGGTGTAAGAGGCCCAGGTGACTCTGCAGGTCAATTAGGAGGATTTATGAGGGAGGGTGCTACACTAGGTGGCACAAATGCCAGGTTGCCAAAGAAAAAAGATGTACCAAGTACCCAGTAGTGGCAAAACAGGGGACCGGAGCTTTAGTGCTAAAACATGACCTAGAGCTAGGATGGTGTGGTTCTGTAGTTGGCCAACACTGGGGCAGATACTGGCTTCACTCAATACAGAAGCAACTGTCATCCACTGTACTCGACGGTACTCGACGGGCTGGTTTGGCCCAAATTCATCCAATGTAATGACATCCGATATTATGTGGTACATGTATCACATGGTTTCGTAGCTTCACCACAACAATGTTACCTGACAGCTGAACATATATATGACAGTTGTATATTTGTTTAAAATCATTTGTATTGGGAATATTACTTTAAAGTGGACAACCTCTGCAGTTCATAGCAGTCTGTAATGCATCTTGATTAGTCAGCAGGTGCTGAGATTTGAAAATGTGACTACACAGCAAAATCGTCAGTTAATTTTCTCTCTAGAGTGTAAAGAACAACAGTATGCCAGTGTTTATATAAGACCACACCCATCCCCATCAGAGTTAATTTAACACTTTTTGTAGTTTAACACTATTAGGGATGAGATTAGTGGTATCCTACCAAATGAGCTCACCTGGTGCCCGTGAGACCCTCTTGCAGTTTGAGACTGCCTCCTTAGATGCTGTGGAAGAATTTATTGTATCCCGCGATTCTATTGTATCTTGTATTTCTATGTACCCTTTATGATTCTTGTTAGTATGACATGATGAACTGTTTAAGTGCCTTGTGTGACTCAGGTCCTGGAGGCACGCTTCATTATCTTTATGTTCCTATATGACTGTATGGATTGTGTTTAGATAATAAAGGCCTGTCTCGTGAAGAGACAGAGGAAAGTCCTTCACCCATGCTCCTGATCAGAAGCACTCGAACACAGAACAGATTGTTCAGACTAAACTATTAGCATGACCTTGTAGATGTTTAGAAACCCTTTGTCCTCCCTTTCCTTATAATCTCTGTTCAGACCTTTCTCTGGCAGAGATCTGCACACCCTACCTTGTGTGTACATCTCTCCTGAGCTCAGCTTTTTGTTAATAAATATACTTAAATAAATAAAGTAAAGTAAATCACGACTTGACTTGACTCTGAATCGTTAGTTAAACATTTTATTCAGACCCATATCAGCTCTACGAATAACTCTAACAACTCTCCAATCAGCACTTTTCAACTCCTGCTGTGTGATCTGAACACCTACTTCTCATGGCAAATCAACGGCAACAAAAACAACGAAATTACTGGACAACCCTCACCCCCACTCAACTTTAACTTAATGTTAAATTTTATAACAAATTGTAATCACAAAATTGACCATATTAGGGATGAGATTAGTGGTATCCTACCAAATGAGCTCACCTGGTGCCCGTGAGACCCTCTTGCAGTTTGAAACTGCCTCCTTAGATGCCTTCACCAAATTAGTTCTTACCTCAAAATGTACGACCTCCACAAAATGACCCTGCAAAACTTAAAGCTATTAGGACCTCCATTGCTTAATATCATTAATATCTCATTCTACCAGCATTGTGCCCTCTGCATTTAAAGCGGTCATGAGTAAACCTTTGGTTAAAAAAACCTAACCTTATGTCCTTAATAATTACAAACCAATTTCAAATCTTCTGTTTCACCGTTTGCACTGTCTGGGCCCGTTGCTATTCTCTAACTACATGCTACCTATCGGTAAAATCATCCATAAATTTGGGATTAATTTTCATTGCAACGCTGACAACATTTAACTCTATACACCCATTAAATCAAATGCCTACTCCCAATTCCCAATTCCTTATAGGTGTATTTATCTGAAGTGAAACGCTGGATGTCCCTAAACGTCCTGCTCCTCAATGCTAACAAAAAAAAAAGAGATGCTGGTTATTGGACCAGCTAGGTATCTGTTTGAGAATACTATTCTTCTTGCTATCAAAAATCCTACCCTCCCTACACTGGCTCCCAAATCATGCCAGATGTGACTTCAAGGTGCTTCTGCTAACATAGAAAATATTACAAGCACATTTATCAGATCTCATATATATACCGCCACACATCCTCCAATTGCAAGACGCAGGCTACTTATCTATCCCTGCAGTCAAAACGGTAGTAGATACTTTCCTCACTGCGCTCCCTTTCAGACTCCTTGCTGCGATTAGAGAGTCAAATTCTGTTGATGTCTTTAAATGTATTTGTGTCTTTAAACTGATTGGAATTTAGTTTGTGTGTCAGTCGGCGTGCACCTGTTCATTCACGTGCTTGGTGTGTGTGTTTGTGTGAGTGGAAGTAAGAAAATAGTAGTTTGCCTGCAGTGCTGTATGGGTGTGTCTCCTCTCTCTTTTCATTTGAGGTTGCGGCCGGGCAGTATTGGCATCGTTTGTGGCCCCCAAGACGGCGCTGATGTCCTGTGACAACAATAACCACGGTGACCGAGTTGGTGCTCCTCTACACCCAAGCATTCTTAATGTGTTTCTTCTGTGTATTTTCTTTATGTTCCACTCTGTTATCAACAACTGATCCTTGTTCGCCCACTCTCGGCACCCACTGCACGCCTAATCACCCTGAAAGGGGCCCCCGCTCTCTGAGCCCATTCCCAGGGTTTTCTTCTATTCCTAATGAGGTTTTCATGGGCGTTTATCCCTGTTCTCATCGAGGGTCTGATGAAATGAAATAACACCTTCCTTCATCCATCTGCAACTGTCAATCAATCTATACAAGTACAAATAGCATTTACTTCCAAAGTCTGTTTAACACATTTTTCTTAATCAACATTTCATACAAAAATAGCAGGAACAAGATATACATATCAGTTGACTTTGTGCATAAAATACTTCTGATTTGCCTCAGGTGCACACAAGGAAGTGTCTTCTTAACTGTTCATGTAATTCCCAGGGATGTTTTGACTGCTCATAAAGACCGGGTCCATGGAGGCCACTTTGCCAGCAATAAAAGAATGTATACAGTGGAGGACAGCTGTCAGATTAGCAAACTCTAGCTCCTGGAAAATACAAGCCAAGGACATATAGACATATCGAGGGTTACATAGTGTTTATACTATAAGTTAGTTCATTTATTTATTCATTTAAATGTAAGGATTCATTAAAAACTTTGAATTTTAGTTGGTTGTTTTTCTTCACTTCCACGTTTGTCTTTCATTTTCCCCAAAGTGGTTTGTTTGCACCGTAAGCAAGAACTTTCAAGAACTTTATTTGTCACATACACACGGGGTGTTACTCATTGAAGTGAAAACAAACCAACTAAAACTCAACATGTCATGGTATTTCTTAAATTTTGGAAAAACACATTTGTTACCTTCATTTCTATTTGTTTGTTTTCAGCATTCTTGAAAAGGAGTTTTACCCTGGTTTTCCCATCGTCGGAGGAGCCTTTGAGCTGGGAGAACTTGTATCTCCACAGTACGCTCTATAAGGAATGGAAGGGGGAACGAAGCACAGAGGTTTTAATGGTGAGCACACAATTGAAAAAGTCACTTCCTGCAAAAGAGAGCACTGCATGATCAAAATCGGGCATTTTTAAATGTACATTACTCAGTGGTGCTTCGAAGAAAAGCAACATTCATAGTAAAATAACTTTCCCAGTGTTTTGGAAATATGAGTTCTGGATCATTCTTGCAGGACCGTCCAATTTATCCACTGCTGAGAAACATTTTTGTGCTGATTTGTCATTGCCCGAGGCTGCCAAAGCATCTGAAATTGCACCTTGAATACACAGGAACCCCACAAAAATCACTTCAACAATAATGTCACACTACTCTGTAGTCACTTTATTCTGAGGTGAGGTGTTTAAACCACATTTTCAAATACAACGGGAGCCTAAGGCAGCGGTGAATAAGCAGAAAACAGCTAAATATACTATATCAATACAGGAAAAAATATGTCAAACAGGCAAGAACAGTACAGAACCCATACGTCAAAAACAATATATTTTTTTAAAGTGTAAAGACAACATTGATTTACCTTTGAATTGCCTTCTGAGCAAGTGAAGCCTAATCCAAAATCGATGGTGAAGTACAGTACATTGCCCTGGCTGCTGCACATGTAGCTTTTGGACTGGTGAGAGAGAGTTTTTATCAATGCAGATTCTGACTTGAATATCAACCTGATGATACAAACATGGTGCACACATTACCGTGGTAGGGCTCACTGAGTACACAATACTACAACCATACATGATGACCATAACAATACATTACCTTGCATACATATCTTGTAACCATGTACTGTAAATAAAGACATAATACCGTTTGGGTTTTTTTTGGATTTGTGGGAGTAAATAGAACCAGTGGACAGATAAATTGGTCAGTATTTGTCACACATCTCAGTCTTAGCACTGATCGGCTTTTTCTTTAAGATCAGAGTGAATGAGGCAGTCAAGGGCAGGAAGTGACTGTATGTGGTCACTAGTACTCAGGCCAGACTATGGAGAGCAACCAAATAAGAACGCCGCCTGGATAGAGCCCAAAATCCTGAACTTCCATGACTGATCAAATGGACCTATTTCATCCTATTTGATGTATTCATTAAGCCGCACTAGGCAAGACTGTAAAAATACACCTTCCCATCCCCACTAATTGAGCCACCGTAGATTCATCCTGTTTGCCCAAATTAAACTCTGGTGTAGAGTACGGTCACTGGTAGGAAACCTTCTCCGCCCACAGGAAGTGACAAACTGGTGAAATACAAAAGTGTCTCCTAAACAGCGGTGAGGAAGCGCTCCATCCAGAGGAAACTGGACTCACCGACGTTAGATCTTTTGCCTCTCTCCTCCCTTTGGTATCCTTTTGTACCGGCCGGGTTGGTAAACATGAGCAGAAGTTTGAATTGTTCAAACAGTTACCTCTCATTTAGTGCCAAGTGCAGATTTAAGTCTTTTTTTTTTAAAGTCTGATTTACAAAAGGAAGACAAGACCTGAAGCCTTGAGTTGTCCAGGAGCTCCAACCAATTTGACGGCCAAACTACTTTTTGGTTATCTGTATATGTTGGAACAATTTGCCATTTATTTTGTCTTGTGTCCATTAAAATATAGATTGTGGTTATGCTAGTCGTGTCAATGTTATATTTGAGATCTGATCATAATCTCATTCCTCCCATCTCTTCACTTTGCTAGTATTTGCCTTTAGCATGTCCAGAACCTTCAAGTCAGGCCTGGAAGAGCTAACAAGAACGTGGGCAAAATATAATTTTTGTGCCCCGGCACGATCCGTTGGCGAAATCCGCATTCTGTTCAGCTTCCCTATAATTTCAGATACAAGACAGAGGAAATCAATTTCAGAGGCCATGAACCTTTAACATTTGTTTTGCTGCTGCTGCTGCTACACAAAAACATTGTATGTCTCAGTGCTTTTCACAGGCATTTTGAAAGCACTGATGTGTGGCCATTATTGCCTCTGTGGAGCAATAAAGCTCTTAGCGAATTTGCTTGCCACTGTGTACAAGACATGTCGTCAGTTTTTCTTCGGGAAGCCCACTCACATGGAATACCAAGAGGTCTAACGATTCTGACTTTATAGCTTTTTTTTGTCACACTATGACAGGATTTTCAGATATTGGCCTTTTTTTCTTTCACTTGAGAACAGCGGGGAGGCGTGTTGATTTTAATTATAGAGTACAGTGTGCAGAAAATATAGCATTGGACTCTACGGTCCTTTAACTTTTTCTGCTCACAGACCTCAACTCACCCCTCTTTGGTGGTGTCTGAAATTCATCTGTGTGGGGGATAAAATAAAAAAAAGTTCTTCCTGTCACCTCATGTAAGATTTTGTTGTGGCGTGGTAAGCACAGACTACACTAATTTGAAGGGATTTCTCAGTTTGAATTAGCAAAGAAGAGAAGAGAAAATCTCCTTAACTAAGTCTGGTAAGGTGGGTGGGTAATAGCACATCATATCAATAGATGATTAGATCAATAGACATTTAAAAGCCACATAAATTTAGCATCAAAATGAAAGTTGAGACGTCTGATGTCTGTACTTGTCCATAGCTGCTACCTGGCCCTAATTATAGTGAAGGTAGGGCCTTTCCACAGGGCTCACCTCAACTGATCTCCTCCTGATGAGCCCCAGCAGCTCACTCAGCTCAGTCCCCGGCAGCCTCCAAAGGGCTGCTGAGATCAGAGAAGAGGACTCCCCTTCTGCTGACCCGCCATAGGTCTTCCCGCAGACTCAGTAGAAGACGCCCAGACGAGGCCGCCGGACACACTGGATACCCCCGTGATAACCTCCGCCTCTCCTCTGAGCACCAGCCCTAACCAGCACAACTCAATGTCTGAGATATTGAGAATATAGATATATTCTATAGAGATATTTCTCTATGTTCCATGTTGATATTTGTAAATATCACTCTCAAACAAGCTGATACGATCACTTATATCAACTGTCAATTATGTGAGAGTTGACATTCAATGCCTCTCAACATATTTCTGTTCTGAGTTTTGTTTTTGGAATGTGTGGAGGTTTTTTTTCATAGAAACGGTGGTGGAGAGTCTAATACGAGATCAAGTTCAACATTTTAGTTGAAAAATTTCAAAAGCATTGATAAAGTATATCTTCAAAAGGAGAAGTATTCATGGCGGGACAGCAAAGCCTCCCTACCTCACTACTCGCAACAGGACAGCCCCCCCAGACTGCAAGGATTTCCATCGTCAAGCCTCGTCACCACTGCTTTAAAAGGGAGAGGCTCTGGCAGTGTGGCGGTGCATGACACAAGGACACACGGTCTAGGAAGTCCCGGGGCTGCCAGAGCCACGACCAACCCTGCCACCCACCAGGCTTAGCACCTGCACTCGTCCCTACCGCGACACCTCCCTCGCCGTCTGCCATCGCTACACTCGCCCGGTTTTCCCTGTAGCACAATCCTCAAAGGAGATGTCTACGCACTGTAAGATTAATAAATCTACCCTCGGCACTCTTTGTTGCACCCATACCTTATCCCTGCCCCAGTGGTTTGAAAGGTAGTCATTTGAGGGAATCTATTAAATATTGAATATCTCAAGGTGGCATTCAAACACTTTTTCAAAGGTGTGTTAGTACCTTTTGGCAGATCTAGTTAATCAAGGAAACGCTATCGTCTTTTGGTATATGCCTTAGCCGAGATGCTCCAAAAGAAAAATATTACGTTTTCTAACTATCAACAGCCCCTCCTGTGACAAGCATCACCCCTACGGCAATGTACCCCTTGCTGCGAGCTATTAGACCCTATCAATGTTTGGCTGGATTTCATCATCTCACTCGCTGCAAATAAACAGAAAATGAAAGGGGATGTGCAGGTTGGACAAATATTACAGTTACACTCCCCCCCCCACTTCCAACCCCATCAGTAATGTTTATTTAATGCCCGCATCCAGTCAATTTGAAGGGTAGCCCAAGTTCGACTCTGCTGAGTGCTCCTCAGAAGCCACGGGAGGCTCGGCTAATTGGCCGGAGAACAGAGACTCACAAGCTAATTGAAATCCTTCATCATATCCGTTGGGTTCCCAAAGGATGGTGTCTCAAGTTTGCATCATTAAAGACTGAAAAAAATGCAAAAAAATATCATTTTCATACGGTTTGCTTTTATTAGTGGCTTGGTAAGACTTGCTGGAGGAGAACACGGACTGATAAAACACAGAACCTCAGTTTAGCTTCTGATTAGTACATAAATCGATCTCTACCAGTAACTCCTGTGCAGTGTTAAACTCGGATACAAGTCAATGAGACGATGATATTGATCAGATATAAAAATGCGGTTGCTGTTGCAAAACAGTTAGAAATGTGTGTGTAGTAATTGTACTTGTAAGTGTATCCATTATACAATAAAAAATCAATAAATCAATAAACCACCCAGTGTTTGTGTACAAACTCTCTTGCATACTACAATCAATTCTCAGTCCTCACGTTTTCTGCTGAGTATCAGGCAGGTGTCAAATAAATTCAGTTCAAAGTACTCATGGAACAGTGTACCATGGCTATACTGTTGTCAACTAGCTGTGTTAGTTCTTCCTTATAGGCTACAATTTGTGAAGCAAAATATGTTCATGTATAACCGCCATGACCATGATCTGATCAATCTGATCACCACCGCCATCCCCTCTTAGTTGGGAATATTTATTATATTGTTTTAGTTTGTATTTTAGTTTTTTTGTTTTGAGTTTCTCTTACATTTTCCACCCCACAACTTGAAATATGAACTTTACATTCATATTTTACGTCAAAGTATCAGTTTCATTTGTTTTGGCAAACTCATTCATATCAAGGCCATTGGTCATTGACTTCTCATGAGCTGCATGTTGGTGACACACACACACACACACACACACACACACACACACACACACACACACACACACAAACACACACAAAAGCTTGTGCTTCGCCTCGTTCGATTAGCCAGACAGATAGGTCTGTCTATTGCGACACAATCAGAAGAACTAAAACCACAGAAGATTCCCAACAACAAAACTAAATGACGATAATATTAATGCTAACTAATCTCCAGACCGAGCACTGGTGCACTGGTTTGCTCTGCATGCTGCCATTTTATTAAGTCTGGGGAATTAGCATCAGCAGAATTAACTGGAGAATGTAATTGAGCCCTGTGGAATTATGGACTCTAAACTCTCAGTGACCACATGAGTCCTCTGAAACATAATGGGATTATCCACGGTTCCTAAGACTTTCAGATTGATGATGCATTAGCTAAAGAGCCAATGACCTTGTGCTGGAGTCAACCACAGCGTTTGCTTGTACGATGCTAACATACGATTCCAAGGGACAGCTGATGTAACAGGAAGTCATTTAATTGTTGTTGCTTCCCCTGTTGCCCTGGAAAGGATTTCAGCCTGGTGGTGATTCAAATGTCTTCTGACAGGTGTTCTGCTTTGTATTATTTATAAATGTCTCTAGTTAAGGGTCCCGAGCAACCAAAGCCCTCAGGCTTCGTAGCATTTTTACCCTTTATCTCTGGCTGGCCGCACTTGAGGGGTGAAAGGGTGAGAATGGGGGTAAAATTATAAAAAGGCACTGCCGGCCATTTCATGAAAAGTCTGACCTGACATGTGGCATACTTGTTTTTTTGTTTTTTTTTATTATTCTTGACTACAATGCGTGATTATGGCTGCGTGGTGTTGGGGATCAATGAAGTAGAACAAGTTGACAAGAGGCACACACTTGAGGAGTTTATGTACACAAAAGATTTTAATCAAAGATCTACACAGGGAGTGCATGAACACACAATCACTAGTAGTGCAAGTGCGTAGCTGCTGACATATGTAAGGATTATGTCAAGGACATTTAGGGAGATAGACGTCTGCACATTTTAGTCTCACTTATCTGACTTCAGTGTTAAGACAATGTAAAATGAAGAAAAGAAGAAAAGAAAATAAGAGTACCTCTGTTTTTATATTTGTTTTATAAAGTTTTTTGATTACAAATTTTTCTTAGAAATTCTTAGTTGACTAACAGTCAATTTTGTTGACGTGCTGAATAGTCTATTTAAAATCAACAAATGTGTAATATTACTTTTCTCTTGTTATTGTCTTCTGCAAATGACTGCAATCATACAAACTGTCCTCTTTAGCTTGAGTGTAGATGCAGTATAAGACCAATAATCACTTGTATATTGCCGTGTGCTCGTCATTAAGATGGCCTAATTGACTTAATGTCTTCGTCAACTTAAACCCAACAATAAAAATAACAAATCTATTTATAGGCTCTCCGACGAGGGAACACAATTGTACCTCAGTCTTTCTAAATGACTTGAGTTGTTGAAAATGCAATAAGTTAGACTTGTATTGCCCCGTAGCACAAAATGACATAATACATCTGCAGGGGTTGACAGGGTTGTTGATCAATACCAATTTAATTTCATGCTAAAAGCCTAAAAAAGTTTTTTGCACAGTGATATTTTACCTCTTCACTAGACGGTTCTGTTGGATCTCTGCTCTAATTAGCTAGCTAACTCTCTCTCTGTTATGAAAATGTGACTTTGTGTTGTATTAGGAGTATGGTCTCTTCACGGACACGAGATGCAATATATTGCAGTCTAACCTTTAGAAAAGGTCAGGAAAAGTGTGTAACTATATCTGCTTCCCGAGCTCAGCTGAACTATGGACTCTCCGCGGAGTCACGGAGTTCATTGCCTTTACACGTATTTGCTTAACGGGCAATTTAATGGCTCAGTGAGGTGGGGACTAATTCTTTAGGTTCCTTAAGCTAAATGTATTAAAACTAACAATGTTTATGGAAAAGAGAATAATGCTTGGCTTCCAGTCTTAAATGCACTTAATTTCCTTGTAGTAGGCAGCACAGAGCCCGTAATGTGTCAGTTGAATACACTTCTTGACTACAGGCTCATCATTTATCACTGTTAAAGCATTCAATTCAACCACGATTTGTTAGAACTATATAACTATAATTTATAAGAGATTATGAGATTGTACTCAACAGGAAAGGTTGAAAAAGTTGAAAGAGTTGAAAAAAAGACATAAATGGTTGAATCTCTGTTCTGCAGCACCGTATCAAAAGGTGCAGAAGAATTATAATCCCATTGTAAAATGCCTTTCTTCCAAATGATAAGCTAGGATGGTTTCTGTTCTTGCAACATGATTTCAAGAAAGCTTATCATACTTAATCGGTTTGGGGGCAACAAAAGACTAAAGGTTGGAGATGCAGCCCTCAGACTTGAATGTCGCCTGTTCAAATTCTCGGACAGGCTGTTAATAGTTTAGACATGGACTAGGTGTCTTCATAGAGACACATAATCTCTACCGAAATGTTGAGTTTTTCTGTTTATCTGTGCACTTAAATCAATCATTTAAGTGCACAGATAAACAGTCATTATACACAGAAAGGAAAATAACCACAGGAAATTAATTCTTGCTACTTTTTGGATTTTGTTTAAAGGTGCAACTGGTGTAACTTAAAGGCTTAACTGACGCCTTCGCAGCAGGAAGCAATGGGTTTTATGCTGTGGTATCCAGAACATTTTAAAGACAGGAAAAATACAACTTAAAACAAAGGTAGGCTCCCCACTACAATGCTGTACTTGGAGGTACTTACTCGTATTCTCTGCACTTCCATGAAGACTGCTCTTTGGAAGGCCTTCTCCCAGACAGCCAGGTCGCTGGCCAGCTCTACCCTGAAGGTGTGGCTCTGGCCGTGGCCGACCAGGATACTGAAGCACAGAGACTCGCTGTCCTGCTGCTCAGGCGAATGCTCGAGCCCCAAGTAGAGCCTTGCCTGGAGCCAGCAGTCCTCTGCCATCCACAGCTGAAACACATCCAAACCTACAGTATGACCGTAAGCCCTGCACAGACTTCTAAAGGAACACCTTGAAGTTTTGAATTTCAGCTGGTTATGTTTCTCCAACACTTACCTTGTGAACCTTGAAAAGAACCTCATAGAGGTTATATGTGGTTTCAGCTTGTCCCCAGTCAGTGGCGCTGACCTGAGAAACAAATATCAAGGTTTGTGAGATGAAGAGCAGGGATATCAAAACACTTCCCTGTTTGGAGCTCCTAGGAAGGGAAGTAGGAATACTAAATGCAAACCTAGTGATCTCCCTCCACTGTGTGGTGTTTACACACACACACACAAACACACACACACACACACACACACACACACACACACACACACACACACACACACACACACACACAGTGAGGCTGAGGGATTGTTGACATGACTTTTTGCGGGGCATTTTTTTATCTAGTTGGACTGCAAACTGTGCTTTATTGTGTGCTGCATAATCAGTCATGATTGACAATGTGCAATACCTTGTGCATTTATAGAAATTTTGAGTTTTTACCATGCAGTCTTATTTAATCAAACTTAAAAAAGGTGAAAAAATCTTAACTGAAATAAAGGAGCTATATTACCAATTACCAAGGAAATTGTGCATGTAGTAAAATTATAACAGAAATTAGTGAACCTCCTCTTGCATCAGTTAAATCAAGTAGGTAAGTAAAATCAGGTGGGTAAATTGGGTATGAAGTTAACCAATCAAAGATCAGATTGGAGAGGAGTTTGTGTGTCACTCCCATAAATACAGGTGAGAAACCTGGACGGTTTGACTATGAGAAAGAAAAACACTATGCTATGATCTAAGGAGACAGAGGACCTCAGGAAGAGAGAAGTGAGTGTGTAAAGTCAAAACGATCTGGGCTCTATCAGTCCACTGTGAGATGAATAATATATAAATGGAGAGCATTTAATACAACAGTGACTCTGCTGTATTAAGTGGACATGGTTGCCTATCCATCCTCTAGAGCAGTGGAGTCCAATCATGTGCTGTGGAGGGCCTGAAGTCTGCAGGATTTCCTCCAATATTACAACCTCAGACATGGCAAAGTGGAGTCATTCAATGTTTAGATCCAGTAATGCATTTTGATAGACCCATCAACGTTCTTCATATGCTGTGACTTTTTTTGTGATTTGATCTTGTGATTTTATACTGAAGTGGTGCCGCTCCCATGCACCAGTCAGGCACGTCGCCGACAAATATAAATTCATCACCAGCCGCTGCACGCCTGTCTCCTCCATTCAATTAGAACTGAAGCGTACAGTATCTGCTGTACATGCTGCCTACTTGTTACAAAATAATCATGCACCGTAGTAGGGGACAATCACAGATCAGCATGCAGCAGCATAAATCTTAATGCTTCCGAAGTCTAAGAACACATATTAAAAGGGCCTTGACCAAGTTGTCATACTGAGCCTAATCCAGGGTACTGATTAATCGGTTATTCTTGTTTATTATTAGTGGGGGTCAGTGGGCCCAACATGATATGTTAATTTAAAGGGATTTTCTGAGATTTGACTAAGAATTATGAAACATGTCAAGATCCGCCCTATGGCTCCTAGTCAACAAAATTCTGTGTTATGTGGCGATTACCAGAGCACCATACCATGCATTTCAATTTTACCTGGTTCCTAGATGACTCTCAGGCTACAGTACCATCCCAATATCATATGAAAATAAAGAATAACAGAAATTATTCACATTTATTAAATTGGTGAAGCATAAAGAGGTGAATACCGGAGGACTTCTGAAGATGTAAAAAGACGGTCCTCTCAATGCCAGGAACTTGTATGCGGAGGTTCGACCGGCAACGCTTCCTTCGGGGCATTCACATGCCCAGCCCATGTGAACAATCTGCAGGGAGATACAGAGGATGAAATGCACACATTTTGTTGTTTAACTCAAAAGAGCGAATGTGGCCTGGGCATATGCTATCCCTGGTTCCTTCTTTTCATCCCCAGGTTCGCTTGCTCTATCAACAGTCCCCGATAGCAACATTTCACACCTCGCACCGTCAAAGGAATTGAATTAAACAAGAGCTAAAAAGCAAGGCAGCTTCGAAAGCCTTCCACTTAAAAGACACCCTACTGCAGGTGCTGCAGTCTCACTGGCATTGCGACTGTTTACCTTTGATCTACACCAGATTGAATTGGGACTTCTCCCTCTTCCTTTCCCCAAGAAGCACATCCGTACAATATGTACTGTACCGTCTCATCTGCTGCGCTCACCCCTAAACCTTGTGAGAACAATGAATGAATGCCAACAGCTCTATTTTGCTCTTTCCTGAAAATACTCCATCGTATTCCCTTTGTATGAATTCTGATATCGTCTCTGATAAAGCATATGCAGCTAGACACAGCTAACTCCGTCTCCCTGATCAATCATTATTGTAAAATTAATAGATAGATAGATAGATAGATAGATAGATAGATAGATAGTGATGAGCTGCTGTTATTACAGCTGTGAATAATGATATGAAGGGGTTGTTGTTCTCCTGGACATTTTGCATTAGGCCTTAGGCAGCTTTCTAAACATTTGCAAACTCACTAAAAGGCATACCTGATCATCTGAAGAGCAGTATTTGTTGATAATCTTTATCTAGGGAAACAAAAGTACATGTCAGTGACAATTATAGGAAAATAAACAATATGATTACATGAAGTTATCACGACTCCCTTGAAACTACTGCACATGCAGGTGTTGAGATGGTTGTATCAAACTCATCCAATTTATAAAACCTTCCTGCCCCTTGATGGAATCCATAGGTGATTGTAGGCTTCCAATCAACTTCCATACAACTGTGTACATACTAAATATCCACTCTCTCTTTGCTCTTTATGGACTGTGCTACTCATTTCACATGGCAAAGCAACTAAATGTACCCAACACCTACCATATTACATGAACAAAACCTAAGAAAGACAACGGTGGCATATTTAATAACCTTTTTTTAAATATTGATCTGCCATATGTGACTTCGGTAACACTTTATTTGAAGGGGTGTGCATAACACTGTCATGACACTGTCATAACCATGACATGACACCTGTCATGACCATGAAGGACGCTTCATGAATGTTTATGACTGTTGTCATTAAGTGTCATTCGGTAAAGACATCTCAAACAATGTCAACTTTGCATTAACAATGACATAATTTACCGAATGACACTTAATGACAACAGTCATAAACATTCATGAAGCGGTTAGGGTTAGGGTTAGGGTTAGGGTCATGACAGGTGTCATGTCATGGTTATGACAGTGTCATGACAGTCTTATGCACACCCCTTCAAATAAAGTGTTACCGTGACTTCTTATGAAGGGAGCCGCACACACTTCCTCACAACTCAGGTCCACTTCCCAGTTTGAGTGCCGTGACATCGCGGAACCACGCCCATGACACTGCTGACAACCGTACACCAGTGTGTCCCATCAGTTATAATTGGGGTTGCACCAAGTGGACCAGATGGGGGGGGGGGGGTAGTTTATGGTTTTGTTTTAGTTTTTTTTTTTTTGTTGTCTGTATGTAGGTGAACTCTGTTCTCACTTGTAGGGGGTAAGTGTGTGGGGAGTTGGGAACTAGGGCTGAATCCCTATATTGTTTAGCAATTTAGTTATTGGTTTGTGGCCTTTGACATCCAGCACACCCCCATGCCTCTGGCAGGTGGTAAAACCTGTGGGAAAATTAAGCCTGGGTTTGAGTAATGGGAGGGTTGTGGGTTCTCTTGATGCAACCACTGCGTGTGAGGTGGTTGCCAGATATTCTGTTGTCACATGGCCTCTGTAAAGAAGTTCCTCCAAGTAAAAACCTGTGACTTTAATTTGCTTTGGGCTGATGCTGCCTTTTGTTCTGCCACGCCACACACTCCAGAACTACTGGCCACCCTCCTGATTGTAAGTGTCTACCATCAAAACCTTACAATTCTATGATGTAACTGTCAATAAAGGTGAATACCCAGGCTTTAATGCATGCATGCTTATTTTGTCCATCTATGACATGCAAAACACAACTGATTAAACATGCTTTTAAACTAGAGTTGATGTTGATCTTGGCATAACCAAATTCAGTTTGTTAAAGAAATAAATTGTCATTGACTAGTCTATCATTATGTGTCAATTCTTTACTTCTAGACTTCAAACAACACAATTCCCCAGTTCAATTTTAGTAATGGGTATCTAATAAATTGTATTCATTATCCCTAGTAACAAATTGGGCTCTGATGTTTGGTTGTATTACACATTTCAATACGGAGACCACTGAACTTTTGTGACAAAAGCACATCAAGTTTGTGAACCCTACAGGGGGTGGTCATAATTTCATATATTATAGGAATAACTTCATAAAATCCTCATCGAAACCTCATCTTCCCACATAAAGAACATTCACAAATATAATATACTGTCATACTTGGAGTACATGTCTCCTAGAGCCACTGATCAGTCTCTGGTATCTTCCTGGAGGGATTTTCTCCCACTCCTCCTTTAGAGAACTCAATCAACTTAGTGAGCTTTGAGTCTCATGAAGAGCTGCTTCAGGTGCTGTCACAACATCTCAACTGGATTTAGATCAGTACTTGACCTATCCAAAACACTAAACTTCTTCCTGCACCATTCTTTGGTAGATTTTCTTGAATGCTGAGGCTCATCGTCTTGTTGAACAGCCACTTTCAGCCCAACTTCAGCTCTCAGAGTGATGGCCTGATGTTCTGTTCGAGACGTCTCTGGTATTCCCTTTAAACTATTTTCATTCTGCATGTACAATTTTCTCTAAAAAAACATGTGTGGCGGACTGGAGGGAAGGTGGGGGAGGCTTAATTGGATCCAGGAGAGAGGTGAGTTAGTGGACTGCTTCTTTCCTGGATCCGGTTCCAGCTGCAGCCAGTTGGGACTGATTGCAGCTGGGGCCTTTTTAACGTGTGTGTGAATGTGTGAGTGAGAGGGACGCGCCAGTGTGAGAGGCTGGCGGCGTGTATGCGGGAGCCGGCGGCGATCGGGAGGATCGAGGGCCGGCAGACCGGAGGAGCGGAGAGCGAGCCAGCAGCAGCCGCGTCTGAGCGGGGTCCGCGGCTGGAGTGCCGGGACGGAGGCGAGGGCGCGAGCTGCGGGACGGAGTGGGAGAGCGGCGTCTCCCTCCGCGGCGACGACCGACGGAGGTCCCCGGGGGTGCAGTCGGGAGCCGCCTGCAAGAGCTGGTGAGAGTCGGGGTTGGGGCGGGATGCCCCTGCAAGCCTGGCAGGCTGGCCGGCTTTGGGGTTCCGCGGCTGACCCGCCGGGGAGGACTGAGGTGCGTCGGAGACGGCGCTACCAACTGCCGTCAACACCGGGGCCGGGTTTATTTGAGTGTTGGTGAATAAACGGCCCTGCTGGCCAATTAACTCTCCCCTGCCTATGTCTCTGTCTGTCACGGACCCCGGTTATGTGGCACCTTGCCACAACATGTAATTGGTAGAAGGGTAAAAGTAGACCCTTTCTATCAGTTAATTTAAATTTAAGGATTGGTTAAATGTTTTGTAATTGCACAAGGGATCCACACAATTTCAATCATGACTGTAGGCTATAGAACAGAGGTGGGCAATCATATGCCATGGAGGGCCGAGAGTATGCAGGTTTTCACTCCAACCAAAGACTACAGTAGGTGATTTCACTGATTAGTCACTCCTCTCTGGTTGAAGGTGTGTAAATCAGTGAAATCACTTGGCGTAGTCTTTGGTTGGAGTGAAAACCTGCATACTCTCGGCCCTCCATGGCATATGATTGCCCACCCCTGCTATAGAACAACCAGGCTGGAAAAAGAGATACCTTGTGTTGCGGGTTTAGATACATTAAGGGCGTTTTCACACCTGAAAGTCCGGACCAAGGTCCGAACCAAGGTTCATGTTTTGTTACATTGTATACATTTGATCCGGTTAGTTTTGCTTTCACATTGCAATTTTGCGAGTGCACTAAAGAACTTTGCTACGTCCTGTCCGTCATCACCTACGCGGGCTGCGTCTCCCTATACTTGACATTGATTGGTTTGTAGAGGGGCGTGCGTCTGACGTCGGCGTGTTGTCAATTCGGCGGGTAGCCTTTTACGTTTGAATGAAATGAATGAACAGATTAATTTCGTTGCCACTATACAGTCCCTCCAGGATGTTGCGATCTTGCGATCGCAATAATTAACGCAAATTCAACTAATTGCCGGAATACTTGCAAGAGCTTCCATTTTTGCCAAAAAATACCCCGCAATATTCCCGCATAAAACGGTCAAATTTGCACAATGCTTCCACATTAATACTCCTACATGTTACATTAACACTCCTACATGTTCGGGAGGTTGTTTTTTTATTTAAATATGCAATTTGCACCATTTGCTTTCTTGTTATCCTGAGCCTTTGATAGGACAATGCCGGAGTGGCCAATCGGGACAACCGGGACGAATCCCAGTGGGTCTTTGGGCCGGTTGGACGCGCTGCGCCGCGGTGTAGCCTAATCATTTTATAAGCTGTTCAAGGTGATTTGCTGCTAACAGGCCGGTGACTAGTTAGATGTGCGTTCTCCGCTCCGGACCTCTCTCTCCTTTTCTCTGTGTCAAACTGACAGACCTGACAGATTAGAGCGAGACGGGAACGTGACGGGTCAACTAATGATGTGATGGCAAATTGTAGATATGCTGCATTGCAGCCTAAAGGGAAAAAACAAACAAAAAGAATGTAAAGAAAACTAGGATTAAAAAGCAATGAAAGACAAAGAAAGACACTAGACAGAGATCATGTGTAGTAAAACTAGTTTTCAGCCGGCGGCCCCGGGAGGTATTCATGTGTGACGATTACTCTACTTTAAAAAAACAACTTAAAAAACAGAGTGGGCAGTTTACAATGTTTTGGGGAGGATGGGGGGCTCAAAATTTTCATCAATTCCTCCTGTTTTACCACAAGATAACACGAAAAATATCACAAATTGCATCGCAATTTTTTATCAAAGCTGCTTAGGTCCTATGTTAAGTCCGATTGTGTTCTCACATGTAACGAACCGAACCGTGGTTCACTTGGAACCGGACTGAGTCCCGACTTTTCAGGAGGACCATGGTTCGATTGTTTGGTCCGCACCAGAGTTTGAAGGCGTGTTCTCACCTCTCCAAACGTACCGGACTAACAGAGTAAACGCACCATGGTTCGATTAAAACGGACCAAACAGGGTAGGTGTGAAAGCGCCCTAAGTAAAAGTGAATAGTCTGAGGTAGATTTGTTTTCAAAATTAAGATTACTGTGACACGGTAAACCGTCTTGTAGTTAGCCCTAGTCTCTACTAAAAATTGGAGAGGAGTTAGCTCAGTTTTTTTGGCTTTATCTAGCTAACTAGCTAGCAGGCTAATTTAGCAAAGCATCGGATGTAACATGCAACTACTAGCCACTACTGCTAACTTCTACATCTTCTTAGATAAGTTAGCTAGTGTGCTAATCAGATGTGATGGTTAGCTGACCAGACAAGATGGTTAGCTAGCTATCAAGCTCATGAAATGATCAGTTCCCAGTCAAAAACAGCACAGAAATGTACCATGTCTATTGAATTCTGTTGGGACGGACAAGCTGTACGTTCAGAACTCAATCAGTGCTGTGGACCTCCACTATGGCCGCCAGAGGGTGTGTTACATCATCTGAAATCCCTCTATGATTAGGCACTGACTAGCTGCCCACTTCCCTAAGTTGCTTCAGTTTTGCTAAATGAACATCAAACAACCCAATGGCACCAAGTAACCCTCCAACCTGCCAGCTGACAGCCATCCGCCATCATCTACAACCCCTGCTACTTGACAAGCACACGAGGGACCCCAAGGGTGGAACCGAGTCTATTTATAGGTTGTAGGTCACCAAAACAAAAGTCAGAGTTCCGCTCTCCCAAAGCAGGCGCACAATCACATCCTGATTGGCCATTTAGCAATCACACTCCACGTCCGTAATTAGGTGATGCAGGCGTGAATTAATCACACTTTTTAAAAAAGGCAGCTGTGCAATTGACGAGCATGGGCGCACGTCTGCATCCTTACTAAAAATGGCAGTACATCATCAGTGTAATAATCAAAGTGAAATAGGAGGAAATGAGAGAGAGAGAAGTGCACATGCCGAATGACTACTTAGCAGTCATTAATTAGGTACGTGAGAGCCTCTTTTGACGGCAGAAGGAGAGAGGTGACACTGACTCAATGAGTGCTTGCCTGGAAGGGTCTATTAAAACCATGCTGCTATGTACTGTATGTTGGCTCTGACAAGTTAAAGGGGGAGAATACATGTAACAACTGACTGAACAATGTGGGCTAAACATGTATTTTTGTAAGGGTTCGGGAATAGGAAAAACATTTGCATTTTTACAGTTTATGGATTCATAAGTTTATATATACAAACTGTAGCTTATATTATGACATGCTAAGTTCATATACATTTTGACAAATATGAGATCAAAATAAGTAAAAGTTGTAAAATCTCAGATTTTCTTTTAAACTTCATTTTCAAGCTGGACGATCCAATCAAAGCCTTTGACGTTTAGAGGTGGACTTACATTCTCCAGTGTCAAGTCATTGATATTTGTAGATATTGCTTGGAGCCAGTCTGTGCTTTCTGCTGCAGTGCAAAATTGAAGAATATTGGTGCTGGCTCCGTCGAAAGAAAAGACTTCAAAACAGTTGGACCTGGAGGAGGATAGAGGTCAAGGTTAGAGAGGAGCGGTGCTGGAGCTTGAAAGCAATTTTGAGCATAGTGAAGTAGGAGCAGTCCATTACTTCAAGCAAGTTACCTTTAGCAGTAAGACTCCATTACATTTTACTGCAAATTTCATCAGTCCTTATACATCAAGTCCACAGACAATTATTTGTCTGTGAAAATATTTATCCAAACCCATACTTTATGTGGTTGGGGTTAAAACTATTTTCAGATTTTAAATTAAAAGCCCCGATGTTATGGAAATCAGAGTTCGCTCATTACATGTGGCTCTAATTAAAAGGAAATATGGAAAGTTGCAAGTTGAACAGTGGGAGAGTACATTTAGTTGCTGACAACGGTAGCCAAAGGCTCCCCAACAATGACTGATTACAGGAAATGGCATTAAAAAAAAAAACAAGAGGCAGTGAGAACAATTTTTATTTTATTTTGAAATATCTGGTGAAAAGTGTTGAAATATATTTTTAATTGCTAGCATACAAATCTGTGTCAGAGAACTAACAGACTAAATAACTAACAGAACACAGCCCCCAGTACGACGCCTCGTACTTACTAAGAGACGTCAAAATAATAAGCTTCCGAGTGCAGGTTGAATGTGCATCCCTTCACAAAGCATTTGCAGGAAAAAGGGAGTACAAAGCCTATTGTGGGCATAATTTGTTTTTTGGTCTTCTGTCATCTCCTTGAAGTACTTGATGCTTAAGTGTACTGCTTAATAATACAAAAAAAGTATTTTTTCAGTTGATAGCATGTTTAATTGGTCATTTAAGTGCTAAAAATAAGTCCTGTCCATTAAAGGAGGAAAAAACAAACATATTTGCTAAAGGGTTAAAAAAGAAACATAGCCCAACTATTATGTTTCAGAGTACATGCTCATTTGCGGGACGCAGATAAAGCCGCTGAAACAGTTACTCCGAGATCCCATTCATCATTTTAATGTGATGCTTTCCGACATTTAATTTCAGTGCATTTGAAAGCATGCTCCAGACGCATTAGCTTCGGAGATAGCTGTCAATAGCGTTCAAGAATGAGCACTTAACATCGCAACGGTGCCAAATCAGTTTTATGTGACTGCTAAGGGCAACCCATTCATTGGGCCACGGGATCGAAACGCTGCACGTAAGGTAGTGCATACGAGTAGGGAGATGATGTTTTGGAGGTATGTGAGGTGAAGGCTGAAAAGATACAGAAACAACAGAGGGCAAAGTATGCACAATATGAAGAGGCACTCTTCCAAGACAGGTCCTAACCCGAGTGCTTCTCCCTCGCAGACACAGCAGTTCCGAGAGGTTAGATGTTACAAAGTCAGCCTTCGTAACAAATCCTCTGGTGAGTATGAGTTTCTCCTTTTTAAAACACACTCTCTTGGCTCAGCAGCTCTTACTGTATTTGCAATAGGCTTGTTAAAATCTTATGTTCCACTGCCTGTGTAGTGGCCCAGCAGCTCTCCAGAGGTGATTCTCAGCGGGTTTAAATGTCGTTTTTTGGATTTAACAAGGGTGAGAATTCTTTCAGTGTCTGCAACCCAGATTAGCTTTACACTGTCATTTCATCATCACAGCATCACTAATGGGTGTGCAAACATTTTTTTTAATGCTGTGCCTAGGAAACCAGCCCAAAATATAGTAAAGTGCTAAAATATCTGTACCTACTCTGAATGAGTATGACACAGGCAAAGTGAAAGTGTGACAAATGTGATGAAACACCACAGAATCTCTGTCATATTCCTTTCAATCCTTTCAATTAATGCTGATTTTCGAATCCTTGGGAATTGGGGAGTACATCTACTGAGGGAAATCTGACAAGGGATAAGGCAAGCGTAATGAATGAAGAGCTCAGAAATGAAGAGATTAATCAAAGGAAACGGACACCCGGCAGATCGATGTCACGAAAGCCCCGTGAAAAGAAACTGGCAAAAACCAGTCCTCTGACCTGAGCTGCATGTGCATGTGTGTGGGGTGATATACTGTATGTGTGTGTGTATCTAGTCAGGGGTGTGCGAAAAATACATTTCGTTGTCTCAGTACTTGTATTCTGTGCAATGACTATAAAGTTGAATCTTAAATCTTAGATGGTCACAAAACAATCAGGAAAGGGGAGGGGGGCTTAAATGACATCACCAATCAATAGGACACTCTGTACCTAGCCCAACAAGCCATCAGCCAGGTCAAGGTGACTTTGGACTCACTAAAAAAAAGATTAAAAAAATCAAAACACAGCCACTCAGGAAAAGGGAAGGGGCTTAGATGACATCACCGACTAACCGGAAACTGTCTCAAGTCCACATCTGAATGTGGTTTCAAAATCAATAGACGATCAAAAAACAACTAATTGTGAAAGAGGGAGGAGCTTAAATTAAATCCTCAAACATCTGAGTTCAATGAGTATCTTAATGCAATTTTGGGATAAATAAAAAAGAAATAATGGAAAAACAGCCAATCAGGAAATTACATTACCAATCAATAGGACACTTTACCAAGTCCGACAAGCCATCACTCATGTGAGTGTGATGTTGGAATCAGTACAAACAGATAATCAAAAAACAGCCAATCAGCAAAGGGGCAGGGTCTTAAATGAAATCACCAATCAACAGGATACTAACTCCAGAGTCCGACAAGACATCACTCATGTTAATGAGAGTTCGGGATCAATAGTTTATGAAAAACAGCACGAAATTTGGGGGGCGGACAGAAGAACTGACAGACCAACAGACGGACCAATACTAGCTGTTGGTCGCAGCTAAAAATATTTGTGCCTTGTGTGCTGACTAGCCAAAATAAATGCATTGAGACAGAGCGGAGATATATTACCCAGTCAACATGCAGGATGATACGTGAAGAATACATGGGGAAAACTGTTTCAAGAGGAATCCCGCTGTTAGTGATTTTGTGCATGGCAAGGAGTGGAGGAAAAAGTGCCACGTCTGCTTATTAGTCAAGCAGAGTACTCTGAAATAGTCAGGCTTTGGGGCATTCAGTTTTCAGCATAATTAATGTGAGAAATATGTTTGCATTAATTTCATAGCAAGAAATGCATAGATAAGAGTTCCACTTTAAATCCATGACTCGTATTGATCTAAACAATAACACAGAGATGAAATAACAAGCTAGGACTGGGTCATCAAAGACCTAGAAGTCCTAACATCATACTTATTCATCAGTCATTTACAGGCAACTGATGGAGAATATGTACATAACTACGACATTTTTAGATAAGGAACTAACCAATAATGTGTAAAGCATGGTACGTAAAAGCCCCTTTAATTTGCACATTTCCTACAACTACAACCAAGGGGTGAGCTCATGCAATTTACCTCTTAGCAACCTTACAAGGGCTTCTAGTTGGCTTTAAATTCAAAGGCCCCACTGGAAAAAAGGCAATTTTCCAGCTTTCTGCATGGTGAGGCATTTGGGTTGTAAACTGGCATGAATGAATATTAAAAAAATGGTTTTGTGATATTTTAAATTGTATGACCAAAATCTCTGCTTTCTCGTGGTTTCATAATTGGGTGAAAATCTTGACGTATTTTCCGTCACAAATTGCAGTAAATATCATTGGTTGCATTCTTTGTCCCACCTTTCCTAATCCCTGCAATCACACCACTCTTCTTTTCACTGCACGTGTGTAACCGGTCTGTTGTGGTTGCGAGTATTTATTTTTGGAGACGCTAATGATTTTGCGTGCTGCCAAAATCACTCAAGATAATTGTCATTGTGTAATACCAGGGTTTCAAACTGCACACAACCCAAGAGGAAAATTTACTGTGAGTGTGGATATTTCATTAGACAGCTCCATTTAGATTCAGCATTCCTATGCAGTGCGCATTTCCAGAGGGACTGCATTCTGGATTTTACTCAACACCTGATGCCATTCCTTCAATCAGCCCAAATAAGCAACTATCTGCAAGAAGCCACCGCTTTTTATTCACAGGTAAAGTGCCATATGCTAGGATCTGAAATCCTACATGCGTGGTCACCCAGTGTGTGATTGGATGTCAACTTGTCAATCAGAGCTCTGTTGTGAACACACCCACAGTTATCAAGACAGGCGATAGATGTACAGTAGTCAACATGATGAAGTCTTTCTTGACGCACAGCTGCAGTGAGTCTACTGGTAGTGAATGTTACTTCATGTTAATCAGTGAGATGTCTATTTTAACACGTCATTGTACCTGTAAGTTAATGAGAATACATCTTCATATTGTCAGTTGATATTAAACCTATCCTATTAAACCTCGAAATACACAACTTAACCAAGGCAAGACACTTTTGTCATAATTTACAGCCATTTTTGACAAGGTTAATGGATGGGATTTTCATTCATCATATAGGCCAATGGATTTTGGGGGGAGAGAAGGCCAACAAGTTGTCAATGCAAGCCATCCCATTATGAGAAGTGGATTCTGTTCTGAAATGCTATTTCATGAAGGAAATTAATATGGCTGTGCAGTGTAACTAAAATGGTGTTTAGAACAATTTGATTACTCTCTACAACTTAGCAATCAAGATGTGACCTGCCATTTATGTGCTCAAGTTCTGAAGGAGTCAAAAGGAGAAAGGATCAAACGAGACAACCTTAAAAGATGGGTGCGAAGAAGTCATTTAAATGTGCTGAGTTTATCAGTCACGGAGCGCAACCAGCATTTCTGCATGGATAGGGACTTGATCACTGAGTTGTGCGGTCTTTTGAACGATGATTTGCAGATGAACAGTGGTTTGCTAGATCGTACCGACATCCCTCCCTGAGTTACTTGAGGTAATTCCCTCTCCACCCTGCTGACAGGTTGCATTCAAAAGGATTTTGTGGGACTATTTAGGCCTCTGTCCCCCATTGCTTGGTCCAGCTCTTAATGGCACTAAGCAGAAGCAACAAAGAACATGTATATTGGTTCGATACTGACATGTAAAGACCTACTATCAAGGAAGATTCCATTGTGTTATGGGCTTTCCAAACATCATAGATGCCATCCACTACATGTGGCCATTGGGGCACTATGAGCACAAGAACAAATTTATAGGATAAGGGAACGGCATTCAATTGACATGTGATGCAAACATGGACATAACAAATGTTTGTTTAAAGCTAACAGGATCTGCCCATGACACCTTCATATTGCGGCACTCTGATTTGGCCACCAAGAAGGGTGTAAGAAGGGTGGCTAGCTTAGCGGTAGTGAACAGCTAAGCTAACAGTCCCAGCCTCCTTTGCTAGTTCGCTAATTCAGAAACGCTATCTAAATCAGCTTTGTGAATAATGTACATGAATAAGATAACAGTTGTGTCAATGGATGTATTGCTTATACACCTGAAAATGTTTATTCCTGTGCAGTGGCATCAATAATGAACAAACCATAACATTTGCTAACCGACTTCTGTTGGTTGTGACCAAAGCTCAGTGAGTGACTAATTCATAGTTAAAATGTAGTGTATATTACATTATTTCAATATGAAACATGCTTCCTTTTTTGTAATCCTGATTCAGAATGGATTGTTTCCTGAGACTTTTAATCTGACAGAGCTCCAAAACCACTGATGTTTTTTTCAATCTTTCACTACTACATAGCTAAACAGTTGTTGTTACAATGACATTACCATCACGTAGTTGTGTGCTGATTTTGCTATGCTGACTAGGCCTTAATGTGAGCCAACAATGCAGCTTTTTCTTTCATTATAGCTGAATGGTTTATTAAGATTGTTTGAAGTTTGTTTTGTTGCAGCACAAACACTTTAAGAGCTTCCTTTTATCGTAATTACGTGTGTGCTGCCAAAGACAAAACTGAGTTTTCATTATTTCGAGCAATAAGCCTTATTGCCTGTTATAGTTTGTAACCTTATGAATGTTGTTGTTCGTGCAGTTAATTATTCATGACAAATTATTTTGTATTTGTCAATGAGAAAATGAATGGAGTTTTTCTCAGGAATTAACAAAACCGGCAGGCACTGGCATTTTTTCCACTGCAAAGGTGTACTGGACCGTGACCCAAGTACCGAGGCGCATTCTGAACCATGACTTTTGCAAATTGTTCTATCCCCCAGTGACAGAATAAAAAAAAAATAAAGCATAAATAACTTTTCACTAGAGGCCTTAGTCAGCGATTGATTCACTCTCAGCTATTCGTTGTATGTCTCAAGCTGGACAAAAAGGATGTAGGATCTGCTATGTCATAAATGATCTTACCTAAGGAACATCAAGTTTGACAATGTTCCTGTGTCAGTAAGAAGTAGATCAGCACATTAACAAGAGTAACACCTGTCTACCTCTGTTAACGTGAATCTGGTTTTAGTGCATATCTCGATGTACAAACTTCATTCAAGACCTTCAAGTCCCCTACATATGCATTTTGATGTACTCCAAGACTGGCCTGCTGTCTGCCTTCACAGCTCTTTATTCACTGAACTTTTTTGTTCCGAATTGGTTGTTTCCTGAGACCTTTTAGTCTGACTGGTCTCCAAAACCCCTGAACCCCAAACTACCAGTCTTGGCCTCATTCGCTAGTTTGCTAATTCAGAAATCCTATCTAAATCAGCTTTGTGAATAATGTAAATGAATAAGCAGTTAAACTAACAGTTGTGTCAATGGATTTATTGTTTATACATCTGAAAAGGTTTATGATCGACTGTTTCGTGAGACCTTCATATCTGGCATTAACATGTGTCTTGGGTGATCCGATCACAAGTGGACAGCTCTAAGTACGTCAGTTCACACCTGGTATTAGAATGCGTGTCTACATGCGTCTCGAGTGACCACTTGTGATCGGAGTCTTTAAATTAAGCTTTACGGTATAGGACATTATTTTATTAGTTTATTTTGTAATGTGTAGGTATGTAGATCTTTTAAAAGACATGTTTATGTTGAAATAAATATACCTATACAAGTAGTTATGTCTCTTGTTGTATTGGTTTGCCCTCTTATGGACATAATGCGCAAAAATAGATATTCAAATGGTTCGAACCTATGTGTTTTTTTAGAAGGAATAATTGAACGTCAGCCCTACTGCTTATGCAGAGGACCTCAGTTGAGTAGGTGGTCCTTCAGTGTGGCCCAGGACACATTTGCGTACACACTGCTAAAAGAATGTGGCCATATGCGGCCCAGACCACCTCCGAATGTGGTCTGAGTGATCGAATCTCAATGCGTCCTCAATGCGTCTTGGGTGCATTCACACCTGTACTTAGAGCTGTCCACTTGTGATCGGATCACCTAAGACGCATGTTAATGCCATGTATGAACAGGGCCTTTGACTGACGGAGCTCCAAAACCCCTGAAGTTTTTTCAATCTTTCACTAGTACATAGCACCATCAATAGAATTAGTATTTCTTACATATTTATATTGTTAGACTGATATTACCATCACATAGTTGCGTGCTGATTTTGCTCTGCTGACTAGACCTTAATGTGAGCCACCAAATAAGCTTTTTCTTTCATTATAGCTGAATGGTTTAAGATTATTATCGCTATTATCCAATATTTATTCACCCACCCAAGTCAAAAAGCCAATAATGCATGGTGTTAATGTCACAGTGTAGGAGTTGAATTTCATTTTGATCATTGTTAATAGCTTCAAGCTGAGATATATCAAATAGAAACAGAAATGAAATATGAAAAAAGAGTATGTGACACAAATGAGAAGAAGACGACCTTGCTTCAAGGCCCTGTGTTTGACAAGCATCCACCCTGCTTGAGTGTCCTTCAGCAAGACACCGAATCTCTCCCAAACCCACCTTCTGCTTCACATTAGGTGGTCCTTCAGATATGTTTTCTAAAATGTACCATTATATACCTGCAATTCTTCTGCCATTTGACTGCTAGAAATAATTAAACTGATGCTGTGAATGATTTCAAATTGAACAGAGGTCAGTCATAGGACAGTGGTGAGTGGATGTTTCATTTGTACACATTTAAACCAGATGCACGTACACTCAAACCAGGTCACATGGTAGCACATATTACTTGTTAGTATTACAAATTGTGTGAACTGTATTTTAAACAATAAATGACCCATTTGTTATCATGGTGTTACTTTACTATACCCCACTCCTTCCCTGTTATTTCAACACTGTTTTAAAACCAAACCTTTAAAACAAGGTTGAAGTAAGAGTGGAGAAGATGGCAATACCAAAAGAAAGAGTCCAAGTTGCTGTTAATATAAACATGTCTTCTCAATGTCAGACTCGATTGTAACACTTTGAGGGTGTGTCATTTCTATGCTACTTACAAATAAGAAGGAGAGGAATGAGAAAATGAGATATCAAAGTGTTATATTTGGAGATGCAAGGTCTGTCTGGCCAAATATTAGTGGCACTTAGCTTAATGAGAATTTTAAAAAAGGAATTTCTGTAAAACAATGCACCAGTTAGGTATTTCGTCCCACATGCCAGATTCACCAACAGAATAAGCAATGGAAATAAAGTTCTAAAGAAAAAAAGTGAGATCAACTATTTCATAAATGGAAAAGAAATAACTATACATGAAATCCAATACAACAGGCATAATAAATAAAACAAGTTCCACCAATGTTCTCACAGTCACACCTTCTGGGCCAGAGCTTTGCGGATTCTGTGACCTTTTAAGCCGTTTATGCCTGTGCATAGATATTGGCATTAACATCCTCTTGTCTAAATGAAAAGTGCTTGCTAAGCCAACAACTGCGCTCAGTGAACTGTGCCCCTCAGAGGTGAATTATATCATGCTGGATTACCTTTACCTTAATTTATCTGTTCCAGCCTTGTATCTGGAGACTCTGGCCAGCAACAAGGGCAGGGAGACGGCATCCAGCCAGCGCCTCTCATATTTTGGTTCATTAGCCGAGGGCGGAGGGGGTGACGGAGCCTGCGTGGAATACATGAACAATGCGATGAGCTTTCTCTCTTCCTTTTGGTTATTGTGGATGCGGTCTGAATGCAACACTGGTTACGTTTACATACACACACAAATAAACCCTCCTTAACCCAGTTGCTCAAGTAACCCGGTTTTGGGTCGACCTGGTCAAGATGCTTTCACTTTTGGTTTGCGCCGTCTACATGTCAACAAAAACATTGCAGTACTTGTTCCATTACTGTTGGGATCACTGTATTAGAAGTAAGCTACTCTTCATCTGTCATTTAGGGAGGGGTAGCTGGTGTTTCATCATTTTTATTCATGGCAACAGGGAGACTCAATCAAACTGAACTTAGCTGAAGTATAGCCAATAGCCAGGTTGCTCTATGCATGTAAACATAGCCACTGTCTTGCATTCAGACTCTTTTGGGATACACAAGACCTTGCTTGTTATGATAGGGTAATAGCCTTGAGGTGTTAATAAATACAATAAATAATATAAAGGGCGTACACATGCAGATTGGAAGAGTATAAAGAAGGATTGGAATAGAGACACTCTTGATGGCAAATGCAGCAGTTGGCTGAAAATATTCAACAGCATCAAACAGTCCACCTTGTCTTGAGCTGGATCCCGGTCCACCCAAACAACTAGTGCTGGGAGCCAAAAATGGAAGTATTTCACATACGGAGCCAACAAAGGCAGACATCCAACTGATATCAAAACCCCTGAGCTACAAAGCTGTCCAAGCGTGGTAACACGTTGCTTGATATTTTTTCTTGTTTTCAGTGGTATCGTTGTAAAATTGTAATATGACAACTCTAAAATATTGTGTTTTGTTAAGGTTCAAAGGTTTAATGAAACCCCTTCTGAGACTGACAAAAATGCATCAAAACATCATTCATTGAATTGGTCCTGCAGCACAATATATTGAAAAGAGCTTTGAAAAATAGCAGAGCGCCACATTTAAATGCATATCACACCGCACTTAATGACGAACAGATGCATTACATATTGTCTAATGAGTTACTGGCTTAGGCATCAAATGAGTGAAGCATTAGTAATATCAAATAGTGAGCATCTGCAGCTAAAGATTATGTGATGGCACAGATTTTCGAAAAATCTGTCAAACAAAGCGATCCGGTCTGATCTGGTCCACCATATGATTACACATACAGGTCATCAAACACTAAATCACCTCAGAGTGCAAAATGTATTACCAAACCACCAAAATAGCCTCCAGGTGAATTGTATTCAAGGGTTAACAACAGAGTGAAATTACCTCCCTTTGCAAAGCAATTTCCACGTCATTGCTGCACTACAACATGCAGCACCAGACCCCTGTTGGGCTGCTCCGAATGGAAATTAAAAGTGGACACCAATTATGACTACTTTTCTTAACAAATCACCCCTTCCTCTGTTTACGTCGACCCAGAACAAAATGTTGCAGTCGTCTCTCAAGCGGCGCCGCGCAAAGAGTAGGTGACACGGCAGGAAATGGAAAATTATCAGGCTGTCTGGGTGGATTACATTGACGAGGTATCTGCCTCGACTGAGGAGCTGCAAAACCGAGAACTGAGCCCGCGCTGTTGTTCTTCACACAAGTCAGACACATACTCATATCCACTAATATTGTAATTATTTGGAGGCATGTAAATGAATCATTGAGAGGAAACCCCCCCCCGGGGTGTAATGAAAAGGGAAAACTGTGTCAATCATTTCAATGTCAGGGGAACCTACGGGAGACAGGTTTAGCAAATTCTAATCACCTGCAGGCAAGCAAATGAGAATGCTGGAGAGGAAACTCCTGGGCAGGAACATGATTATACTTTTGTGTCAACTAAGCAGTTATTGCAGGAAAGTATAGACTACATTGCCTCACATGGTGACACAAAACTTCATTGCTCCTTCCCCTGAATGTACAGTAGACGGCGGCGTGGATGATTCACCTTAAAAAGGTCATCCTATGTAATTTGCGCTTTGAGCCCGATTGATGCATCAGATGCTTGTTTCTAATCACAGAATAGTGAGTATAATAGTGAGTTACTCCAAGCGTTTTCTATATTTTATGACTCCTATGATTATTTTTCTTTTGTGTCTATTGTGTCTTTGGGTATTTGGGTCATTTTGAAATACAGAAGTATATTGTTATAACTTATTATGAACACATAATAGCATTTAAATGTGTACTTCAAATACACCTGTATTTGCTTAAAACGTCCTACTATAGACTATGAGAATATTACAATCCTAGTTGGAATATGAAAGAGTCAACAGAACAAGCAAGCAAAATGCAGCCAGTTTGTCATTCTTATTAATATCCAGACTGTACAGAAGTTGAGTAGCTTTGCAGAATGTCTGGGTTCAATTCTCACCCTACCCGCGCCCCCACCCACCTAAGGCTTAATGGTCCTTTTCATTATGGACCATCTATTTCACGTGATGCAGGGTTGCTTAATGGCATGCAATGTCTTTTTTTCCATTTAAAGGAAAAAATAAAGTCATGGGTTGCCCTACTTTTCTTACAAATCTCTATCTGGGGGCCTCATATCATTATATTTTCTGAACATTAAAGTGAATTCACAACTTACACTGCTCTGGAAAAATGTGGTTACTCAAGAAACAACCGCTCACATGGTATAGTCCTTATTTGTGGAGACCAGCTGAATTTGACTCGACATGAGCAAGAAATAACTAGAGGGCAACTCTTGCTAGTTTGTGTTTTGCCACTTCAGAAATGTATTTCTGGGGTGAAGAAACCGTCTGGCTAACTGTGTTTGTCATCCACCTAGCCTCTAAACCGGCAAATTAGCTGACCTATTATGTCACAATGAGTCAAACCTTTTTTTGTTTATGCATACGTAGGCATGTGTCAGGGTCTATTTTTTCAAACACAAAACATGTATAAACTGGGGAGTGTAGGAAATGCAGACCCTACGCAGTCCCAGTGCACAAGGATGTCTTTTTTTCTTTTTCTTTTTTTTCTTCTGCTCTTGCTAGAGACTTAAATGGACACACCTCAAGGTTACATTGTCTATGAAAGGTTTAAGTGAACGCCTGCTGTCTTCTTTGCTTATCTAAATATTCTGTGTTTATCTTTATTGGCTACTCTTTATGATGTTATAATAGATTACACTTTAAATCAGCGATTGTCACTATCGTCACTGACATTAAAATAGTGAAATGCGGGTTTTGATTAAAATCGCATTTAAAGTATACTTTTTCCACTCCTTCACTTACAGCTTGTATCTCGACACCGTACCCTGAGCCTTTGGAATAAACATGCTAAGAGTTTTAACTGACCCATATGTTTCTCTCAAGTTCCGGATGAATTTGTTCCGTTGATGTCGGCTGTGTCCTGATTGTATTGTGCTGTGTTTTGAGTGAGAACTAAAATTCCCCCCGGTGGGATCAGCCAACAACCACTACAACCAATTGCAGCAATATTAAGGCACTGTGTAATAAGAACCACCACCGCACTAAACCCAAGCTGCTGGGAACCAGGTGCCGATTGACCCTTTCCTCTCTGAGAAACCAGAGTTGCTGATGGAAACTATTGTGTGGTAACCTTGTGGTTTGTAGATCTCTGGATGTTATACTAGTTTTAATATTTTCTTGTGACTCTTGGTGATATTTTAGAAGGACGTCCAAGCTCAGTGTCGATTCCCTGGTCAAATTGTTCTTCCAGAGGCAGCTGCTGTCGTGCTAAGGTGACAGTATAGCTGTTTACAGTACACACTGGTAGCACATTGTGAAGGTGCTACTTTAAAAGGGCTGCCAAGTCATAGTATATTCATCTCACTTTCACCAAAAAATGGGTTAATGTATTTCAGTGACAAATTATTGAGAGGGTTGTTATGGCTCTAGTGAATGAACCCCTTAGATAAAGAGCTGTACGCAGTAAATCCATTTATTTTCTTTCTTTCTTAAACTATGAATGTGCACATCGCCCCAACTTAAGTCTCTAGAAAATGAAATTTGAAAGCGTCAGTTACCTGTAAACCTGAAATGGAATTCTCAAACGGAGCTTAACTAAGTGTGTCTGCAGTATTGGATGCTGACTGGCAGGCGGAGAGATGAAAACGGGCAGATCTATAGGAGGAAACCGCAAGCGATTTTGGGTTTGCTGGCAATGGTTTTTCTTCCTCCCTTTTGTGAAATAGATGGGCTGCTTGGTTGTGATGTCAAGTCACGTCATTAAAGCATCAGGCCAGGAGTGTCAGTCAGCCTGGCTAGTGTTGTTCGCTTAGTGGCAGAATAACTTGGGATGTGGACAGAATTGGTTCAGGTTAACATTAGGGACTCTGAAAGATAATTTTATTCATCTTCAGTCATCTATTTTATCCAAATACAACAGCATTCAAACATGCACAACACACCCAAAATCACAAATGCAATATCAAATGAGTCTTCCTTACCGTGCTGTTGGAATTTCCATTTAAATGTAAGCCACTGTCAAAAAGTGGAGAGGATACTCGACTGCACTGATCACTGGATGCCCCGGGAGAACCTAAAAAAAAACCCACAAGGAGAATAATTAATTCAAAAAGAATAAAATAAGCTTCTGTAGAGTTGCTGTTAAACAGTCCTACTTCATGTCACGTCTTTGTTTCTGAAGTCAAATAGCAATAACAAAGTGTTCTTTTTCAATCAAGAGTTGCATAGAAACCTCAAACCGCACCAGTTTAAAGCCTTAAATGTTCTGCATATGGCTCACAGAACTGAGCATTATTATTTATTTATTTTCTGCTTCTAAGCCGTGGAGTGTAGACCGAGGGCAGCATCCAAAACAGACATGCTGCTCTTTGATATGATGCTAGCTTGGCCTTAGAAGACCTAGCTACTGTTTCAAAGTGGCAAGCGACTCTTGGCCGCTCCTGATTTCATTCGTGCCATGGTAAAACAGGGGACAGCTTAGTAAGAGTATGACTTGAGCCATGACAAACCAGCCAAATACTCTAGAATAGCAAAAACCTGAGCATCTCTTCTGCGTTGTGGTCTTGTTAACGCTGTGAATGTGAATTTACTCAAAAGGTACGTGGGCCGGATTTCTCAGAGCAATCGCAGTTTAAATCAACTGAGCTATGAGTATTCATGCTTGTCTATTAGTATTAAGTATTTGTAGATCTAGCGTGCTCTTAGTCATAATTAGGTGAATTGTACAAAATGAACATTATGTATGCTTGTGGAGACTAAATTGATTTGTACTGCGTGGTATTAGCTTACTGTGGATTTTTTTTTCTATCTAGCTGCTACTTCTGTGCACGTCTGAACATCCAAATAAAAAAATGTGCACAATAAGCAGGACACCAATGCTGTGCTTGTTGTGATGCTTATTTCAATAAATTGAGTTCATTTAAAAATAGAAAATAATGGCCAGCCCCCATGCACTATAGGGAGCTGAAGGTGATGTTACTTCTGCCTATTCTAGTACATTACAGATTACTTGATATAAGGAAACTAACTGTACAGTTCCAATTCTGAAGTGTGTCATAGAATGAGGTGATATTTTTTCATTGACTACCTAGTACACACTTTTGCACGCAATTTTAGAAAATTAACGTGTATATCTTATGATTGTGACAGTGGGTGTTGGATGACGGATCGTGGTTAGACTGTGGGAAATGGCCTAGTTGGCATAGTTCACTGAACTGGCTACTGTGGTAAACCCAGCGCGGACAATGGCAATTTTATATGTAGAAATTCACCAAGGTCTTTTGTGATAACTAAAAATGCAATGTGCATCCTGTCAAATAATCAGCCATGTTGTAATGCAAGGTGTTCTCTTAATTCTGCAGTCCAGCCAGCACGACGGATCAGGAAAAATGTACATAACCTGAACTGCAATATGCAATAGCCTGCAATTTGAATATGCATGCATTTCAATATAAATACGCAATTACATGCAATGATGTCTGGTAATAATGTGTTTGTGGCAAGGTGCCACATAACCGGGGTCCTTGACAGACAGAGACATAGGCAGGGGAGAGTTAATGGGCCAGCAGGGCCGTTTTATTGTCCACACAATACCGGCAACAATAATCCCAACGGCCCGGGTTGACGGCAGCGCGCCGTCGGCGCCGTCTCCCTCCGCCGGCGCCCTCCTTCGGTCCCGGTGGGCCAGCCGCGGAGCCCCAAGGCTGCCCCAGCCTGCCAGGCTTCCAGGGGCATCCTGCCCCAACCCCGACTGGTCAGCCCTTGCAGGTGGCTCCCGACTGCGTCCTCCGCGGACCTCCGCAGGACGCCGCGGCAGGAGACGGCCCGCTCCCGCTCCGTCTCTCCCGCTGGTGCTGGCCCCGTCTCTCCACTCCGCTCACACACAGCCGACTGGATCCTCCATCCACGTCGGCTCCCTGGTTACGCCGCCAGCCTCTCACACTGGCGCGTCCCTCCCACACTCACATTCACACACACGTTAAAAAGGCCCCAGCTGCAATCAGTCCCAACTGGCTGCAGCTGGAACCGGATCCAGGAAAGAAGCAGTCCACTAACTCACCTCTCTCCTGGATCCAATTAAGCCTCCCCCCACCCTCCCTCCAGTCCGCCACAGTGTTGTAAAGGAAGCAGGGCATTTTCCAGCTGTCAAATACATTACACAGGCCGCTGCAGATGTGTGATACCTTCCAATCAAACGCCCCACACATCCCTGACCCTGCTCTCTTAACTGTTACTGATGATAATTTCTGAATTTATTTCTACGAAGAAAAGATCAAATTCTAGAGTAATGAGCAAGGATGGTGGTATGGAGTACAGGGAGCGTAAGAGGTCGGGCTAGACTTGGATTTGTCTGTTGCTAGGGTAGAAAAGCTAGATTCAAGCCTGTTCACCAACAGAGTTCGAAATAGAAACATATTGTTACAGTAATACAGCAGTGCCTAGTCCAGATTCTTTGTCATAACTTTTTTATCCCAATAGAAAGTGTACATCTCCAGGGTGTTCAAAGATAAGAAGGTTAAAGCATTTGAAAGGGCCTTCTTTAAGATACCAAAGAGGCACAGGCGTGAAAAGGTAGATGAAGAAGAAAGTGCCAGAGCAAGTGCCTGTGTTGATGAGGCTGTAGATACTTGGATGTTGATGAAATTGTAATGCCCGTAGCCAGAAAATCTATGCTTGAGCAAACATCCACTTTTCGAGAGAGAGTCCAGGTTATTAGGGATGAGAGAATTAGGGTGCTACAGGAAACTAGGGCAAGATAAGCAGGAAAGGTAGAAATGTCGCCACAAAGCAAAAGTGTGTTCAAATATGGTGGTTTGTGGACAACAGTTTAAGAGTGTACTGAACCACAGTGAGGTGCCGCAACGGGACACTGAAGATGCACTTACGATTTCTGGTGACTAGTAGTTTTCTTGCCTACCGATGTTGAATGCACTTATTGTAAGTCGCTTTGGATAAAAGCGTCTGCTAAATGACTGTAATGTAATGTAATGTAATGAAGAGAGAGAATATGGTTGCGCTCCCTCTGATGTGGCTATGGAAGAGTTTCTTCACCTGGCAGGGAAGCAGCAGGAATGGGTTAGAGATTTAGGTAGGAAAAGACGGGGTCTGTGCTGCACGTCACTGCAGCAGAACAGCTGATGGGAAAGTTGGTCAGACGTGCGTGCAGTGAAGAGGGAAGCAGCAACGTTTGGTATAAGGCTGCAGTATTAGACCGGATAGAGATTCAAAATAGTTATTTACGAGTCATTATGAGGGGGAGGAGGGGTGAGATAGTGGGATGTGTGGGGAGATTTCTGTCTGTCAGTGCTGCAGATATGATAGGTAGGAGAGTGAAGAGCAGGGGCAAGAGCAATGACAACCAGGTATAGCAGTTGCTGCTGCACAGGAAATTTGCTTTTAATTGAAAACATAAATGAAGAACGGAAGAGCTTATGAACGCCCTCTCTTAGATGACTGTTAGTCATAAACTGAGGTTTGAGGTACAGATTTGCAGTGTTGGTATATTGCGGCTGAACTGCTGAGCGGGCCACTTCAAGCCAGTAGTGGCAGCTGTCTCTTTAGTGATTGATTGCAGCTGAGACTGATAGGTGGTTAGTGAATTTATGACGGCGTAGCCTGATGTCCTCTGTAGTCATCATTTGTGGGCTAGTACATAATTTTCTTGACATCTGAATTGGGCTTCTGTATTTAATGTTTACCCTGGATTATGTCACAAGGGATTGCTACATCACATGCTGTGTACTGATTAAAAAAAGACCTGTTTTAATGATTTTAACGTACTTTCTGAGTTGTTTCAACACATGGATTTGTTGATCTTTGAGAAACAATAGATGTTAAGGTCACATTGCATGATTGAATAATGTGGAAAAAGGTACAATTCGGTTTCTGATCTGCTGAGCGGGCTGTTTTAAGTCAGAAGGGTCAGCCGTCTCCATAGCCTGTGATATATAGGATGACAGAAATGATAAAAATGGGTAGAGGCGTGTAGTGAATAGAGTGTACATAATTGTATAAAGTTTGTCCCAAAAAAATCACATTATATTTAGTGCTCATTTGTTGCGCCACCTTGAGTCCCATAACATTAAACCTTCTCTTCCAGAGCCTCCTATCGCTGTTTTTTTTGTCTTTCAGGAGATAAACATAGCTTCTGCTCATTGATCTCATTGTTTTTGTGATCACACCGCTCACTAAGGTAACAGCTAAAGATGAAACTGCATCAATGTCTCACTGTTCTTATGACACCGCCTTTCATTTGAACACGAGAAACAAGTGCAGTATTCTCCACATAATTAATACAGTGTCAAATGATGCAAATGATGAAATTATGTTCTGTGACATTTTATTTAAAAACAAGGAAACTCAAAATTAATTATTTTAAGATGACATTGGTTTTATGTTAGACAATATGTTTAAGAAAAAACAAACTGAAAGATGCGAAAACACAATTGCCTTACCATTGCCTAAACCTGTGAACCATTAAAGCAACTGTCACATTTTCTGGATAAAAGCCCCACTCTGTTTAAGGATCATTGGTCAGGCTGCGCATCTGAAGGAAAGGTGTGAAAATGAAGACTAAAGAGCATTCTACCGAAGTTAAAAAGAGTTTGGATATCCCAGCGAGCAATGTTGGATCAATAATTAGGAAGCGGAAGCTGCATCACACCACCCTTGTGAGGGAAGCCACAGAGAGGCCAACAATCACTTTGAAGGAGCTACAGAGTTCAGTGGCTGAGAGTGCAGCAAAGGTGCACCAGTCAACATACATCAAGAGCTCTGTATTGGATGGTGGCAAGAAAGAAGCCATCACTCAAAAAGAACCATCTAAAAACACGTCTGGAGTTTGCCAGAAAGCATGACAGTGACCCAGCTAAAATGTGGGAAAAGGTTTTGTGGTCAGATGAGACAAAGAAAATTCAAAGTGCTATGTGTGGCGCAGACCTAACATTGCCCATGCCTCAAGAAACACCATCCCTACAGTGAAGTCTGGTGGTGGCAGCATCATGCTGTGGAGATGCTTTTCATCAGCAGGCACCGGGCATCGTGGTAAAATTGAAGGAACAATGGATGGAGCAAAGTACAAGAGAAGAGAAGTGCAAGAGAATCTGCTTCAGTCTGCTGAAAGACTGAAATCTTGGGAGCACATTCACCTTTCAGCAGGACAATGATCCCGAGCACAAGGCCAAAGCAACATTGGAGTGTGCAAAGCTGGTACATACTTACCCCAAAAGACTTAATGCTGTTATTGCAGCAAAAGGCGGCTCCAACAAATATTAATGTGTGGGGTTTGAATACTGATTTAAACAAAATTATTAATTACAATGTTTTCCATCGGTCCTGTGCAGTTGACAATGTGGTGGATTCACTCAAATTTTGTGCCTCTGCTGTTTTGAGAGTTTTTCTTGAAATGTTGCATCTCATAAGAAAATATATAAGTAATTTTGTAAAGCAAGTTAGATTAAACTGCATGAATACGACAAACTGTGGAAGAAAAAAGACATCACTGCACAATGCGTCGCACAATCCATTTCCGTCAGAGTGATTACGCAGAAGTTGAGGGTGGCTCATTTTAAAATTAATTTAAAAACAAAAACAAAACACACTTGGCAAGGCAACGTTTGCGTTGTTGTTTTCTTTTTTGATCATACTAGTACACATGACAAAAAAGATGAATAACAAGCTGTCAAAATGTGTTTTTTCAAAAACCGCAAAAACAGGTTTGACCTTCCTTGCGGTGTATTCCTTAAGAAGCTCAAAGAAAACCCAGTCGTGGTGAGTTTAACAGGGCATCAAAACCACTGAAGTCTTACCTAGAGGGAGTTTTAAAAAAGACGGAACTTCACGGAGGTACCGAACAGTGATGGTGACTTCATCTCCGGCTGTACGCAACAGATGAACCTAGACAGAGAGAAAGAGAGAATGAGTCAAAGGATCTCATATGAATGAAACAAGTCACGAGTACATCAAATTACACTACTTAAGCAAACAAAACACATGAGCTGAATAAGGAATATGTAATCATACGTTCCCAGCAATCATGAGCCCTGTCTGAAGTGATCAGAACTTAAATAATCACAGGTGGAACTTCAAACACCGTCACCGAAGTGACAGCTGACGGAAAGTAATTACACTGTAAATATCTTGAGATCAGGAGGGATGAGGTTTAAATGGTATTTAGCCTGGTAGTACTGGTAATTAGTAGTGGTAAAACCTTTATTGTATTTGTGAAAACTGAAAAAGGCCGATTTCAGTGATTTTTCTCCATCCAGACCACATTAGCCCAGGTCCAGATCAAAAACCACTATAGTTACACTGGTCAAATATGGACTTGATTATCCCAGAGAGGCTAAAGATTCTTTAAAACACAGTTTAAGATTTGTTAAACCGCAAAAGGGTTTGAACCCGCAAGAAGGTTTATTATTCTTATTCTTATTCGGCCAGATGGTGGCGCTGTAATAAAATGTGATTTTGGAAAGGCCACGCCCCTAACACCGTGACTCCGATTGACTTGAAATTTGACACACAAGTCCACCTCAATGTGCTCTACAAAAAAAAGTCTGCCATTTTGAATTTTTTGAAAAACACATTTTTGACATCTCCTCCTAAACCGTAGGTCCGATTGCTACCACATTTTCTGTGGATCATTATCGGAAGCTTATCAAAAGTTACATAAAGCTTATTGATATCATATTTAGTTTTCAAGATATTGACCAATGAACTTCAAAAGGGCGTGGCCCAGCAGTCAACAACCGTTGGGCCAATCATAACAAAACTTGCAGGATATGTCCACAAAGTTTCATTCAAATCAACCACTAGGTGGCGCTACAAAGGCAAAATGGGCGTGGCATAACACATCAGACTATAAATCAGAAATTGTTTGTCCAATCATTACAAAACTCGCAGGATATGTTTCGTAACATTGTTGAACCACGTGTGTAAAACTATTTTGAAATCGCTCAATAGGGGGCGCCACCAGTTCCAAACATGCGCATGGGCCTGGCATAAATCAAAGACAGTTTGTCCAAACATCACCAAACTTGGTGGATATTTTTAATTAAGCTGTTGAAACATGTCCCCAGAATGTTTTCGAAATTGACCAATAGGGGGTGACGGCGTTGCCAATCAAGGGCGTGGGCCTGGTGCAAATTGTGCCATAAATCAATGAGTTTGTCCAACCATCACAAAACTTGGTAGATATTTATGTTGAACTAAGTTTGTAAAATTATCTAAAAATTGGCCAATAGGGGGCGCCACAAATCTTACAGTATAGTATTTTTCTGGGCCTAACCCTAACCGCAAAAGGGTTTGAACCCGCAAATTGCCGCAAATTATTATTATTATTATTACTATTATTATTATTATTATTTATTAAATTAATTAATTTGAAAATATATTTTTCAATTAGGCACCCAAGTACATGCTGTTTAAGTTATGCAGCATTGTAAAGGATAGGGGAAGGATAAAAGCATTGAATCTGTCACCTCGAGAAAATAAGAGCGCAAGGCAGCCCATGTCAGCTTACCTTTTAGAAATATGCATTTTGAATACAAAGCCTGAACAATATCTCGAGTTGAGCACAATGTGACCAAATGAAGAATGTGAACATGCAAGGTCACTTCTGTATACACCGAATGCCCATCTACCACCGGAATCCATGTTGTTCTCTCTAGTGTCGTGCAGTTACCCTTGTTACTTTAGCCTGAGCATCTGTCATGACAGCTTGCCATTATATGCTCTACATTTTGTTCTGAAGAGAAACTGCTCATTATGTTTTTTTGACGTTCTTGAGGTGAATATAGTGAACAGCTGGTTGGGGCTGCACAAGGAGGCTGAGATGACAGGAAAGGAAGAGGGAGGGGAGGTGAATACAGTAGGGGAAAAAGGGAAATATTTAACAAGGAGAGAACTTAAAATGGAAAGAGAAAGTGAGAAAGGATGATAACTCTACCAAATATTAGTGACCTCAATTCCTGTGCAGCTTTTGATATAAGTCTACTCTTTTTCAATTTGTCACAGTGTAAAGTAGTCTCCTGCCAAGAGTACCCCAGTGTTAAATAATCACAGGGATTTTGCGTTTAAAACTGGGAGAAGGATAGGACAGCAATGGAGCAATGGATTTTTTTGTTTCAACAGTTAACGGCAAATATACTCACCACTTCTTCATGAGTACAATGTTCTACATTTATGCCATTGACCTAAAGCAACCAACAGAGAAAGAAGAGAAAGAAGAGAAGCAAAAGAAGCAAGTTATTTAGTTGAAAAGTGAGTAACACAACCACTGTGCTCTGTTTCATCTGCTGCCTAAGGCATGTAAATAGATGCAATATTTCCGCAGTTTGACAATTCAAATCAGTCATTGCAAATAAATATGAAACATTGGTGGAAAATGGGAAGTAATAGCAATTCATGCTAATATTGCTCGGCAGCCCAATGATGTATTGGACAGTAGATAAATAACACATCCAATAAACCAGACGGATCCAAATGAAGCTCTTAAAAGAATAAATGAATATAATTATTAAATATGAGACAATTTTGTATTTTGGTGATTATTCTAATGAATAGACGTATATCCTACTATAATCCCATAATTGTTTAGTTAAGTTGTGTCACAATTGGTATTCCATAAATAACGTCAAAAGAGCATAAACACATTAGTGGAGCTGTAATTAAACGCTATTCGAAAGTCACATTTATATTTCCTCAATGAAATTACACCTTGTCAAAAGAGGCGGTTGAAACTAAGATGCAACAAGCATCATCAGTCTCTTGCCTATAACCTCAATCAACCTTGAAGGACAAAAGTCATGAACTGACGCACCAACCTGCAACATAGCATCCCCGATGAACAGCTTCCCCGTTTGATCAGCTGCAGGCGGCAATTGTCAAGTGTCAAAAGGTTAATGGAAACATTAGATGATAATTACTCATTTCATACGTGGTGATGTGACGTTCCTGCTCGACTAATCTTGGGCAACATCCTAGAGTTCGCAAAGGGAACATGGGAAAGCGTGAAATTGGAGGCTAATCAGGATGTGAACTCATTTGCAGTGGCACGGGGGGAAAACAATGAAGCCTCTTTACCGTTGTGAAAAGATTTGCGTGGCTCTGTGAAAAAGGGCTCTTAACTCCCTTGAGGATATAAACACATGCTTCTCTCGCATACAGAGTGACTGCTATCGCTTCCAAGGTCATCATTTGTTAGAATTTAACTGTCTACTGCTGTATTTGTAGTTCATGAAGGGATGCTGGTAAGCAACATATGTATACATGCTTGTATAGCAATTCTATTTTATTCTGACCTACTGCTCAAAGAGGGCAGCTATAGTTGTTGTTGGTTGCTATGACAACCTAACTCACCGCTGGCAGTGACCATATGCCCCAAAATGTCCTGAAGAGACCAATTTCAGACTTAGGTACATTCACATAGGGTCACAGACAGACACAATAATTATATAATTATAATATTAATTATTATTTTCCGCTTGCCTTTCAGGGCTTCTGTAGTCTACCGTTCACTTCTTAACACACACTTTCACCGCAAAATACTATTTGAACTTCGGAAACGCGTGTTGTTGCTAATTTGGCCTGCATGAGACAATGATATTAGTGCATGCCTCATCATATCATCATCAGATGTGAGGATACCGACTTTCTGATTTCAGTATAACTTCTAGGAGCAGCTCGATTGCTGAAATTGAACATTGTGCTACAAACATTTCCACGTCACTGGGGGAAAAAAAGAAATGGTGTCTTACCTACTTGATCTTTAAAAATCTTTGAAATGACCACAGGCACTTTATGCTCTGCACCTCCCTGAAAACCATGAGAGAAAGATGCTAATGAAAACCAAACGTATACCAAACGGAGAATATTTGTCTTTCATACTGAATGCCATACAGTTTCTGAATTCCAGTGGTGAACTATGCTGTCAGAGTGATTTCTCAGATACAAGCAGCCAACTCTGCAACCCAAAGCCTTTTCATTTCGACATTAGCCTCTCCAATATCAAAACAAAATGTTCTCCTTACTTTGATGCTTAAGCCCAGACCGCCAGCTGCCTGTCTTCGGAGTACAACAGTTCTGTGCTTTAGAAAGTGGGAGTTTCTCATTGGCAAAAAGGATATTTTGAACATTGAAAACACAGTGTTTTTGGAGTTATGCAGCATGTATTATGATGTAAGTCTCAAGAGCCCACAGGCGCACTTACATTTAATTGGGAATCTCTTCCTCTTGTGCAAACCACATCCAGCTTCTGTATGGTTAATACCTCTTTGGTCAATTTCAGGCAAACGTCAGAGGTATTGTTGGTCTCCTCATTGTACAGCAAGGCAATTCCAGATTTTGTCTGTTGGAATTGAGAGGAACATTGACATTTTGCCAGCGGAGCAATTATGCACACAATGAACATTTTTAATCCTCTTTTCTGAATGTTTCATTTGTGTACCCTATTCTACTGGTATAGGTTTGGGTTAATTGGGTTTTGCTTGACATTGTGAAAGTGTGAAGCATTGAGTAAGGGGGGAAAAAAAAGGATTGCATGCTTTGCATTTCATATCTTTACCATACAAAATCAAAAACAAAGAGTTACATAAAACATTAGGCAGTTTTGTGAGGTATTTCCAATCATTCAAAATGCCCCTGAGGGAATGACAAGACCAAAAATGACAACATAACCAACTTAGACATAAGGACACTGCAGAGAAAGTACACTAGGCGCTATATCTCATATGGGAATTGTAGTGTAGGTAAAGATTCAATGTAAGCATTATGTAGTCCACCCTAGAACACAATCTGTGTTGTTCCCTGTGACCTTGGGCAGCTCAATCAATATCTGTAAACACAAACTCTCTCCAAAAGCCCGAAATGAGAGAAGCAAGAATCTAATGTCGTGATATAGCCCAAACCCTTGAGCTGCTCCACTGAATCGGAGACGTCTTGAACTTCTTGGGGTTAATTGAATGTGTGCCAGAGATGGAGCGATTTCTGCAATGCCCGCAAGTCATTTCAGATAGCAAAGAGAATTGTAATTAAAGGGAAGGTTGACCAGTGCTAAAAACTAATTTAGTTGTGGAATGTGGAAAGGAGGCAACAATAAACATGTCATTCCCCACAAATGATGCAGTCGCCAATCACTGGTCACCTTGTTTTGACCTGTAATTGTATTTTGCAGTACAGTGGTGAGATGCATCATTTCACCGAGTTTCATCAAAATCCAACCAGTGATGCCTGATAAATTGCATGTGACAGACGGATGAACGGACAAACCATAATTAAGAGGTAAATGGAAAGAAAAGTAACAGTTGGATTGACGTGGTTGAGGTACGGCATAAAGTAATGGCCCCATACACATGGATTTGATAGCACTAGGTTTCCCTTTTTAGCTGAAGCATTATCAAATTCCTCTTACTATGCCGTTGAGTGCAAAATGAATGTAAAGTGCCTTTTATCTTTGAAACCCTTTTTTTTGCACCAGGCCTTTCCATGGTATTTCTACATATTAAGGCAAAGGTGAGAAAAAGCTACATTAAAACGTTCAATATTCACAAGAAAAGGGCATTCATCACAAAGAACATAGTACATTTGTGTATTGAAAATACATTTTCATGTTCCATAAATCATCTTGTGACCCCTTAACCAAAGTACCCTAGGAATAAAGAAGTGCACAGGGCAAGATGACAGCGATCACAATAAGGGAAAGGATGAAAATCGCTGAAAAGCACCGCTGTTGTCCCACTTTTTTTGTGGGTATTTTTGCAGGTAATATATACATTTCAATAGGGATCGCCGAGTGTTTACTCTTTCACAGATCATGTACACATTTGATGGCAATCATTTCTTGAAAGGGTTGGTGTGGTGAGGGCAGCAATCAGTGCGTGCATGAGGTCTTCCGATTCTCTTCTAAGAGACTGTGCAATCAAGGTCATGCCACTTTCCCCTCCAAGGAGGACGGAACTGTAAATCAAAGCTTCATGTAGACGCTCTGTGGAAGCGTGTGGAGAGCGTATGATACATAACGGGGACACGGCACAAGTCCATCCTCTTGGGGAATACAGATGGTACACAAATGCAGTGCAGTGATTCTGCCTATAGTGACTGCAGAGAAGACCTGCTTCACCGCCCTTTACTTTCTATTTTTTCACTACTCAATCTCTTAGGCCAGGGTTATTCAACCATGTGCCACGGAGGGCTGGGATTCTGCAGGTTTTCATTCCAACCAAAAGACTACAGCAGGTGATTTCACTGATTAGTTCCCTCTTCTCTGAATGAAGGTGTGCTAAGCAGTGAAATCAGTTGCTGTAGTCTTTGGTTGGAATGAAAACCTGCAGACTCTCTGCCCTACATGGCACATGGTTGAATAACCCTGTCTTAGGCAGTTGTCCCCTCTGTGGCTGTTATTCTTGGCATATAATGCAGCCTTTTAGAATCCCCAACAAGCGAAAAGGCTATGTTGACTTAGGCATCGCATGCATATTTTGCATATTGTCTTGCTTATTGCATTACACCTAAAATCACATTCAGGATATCAACAGAGTAAAAATACATGTGATGTGCCCTATGGTGTAGTGGTTAAAATGTTAAAGTTTTGACATCTTTGGTGCTTTATTTTGGAGACATCTTTGGTGCCTAGTGCTCATTGCTGTGGTGTTTCTGCACTGCACATCCCAGAGATCACCTGTCAATCAAACAGTGTGTCCAGTACTGTGACGTCTTTTTTCCTTGGATGATCTGTTGATGAAGTTTCTCTAGATGGTGCTCTTTTCTTTGTCTGTCATGAACTGGCTATAGGTTGAATCACTAATGTGTTATATCAATCAGCGAGAGAGTAGCAAAATGGACATTTAATTACATGAAAATGTCCCAGATTGATACTTTAAGACCCCTACCTCTGGTAACACATGTACCCCTGGCAGCCTGGGATCTAATCCAATCAGAGCTTACTCTCCTGTGCCTACCCTATTCTATCTCCCTCTCAGCTCTCTCACTATCTCTGTAATAAGAAAACATTACCCACTCATCTCAAAAAAGTGATTTTCAGTTCTCATGCAGAAAGAGAACATTCACAGATTTAGGAGGAAATCGTGGGTACAGTAGGTAATTTGAGGCAAGAGATTGAATCAATGTTTAAGGACTTTAGAGACATGCTGCTCCCTGAATATTATTTCAAGATTTTGCCTCTGATATCAAGCGTTAGAATTTTTACATTAACATTAACTTTGAAATTTGCTGAAAATCGAGTGTTGTCCATCCATATCATTTGGAGAGTGAGTTATATTCTCCAATTCTTTTCCACTATGTTTGTATGTACAACACTTACCCCTAGCTCCTAATTTTAGAGACTTGAAAACATCTTAAGATTTCAAACATCGTTCCTCATCTTAATGCTTCTTTTGCATAGCCTGATAATGATGATGACAGCTGAACCTCTTCACAACCTCCACCCCCACGAGACACTAAGAAAAATAAATTAAGGTCTGAGGAATGCACAGTTTACTGACATCGCATTACATGACTTGTGAGTAATGAAGTCCTTAAAAAAAAAATAAGTACAAGCAGTTATCCTCACTGTCGCTAGGGGTCGCCAAAGTGCACAGTTGCATTTCACTGGTTCAAGTCCCTGGACAGGCTGGGGAAATCTTAGTGGGAGAAGTGATTGAATATAGTTGAGATGCCCTTGAGCACGCACTTAATATGGAGATCAAAAGTCTCAAAAGAAGACACAAACAAACGACTTGTGCGCAAAACACGATGCACAAATAAGTGATTGTGATTGTGACTGATTTGTATCTGTAAGCCATCATTTGAAAAAATGTAAATTGACTTGTAAATATGCAGCAACATTTGCGAATAAATGCCTTTAATTTTTCACTAATATGTCATGACCTGTACACAAACGCTAACATAACAATATATTTAAATATTTTTGTGTGGACTGTTCTTCTGCATGTAAAATCACCAAGGAATCCACAAATGCTAGATGCCTTAAGATGATTCTGAATGCAATATCCTGAGTCAAAACTGTCATAATGATTCAAACTATGTAGCTCAACAGTCAAAGCACGTTGACCCCATTTACAGTTACCACAAAGCACGACACCTACTCTGTAGTGGCTGCAATGCATAGTGAATGAATTGTATCAGAGTGATAAGTTAACTGGCTTAGCACAACTGAAGTGGAAAAAGAATTATCTTCTATGCTTGATGGATGATGAGACACCAGGATGCATCAATCAAAAAATGTCTTTTCAGAGCCATTCTCATTGACTATTTCAGCAAGTGGCACATTGAGAATCCTAAATTCACTGCGGTTATCTCGGGAAATTAAACATTACTGTAGCACTGCCTTTATCTGAACCCCGAAGTTGGTAAGGTGGATGAAATATTCACACTGCTGAAATATCAAACTAAAGCCTATTGCTTGCACGTTCACTTGCATGCATCGGCAAAGACATTTGAAGAACCGTGCAAATACCATAATCCATATTTTCAGATGTTCATATTTTCTGCTCGCTGTGGTAAACTGGTGGGTTCACAAGCAAGATGTTTGGATAAACCGACCTCAACTTGTATTCTGTTACACAGCAGTAGAACCAAAGGGTAATTTTTAAAAGGAAAATGGATGCATGACAAGCACCGGATTCTCCTGGCAGGTGTCACAATTACTGCTTTTGTCAGTCTGTGGTCTTTCATCTGGATCCTTTTAAGACCATTATGTCCCGAACCAGAATGATTACCAGAATATGGACAATTACAAAAAACACAACCCAGATCAAGCGCTCATAACAGCCGTTCCCTTTTTTCTTTTAAGGTCATTTAAAACAACCCTGAAGGGATAAGAGTCAGCAAAGGGTTCAGCTGTGAAATAGCTATGAATGTACAGTATTTGTCGTCTAAATGTTCCTGGGATTTAATTCAATCTAATGTAATTAATCCCACTAATGTAATTAATCTCATTATTAATCACAAATTCGAGGAGAAATTGAAGAGCATTTTGAAATAAAACAAGGAAAGAGAGTTACAAAATATTTTCTTTATTTATAATAAGTATCTGAAAAGGCTGGCTAAGGGGCATGTTCCCACTCATTGGCTCATAATTTATATGCAGACAAGTCTGGCTTCCGCAGCAAAAGTGCAAGAACGTATATTTTCTGGATGCATTTTTGCAAACATACACATTTTAGAAATTGCAAACATGCACATTTTAGAAATTGTGCAAAACTGTGCAAAAGTCCCATGTTTCTGGTTTCGAGACAATAGTAGTATTTTGTAACCAAGAGGTCACAGAATGACGTATTTTTGGATTGGCACGGTGTATATATATATTATTTTATTATTTTTCTTTTTAATCACAGCTTTTTAAGCTGCACTAGACAAGTCTTATCATCCTAAATCTGATAAGATGGCCCCATCCCCACTAATTCAGATGCTGTAGATTTGCCCTACTTGCCCAAATGAAATTCCTTGTGTCGGGTATGGACACTTCTTCGCCCACAGGAAGTTACCAATCAAAACGTAAAAGTGAGATGCAAACTGTCTCATCATTTGGTATGAAGCATCACAGACAGGCTGGGTTGGTAAACGTGCAGTTTACTGACGTCACGATACAGGATTTCTGGACACTGTAGTTCAGATTTGCCAAACAGTTACTTCTCGTTACCATTTCGGAGAGCCAACATGCAAAGTTGTCCAATGCAGCTTTAATGTGAAAGAAATTAATCAGAAAATTTCCTCAGGATCAATAACTGGGCACGTATCAATGTCCAGCAGGAAATCACATAAGGTGAAACTATCGCTGCACTTGTGATATCTCATTGCTCACAGGAAGAAACAATCTTTTCTTTCCAGGTCTGCTGTGTGACCACTGCCTTTTCAGAAAAAGTCGCTGGTAGAATGTAAAAATGGAGGGGATAGACACCATTGTCAACAGTACTATTTCTGGCCATATTTACATACACACATCAATCACCCACTCACACGTGATTTACCCAGTCAAACAAAGTCACATTGGTTGAATTTAATTAGGTTCAGTTCTAACTGCTTGATTTCCCACCACTCAAACCATGATTGCACTATTTGAATTAGAGGGCTTCCATCTATCTGCCAATCACTGCCCAGAACTGTTGCCGCACCGAGTCATTGTCTGGGACTGAATTTGGACAATTCATCATGTATACATTAAAGGTGCTGCATGTAGCATTGTAAACATCAATATATCATCGTTGAATTATAATTACCATAAACAAATGAGACCACGGTTGATATGATTGGTAGCCTCTATCGCACATATATTGTCATTGTTGGTGGTGGTGTTTCTCAAAATTAAGACCACATTTCCCATAAACCCTGTTCTTTCCTGTCGCAAAGAGGATGCTATTACTTGCTCTGTTTTCAGTAGAGGAACAGCATTCTAGTGGTCAGTTGGCTGGGGCACTTACCATGTACCCACAATGCCCTGGGCTCTCTATCTCCCATTATTTGTCTCTCTTCACTGTGATTATCTAATAAAGCAGTAACTGCCTTAAAATAAAAAATAAAAAACACCAGTCCACTTGTTTTGTGCCGTAGAGCGATCTCCCTTTGTGCCGTAAAGTAATCCAGCAGATTTCCCATCAAATCTGACCTGGTGGAACACAATGTAAAGTGAGAGGTAAAGTAGAGGCCGGTAGAGGCTGCCAGTCCTTACGGTGTTTACCGTAATTATACTAATGTCTCAAAATGAATGTTGTAATAATTTATTGATGCTAAAATGCTACATGTAGACCTCATCCTCATCTTTTTTTCATCTTTTTTCCAATCCCTTATGTCCAGTATACATGGTTTTTAAAAATCTCAGTCGACCAACAAAATATTTGGAGGAAAGCAATAATAGTTCAAATCTTGGTGGAAAATTTGAAAAAGTACATTTCTTTTTAACTACCCATATTACCTTGTGTACTAAGTAGCTGAATTAGCTATCTCTATATGTAAATCTACTGTATGCAGTATACACAGTAAATATATACCTACAGTATCTTCCACATACATATGTAACTATCCTGGAAGGTCAATAACGTACCTAACTGTAACCAAGATGGAGCTATTTTCTATTTTTACTATGTATAAAACTGGCATTATATACTCTGCAGTCATCCTAGTTCATATTTCCACTTCTCCCTGGTGAATCAAAACCAATGAATTCTCCCCCTCCCTATATTTATTGTTTGAATAGACATGGCTCAAAGACCGTTGATGCTCAAACAGCTGCATTGCTGCCTGATGGCCATTGTGCTGATGGCCACAATTTCGCCAAGTCCTTTCTGAAGTTAATGCGCATGGAGTCAATGAGGATCAACACGCTGCAGATGTTTGCTGAAAAGAGATTAATCGTATTAGTCCGACTAGCAAAAATCGTCGAAGCACCCACAATAACTCAGCATAAATTGGTATGGGACAAGGTAGATTTCTTTATATCTCACTTTGAAATGAATGGGACATTAAAATTTATAAGTTTCCTGCCTTGAATCAAAATAAGAATGCTAATGAAAGGCTGTGGGTATTAATAATGCAGAAGATGCGTGTCCTTTTATTTGCTAAGGAAACATTTCAAGGGAGGGTCCAAACAGCGACGGCCTAACTTAATATATCAGGGTTGAGAGCAGATATCAATATATCATCACCACAACCTAATTAAGACTTTCATTACCATCTAGTTTTCTAGTTGTGTGAATAATGTAATATTGTGCATATTGTAAGTTCAAAAAAAAAAAAAGAATAATCTATGAAACAACACTGGAGTCTGCCCTTCGGCCCAATTTGCAATTCCCATGGGTATCTCAAACTTTCTCCTATGAATCCCCAAATACAGCAGACACAACTAAAACTGTGGAGACCATCTAAGATGAATTGTTATCTAGATATGATTTTGTGCAACATTGTAAAGCATACTATAAGTGAGGGGGCAATGGTAAGATTCGGCATGTTTACGCATTCTCTTTCATTGCACTTGATTTTAGTAAATAAGTAACACAAGCTGGGAAGCCTTTGGATCTCAGTCCTACATTGGATCCATCGATGGGAGAAACAGTAAATACTGGGCTCGCCAAGAATGAGACCTAGACAGAGTGTTTCAGGGAGCCTGAAAAAAATATCAGAAGCCATTTCCTGACCGTTGTTAGAGATGGTTTTTTTTTCATTGAAATTAAATTTTGGAATATAAAGGCTGTTTGTTTTTTGTTTTTTTCACTCGAGGTCACCCGAATAGCTCCGTGAAATGAAATGTTCAAAAATACATGTGCATGATCCAACAGGAGTAATTTGGTTAAAACATTAAGCCTGGTTGACTTCCTGGATGCAACAGCATCGACTTTCACACTCCACTGGGGTATAATTATACTTCTGCGGCTCTTGCCAGGAGAAGCCCTCAGGCTTTGACCACAGGGCTCTGTGTGTTGTATATGACATTTATGTCATTTCTTTCTTATGCCTTTGAAAAGCGACATACCAGTGTTCAAGTTTTTTTTCTCTCATTACAACTGTCTGGCTGGTCATAGAGGATAGGGAATGATCCTTGTAACAAACCTTTCATTATGGGAGTATTCCCATGTAAGTCTCAAGAATCAGCCCCCCTCCAGTGTGATGGTGAGGTAGTGGCAAGGAAGGACAAATAAGATTTTGGCTTCCCTCGTATCAAATACACATTTAAAAAATGGCGTTTTAGGAAGGACATTGACATCGAGATCATTACATAAAACTGCGTCATTTAAGATGGTTTGGAGAGGTTGTGGGCAAGTGGTAGAACGTTTAGTTCTAATTTGAGGAGCTTGGCGCGTTGGATTTCACTAGCAACAAGACAGACAAGCTAACGTTAAAGCAGGAAAGATCAAGCTAAGCTGCTTCCAATATAAATAATTGGAAGACCACGTCCAGAAATCAACACCACAGTGTTTCTGGGGGTGCAGCAGTTAGCTTTGAGGGCCACTGCTCTCAACCCATCTGTAACTATCCAGTCCCTCCAGGATGTTGCGATCGCAAGAATTAACACAAGTTCAACTAACTGCTGCAATACTTGCAAGAGCTTGCAATTTTGCCAAAACCCTGCAGAGAGTAGTGCGTTCGGCTGAACGTACTATTGGAACTACACTCCCCACCCTGCAGGACTTGTACACCAGGAGGTGCAGAACCAGAGCCTGCAGGATCATGAAGGATCCTCACCACCCCAACAACGGACTGTTTCAGCTGCTGCGGTCAGGCAAGCGCCTCCGTAGTCACGCTGCCAAAACAGAGAGACTGAGACGGAGTTTCTTTCCTCAGGCCATCAGGACTGTGAACTCTGACCTCACCAGGGCCCCCACCAAGACACACACACTGCCCCTCTTATGCACACACTCACTCACACACACACACACACACTACGGTAAAGACTACACATAATTTATATTATACATACATACAATTTCTCTTATTTCTATATTGTTAAGTGCTCTTACTGTAGATATTGTATTTCTTTTATATAGAGCTCTTACTCTAATACTGTAAATATTGTGTTGGTTTTCTTTATTGTAAATAGTGTGAACTTGTTGCCCTTTGCACATTTCTGTTGAGCACTGCCACTTTTTCATTTCACTGCACACCCCGTGTATGTATGTGACGAATAAACCTCTTGAACTTGAACTTGAACCCCGCAATATTCCCGTATAAAACGGTCAAATTGGCACAATTCTTCCACATTAACATTCCTACATGTTACATTAACACTCCTCTATGTTCGGGAGGTTGTTTTTTTATTTAAATAAGCAATTTGCACCATTTGCTTTCTTGTTATCATGAGCCTTTGATATGGTTACACACGAGGACAATGCCGGAGTGGCCAATCGGGACGAATCCCGGTGGGTCTTTGGGCCGGTTGGACGGGCCGCACCGCGGTGTAGCCTAATCATTTTATAAACTGTTCAAGTTGATTTGCTGCTAACAGGCCGGTGACTAGTTAGATGTGCGTTCTCCGCTCCGGACCTCTTTCTCCTTTTCTCTGTGTCAAACTGGCAGCACTGACAGACCTGACAGATTAGAGCGAGACGGGAACTAATGATGTGATGGTGTTACACCATTTACACAGCGACTGCATTAGTGGTGTAGAACACGTTAATTTTATTACTTCGCGGCAATATTTTGTAAAGCATGCAAGTTGGCTATAAGGTAGCATCGGACACACACCACTCCCCCACTATCGGCACAGACCTCCCACTCGCCTTCTTCTATGTCTTTCAGTAAAATGAACTACAAACCGCTCACTCCGCCACCTACTGGCAGGTGCAATAAACCTGGAACTGACCAAATAACTACATGCCACAGTATATTATTAAACAAAACATTGAAGGGATTGGGCAGGTATTAAAAAATATATCTTTTTACAAGTGCTACAATGGCAAATTGTAGATATGCTGCATTGCAGCCTAAAGGAGAAAAAAACAAACAAAAATAATGTAAAGAAAACTAGGATTAAAAAGCAATGAAAGACAAAGAAAGGCACTAGACAGAGATCATGTGTAGTAAAACTAGTTTTCAGCCCGCGGCCCCAGGAGGTATTAATGTGTGACGATTACTCTACTACTTTAAAAAAACAACTTAAAAAACAGAGTGGGCAGTTTACAATGTTTTGGGGAGGATGGGGGGCTCGAAATTTTCATCAATTCCTGCTGTTTTACCACAAGATAACACGAAAAATATCGCATATTGCATCGCAATTTTTGATAAAAGCCGCTGCAAATTCAATCATTTTGGGCCGCAATAATCAGAAAAAAACTCTGTGAAATCCTGGTGGGGCTGACTATCATAGTTTTGGGTTGGGCTTGCTGTACCTTCTGGTTCCTATTAGCTCCTGTTGGTTACAGATCAAAAGTTCTTCCAGACGACTTCAAGAGTCTTAAGGTACGTGTGCATGATTATTCCACCATTGTAAATCGTTTTGTGTCAGTATTGTTCAGCATGTTCATTCCCACCCCTGCTGTATAGTGCCACTGTGTCAGAGGAAACAGCTCAAAGTGGCTCAGCTCAAGGTTGCTGCTGGAGGCAGACAATTCCAAGAGATGTCAGAGATTGAGTACTTATTTACCAAGTTTGTCTCTTTTGTCATGCAATGAGAACTTTTTGAATTGGAAGATGTGCTGGAAATCAACAGTCACAAGGCTATTCGCCAATCCACCTGACCTGCATGTTTTTTTTCCAATGTGGGAGGAAACTGGAGCACCCGGAGAAAGCCCACGCAAACACAGGGAGAACATGCAAACTCCACATAGAAAGGACCGGTGCCGTGAATCCAACCGGGTGTTTCTTGCTGTTTTAAAATTACAAAGTGATCAAATAAACTGTTATTTAAATGAGCTAAAGCTAAGACTCAACTAGTAATTCCATTTCATAATCCTGTCTTCAATCAATCAATAATTTACTGAATTTATATTTAGAATGAATTTATATTTATATTATTATTCATTTGCAAAGCAATTTGTAAAAAGGTATTTCCCAACTCTTTTGTTGGATGATCTGCACCCAGTGTGCCATGCTAATAAGAGAAGAGAAGTAACATGAGCTCTCATTGGTCAGTGAGCTTTCAGAGACACCCCTTGATTTCTCCGAGCGGGGGGTGCATACCACCCCAGCGCCTTTAACTAATTAAACTAGTCTATTATTATTACAGCGGCACAGGCCAGTCCATATTCAATGCCCTGAAAGTGAAATTGCATGCTATGGAACAGGTATGTAATGACAAATATGCATGATGGAGTGTAAGCCTACCAAACATAACTGTGTTTGTGAGGAGATGCAACAGCTTTTTTTTTTTACGACTCATTTGTGCGAACACAGCAGAACTCAGCTGGAGACCTGAGACTCAGAAATCCAGAGATTGATTTGTAAAACTTTGAAAGTTTTAGGTCTGTTTCACCCAACCACTCGTGTCATATTTAGGTACGTGATGAAGGCAATATGCAAAATCAAGTTCTAACTTCAATTCCAACTGCAGCACAGGCACAAACAGCCAGTCAAGCCACCGATTCAAGGTGGAGATGCAGAGACTGAGGCAAACAGAGAAGACAAATCATTGTCATCATCACCATCACATGTAGTTTATATGGGTCTTGAAATGGGTCAAGAAAAAAAAATCTTCCAAAATATATTATTTTGTCTCAAGCTGCCTATATGTTTTCTTGTCCAAATAACCATAATATATAATTAAACATCAGGCCATATATTATACAGATGTCTTCAGAAAATTGGTATGAAAAACAAAATAATGACGCCATGCAATGCCACACAACTTCAAATGTTAGCAGACAATACATGATGGAAAAACATTTCTTACACTTATTGACTTATGAATACAAATGGTCCCAATCTATTTTGATTGTAGCCATGCAGAGGTCCATGTTGGTAAGCAATGAAATATCTCCTTTCCTAAGCTACTGACCAAACTTGACCTCTAGGAAATGTGCAGGAAATATAAAGTCAGAGGAGTACTCTATGTGGGTTACAGTGTGTACCTGTATATACAATAACAGCACAACTGCTGTATTCACACTACAATTGCTGGTGTTGTGCCACCAATGTGTCGTTTTCTCGTGTGTGGAGAGGACGTCACGCCAAAACCCTTTCAAAAAATCTGCCAGTTTAATGTCGCCTCGCACATCGGCAAACTTACACGACAGCTAGAACATGACTCGAGATGATTTAGGAATAATAACGGTCTTCGGGAAAATTCGGCATGGAGATGATCCACCAAGCAGCACTTTATTTCAATAAATTAAAAAAAATCTACTGCCGCCCTCCGCGGTGTATTTGCATGGAATGTTGTGGGGGGAAAAGACGCGAACCAATAATAAAAGTTGACATTTTACTGAAATAAGTGCTGATTGGTGTATTGAATTCATACCGAATTGAGGAGTGGCTGCTAATATTTTAGAAAAGGTGTTAATTCATGCTCTACCAGGTACATACCGTTATCGATAATCAAGGCAATATTAAACTACCAGATTTTTGAATGGAGTTCGGCGTGACATTCAAGAAGAGTAACGTCACGTATCGGGGCTGCAAGTGTCACAGCCTCTACAGATAACACAGCACCGGACACAGGGAAGCGGGTCTGTTATTCACTGTCATTCTACATAGAAATCGAACGGGGTTACTTGCCGAAGTTGGGACCAAAAGGCTGGCAGGTCGTTCTATCAGTTCAGGTTGCTGTTTCCCGGCCACATTCATTTCCCATCCAACCGGTTTCTCTGTCCTCTGACTTCGACGAGAGTTTCACAAGTCATCCATCCAGCAATTCACCGTTCATTCACCGGCGTCCCGTTCAGCGACAGAGGAGGACGGAGAAATCATGCCTACGTTTCTCTAGATACTATTTAAACAGTGACCATGTCCTGCAATGGCAACAATATTGACTGCTGTGGGGGGCGGGAGGTAGAAACCCATTAATACCAGCCGTTACTTGGTTGTCCGCGGCTCAACCGTAGCTGTCAGAAGACTGCGTGTCCTCTGCTCTTCAGTCTGCATGTTGTTTCTCCACCTGCGGCTCTCCTCCCATTAACCATTACTGCGTCAACACATTAACCCATTCACTGGCATTTATCTTGAAAGCAAAATGGCGTTATAACATCAGTTATGGCTAATAATATATAATACTTATATATATATATTACCCAAGTCATTATATAGGCTATCATAATATAATACATTAGGATTAGGTTGTAGCATTATTGCTACTACCGTTATAATTGTATGTAAAAGTAGTAGCAGTGGTAGTAGTAGTAGTAGTAGTAGTAGTAGTGACAGTAGTAGTAGTAGTAACGGTAGTAGTGGTAATATCTAATAATTATATTATAATGTTAATAATGTTATTATATATCTTTAATACTATGCATTAATACTATTTATTAATATAACTTAATTATATCTACGTTTAATATTTGATATTAATATTGCCATCATAAAGCATTCTATCAGTTAGGGTCAGGCAAAAAAAAGAATATATCACCATCTCACAACCAAAATACTGTTGTCACTACCAAAAGAGTGCAGTCTGAACCATAAAAAGTGAAAAGGTGTTATTCTTATTCTATAATGAAATACTGATTTATGTGAAAAATCATTCAAACTTCAAAGATAAAAGTTCATCATTTATGTAATGCTCCCTGTTGTTAGTGTTTTTTAGGTTAGTGTGTTATGAGTGACAATGTATGCTTTCTGAGTGAGAAGTGTTGCCAGTGTTGTGGTTGAACGAGCTTATTTTGAGACATGTATGAAGTGTTTTGGTGGTTTGAGTGAGTTTTGGAGGTGAGATTAACTGTTTGGCCAAGATGCATGTTGGTAATGCAGACTGTATGAAGAGTTTTGACAATGTGGTTTCAGTATTGACCGATATGAGTTAGCGATCGGAAAAAACTGTAACACAATTCATGTTGTTTTCACACAATAAGCAGTCAATTAACACGTTTCTAAAATACTTAGATTTTCTTTACATACAAGCTTACTCAATACCAAAATTATGGATCTTTCTTGTCTTATTTACAAATGCTTGCACACAGCATGCCAGAAATGAAAACCTAATGTTCAAAACCTTAAATACAGTATAAAGCCTCTACTTCTACAACAACAGCAACTCAAAAGGTTTATTGAAACAGCTGATAAGCATTTTGGAATGAACAGATCACTGAAACATTGAGAAATAGCTGATTTAAGTTGTGTAAAATAGACCAAACACAGAGTTTGAATGAAACAGTTGTACACAGTTCCTTTTGAAAGGAACAGTGAGCGGGTCACCAGGACCGGCACCAATATGTCCAGGTATGGTGTCTATCCAATATGTCTTGTTCTATAGCTGAGTTTTACACTATGCTACTCTACATGTAAACATGGGTTACAGGACATACAGTAGGACATACTGAAAAGTATTTACACATACTGTGTTTACACATATTGTGCATGCCAAGCGTTTCTATCCAAGGTGCATAGCGAGAGACGACATAGATGTGATGTAGATGAGAACATGTGGCTAAATGCTGAAGATCGTATAGATTACAGATTACAGATTACAGTCCACAACAGACGGATGTTGCGCTAATTGTGTTTAGAGTTTTGAAAATGTAACTACAGATTGGACAAAAGGATGTTAGCGACTGTACAAAACTGTAGAACAGGACTGTGCATTTTGGTGTTTTTTCCCTTCTGTGCCTTTTTTACTGTATTTGTGTATTTTATTTTTACACATTTGGAACCAAAGGCCATGTATGTTGGATTTTTTGTTCATCACTGGCAGCAATTTCATGTTGCTACTGAAGCTTTTACTGCAGCAATTCTGTCACTTACTATTTTTTTCTACTGTACATTCAATAAAGTAAAGATGACTCTGCTCTGTGTACTTTGCTCTGTGTGTTAGAAAGTAATGTGCAAGTTTGTCAGAGTGTATCTCAGCAGGAAGAACAACATGGTAAATTGTTCATACACAATGTACCTGCATTATTGAGAAATCTTCTCTGGAAAAGTGTCACAGATTGTAGTGCTATGTTGTTGCAAACACTGATAATATCCAAATAAGTGACACATGTTGAAATAAGTCTAAACCACATATTTTAAGATTGTCAATAAACCAGATCTAAACAGAATGTGTTTTGTATTTTTGTTGGTTTTGGATTTTTGGGATTTTTGAGGAAACGGTGGGTGAGAGTTGCATTTGGGTTATTGATTGGGTGCCTCTCATCAAAGATGGATGATGTTTCCTCGAATTGGGCTCACAACACCTCCATAAAGCTCAACAGTAAATTCTGGGATCCCAGTACCACTCCTACTCTCAGATTATTGATTGCTTATCTGATTATCTGATTGCACCCTGCAGGATTTATATACCAGGAGGTGCAGAACCAGAGCCTGCAGGATCATGAAGGATCCTCACCACCCCAACAACGGACTGTTTCAGCTGCTGCGGTCAGGCAAGCGCCTCCGTAGTCACGCTGCCAAAACAGAGAGACTGAGACGGAGTTTCTTTCCTCAGGCCATCAGGACTGTGAACTCTGACCTCACCAGGGCCCCCACCAAGACACACACACTGCCCCTCTTATGCACACACACACACTCACACACACTTAGGTAATGACTACACATAATTTATAGTATATTACATTCATACGATTTCCCTTACTACTATATTTTCATTTCCAAAGTGCTCTTACTGTATATATTGTGTTGTTTTTTGTATATAAGAGCTCTTACTGTAATTACTGTAATACTGTAAATATTGTGTTGTTTTTTTATTGTAAATACTGTGTACTGTTGCCCTTTTGCACATTCCTGTTGAGCATTGCCACTTTTCATTTCACTACACACCCCGTGTGTGTATGTGACAAATAAAGTTCTTGAAATCTTGAAATCTTGAAATCTTTATGTCTGCCTCATTTCTCTGGCCTTCACTGCCTCCCCAAACCAGAATCCTGTTGTGACCTGCCAAAGTCCTATTGAGGGTTTGGCAATTGATATTAGCAGTGCTTGCCCAAGTATTTTGGAATCTATTGGTCCTTTTAAAGATAAACCTAAATCCCCACACTCTGACCATAACAAATTACAATTTGCCTTCCCATGACATAACACGTCTTCCATGACATTTTGAAAGAACTTATGTCAAAGTTTCAGAGGGCAGTTAAATATGCTAGCGTTTTTTTCTCTGATCTCTAGTATCTTGTTTCATGTAATAGACTCATTCATTGGACCTCTAGTTGGGGTATTGCAGAGAAGTGAGAAGAGTTTTTAACACTTTTTGCCAAAAAGGTTAAAAACAAAAGATCACTCTCACAATCAGGCTTTAATGTAAGTAGGGTAATTTCTGAATTTAGCCATTTTTAACCCTTTTCTACCTCGGTTCTGACTGATAGCCTGAAGTCCACAGAGTGTTCCCTCGATGTTCCCACTGATTTCTGAAAGATGTTTGACAAAGTTAGTCCTTGTCTTTTATCTATTATCCCTTGTCCTTTCTACTATTAAGTATGCAGTGGTCCAAGTCCAAAATCTATCTATCTATTTCCATTTTTATCAAAACATTTAGAGAAAGCTGTCCCCATTCAACCTATAGCTCTCAGGAATCAAAATTACATCTTTGAAAAAATTGTAATCTGGTTTTAGAATGATGCACAGAATGAAGACGGCCCTCATTAGGGCAACACATATTCTAATGGGAGCAAATTTGTGCGAAACTTCTATTTTAATCCTTCTATATCTCAGTGCAGCCTTTGTGTGCCTGAATTCTTGGCCTGGCATTTAAGGACATTTCACTTAATTGGTTCAGCTCGTATCTTTCTCACAGAACCTTCTCAAATTGGAAACTCATCAGACAATACATGCAGGGTCCCCCGGGGTTCAGTTTAAGGTCCTATTCTTTTTTCTTATTTACATGCTCCCCATTGTCCACATTATACCTATCTCTTTCCGCTTCTATACTGACAATACTCAGCTATGCCAAGCCCCGAAATCCAGATGTTCAGATAGCCTAGCTACTCTTAAAGAAAGCTTTTCTGACATAAATCATTGGATGTCCCAGACTTTTCACAACTTGGAGTATTTCATTACCACGCGTGCTCTTGGAAAGATAAGATAAAGGAAGAATTATGACCACCAGTGGTATATGTGGCATAAAAAAATGGAAGTACAAAGCACTTATGTGGATTTTAATAATAAAAACCCTTTATTAGAGGGGCTAGAAGACTACAAATATCATCTACGCATATCAGCAATCTGCCTTCATCAGAGTGGTCTTATTATTATCATATCTCTCAATAATTTACAATTTTACCATCAATCTAAACAGTCTAATAAGATGCTGACCCTTCTGGCTTGAAATGGCACTCAGAAATTCAGAAACTAAATATTGTCATCCAATAATAAACTTAAATATGTGAAGCGTTCTTCACCCATGACCATGAACCCTTGACTGAATAAACTAGTGGAGGGTGTGGGACAAATCCACAGCATCCTCAGTGTATCTAAGCTTCTTCCTTTCATGATTGTTACATGATGGTTATATTATATGATTTTAAAAAATATATATTTCTAAAAGAAAAATAAAGTTAAATTAAAACAAATGTTCACCTCCAAAACTGAAATAAAATAGAAATACACCTAAATTATATAATTAATTGCAATTAATATTAACAGTATTTGAGGTGGAGAAAGAATCCAATACTACATCAATACATTATCAATACATTGTTACCCACGATTCCCATCTCCCCCATGTCAGTATGTACACAAAACAAGAAGACCTTAAATATATTAACAGTTTAACTTAACCTAAATAAAAAATAAAATGAAAGTAAACATCAAGATTAAAAACTAAATTAAAAATAGTTCATTATTAAATCATTATCTCATCTACAATAAGATTTTAGAGTATTTCAGATTTGCTTTCACTGAGCTGTAAAGAGTTCAGAGACATCCAGCACTTGATGAGTGTTTGCAATGAGTGCACAGTTTGGGTCACTAAGTTTTAACAGGATGGGGTATTGTCTGCGTAGCAATGGAGAGATATTATGTTTACAAATGATACTCTTTAGAAGATAGAAAAGGATGGGGCCTAGAATTCAGCCCTGCGGGACTCCACAGGGAATGTCTGCTGAGGGAGATGATGAATTGTCGAACAGAGAAGGGAATATTAGACAGCTCATTGCTGAGCCAGAGATAGCCACATAGTGCTTGAGTGAATCAATTAAAATTTAATGATCAACTGTCAAGGATTAAGATCGAGCTATCTCCTGTATCCACTTAAGAGCAGTCTCTGTGCTATGTGGTTGTGAGTATAATTTCTCGAAAACGCTGGTGTTTAAAAATTAGATGCAACGTATTGTTGAGCCTGTACCATATGTACCAGTATGTACATACAGTATGTCATTATACGAGTTCTCAATAGGTTCCACCGTCAAAGTCACCAATTCAAATTCTTGTACATTTATTGCACCTGGCAAATAAAGTGATTTTTACTGACCCTGAAGGGACATCGGCAAATCACAAAAACAAAGCTAAGCTGGTTAATGTATAATAAAGGTTGATTGAAAGATACAGTGAGCTCACTATGTTTTAGGAGGAAGAAGCATTTTTTTCTCAATTTGACTCTATACTCCAAATGTTTGGATTTGAAATCAAACACATAATATGAGGTTAAACTACAGATTGTATGTTTTTATTTGAGGGTATTTGTATAAATATTGGTTCCACTACGTAGAAATTATTTTTATACATAGTCTCCCTTTTTCAGGGGACAATATTAATTGGGACAAATGTATATTATGTACAATAAAGCACTAATGTTTAGTATTTGGTGGTATAGCCTCTGCCAGGCCTGCACTGCAGCCATTGTTTGTTTTGAGGCCTTTATGCCTTAAGTCTCATCTTGAGTAAATGAAATGCATGTTCAATGGCATTTAAAAAAATCTGGAGAACTTGCCACTTCTTGGCCCTGAAAAAACTCCCTTGTTGCTACGGCGGTATGTTTTGGATTTCTTGCATTTTGCTTGCACTTGAGCGGACAAGATGTTTCGTGACACTTCAGAATTCATTCTGCTGCTGCCGTCAGCAGTTACGTCATCAATGAAAACAAGTGAGCCAGTTCCAGTTGCAGCTGTACATGCCCAAGCCATAACACTCCCTCTACCATGTGTCACAGATGAGTTGATATGCAGATTTTGGCCAGTTCCTTTCTTTTGCCACACATTCCTCTTGCCATCACTCTCATCTGTCCACAAGATCTTTTTCCAGAACTCTTCAGGTGCTTCTTAGCAAAAAACAAAATAACCTGGTTATCCTACTTTTTAAGCTCCTTTCGAACTTGCAGTGTAGTCTCTGTAGTTCTGCTGGTGAAGTCTGTTGCGACTCGCTGTTGGTACTCACTGACACATCCAAGCCTGCCTACTGGAGAGACAGGGCTTCTTTCTTCTTAATGATGTTCCAAACTGTTGACTTTGGTAAACATAGTGTGTGGGCCATGTCTCTGATTGTTTTGTTCTTATTTCTCAGCCTTATAATGGCTTTCATTGACACCTCTGTGTTCCTCATGTTGACAGACAAATGCAAATGCAGGCAAAGGCAAAGGCTAGAATCAAGACTAGACACTAACAGCTCCTGTATGCTGCACTAATAACTCGTCGCAATCTCCGCTCGCTCTCTCCCACTGATCTTTCCTCTTCTGTTCTCTCTGCTCTCCCTGCCCCTGAATCTTTTTCTCTCCTATCCCCTGATACTGCCACTGATCTTCTTCTCTCTACTCTGTCCTCTTCTCTGGACCATCTCTGTCCCCTCACCTCCAGGCCTGCACGCCAAACTCCACCTGCCCCTTGGTTGTCGGACTCAGTGCGTACTGAGAGACGGAGCCTGAGAGTGGCTGAGCGCAAATGGAGAAATGGCAACCTCCCGGAGGACCTTCTTACCTTCCAATCTCTCCTTTCCACTTTTTCCTCCTCTCTATCTGCTGCTAAAGCTGCATTCTTCTGCACTAAAATTCAAACTTCTGCTTCCAACCCTAAAAAACTCTTTGAAACTTTCTCTTCCCTCCTCCAACCCCCACCCCCTCCTCCCACCTCCTCCCTCCGCCCTGACGACTTCGCCAACTTCTTTGACAAGAAGGTCAACGATATCCGATCCTCCTTCCCTCACCCCCCGGCTGGTGCCCTGCGCACCAACCGCACCTATCTGCCTTCCACCCATCCCTCTCTACCACCCTCTCCACCTTTTCCCTTCCCACCTCCCTCCCTATCCCATTTTTCTCCCCTCTCCCCAGACGAGGTCCTTCACCTTGTTACATCTAGCCGCCCCACCACATGCTCCCTTGACCCGGTCCCATCCACTCTGCTTCAGTCTACTGCACCTGAACTCCTTCCCTTCCTGACCCACCTCATCAACACGTCTCTGGTGTCTGGATGCTTTCCCTCTGCTTTCAAGACTGCCAGAGTCACCCCCCTTCTGAAGAAACCAACACTTGACCCCTCTGAGGTCAAGAACTACAGACCGGTTTCCCTTCTACCCTTCCTATCAAAAACTCTTGAACGTGCTGTCTTCAAGCAACTGTCCTTGTACCTCCACCAGAACAACCTCTTGGATCCCCACCAGTCTGGGTTCAAGGTGGGTCACTCGACCGAGACTGCCCTCCTGGCAGTGACGGAGTCGCTCCATGCCGCTAGAGCGAACTCTCTCTCCTCTGTCCTGATACTCCTGGACCTGTCTGCAGCGTTTGACACGGTGAACCACCAGATCCTCCTCTCCACCCTTGAGGGGATGGGTGTCTCAGGCTCTGCACTCTCCATGTTTGCATCCTACCTAACGGATCGCTCCTACCAGGTGACGCTGAGAGGGTCTGTGTCAGAACCACGCAGGCTCGCTACTGGGGTTCCGCAAGGCTCGGTTCTAGGCCCTCTCCTCTTTTCCCTCTACACAACATCTCTTGGTTCTGTTATCCATTCACATGACTTTTCCTACCACTGCTATGCAGATGACACCCAGCTGATCCTGTCATTTCCCCCCTCTGACACACAAGTGGAGGCACGCATTGCTGCGTGTCTGGCAGACATCTCGGAGTGGATGTCGATGCACCACCTGAAGCTCAACCTGGACAAAACGGAGCTGATGTTCCTCCCGGGGAAGGGCTGTCCGCACCGAGACCTGGCCATCACCATTGATAATGCTGTGGTGACGTCAACTCGGACTGCGAGGAATCTGGGTGTGACCCTGGACGACCGACTGTCGTTCTCGGCAAACATCGCATCGGTGACGCGCTCCTGCAGATTCCTCCTCTACAACATCAGGAGGATTCGCCCCTTCCTCACTGACAAGGCAGCGCAGGTGCTCATCCAGGCTCTTGTCATCTCCCGCCTGGACTACTGCAACTCCCTCCTTGCTGGTGCCCCGGCGTTTGCCATCAGACCTCTGGAGCTTGTTCAGAAAGCTGCAGCTCGTCTGGTGTTCAACCGCCCCAAGTTCTCCCATACAACTACCCTTCTCCATTCTCTACACTGGCTCCCTGTAGCGGCTCGCATCCAGTTCAAGACCCTGGTGCTAGCCTATAGGGCAGTGAAAGGAACAGCTCCTTCTTACCTCCAGGCTATGGTCAAGCCTTACACCCCCGCCCGACCACTTCGCTCTGCTGCCTCGAGGCGACTGGTTGTCCCGTCGCTCAGAGGGCCCTGCGGCCGATCTACACGGTCACGGCTCTTCTCTGTCCTGGCCCCGCAGTGGTGGAATGAACTCCCCACTGATGTCAGGACAGCAGAGTCGCTGCCCATCTTTCGCCGCAGGCTGAAAACCCACCTCTTCAGGAAACACTTCCCTGACTCTTCCTCTTCCTCTTAGCCTTGCCTATTTGTCGTCAATTATGTGTCTGAGCTCTTGTTTATTGGCTCTTGTTCATTGGATACACTTATTTGTCTTAGCTCTTGCTTATTTGGTTCACTTATTTGTCTTAGCTCTTGTTTATTTGATTCTCTTATTTGTCTCATTTGTTTAAGATATAGTAGGTTGCTAACTTATTGCACTCTTACCTTAACACTAGTTATGCTCTTAGTTGCTTGTTTAGGAAGGAAATGCACTTACGATTTCTGGTGACTAGTAGTTTTCTTGCCTACCTATGTTGAATGCACTTATTGTAAGTCGCTTTGGATAAAAGCGTCTGCTAAATGACTGTAATGTAATGTAATGTAATGATGCGACAAAACACACCTGACTGACCAGAAACATCTGTCAAGCTAATTGTCCCAATAAATAGGGAGACTATGTAGAAAAACTGTTGTCATTTCTAAATAGTGAAACCAATATTTATACAAATACGCTTTAATAAAAGGTAACAATCTGTACTTTAACTTCAAATGTTTGGATTTGAAATCGAACAAAGAATATGGATTATAGAGAAGAAAATGCTTCCATGTCCCAAAATGTACTGAAGTATACAATACATTTTATGAGGTTATTTTTTAAGGTTTGCTCAACATGCATGCTCTTTTTGTTGTTGTTGTTGTTGTTGTTGTTGTTGTTGTTGAGCGGCTCTGTGTTAGGGTGAAGTGCCTTACCTTGATGACAATTGTTGAGGGAAGGGAAATCATTACTTCACATTCACATCTCCCATTTGTGAACTGGTGACCTTCCAGTCCCAACCCCACGTCTCTAACGTGACAATTATCTTCTATTATGCTTGTGCTTTTATACACCCCCTTAATTAAGACTATAATCCCAATAACAGTGATTTCCATAACATGCAATTTCAGTTTTTCTTGATTGGGCAGTCCAGCGCTCAGAAGACCTTGCCCTCGTACAATTTGATCTCAGGCCAGGAATACAATTTCAACTTTCCAACATCTCTGGCCACTTCATGACTTTTTAATGCTTTCTATTCTGTTCCCATTTCATAATTCAGTAGTAGGACAGTATACTATGGGGGAGTATCATAGAGAGTCATTCAGCTTCTGGGACGGCTGGCTTTTGACTCCATCTATTGGTCATTCCTCTTTCAGATGGTAATATTTGTACTGTAGCTCTATATAGTTAAAAACACACAGAAATAGATTCTGCAAGGAGTATAATATATTAAGAAGAAATTCCTGCAGGATTTTTGCATAGGGGGTGAGGAGCCAGGGTGGATCTAGATCAGGCATTAGAGGAAACTCTAGTAGGAGGTATAATAAATTACTAATAACTGAATCTTGTACTCGCACACGTACTCATTAATTGACTTCTTATGCTGGTACTTCATGCACAATCTCCAGCTTAACCTTTTAATGAATTGAGGCACTGATCCAAATTATACATGTAGTGTCTCCGTAGAAAGAAAATATATTATTGCTGATAGTATGAGAAAACTTTGACTAAATTAATCTGCAACATTTTCATATAATTAAATGTTTTGCTACTCTCTATCGCTGATTGATAGAACGCAATAGTGATTCAACCTCTAGCCGGTAGGTCTTTCTCCTGGGTAAAAATCCAGACTTCATTTTCAGAAAATGCAAGGAAAAAGACATTACACTTTAATTCCCAAAAACCTTAAAAACTAGGAATTTGAGGGTTACCACTTTAACCGACTGAGCATAAAGCAGGAGCAGAGCCGCGATTTATCTAAAATTGAATGGCAATGATTTTATTAAGTTAAGAAATCAACACATTTAATAAATTCAGTTATTTTATATACACTGGTCTATTGCATGGATTTAAAAAAAAAAAAAAAAGGACAAAAATAAGCTTGACACACCAAGCTAATACAGGTTATAGACTCAACATTTCACATACCCATAAATGATCTCGGTTCAAATGATAATTACAAGTTTTTTCCATCCTCGCGATAGAGCGGACGATCCCTAAACCTTCTGATGTTTATTTGTTCACATCCACAGTCGTCTCAAAATAACACCGTCATTGAACTCGATATTAAAACTAAGCTGTAAAAATACTTAAAGCATAATCTACCATGTGTTCCATGGGAAACAAAGAAAAGGCAATGGTTTAAGAATTCATTTCTCATGAAATATTGGTAAGCCTTAAAAATAAACTTTCAAGTGATTTCAGTAAGCTCATATACAACAGGGGGGAAAAGATGTCATCCAGTTGGTTTTCAGCAGGGGTTACTACTTAAGCAGCCATAGAATACTAAAAATCTGCTACTTTGTTCAAAATATACATAAAATGACATTGGTGCAAAATGCTTCAGTCAGAGCTGCTAGTGGCATGCACCACAGTACACAACTATGCTGAAATTCACAGGGTTTAGCAGGTAAAATTAGTACCTTTTGACAAATGCATTGGACAGTAGTGGCCATTAGTATCCAGTGTTTTTGATCATCAGTGAGTTAATTAAAGTGTCAGTGTTGTGTTGGAGCTTCAGTGTTCCTCTTTGTCTCGGCCTCTCTTGTCCTTCTCATCCTGCAGGGCGGTGCCCAGCTTCTTGATGAGCACCGACAGGACCTTGTCTAGCGGGTCCATCACGCCCCTTTGCAGCCATTTGGGAATTGTAGTCCTGGCGTGGTGGAAGCCCAGCTTTTGCAGAATGTAGTCCACACCCACTGGGTCGATCTTCCGTCCCGTCCAGGAGATGAGCCTGAAGAGGGGGGTAAGATCATTCTATTAGTGTTTCCCCTACAAAGCCATTCCCAAACACATTTCATCTAGCAGATACTCTTATCAGACTTAGCTTGGATCTCGAATTGTGTCAACACAGATTAAGAAGAGTGTTTTGAATCATGTAAAGAAGGTTTGCACATTCTTAATTTCAGGGCTTGCATGATAGTAGCCCAAATGGCCTCACGTCACTGTTACTCATTTGCGTGTATTTGCATCTTGAGTCCAACCACGACTAATGCAAAACCTTGGAGGAAATCTTTACAACATTAAACATTAACATTAAAAAAAACAAAAACCCTGATAAATAGGTTGGAAGTGGGTCCTTGCTTTGTGCTCCTTAAACCATTTAAGTCTGAAAAAAAAGAGGTGCTTATTGGAGTGATGGGTAAAAAAAATGAAAACATACAAAATAGACAACAAAGAAAGTACTTTTCAAACACCAAGAAATGCATCTTCTACAAAATAAGAGACCCCAGAGCCCTTCCCATTGTATGGAGAGTTTTGACCATGTAAGGACCTTGTTTTTTCCATTTTACCCCGTAAGGTTTGTGAATGCAAAAAAAAAGAAAAGCTCCAAAAGTCAATGGAGACGAGCTGGCTTTCTGACCTGAGAGTTGGCTCCAAGTGCCAGGTATTGCACATGAACTCCCTCCAGTCTATTGTGGTGTAGTTGATGCCGTCCTCCTTGTCCTTGTCCTTGTCCTTGTCCGTGGAGCTCTCGTCGTGCAGGGCCGTTGGGCTCTTCTGGCCCGGCCGAGCTGCAAAGATCCGAGGGGCAAAAAGGGCTGAGGAGGAACACATGGAGGGAGGAAGGGATTAAGATGTGGCTAAACATCCTCAACTGCCCTAATGGATTCTTCTTGCTCTTATCAAGTAAGCAAGAGGAAGATCCACAATTAGAGCACAATAGATTTCCATTAATATCCCTGAGACCACAATCAATGGCTTGATAGCGTAGACCTGACCTCTATTCACATTCAAATATCCACCTGGTCCACTTCAATTAATCAGGATTAATCAAATGCAAAGCTTCAGTGCTGTTATCTTTTCTCCATTTATTCTGTTGTAGAATCAATTGAACAACACCACAGCGCTGTGTTTTATCCGCTGCGAAGAATGCAAGGTTGCAGGCATAAAGAGTGCTAATTTGTTCCTATGTGAATAGAAAAGCCATTAAAATGCTGCCTGCATTTGGTTCTCTGACCTCCCAACTGTGTGTGAAAATAACACTGCCTGCATTTCATGGTGCCCTCAAGAATGAGTCCAGGAGCACAATTACAGCCTTAAAGGACAGTCAGACATAAGTGGTTTATCTTGGTAAAAATAATGTGTGCCACTTCTTGTTGGAGAGTTTCATGTGTCATTTTTGTGACACGCTGCACAAAACCTTTTTTTGCAACTTGTAAGGATCATTTTATTCTTGAACTATGACCATTTTCCATGATGTGTCCAGTGAAGATGAATAGCATGGACATTTGGAGAGACCAAACAGTGTTCCTTTTCTTCTGAAGAATGACTGAATGCAGTAAAGATTTAAAAAAAATAAAAAAAAATAAAACACCCCACCTTTCTCCTTTTCCTTCAGGTAGGCCGATACCAGGTCATGGAGAAACATGATGAGCTCGGCATCCATGGTGACACAAATGTGATCAGTGAATTCTGTCACAACGCTACACTCCACCTTGGGTTTGCTGTTGGAGTCTGGAAGAAGAAGAAGAAATAAAAAAAGAAATAAAAGATCTGACAAAGGCAAACCCTGTTCATACTTAAAAATCATCAGCGATTCAATTTATTTGGCAGGGAACTTGATGTGATTTTGCTGAGGTCATGCTGATACACATGATATACAGATATATGCAACCTTAAAAACAGTGCTTTATTCCTTCATATACACATATTAAGGTGAGTGGTTTCTGGACCACAATCCCTACCTGTTAGAGTGGGTTCATCCGGGTCTTGTACGTGGATGGACTTGAAGTCCAACTGCATTCTGGGAAGGGCAAAGATGGTCTCGGTTTCGTGGTTGTAGCTGGATGAGCTGCGGAAGCTGCTCAGAAGGCTCGAGTTTTTGGCAGCTGCTCCACTCTCTGGGTTGTTGGCATCCACATTCCTCAGCAGGTTCAACTCTGAACCAAGAGATAAAACATGTCATAACTCGTTTGAGTTTAAGGCCATGTTCATACCACTCCATTTTTTTAAACTGCCAGCGCTTTTTTTTTTAACGTTTTCATATAAATGGGGAGTGGCCACTTTCGAGAAAACTCTGTCTGACTTCTTTTCAGGCTGAGCAGTGGTTTCTAGTTGAGACATGACTATAAAATAAAGTTGGTAGTGCTTGTTCATCTGATCATAAAGAGTCAGTATGGAGCACATTGACTGTGTTGTGGGAGTTTCTGCTAAGTGTCTGACAGTTTGTACCCGTTTGCTGATATTAACAGCTACTGTAGCTCCTCATTTAAGAAACAAAGTGCATGATATTTGACCTGCTTTTCATTATCAGCATAAAACTGATGGTACCCTTTGCAAGGACATATTTCTGTGAAGCCAGACTCAGCGCTCTAGTGTGCATGAAATCAAAATACCGGTCGAGGTTGAATGTGACAGCAGAAATGAGATGCACACTTTCTGACTTTGATGAGCTGCACTGTGACATGTAAGCCCAATCCTCTCACGGTGAGTTAAAATGAACTTTGGTGTCACTATACTGCGCTGTGATGGACCATTATGTAGCTTCGCAAAATATGAGCGGCTATGTATATGAGCCGTAATATGTAACTATCATTTAAAACGCCAACCAAAAAAGGTCGGGAACCCTGGGTTAGCATTCCAATCACTGGCTAATATTTAAAAATCTGTGTTACCACACCTTCACGTACATATGGGGTACCTTGACTAGGGTAAAGGGAGGGTGTTTGTCAGTACCTTCATTCCTCATGGCAGTGACGTAGTTGAACCACTCTTTGACGGTGGCGACTCCATGTGGGGGATTTTCATGCCGACGGCGGGTTATTTTAGTAATGGTGGCCATCGGGCTCTCCAGTGCACCGCAGGGCTTGGTCACCATGGTGTTGTGGCCAAGATGGAAATCCAATGTCTGAACAATGTAGGTAGAATCATCTTTGGAGCCTGGTTGGAATGGAAACATGTGTCAGTAATTAAGAGAAGAGAACAAACTGGTTCTGTCCCATTTGAGGTTAGCGTGTCGTTCCTCACCGTCCTCCCAAATCTTCTGTGCCTCTGTCCAGAAGGCGATGTTTGGCTCTTCCAGGTGGAACAAAGCCCAAGATTTAGAGCGGAAGTTGGGCCCGTGGAAGCAGGCCAGGGTCATGTGATTGCCGTGGAGGCTCATGGATCCACCCAGCTGCACCGTGTCCTCGGGAAGGGGCATCTGGAAGAGGGAGATGTGGCAGCCGGCGATAACCTTCAACACCCCGGGCCAGTGGCGGTGGTGGGCTGCATCCATGTCTGAATGAGGAAGGAAGGGGGAACTTTAGACAGGCTGATCAACTCTTACTTGAACATGAGCCATGTCGATTGGGCCCCGAGGCATTGGAACGACCTGCCTGAGGAGCTTTGGCTGGCACGATCATTGACATCACCTCTTATTTTTATAGACTTGCGTTTATTTGATGACTTTTAACCTATTATTTTTGCTATTATATTGTTTACACCCTTAAATTATTTTATTACCTTTTTATCTTGTGCTGTCTGATTAGTTTTACTCTTTTTTTAAATTACTTTAATTGAATTATTAAACCACTTTGTCTACCGTTCTAAAAAGGGCTATACAAATTATGTTTATTAGAATTAGAATTCATTATACTCCCCATATCAAACATCACTTGCTTATTTTTGTATTTTGCTGTTTGTATTCCCTGTCTGTTTTTATTTATTTTCATTTTAAACTGTAACTGGCAAACTGTCTTGGCCAGGTCTCCCTCGGAAAGGAGATTTCAATCTCAAGGGACTTCCTGGTTAAATAAAGGTATAATAATAAAAAAAAAAAAGAAACTTACCATGCATTTCACTTCCCTTCTATTATACCACAGAGCCTATGAAACATTACACACACACACACACACACACACACACACACACACAGTATTGAAGAAAGCATGCTTACAAAGCTCAGCGGCTCCTTTCTCAGTATTGATGACGGGGGTTTTGGGGGGCAGGTAGGGGCCGGGGCCCCAGGTGGAGAGGGCCCGCTTGCTGGTGTCAAACTGCTGAGTGAAAAACTCCTGCAGTTTCATGCCGATCTTGATGAGGTCTGGAGTGGTGGAGCGCGAAATGATCACCTGGAAAATGTCCCAATGCAAGTCTCCGTGGACAAAAATCTCACTGGAGGGATGAATGGAGTAAGATTGGGAGGGAAAGAGTGGTGGGGAGAGAGGGTCGATTGAGAATAAGATTGAGATTGAACATAAAAAGGTAGACAAAGCGAACATTTGAACAATTATTGGTGATTTCAATATTAATTTAAATGTGACTGATCCCCTTAGTAAAGCCTTCTTATCACTTAATGACACGTCTAATTCGATACAGTAGCATTTTTTATTTATTTTTTTAAATCAGAAAATTTATGTCATTAGGGATGAGGTCATTAGTATACTACCAAGTGAAGGTATTGATACCTCCTCGGAACGTTCACAGGGGTCTCTCGAGACCACATGCATATTCTCGCAGGTTTGAGTCTGTCCCCTTAGATTCCCGCATTAAAACCCACGACCTACCTACTTGACCCTCTTCCTACTGATCTTGTAAAATAACTCCCTCTGGTATTAGGACCTCCAATGCTTTATATTATTAATACCTCACTCTCTACCGGCATGGTGCCCTTGGCCTTGAAAGCAACTGGATGTCCTTAAAAAACTATAGACCAATCTCTAATATTCCCTTTCTTTTCTGAAAGGTCTTGAAAGAATACCCAATTAAGAAAATATTTCTACAATTGGCTATTTGAACAATTTCAATCTGGTTTTAGGTCATTTCATAGCACTGAGACCAAATTATCTATTGCTTGCTTTTGACTCCGCCTCTTCTTCAGTTCTACTTGATTTGAGCGTGGCTTTTGACAACGTCAATCACAATATACCTCTAAATCGTCTTTCGAACTACTATTTTCCTAGTCTTATCTATCCTATAGAGAACAATTTTCAACAAACATCATCTCTGAATGCTCCAAAGTTAATTATGGCATACCACAAGGTCCAGTGCCTGTTCAATTACTATTCTCTAGTTACATGCTACCTCTTGGCAATGCCGTATGATGTTAACTTTCATAGTTACGCTGACAATACTCAGCTCTACAAACCTATTCAATTTAACGATTGTTCAAAACTACAAATTAGAAGTGTGTCGATGTGTTTTTATGTCATCAAATTTCCTGCTTCTAAATGCTAACTAATTGTTGGTGCCATTGGTGCCGTGTTGCTTTTGGAGATTGTCTAATTACCCTGAGTCCCTCAGTTAAAAATCTTGGCATTAGGTTTGATCCAATGCTCTTGCTCGACCTGCACATCAAAGATATTACGAAAATAGCATGTCCCAATAACAAGCTTGGCATCTAGGGCATAGTGTTGTATTTCAAGAACCAGAGGTGTTGTGTTTGGCTAGCTTCTGATGATATCTTGCCACACCTTTTCTCTGATAGACTGGTGTCAACAGTGCACAGGTTGACCTTCCATTCGTCCTGGAGTTGGAGGTCAGCATTGCTGAACACACCCATGAGGATGCTGGAGCCCATGTAATCCACTCGCGCCTCTGTCGATCCCATGGTGATCTGGATCTTATGGCTGGGCTGCTGGTTTGGGTGTTCAGAGATGTGGGCTAGAAGACAAATGACAAGTGGTTGGAAATCACTAACTGAAGTAGAAGTAGATAAGGCAGGTTGAGGGAAAGTGGGTACAGAGTAAAGAGAGTAAAAATTATAAAAAGTAATATCTTTGCATTATGCAACAAATTAGAGGAATATGAGCATATGAAGAAAAACTACATGACAATTACAATATGGAGGTATCATATGTAGAGAAAGTGTCAGAAAACACTTTCCTACAATAAATGTAAATTAATTGCTTAAAAACACTCGATGTCTGAAAAGTCAGCGTGGGCCTGCTTTGTTTACTTACAGACCATCTCTAGGGTGTTCACATCTATGTTGCCGCCCACAACCCCTCCCTTGGAGTCCAGTTTGGAGCGACCAAGGCCCACCGACATGCTGATCTCTCGGTCCCGGTTGCTGCCTACGGACAGGCGGCCCTGGCTTTTCAACCCACTAGTCGTCCAGCTGGAGGGACAAACACAACAGGTGAGCACTACTGAATAATGTATACCTGCTCTCCTTCTCTCTCTCTCTGTCTATGAAACATAAATGACTCTCATTATAACGATATGCTCAGGAATATACAGAGGGAGCTGAAGAGGAAAAGGCATGGCAACCAAAGTACACTCATGAAGCTGGCTGATAATTCAACACGCTGTCTTTCATTTCATGTGCCTATGTCATTATTGCAGTATACCATTATCCCGATGCATCATGCCAGTATATCATTATGTCAGAATGTCATGTGCTTTCTTGATATACAATAGGTCTGGTGCTTGTACAAGGGGGTGATTACAGCACTCCTACTTCTTTGTTACGCCTTTTTTTTTGAAATAATCTATAAATTTATTTCGTGGATATGCAGTATGCATAGATATTTATTATGTATTATGCCATCTATGTGTCTGCAGTGCATGCTTATTTGCTTGAAATAATTGTTTAAATTCTCATTGGGTAGATAATTACTTAACTTTAGCTTTTTGAGTGCTTAAGGTAAAAAGTGTGACCACTCACGTGTTGTTGCCCATGACATTGCTCATGTTCATCTGGACGTTGAGCTGTTTCAAGTTGATAGCGAACACCACCAGGGTCTCCCAGGGTGTCCCCTGCTGGCCTGTGGCCTTGACGTTTTTATTGAAGGACGGAGTGGACGTTTTGGTCACCGAGTCTAGAAGAGAGAGAATTTAGACAGGGTCAAATGATGACAATTTTGACGATAAGAAAAAGAGTATCAGGGCCAAAAGTAATTGTTAGCAAGCATGCGTTTAAATTGTAGATTTGTAGACGGATTTATGACTGCTTAGCACGATGTCCTCTCCATTCATTAGTACATCATGCTATTGACATCTGAACTGGGCTTCTATATGAATACTTGCCCTGGATTATAGCACAAGGTATTTTTACATCATATCTGTGTATTGGTCAATATAGAAATATATGTTCCATTTGGAAATGGACTCTTACCACTTTTGCAACAGTTTTTGTAGTTACCTCTTCTAGGGGCAGAGGAATCAGACACGCTCCTGGTGCGACCGGGTGCCGGGGACTTGAGGTGGGCCAGGCTGCCCGGGGACATGTTGCTCCCCGTGGAGTGCTCTGAGAAGACATTGGGGGACTGGGGTATGTGCTGACCCCCAGTGCTGCCGTCCCAGGTTCTCCAGTAGGCCTTGCGGCTGGACTCGGGGGACAGATGCTGAGTGATGTTTTCAGCCGAGTCTGGGGTGGCCGGGCCGGAGGCTGAGGCGAGGTAAAGGTTGAAATGTAAGTTAAGGGCAGGTTTGAAAATGTCACGCTGGAGCAGTGGGAGAGAAGGTTGGTTGAAGGAAGGTCAGCAAAGATGGGACATTAAAAATGAACACAGTATCTGGGTAATTGGCCAAACCTGGAGAGGTCAGTAAATAGATGTAGGATGACAAGTTCAAGACATTTTGAAAATGACTTGCTCGTTTCTTCATACTGCACTGTAAAAGACCTCAGTATAAACAATCAAGTAAATTTGTACAAACTTTTCCATCCATCTTTTGGTCTACCTTATTGATTTCCACTTTTTACAAACTGCCAGCAACTATTTTACATTGAGGTCGATGGGAAGTGTACGGAAAATGGCCGATTGCGAAAAAGTACAGCACAAGTTTCTGAATTTTTGAATTCTGAATTTGAGACCACGTTTTGTCAGTACAGCAATCACGACAAAAAGAAAAGTTGGGGTTAGATGCTACTGTATGTAGGCCAGAATGAACCAGAATGAAAATGGAGAAAGTAAGTATTTGTTACTCTGATCATGTCAGATCATGTGCACATTGGCTGTGTTGTGGAGTTTCTGGAAAGTCTTTGAAGGTTGCAAATGAGTGTTGAGCTGTTAGCCAATAGTCACAGCTACTGCAACTAGTCGATATGGAAACAAAGTGCTAGTTGGATGAAGAGTCACCTGGCAAGTTGATTGTCTGGTCTCCTAGGAAGAGGCGCCTGGCGATGCTCCGACGGTACCAGGCCCTCGGAAAGGCCAGGATCTCGCTCAGTCGTCTCATGTCATACTTGAAGGAGGCCGAGCCAATGTCACACACGGCTGAGAAGAGAGGGTTACAATGGAGTTTGTTCATTTGTATATATGAGTGGCAGAAACATATTGATGCACCACAATGATTAAGCTACTCTACTATCACCAGTCTGTAACCATAGAATTCGACAAAGCATTACTTTCCAGGGTTCTACAATGCAAACATTTTAATAGCATATGCTCAAAGCGGTGGGGATTTTTAATTCTTGTGCTCCTAGAATTTCACGTTGAGGAGCTCATGTACCTTTCCACGATTTTTCATTCCATAACTAAGTCAGAACAGTTCCATGACCTAAAATATGTTCTTCCTTCCTGGTTTGATGATGATTTTCTAAAGCGGTAAACATGTGGATGTGGAGAAAAACAGGTGAAAACCATTATCTAATGCAATAAATTTGTGAAAATAAGTTATAAAATACATCCTGGTATATTCCTGTAAAGGGGCCCATTTGTAAAATTCCCTGATATTCCCTGACAGGTACCTGAGATATTGATGAGGGTGGTGTCCATCTTGCCACCCTTGGCAGGAATGAAGCTCTCAATGAAGGTAGGGCCTCCCGTACGCCTAATCCTGGACAAGCTGACCTTTACAAACTCCAGGTTGATGCTCAGAGAGTCCTTTCTCCCTGTTACCGAAGATGGCTCCTCATCCACTGTACCTTCAGAAAATAAAATAAATAAATGACACATTGATCTGACTATGACTATATTATTAGATTTGAACGGACATGCGTTGTTGATTAACCATGATGCTCGAGATTAAGAGGTGTCAGAATGAAAAGACTCTGCTCACTGCTCTTGCAATACAACACTACTATTTTCATTTATTCAAAAAGGTTTGGATGTGTGAGATTTCCCATCGCAGATTAAGAGGTGCAAATTTCTTTGACAGTATAATGACATTACGACTCATGAAAATGAAGCGCTATTTTTAATGTCAAGGTTATAAAACTAAAAATAAATTGAAACTAAAACTTATTCAGCTGCACGTTGCATCCTGTTCTACAACTCTCTGGACGGGCGACTCAAGTTTTCCTGGTCATTAGATGAAAGCAGTTTTACTCCCTCTGGAAAATAGTGTTATGTATATATAATACACTGCACTCCTGTACAGAAATAGAAACTAGCATGCATAATGCACCAGTTCACAAAATTCCAACAAACAGCATATACTGTACATACAGCGTCATGCTTAACACACTTATTGTGAACTTGTATCTCACAAGGCCTTTTTCAGCTAAATAACTAGTAAGTAGCAACTGTAAGTAAATCCATACCATTGCATATTTCCCACTCAGAGTCTACTTAACATGCAGAACTGACGCCTGCATGTGTTTATATAATCCCAATTGTTTATACTCCATTTTGATGTTTCTATTAAAAAAACATGTTTTTTCCGGTGGTATTCTACTCTGCAGCGACCCGCAGGAATCATTAAAGTTTCATCTAATCCGATCATTAAACTTAGAACTCGTGGCATATGATAATACACGCATCAGCACACAAAATGTAAGCACACTCCCTAATGGTTATTCATGTCTGCTCTACGCCAGATGTCAAAAAAAACAAAAAACAATTAAAAACAAAATGCCAGTATGTGTGTTTTACAGCCATCTGACCTTGAATTTGTTGTGGAGAGGGGTTGTAATGATATGTTGAGGAACAATTCATTTTAATTAAATCAAATAATATTTGGGTTAGACAAATTGCAACCCTAGTATTCTATAATATTCCAAATAGGACGGGAGAATATTGTGAAATGCTTTTCCCTTTCCCTACCTAACGGCCCTGGGCCCGGGGGTAGCCCTGTGACGGCAGATTTCTGCTTGCCGGCGCCGTAGGGGTGGAAGACGTAGAGGGAGAAGTCAGACATGCAGGCGGTGAAGCTGAGGCCCGAGGAGCTTACTGGGAGCACTGGTGAGGTCAGACTGGCTGCTGCTGTGGCGGCTCCTGCCCAGAGGGCTGCCCAGCAGTGGAGATGCTGGAAAGAGGCAGAGAGGAGTAGCAAAACACAAGAGAGAGGGTAAGACATGGGTTAAAGGGCCGATACGTAATCTGTGACTTCTATCGACCTCTATTGGCGACCAGCAGGTATTGCAACATCAAACGGTTGCTTGCTCATAGCACTGTGCTCCATCATTGAGCAGTTTAAAATGCGAGCAGGTGGGAAGAGGAGGCTGGGAGTGTCTTGAAATTTTGGGTACCAATACCAGTACCTTGAATTCAATACCAGGAAAAAAACTATTTTTATGTTGAATAAAAGCTTGTTTTGTAATGCAATAGCGTATCATATCATTTTTGCGATTAGTTTTCCCAACTAAAAGAAATAACATTTGAAGTCCGAAGTGTGACATTTGTATGTATTTTCTTCTTCACTTTAACAGTATAAAACAGTATTTGTTCAACATGCAATTTTACAACATCAACACCCTTTTGTTTAATCAGATTCAAGACCTTATAACTATTAAAACTATTTGATAGCTTAAATATTAAATATTTAGAACTGTGTCAGAAATACTTCACATCTAGAACCAATGCAAGAATATCAGGTGCTAGTACATTTTCTGTGCATTTAGGTAAAAGGCAGTTTGGGAAGAAAAAGCAATTTTTACCACATTTTTTCTCCTGCAGTCAAACATGGTACAGCTCTCTTGCCTGAAGTTAACATTGTGCACTATTAAGTGCTTCATTAGGTTCGATAACTGCCAGACTTGGCGGATTTCTTTCCTCACAGATATTGCCCTGCATGCTTTCGGCATCAATTTGAATCAAATGTAGCCAGACCTTGGACTGTTTCTGCGACATTTTGTACTTCGAGCAAACCGAGAGATGAAGGTGTAGTGATCTAAATTGACTCTTCATGTATCTCTCTCTTTCTGAGTATCATTATTCTTCTGAAAACAGAATGCTAAGTAGTGCTCTCCAGACCTTTGCTGGGGGGTGGTTTGGGGATGTGCTGCCCCGGTGGGGTGGAGGAGGGTGGGTGCAATCCGTCGGCGGGAAGGGGTCCTGGTGGGGTCTCCAGTTCACCACGGTTGGAAGAGAAGACCAGGTCCAGAGAGGGCAGTTTCAGCATGCACTCCACCCTGGACATCGGCAGGCAGCTGAAGCGGATCTGAGAGGGCTAGAGACACAGATGATGCTTAACTGCTTATCCAATAGTTGATACGAATGATATGAATAGATTCTTAGATTCAGATTTAAAGGATCTGTGATAGTCATTAATATGTGAAATCTGGAGCCGTGAATTGGTAAGATGGTAAAGGTGACTAGGAAAGCACCCAGAAAGAGCTTCTGAGGTTAATGGTACAACTTATGCTGGTTCAGAACTAAAACACTACAGATATAAACAGAGGGGAAGGACGCTACCGAAAATAAAGGGAATGCAGACACCACATGAGGAGACGCCCAATGTTAAAACTCATGTGTCAATGACAACACACTAAGTCTTAGGGGTTGTCTAAGCAGTTGCCATGAAGCAACTTCCAAAAATCACACTGCTTGATCAACCAAGACCCGTCTACGGTGCAGCCATGCTGTGCGTCAGTACCTGCACTCTGACGTAGACCACTACGTCCACAGGGAAAGAAGAGTAGGCCGACGTGGATGAAGACACCAGGGAGGTAGTGGACTCCTCCAACGGCTCCACCGGCTCAAACTGACCCATGTCCTCCTCTTGGGAGGCCACAGCTGAGGGAGGAGCACAGACACACAAATACAGTTGGTCTATGAATACCAGATACCAGAATAGGAAAAGGCCAGTTGGTGCATCACACTTGACCGGAACACGATGACGAACACACCGACCTGAGTAGTTCCTTTCCACAGGAGTGATGGGAATGGTCTCCAGAGCCTTCTCCAGGAAGTCTAGCAGACAGGGGCTTATGACCATTTCCTCTGGCAGTGTCTGCAGGGCCACCCAGGCATACAGCTTGGCCGTCTTCACCCCTCCACTTCCCTTGCCTTTGGCTGCAAGGACACATGGGAGTCATCAGCAGCCTGACTACATATCATCTTCAACACTTTGGACTGGGCTTTACAGTTTGGATCCTGGGTTTTCAATGACCAAATTCCCCATCAGCCAAATTAAATCAAATTTATTTAAAGTTAATTTTACACTCAATAAATAATAGTCATGTCAAAAGGTCCTTTTGATTGCCTTTTGTGAATCGTCATCTTTCCTTTCAATAACCTGCATTATACATCAATGTGCATGAGCCCATTTGATCAAAGGTGCCCTCTGGGATCATGTCTTAAAATAAAGACCAAAATCGCATGCATTTGATTGGGTGAGCCTCATGTCGACGTGCATGGCCAGAGTGGAGAGGTGTGGCACTCAGTGACGTGATTACAGATGGTGCTAGGGCATGCAAGTAAGGATGAGAGAATGCTCAGTACCTGATGGAAGAGGTGGGGGCGGGGGAGGTAGGAGCGAGTTAGTCTTGCTTTGGGCAGCATTGGGAGGGTTTGGAGGGCTGCTATCTTTCATACCATACAGATTGGATTCTTTGGAGAGAGTGCGGGGGAGGGAGGATCCGCGCGAGGCGTTGGGCGACTCCGTCTTCAAGGTCTTGGAGTTGTAGTGCAACTGGGGGAAGAGAAAAAAAGACCTCATGTTTCAAAGTAGAAAATAAAAATACTTGTTCTGGACAAGCAAGGTCATATGGGAATGAAATCTGTCACAGTTGTAATATATACAGCGTTCTACTAGTCTACTGAATTCTACCAAAAAATCCCAATCAATAATCATTTCACCCTGAACTGTTTTTATTGAAGTTATTCATAAATGATTCTCTTTTTTTAAGTTGATGTCCTTTTTACTCTAACATGCAATTTTGTACACAAAAGGAATGCAGTGCATTTTTGCGATGGAAAAGACACTATTCAGTTCATGTCAGCTTCAAATGATCCCTTCCTGACCCATCACAATGTGACAAATAGCTGTAGGAATTGCAGGCAATGCAAGTCTCTTCATTTTCAACTTTAAGCTGATATTACCACACACAGGATCTTTTTTAACTACTCTTCTCAGATATGGAGCAAGGACTGCGGCCCCTTACATTGCACCTGGCTACAATGCCGTCATGAAGCCTGGCTCTCTCTCTACCACCTTAAAATATGGATTATTTCACTTGCCTTTTGGCAGGGAACTCTTTAAAAATTGACACTAAAAGGCCAGAAACCACATTGAAGAGATTTGGCCACTTTTCTACTAGTTAATCCCTGATCTCATGTTCTTTCCACAGCATCTCAGGCTTCCACAGGCTGAGTCACCAGGCTTGTGGGCCATTTGGGTGGTGAAAGAGAAGCTGACCTTTACGTCTACTCCTGGAATGTAGAAGACGGTGGTCTCCAGGTCATTGGATTTGGTCTGTAGGGAGGAGGGACACTTCTTGCCAGCTAGGAGGTGGGTGGTAGAGGAGTAGGTGGGCTGCAGCTTCTTTTTCTTGGGGGGAGACTCCTGGTCCAGACTTCTGAGGCTGCGCTCACAGCTCCTACAAAGTCCAGATGGAGAAGAGTGCTGTCACAGGCAGAAGGTTGCTTTATTTTGTTAAGCTGAGAGTTCAAGTTGTATGTTTTGTGTCTCGTATCCGAGGAAGACCAGCCGTCACAGTTGTGTCAGGTTAAGGGGATCTATAATCATGGTTACATTTTACTGGACATCATTTTATCTGGCAAATCATGTCAGAGGATTTCTTAGATTCTGGCTCTTTACCTTGCTTTACCTGTCACACAAACAGCAGGAAAGGTTAGCCAGGGTTGCCCCAAATAAAATCCATTCGTCTTGGCTGCTTGAAACTTGCAGGGTTAGGAATGTGTGCACCGTCGTACCTCTTTAAGGAGATGTCCTCATGCTCAGGTTGCTGAGTAGTGGGGTGTAGGACACACTTCCCGCTGTCGATCTCCACACGGATGTCCAGCTCAAAGTCGATGTTCCTTTCGGTCGGTGGGCTAATGAAGCTCCGATTGGCCGCCGTGCTCGGCCAGCGCTCGCTGAACAGCTGACTGACGGCAGCGAAGCCTGATGCCTTTCTGTGAGGCGCTTGGCTGGAAAAGAAAGTGGAAAGGAGCTGTTTGGTAGATGTTGAAAATTACAGAGCTTAATTTATGGGAAAAGTCACAGTGAAACCACAAAGCCAAAGCAGTACTTTGTTTCATCAAGGCCTTAGGTAGCCAGAAACAGGACAAAAAGACAACTCACACAGGCCTTCGATAGCTAGGCTGCCTCTCGCGTTCAAACTCGTCCTCCTTGTCCGAGTCCTCAGAGGAGGAGGAGGAGAGCTCGTCGCGCCGCATGTCATCGTGCTGGAAGGGAAGTGCGGGTGAGAAGACAGCGGGGGTGGCAGGGGCACTGAACACTGGGTACTGGAACTCGCTAACGGTTGGGGATGGATGAAGATGATGGTGGTGATGATGAGGATGGGGTGGCTCGTCAATGGTGACCGACAACAGGTCCAGCTCTGTCTCTTCAGGGAACTGCAGCATTATAGAGTTACGGATTTCAAAAACACAGTTTTAACGTCTGTGTAAGGCTTTGCATTATGTCACTAATGATGCAATTTTTTACTTAAGAGTCATCAATACGGAAGGCTACAATAAGAGAAGCAATGTTATAAATGCACAGTAGCTGATAAAGTAAGAAGCTAGCCAACAAGTCGTAATTGTGAGTCTAACTTCGAAGGAGATAGCGTTCTGTTAAATGCACCTTGGAGCTCATTGCCCACAATTAATTTACTGCACTTAATAATCCATTGTGTTGAGACTTCAATGCTACAAATGTGTCTGCACAATTTTAGCATTGAAGTCAAACTAGGTATGTATAGTGTGGATGCTTTAATGTCTGATAACACAGAACGCTATCAGCTTGGAGTTGTTCTTCAAGAAGCGGTCATGCATGGCTGTGACAGGAAACAGAGACAGTGTGAGATGAGGAAGAAGATGAAGAATGTCATGACACCTTGATAGGAGAAAGTTGAAACGCACCTGATGTCAAGACAGCGACAATGAGAAAAGCCCAAGCAAGTACTACTAGTCTACTATCTGTAATGACAGCTGAAAAAAACCCTGAGTGCCAGTAGTGATGACAGATCCCCAGGGCTGCTATCAAAAGAGGGTGACTGCTCCTGAGCATTGGTGCAAGTGTACATGTGATGACAGAAGCAAAGTACAACTGAAGCTAATCTAGACTGAGCAGTTGCCAGAGGAGTCTGGGTCAGTCATCAAAACACTAGAAACCTTGCAAAGTGATTATTGGAGGTGTTTTATAGTGAAGATTTGATTGGCCTCATTTACACCAAACATAAAAATTCCACTGCAGATAGATGCCTCAACAAATGATAATTTATTGATGATTTTTATAACTTTTAGCAATGTAAAGTCAAATGAGGTCTACTGACACTTTACACTTAGTTAGATTTAAAGGTGCTACTTGTAGCACCAGACATTTGTCTAATTACCGTAAATAAACGAGACCATCGCAGAGACGAATGGTAGCCTCTAATGTCCTATGCCGCATTTTACATTGTGTGGACGGAAGGAGTGAAAGACCAAATGGAAAAATCACTTCCAACATGTTTATCCTCTCCAGTACAGCAAAAGACAAAACAAACATGTGGAGGTCGGGGGGGAGTGGGGACAAGTAGCCACGTGACAGGAAGGAACAGGGTTTATGGGAGATGTGGTCTTAACTTTACCACACTAAGGGGCTTTTACCACAGTAAGCGGGGTACCGCACATGGTCCCGCATGTCCTCTCCGCTACGCTCACCACTGCTCATCTCAACAGATGGAACACAAAGCGCTAAATGTGTGGTTACCATGGAAACAGGCAGCATCCAGTTGGTGCTTGTCCTGCCCAGAGGGCTCCATTTTCTGCCTGAGAGCTCAAAAATGCACAGTAAATTTAAGTATGCATTTCTCATTCCTGTTATGCGTGTTACTTTTTCGTTTTCCCCCACATACATTTGTATTTTATTGTTACTGTTCAACTTGTTTCAATAAAGAAAAAGTGTCATGCAATCTCATTAAAAAAGTCTGTTAGATATAATCTATTTCAAAAAAAATAAGATATATAATTTTAGACACAGCTGCTACAATTAAAAAAAAAAAAATCTAAAAAAATCAAAAATCAAATCACACATGGCAAGGCTCACCACTAGGCTCCATGACAAGGAGGGGGGACAAATACCAACCTCGTCTTTGTGACAGGAAGCAATGGGGCTTATGGGAAATGCGGTGTTCATTTTAAAAACAACTAACAATACACTATCATGAGACAGAGACTACCAATGTTCTTGACCATGGTCTCATTTGTTTACGGTAATTCAATTGATATGATATAATGATATTTAAAAATGTTACACATGCCACCATTAAAACTGGATTGGTGTCCATTGTAATTCCAACCTATATGATCTTTTATTTGACCTGTTTTTCTTTTTACTGAGGTTAGGTGTGAATGAGGTCCTACAGTGGCTGACAGACAGATAATACAGTTGACAGACCTTGAGTCAGAGGCTAACCATGCATAGCTGCCGGAAATTAGTAAATACATTGAGGTTGAAGCAAAACTGATTTGGATTGCTATGCAATTTCAAGACAGGATGGGAATGTGTGAATTTCATAGCGCAATTCAGTGAAACGTCAACCACAAGTATCCATTTATATCTTGGTATCATGCAGGCAAATTACTATCACTGGTAATACACCTTTGCTATAGAAAAGTAGCAAAGATTGAGCTATTTACGTTTAAAGGATCTGCATGCATCAGGAATAAATCAGGACTGTGACTAGGGACACAAAGAACAGGATAACAGTAACGTCCCATGCTAAATGAATGGAGGTTGTAAAAAAAACTGATAAAAAATGAAAAAGCATATCTCAGTTCAGTGTAAGGTTATTGTAAAATTAAACATAGATGCATATTTAAAAAAAAAAAAAAGACTTGGGGAGGCTAATATTTCACCATCATCTTGTTTTGAATTTTGCATATTCCAAATCACATCAGCGCTGTCCAAGGTAATCACAGAGAAAGAAGCGGAAGTGGTTATGGTTAGTTTTTCTTTGTTTTTTTTTGTTTCATTTGTTAGATTTCAGGTTTTGTTCCATATACCTTGAACACTTCTCCTGGACTGACTGCCGTGTTTGTGGAGTCCAAGGCCTGATTATTAATCTTCAATTGAACAAAACATCAAGACAAACATCGAATAAAACCTCATTCAAACAAAAAAACATGAGAACACTGTACAAGGAGCAGATATTGCACTCTTCTGAGCATAATGGCTGCCCCCTTCAAGCTGCCTTGACAATAAAACTGAACAGCCAACAACGGCAAGGAACCAAAACAGTGGGTGGTGTGCATAAAGAGCCCAACAAATCTACTGTGTACATGTGATTACACTAAAAACGCCTGAGCACATTCAGCTGCTGATATATTTTAATTCCCGAAACATACCCTGACATAATCCCCTATGTCGCTACATAACATCCTGCGGTATGGAGATCCATTACAGTGACAAAACACACAGAGAAATGGAGGATGAGATGATGGCCCTGAACATGTCATCAACATAAAAGGAGATAAAACTAAAAAGCCTTAAGTAACAGAGCAATCAAAAAGGACCATTCCAGCATGGTTGGAGATATCCCCTGACTGTTTTACATCACTGTAGCTCATTTTCCAGTGCTTTCATTATGTTATGACATCTGATCTATTTTTCCTTTATTTTAGCTGTAGAAGAAGGTCGCAAATTAAAGCCGTAACAGTGTAATTCTTCTTTACGAGCAGAAACCAGAAGTAAGATGCCCACTCCCAACTCCAATGCGCACATTAATATGAAATGGTGAGCGAAATTTCTTTACAAATATAGAAGTTCATAGTCCGATATTTGCGTTCTGATGCAGTTGAAAAAGCAGTTGTTGGCTTCTCATTCACAGTGATGGATTACCTTCACCGACTGGATTAGGAATCTCGGGAGTCGTTTTCTCTGCCGTTTAGAAGTGAATGGGAGCGAATCAGCTTGAGCGGTATGGCAAACATTTTTTTTTAAATATCTTAAATAGTCACGTTTGCATGTGAAAACAGTCAGAATTAACATTGCACGGATGGAATGCATAAAAAGCGAGCAAGAAATTCAATTCAAACGCTGGAATGGTCCTTTAAATTAGAGTAAATGTATCAAGAGAGCACTTAAAGTGGAATAAAATCTGTGCCATGTTAAAGTGACTTTTCTGAGCTTTCTGTTCTGCTTACTGTATGAACCACACTGAGGAATGTCTGGGGAGATTTGATTACCGTGTCCTGGATGTTGAAGGTGACCCTGGGCCCAGGGGAGGATGCATCCACACGGACATCTGGCAAGTCATCTACGTCCCCTATTCTGGAACTGAGGGCAGAGGGGGAATGACTAGTGGTAAGAGATGCACCAATATGAACAGAGCAAGTAGCAACATCCTCTTTGTGACAGTCTCAACCATGGTCTCATCTGTTTAATGCCAAAATTAATCTGACAACGATATATCGATGTGTAAAAATGTGACAGCACCACCTACTTCTGTCGGTCCATCCTCTTTAGAGGCGGCCGGCCTGCTGCGGCCGAGATGCTTTTGGAGCGGTTGTAGCTTGGTTTGTAGCCCAGGCCCCACTTGTCTTTTAGAGAGGCCGCCTGGGGAGGAGCAAACACAAAGTCAGAAGTTTGTCCGACGCTCTGTTGTTGTAAGACAGGCATTATTTGAACCCAAACTCGTGTGATGAGTTTGGCGGGATGTGAACGGTGCGAAAGGATGTGCGTTCACCCTCATGCTCGAGCGACGTAGTTTCTTCCGGACGTCTCTCCTGATGTCATTGACGGCCACGGACTCCAGCTGCTGATAGCGCTGGATCTCCTGGTTGATCGTGCCTTCGCTGGCCCCCAGTTTCCTGAGGTTGAGAAAAGAGGACGTTCATTCCAAACGCTCCAACAGGACAGCCAAAAAAATGTGAATAGCGGAGCATTTATAAATGCAACCATCAGACACAGAATCAAAATGGACTGAACTAAAACACAGGCCTGCGTCAAGTGGCTTATTGCTTTAATGAAGTGGGGGTAAAAATAATTTATATCATTCGTATTTTAATTATCTGTTATGCGGCCTCAGGTGTGCATTTACCAGCCACAAAGAACTGAGGATAACTGTATTGCACCAGACAAATCCTGACCCACTGCGAGCGACGGAGGTTATCTGTCCTCTTTTTGCCTGAGGTGACATACGATCTGAGTGGAGTAAGATCTCTTACTTGAGGTCGTCGATGACCTTGGCCTGTTCGTTCAGCTCTCGGATATCCACCAGCCTCTTGGTGAATTTCCTCCCGCGAGCGTCGATCACCTGGTTCCCCATCGCCATCTGCCTTCTGGGGTCAATGGCTTCCTGTTTGGTCACAGAGAGGTTATACACCCAAACCCAGATTGATTATCACCGTTCACCTGACATGTGACACACCTGCTGATCAAATCCAGTGACCGCAATTTTTCTGCAACCACTCCCCCGAGCAGTTGCTTTGTTCTTAGTCGATTCGTCTACTTAAATCAGAGTTATTGCTTTGATGATTATTCCGACTGTGCGAGATAAGATTCAACCAAAATAAGGTACCGTGCAGTCCAATAACACAAAACGCCACAAAATGAAAGAAACCACCACCACCTCCATCACCATTCCCCTTTGAGTTCCTAAATTAGGGAAACTGTTATAAAGAGGAAATAAGGAAGATTTTTTGCCACAAGGAATTCTGCAACACCCATTATTTTCTTTTCACCCACCGCTAAAGCTTAAAGAGGAGGGCGGTGAAAGCAAATGCTAAGTGACACCATTCTCCATTATGATGCCGATTGGTTTTGGCACAAAACAGCGCTGCTCAGCATTTTTGGAATCCACAACCTTCAACTGTTAAACTGAAGATGATTGAGATGTAACTGCACCTAGGAAGTGATTTTGTGGGCCCAGAAAAAACAGACTTAACACTGAGGGTGACTACATACACAGCCCCAGGAGAGAGGTCTTTGGGGCCTGGCACTGCCCGCTCGGAGGCGAGGCGATGCACAGTTTAAGTAGTCGGCTGTAAGAGAGACACTCTGGGGCCTGGGGTTGAGGCCCAGGATGTGGTTTACCAGACGCTTCCTTAAGGTCAGCCGTGGGCTGAAGCCCTCTGGACTCTGCAAACAACGGCAGGGACAGTTGGATGGATAGGCGGCAGGATGGAGGACTCAAGGATTAAGGATTTTGAAGCTTTGTTTTAGGTATACCATGTAGGATTTCTCAAAATGCAAATGCAAACAACAACCAGTGGTAAGCACTACAGCTCCGGTAAACTGCTTATTTTCAGCATCTTTCCTACATGACTTACAAGTCTAGCTAACTGGAATCACAAAGCAGGACATTGGGTCTACCATTTACAATGTTTTTCCCCATTAACATTAGACTGTCTCATCACAACTGATTAGAACAATTCTAATAATGTTAATAATGAAAAGTGTGGCTGAATCTAGTTATGTAGGAAACTTTCTAATTCTAATACTAGCACCGCAGAAGTGAAAGAGAAACAGTGCATTTAATACATGTCACTGGTGATACTACAGCATGCTTCCTACAATAAAAAAGCAAGCTGGTATACACATGCACCCATACAGGTTGATGACTGACCATGTGGATGGTGGGCGACATGCTGTCTGCCTCGTCCTCGTCCGAAAGGTCCGCTATGTTGATGGAGTTCAGGTCGGTGATGTCGTCGACGTCCTCTTCGCCCGTCAGGGAGGTCAGCGTGTTGCCCAGAGCGTTGAGGCGCTTGCCGATGTTGGGGTCCATGTGGACGTCGATGCCGCACATTTTCCACAGCACGTTCAGAGTCCAGGTGCCAGCGCTGCTGCTTTCTGTTTTGAGGAGGCGGAAGAGAAGGAAGCCAGGAGGGAGAGAAAGAAAAGTATGGGAAAGAAAGCAGATTCATTTTTACTGTGCGTTCATTTAAGAGAGGGCTCGTGGTCATTGCTTCTGTCACAATGAAGCTTTTGGGCTTGTTTATGTAGTAAAAAGCACTTGCCTGCAGAGGGTTGCCCTGTAGTCCTGGAACATACTTCATATGTGCCGTCAGGGACTACACCTACAAATAGACCACACACAGACACACACAAGTCAGAAGTGCAGTGTGCATAGCAAGTCATATAGGAATTCTCTATTTCTACCCATTAATCAAACGATAATAGCTCTATATTTTATGCTTTTATGCTTTTTAAAGGACATTATTATCATTGATCATATCAATGGAAGTTATTTTAGTTAGTATAAATAATACTTAAAGGCGCTATGTGTAGAATTTCAATATCAGTAAGTAGCAACAGGGAGCAACAAGGTTTATGGGAAATGTAGTCGTAATTTTGAGAAACACTAGAACTAACAATACCACTGGCGTGATATAGAGGCTGCCAATCATCTCTATACATTGTGTCACTCACAAGCATTCATGACCATGCCCCGGATCTCAGGCTTCCAGTCGTCCCAGGAGGTTTCGAAGCCCTCTGCGAACCGGATGCAGAAGTTCTTGAAGTGGCCCTTGCTGACCAGGGACTCGGAGGAGCAGGCAGTGATCAGCGTGCTCTCGATGGTCAGCACCAGGGCCGAGCCGGTGTCAGTGTCTATGCTGTGGTTGGCCTAGTGGGGAGGGAAGGCGGGTTTAGCCGGGCCTCGGGTTAAAAGGAAGTACAAGGAAAAAAAACAACCCAATTCCATGTGTTGGGAAAAGACACAGACCTAGGGTTAAGCTGGTAACACTTCATCCAGTTTGCCATATACTGCATGTCTACTTTCAAATTAAAATGCTCCACTCATTCCTTCTGACCTACTAATATTATGTGTATCAAATAAGATTAAAATTGTTACATTATCTTTGCAACTAGTGTATAAATTGCGAATTAACGCTTCTTCTTATGTACACCTATGAGTGAAATGTTACCAAGCGTTTCAGTTTGTTAGATAGAGCCTGCCACGTGCACCACTATGTATCAGTAGACCTGTATGACAATTTGCTGTTATGATTTAATGCATGTCATGGCACTCTGAAAAATGAGGCGGTAAAAATCAGATAATCACTGTTGAATTCCCCAATACCAATAGACACCAACTGGCATAACCCCTTTTTTTTTATCATTAAACAATTAAAACACCCTCCCAAAGACCTCAGACACCACATCAAGCTTCTTAGTGGTTATGCCAGTTCTGTGGAAGAAATGTGATTGTTACAAAGTAGTGTGTAACCCGCTATGATACAGTGTACGTATTTCATGCTTAAAATGCTTGAAGGAAGAATAGCAAGTTATTGATCCACAACACAAGCAATCACAAGAGATGGAATAAAGTAGGTTACTTTTCGTTCATTTTTATGCCGGCCTACTGATGTGCTGGCCCCAGCTTCAGAGTGGATGCCCTCCGTAACTGGTATATGTCCTCTCTATGGAAATAAGTACGACATGACAGCTGGTATATCTTGTCTCTATGGACATGAGTATAACATGACAACTGGTATAGACCTCGCTACGTATATCACATGAAAATTGATGAGCATAACAGAGTAATTGTTCCTTTTATGAAAATAAAGAACAAGATGACAATCTTTTTTAGAGCTACAAATGAAAGCACTGAATATCATGATCACTGGTAAATGTTGCCTAGTGCCAATGGAGATAATGATATCACTTTCTGTGGAGAGAATGGATGATTTGATTTAATGACCAATTATTTCCTGCATGCCCATTTTCTGTTAAACTTTTCATCAATAAATTGTGGTTCCCGAAGAAAGCATATAGGTTTCAATATATAACGGAAAACTTAATAGAAAAATTTAAAAACAACTTTGCTTTTTGAAAAAAGATTATATGTTAATTACACAAATTACTGCTAAACACTGACCCACTGTAGTAAAATGCAAACCCAAGACAAAACACACACAAAAGATTTTAGCTACCTGTATGCCACTGAGGCTCTATGCTTACATTACCTGCAGCTCTTGAAAATTTTAACTGCATGACCTCACAGACAAGAGTCTGAAACCTGCCAGCTGTTGTCTATCCTAAGTACATAATAAGAGCCTGCAGAACTAAGAAGTATAATGCCCTATGGGAAATGTAGTCGTAATTTGGAGAAACACTAGAACTAACAATACCACATCTACAATGTAAACAACGTGGATCATGGAGAAGTTTAAAATCATGCCTCATGGATTACCTGAGATGTGTTGGTGATGGGCAGGCAGATGCCCAGGTCGTTGACAGTCAGTTGCAGGAAGAGAGTGCTGAAGGCCTGGGCTGAGGTCTGCTGGATGCCCGGCAACTTGTCCACCACCTCCTTGGTAGCCATGTGGATGTCCTTGTTGAGGGCCAGCCTCTGCTCATTCCAGTTGTCGTAAGCCGCCTTATAATTGAGCCAGAAGAGCACAGCTGCAGACAGGGTAGAAAAGGATTAGAACATCATGGAGGTACGATCAGATCTTGTATCTCACATAGACTAGTCACATCAGGCTGGAAATGTCAAGAAACCAAATGAGCTTCAATTCTACGGAACTTATCACATCACATTTATCCAAAGCACTTTAGAGGACCGTGAATGCATATAGTTTTAATATTGTTGGCCGTAACCCTCACAGTGTTGGTGCCATAATCAACTGTCTGAGGTGCAGAAGACTAGTTCCCCTTTTGACATTTGACGTGAAGCAGAGATTTTAATTTCTGTCAAAAAGTAAGTTGAACCTCTGTCAAATGCCACCGGCTGGGCGAAAACAATTGGCCTGTTGAGCGTGATGAGGACGGCCTCCTTGTCCGATGAGCCACTGATCTCTTCCTGAAGGGCGTTCCGTAGGCCAATCCGAGTTCGGAAGTACGCGACCTGGTGGAAGTCTGAGCCTGCCTCTTCGTACACCTGTATAGTGGAGGGGAGGGGGGTGAGATAGCGACCTATCGCAATCAAACACCAGAGGTCCTGACCTTTAGAAACTTGTGGATTTTGTATTGTTGAGTGTTACTTTAGGCTGGGGACACACTACACACAAGTAGGCCAATTATAGCCACAATTAAGCATCACAACTGATTTCCAAGATCAGAGCGTGCAGGTGATCTTGTAGTGGGTGATGGTTAAGGGCTTAAATCTCTTTCCTACCAATTCAGTTGGGACCATCATGATTATTTCACATATTCGATCTTTACAACTGAGATCTCAACAAGTCTTGACACCCTCCTGTACTGTGAGCTGGTCAACCACTCAAATCTGAACACTGGCACTTGGTTGGTGTTGTAGTACCCTGATTTTAGGTATCCTTGCTCAGAAGCACTTTGGTAGTATTAGGCTTTGTTGGTACCTGGTGCTTGACTATCTGCCCAAGGGCCAGGTGGAGATCCACTTGGCATTTGCCAAACAATTTCAGGTAGCTGCTGCTTCCGCCGGGCTGAGTCTTGCACTGAATCCTGTTGGACAGCTCCAGTTCAATCAGGCCTGTCTCAAAGCGAACCGCCCGCATGGAGGGAGTGGTGGCTGTCATCTGGATGCCCTGGAAATAGAAACGCCATGTGGAAAATTCTTCAAAGCTTGAGTGGCATTAAAAAGACAAAAAACTCCTCTTGGGAGAAATCCTTTCCTAGTTTAATTAGTTGAAATAATACAAAGTCTGCACCAACTACTTCACCTGGGTGCCTAAAATGAGTGTAACAGATGTAGTGCTTTGTATTTTATATTGAAGGAAATTAAATATCAGGTACCTTGAACATGAGGCTAAGTGAATAGAGCAGGATCTTTGGCTTGTCTGCGTCTGAGATGTCATGCTCATTCCACAATGGGATGGGTTGCTCTCCTCCTGCACACACAAGCACACAAGTTCCCCCAAGTAGACTGTTATGAAGTTCAAGAAAACATGTATAATGGGTGTCTGCATACATATGTGTGGTGTGGTGTGTGTTGGCGTTGGGTGTTAATATCTGCAGAAGTGTAATAAAATTTTAATTTACATTAAAACTATGTTCAAAGACTCTCCCTGTTGCAACTGCTTGCAATAGGAGTGTAAGGCTACCCCCCTTGGTTTGAGTAAAGAGCTTTATTTCAACTACCCACAAGTGGGAAATGTAGGCTATAGAGCACAATGGGGAACAGTCTAAGATTAGATTAACTTTATTGATCCAAGGAGAAACTGGTTCATTGCAGCAGCAAAGAAAAGGATATAGTTTGTAAAGTTTAATGGGATGCAAAAACATCGAAACTGCTCTGAACAGGAGCGGGTGGAACCTTGTAAATCGAAGCCATAAATAGAGACTAGAAACCAGACAATAGAAACCATTCTTGTACAGAATAATCTTACAATACTGAACACGTAAAGTGTAAACTGAAAAAAACAACACCAAAAAAATTGTGTGTTGGTCCTGGGTACCTGACACCTTCTGGATGACCTCGTTGACCTCCTTCATGAAGACCTTCTGCAGGAAGACCAAGTGGTTGAGCAGGTCTGTGGTCAAGTTGTGCTCAAAAGAACCGATCTGCACATCAGAGGAGACAGCTGGCATTAACCGGCACATAAGAAAATACAAAGTATACCGAGTAATCACGATAGGGGATTGCAGATGAAAAGTATTATAAAGCAAAGAAACAAAGCACCCTGACCAACCGACTCTACCAAAACCAAGCCATCGCTTGAGGATAAGCTACAAAGGGCTTTCAGGGAGATGCAACGTAATCTATGGCAGCCATTTTGGAAGTCCTTAGCTCTTGGACAAGGGTGGCTGTGATCGGCTGATTGCATTTCTAAACTAATGACTTGGCCATGTCATTTGGGATACAAATGTGGACAGTCCCATCAGAAGCCTCTTACCTCAGCCACGCAGCGCAGGTAGTTGCCTTGGAGGTAGTTCCCCTGCTTGGCCGGGAAGTCGTCAGGTGCCCAACCCTGGTCCGAGTGATTCTCGTGGTCCTCCATGATGTACTCTCCTGACATGGTGACTGGCGGCAGGTTCAGGCTGGCTGATGGTGGCATGGTGGACATGTCCACTGGGGACACTTTTGACTGGAAGCACAGCTTGTGGTTGGGCAACTCAAAGGTGAAACTGGTTTGTGCCCCTGGAGGAGGAAGTGAGTAATCAGAAGATTGGACTATGAAGGAGTAGATTCAGTACATGTAACAGATGGGCATTTAAAGCCATTTAAAGTGTAGTACTTGGAATCAGTATTGACAGTAAGAAGTGGTATTGGAAGATCTCCAAAAGAGACACCTTGAGTTTCTCTAGATGCATAAAATGCTAATATCTATATTCCATACACACCTGTCATGCCATGGCTCTTCATGCGACCCATCTTGTACTCGGCTTTCAGCGAGGGCAGCAGGGCAGCGCCGATGGTGATGCCGTCAATCATGGCACTGAACTTGAGGACAATGGGCTTCTTCTCCAGGCCCTCTGGAAGCTGGGGGAACTCGTTGGCCTCCACGGGAGTCTGGTTGATGCTGGACGCCTTGTCAGAGGGCTGGGGGGTGGGGGTGTCCTCCCTGTTCGGGGGAGGACTGAGAGGGGAGACAAAAGACAGACCAGTCAAGACTGGCTTGTGTCTATGCAAGTTGCTGATCAGACTGGAGGACTTGTAAACGCGAGGTACACTATTCTGGAACTTTACTTATGTAGATCCCAAAGAGTGATGTGATAAAGTTGGCAGTTATTGTAAATGAGATTTAGAATGTTCATAATTGGTCTGTTTGAAGACAAATTTAAGCTAGATAAATAAACCAAACTAACATGTTGGAGGGCTGGCGGATGAGGTCGGAGATCTGCTTGGACAGCTGGTGGGAGCTGCGGACCATCATGCTGTGCAGCGTGGCCGGGTGCTGGGGGATGTTGATCATGATGGCCCCCACTTTGAAGACAGCCGCATTGTTGGTCTTCAGCCCACGCTGGGCGCTGTACAAGGCCTGAGACTTAGCGATGTTGCATTTCACCACCGTTCTGAAATGCATAGAATAAGCTGGAATGGGCAACAAGGTTGCAATGTGATCGATGGATGCGTCAATTATTTGACATTAAACACTGTAAAAAAAAACATGCACATTCAGGGCAGCATTCGGTTTTCAAAGGGCACAGGTGGAATGAGTGATCGTGATGGTCACACAACTACATGCCACACCAGTTCCATAGAGACTGAATAAGGTGATGCATCATACAGCATGACAGCAGATGCAAGGTTCCTTTCCTGCTTCTTGTAGCAAATACAGTAGCTCTTACATACCAAGGTGGCTAATGAATGTAGAACTGGCTCAGGACCATAACAATCTAAGTTACGATACACAAGAAATAAACTGAAATGAATGATACAAACACGAGGAAGGGAGCACTACATAGATGAGTTCACTAACTTAAGGTCAAAAACAGTCAGAATGCAGAGATCCTCAAATAACAGTAACAGGCCAAATCTTTCTAATTAAGAAAGGACCTCGGTTCTCTCTGAAATTGATGAAAGTGGTTACACACATCTGTGTAACAAAAGAGTTCTGAGAAACTGTTCACTGGAAAAACAAATGGGTAACGACAGGTGACTCAAGACAAATGAAAGATGTGCATTTGGGGCACTTGTTCTGGATTTGCTATGCGTGTGATTAAGTGCAAGCCCCTAAACAGTACCAATAACATACAGAAACTCTTGTTTAGCTGTGCTGGTGGGAGATGTTGGGAAATCCTCCAGTCTATGCAAGTAGAAAGAGAAAGCCGGGGGAATGTAATAAAAAGAAGAGCAGAAGAGAGGGTGAAACAGTTCTGAGACACCATTAGGTGAAAACAATCACTGTTTGAGGAAGCGCCCAAAGAGAAAACGTGGCCAGCGCACATGCTGGTACCTTGATTACAATCATTTTAATGCATTTAACTTAAAAACTGTATGGTTTCATTATCATTAATTGTGGTGTTGAGCATTAGTGTATACTGTTGAGCGGTGATAGAATACTAACTACTATTACTGAAATGTATAAGTGTATAATAGTATATATAATATAAATATAATCTACCTACAAACATAACCTACTGTAATGTTACCACCAAAGTTGATCTGGAAGACAATATCTAAAAATTAACCAATATCTGACTGTCTACTCATAGGGCAGACACCGCACCTTAAAGTGTGATTTACTTTTACACTGTAGCCCGTTGTGGTTATTGTTTGTTGTGTTATTTGCTTAATTAATCATCAATTGTTAGCGCAGTGTGAACTGTGCTGTAATGCAATGCACTCACATTCACTTTCTATCTGAGTGTTTGGCTATTTTACACATCTCTTGGCTAGCATACAACAGTACAGGAATATGAAGTCATACCATTATAAATACTACTGAAATATTATTGTATTTACACAGCAAACTTGTATCAACACACCATGATCCGGATGGGGTTACGTTCAATTTGCTCAATTCAAAATGTAAACTAAAACTGCAATTCACATAATATTTTTAGACCCTTCATTCTCAATTTATTTCAATATTGGACAGAAAAATCTTCATGGCAAAAAAGTTTCAGTATTTAAATTGGGAAGAAAATCTACTTTCTGAAATGACTGAATTGAAAGTGAGTTGACTCCAACCCCAGTCTGCACGGTGTCATAAAGCTGGGTGAGAGCAGTACGTACTGGATGTCAGGTGTGATCCCCTCCAGAAGCACAATGTTTACCCCTCCTATGTGAGCCGATGCGCAGGTCTCAGTCATTTTCTGGTGCAGGATATCTATGGAAGACACATTACCAGTGAAATGAGTTCAAACTGAATAGAAAGGCCTGTGTTGGAGGTAGTGTCTGAAAATTACTCTTTAGCTCACCTGTTGGTAAAAAATGTCTGCCAAGAATAATCTTTACTGGTAAAAATGTATACATTTTTGATGGAAATATGTCATCCTACCAGTTTTCAATGTTATATTGTGTATAGAAGCAGTGAGAAACAAGATTAGATTTGGCATTTTAAATTAATTTGAAACTTATACAATGTTCAGTTATACAATGTATACAATGTTCAGCTCAGTTACGTTTTTTGTCTTGGCTATGTGTCACGACATGGGAATAATGTTAAGTTTCCACTAATGTTATGTTAGTTAACCATAAAGGCAGTGGAGAAAAAAAGAGTTGAGATGCTAACATATTGTGTAGAACAGCATAACAGGCAGCCAATCGGCTGACAGTCAGTGTGCATGTTTACAGTGGCCAACAGGGATATGGTTTGAGAACAGGCACAGACCAAAGACTGTATATAACCGTTCACCTTTCATCTTCTCCTTCAGGGTGAAACTTCCATGGATCTTCTTCAGTTCTGCTTCCATGGTCAGTCCGCCGATGTCGGCCTCCAGGTGGGTGCGGTTTACCATGCCGATGCCAAACACGATGAGGGTGACGTGCTGCGGCTCGGAGCTCACCAGGCTACGCCGCCGCCCGCCTGCTCCCAGGGGCTTGCTGGGCGTGGTGGGCTCCTGTTGCTCATTCTCAAAGATCACCCTGCAGAGCGGCTCCGAGGGCCGACGCCCACCATCTGGATAAAAGGGGAGGTATGCAATATGTAACAAATGCAAAGTCGAGAATACAAAATAAATTGAGGTTGTGAATAGTGTGTTTACATTAGTAATATTTTCAAGCACGGAAGGAAGGAAGGAAGGATGACGAGAAAGGTCTGAAGGACTGAAAGAAGGTCTGAAGTGTGGAAGCAAAGAAAGAAGGACAAAAGGTGCAGAAGAAAGGAAAGCGTGGAAGGAAAGAAGGGAAGTTCAGAAGGAAGGAACAGAAAAAAAATGGAAGGTGGGGAAGAATGGGAGAAGGAAGGAGGGAGGAAAGAACCAACAAACTGCCAGAGGCCGATTCCCCACCTGAAAGGCAGTTCTCTGGAGAGCTTTTCTCTAGGATACCAGTGGGATCAGAGATGAGGGAGTAGAAGTTGAGCAGCTTGTACATGTTCTGCCAGCACTCTGCCGAGGGCTCGCTCTGCTCCGACACTGTGATGGAGTCCGAGTCGTCCATCTGGATGGCCATGTGGTCGGCCACGTCACGGGAGCCCTTCCTCGATACCTGAGGACATTACGCAACACACTGCATTACGATGGATCAGTCACAATAGTCTAACAACTGAATAATCAAATTCACAAGATGGTATTACAATTTCATGCCAAAGTAGGAAGACGATATGCTCCATATTTATCTAATCCCTCTGAGACTGAGAAGAAATAAGTAGCATTGTTTGTTTATTTCTGCCTTTATTGCCCTACTGTGGTCATGACGATTTGACTTCCATGACTTTAATTCTAAAATCAATGAGATCCATAAGAAGAGCTGGTCCTGACATGGTCTTCAGTAGACAGGAAGTTAACTCAGTTACTCCAACAGACAAATGTTTTGAAGATCCAGGTCCAGTTAAGGTCTGAAGACGGTACTTCAGACCTGTGTTGAGCAGCTCGGATGCATCTTTTACTTTTATAAAATCACTTCAGCTGTATAAAGTGCCTCTAGAAATACTCCTAGAGGCACACTACCACTGCCAAAAACAACAATCTTTGGGAGCCAATTAATATCAGGCCAATCGCATTACATTTCCTGGTGATCTAAACATCTGAGAAGCTGATTAATAACACTCTGGATCAAGTTGATAATGACTTAGATCCATTGCACTCTGTCTATAGGGCAGGGGGTGTGGGGGAACTACACTTCAGTACATTATTTCATCTGTTGTAGCGGCATCTAGAGGGACCTGAGACACATGCAAGGCTCCTGTTCATAGATCTTCCTTAAACCTTTAACACCATCCAGACAGACATGCTTGCAGAGAAGCTCCTAGCACATATCAAGTTAGACCTGAACTGTGTGGGTTGGAAAGTGAACTTTGTCACTGACATATGTGACAGTGTGTTTGGGTCAGGTAGGCTTCTATTGGCTATTCCAAAAACATAAATTAAAAACAAGAGTCGATTGGTCCTTTGCCATCAGGGCTCCCTTCCTTGTTTTTATGTATTTTTTGATGTTATGTGGGTTTGTGCATCCTTTGTAAAGCGCTTTGTAAATGTGTTTTGAAAAGTGATGTATAAAAAAAATATATATAATAAGAATAATTACTACCATTATCCTCACCTTGGAGGTGCGTCGTTCTGAACGTCCCACTGAACTGCGTCCCCTGGGCTCCCTTCTCCCCAGCGTGTCCATGCCCGACGGAGGTCCGTTAGATGGCAAACCCCCGACAATCACCCCTCCTCCGCCTGCTCCACTTCCTCCCCCCACCCCTCGCTTGCTCTTCAGGGTCTGTGTCCCACTGCGGCCCGCCCCGTTGAGGCTGCCCCTGGAGCTGCGGCTGAAGTCAGACGACCTGAAGTGGCGGTAGGGCCGGGCCTTAAAGGTGGGCGTCGGGGAGGCCGAGCCGGCCGTGTAGCGGCTGAGCTTGATGTCGGTCTGCGTGGCCTTGATGTCGTCGATCATGGTGCTGAACTGATGGATGAGGCGCACCAGGGCCATGTCCACGCGCTGGCTGATGGCCTGGCAGGCCGTGGTGAAGTCGCAGTGGAAGGTGTTGTAGTGTCGGCGGCTGAGGTCGTGGAAGGAGAGCGGGGCGGCGGTGGGGCCCTGCGGGGAGCTGGTGGACTTCTCCATCACCACCGCGTTGAGGCTGAACGTCTCGATCAGCAGCGCAGGCTTGAACTCCAGTGGAGGGAGGTTCACCATGCCTTGTCTACGGAAAGACAGAGGGGACAAAACAATTTACATTTAATGCAATTAGCTGATGCGCTTATCCAGAGCAACTCACAATGGCTGTCTACATCACCAAAAATTACAAGATACCAAATATAAGAAGTACAATGTACTCGGAAGTACGGAAGTACTCAGAATACCCCCAATTCCAATTCCACCTTATTATATATCTTCTACAGTCACATTTAGAGTATCTGGAGAAGGTGAGGTTTGTTTTACCTCCTGGATCGTTTGTTTTTGCGCTCTTTGGAGGTGTCAGAGTCGACTATGTCTGCTCTGAGACACTCCAGGGTGCCAGAGAAGGAAAGGTGCTCTCCAAAATACATCTTGTAACTGAGAGGAGTGGTGTCCTGGGCCTGGATCCCTGTGTGGCTCAGCAAAGGCTTGAAAACAACCTGAGGGCGGAGAACAGAGACCAAAGGCGGAGAGTGAAATAGGGTTGCGAAAAGGTAATGTTTCATCTGGACACCTCAGGGTTGGAGCTTTCAACTATATAAAGAAGGAATGTAAGCATTAATAAAGACAAGAGAAAACCTCTGGGACAAAATAATATGATGCAAGTAATATCAAACACACTGAATACCCTAAACTAGGCTAAATGCTTCTTTTGCTTATAGCTATCACATTGCTACCATATGTCTTCCAAGAAAAAGAGAACCTTTTTAAAATTTCTTAAACAAGTTGAAGACTTTCAGGCTATATTCAACATATGATGAACTCTAGATGACTAGACAGATGGACTTAAGCATAGCACCTGAGCATCAGCCAGCTGTACAGCGACAGGGCACTGGTTGCCCTCCTCGATGTCAGCCATGTCATCCTGGCTGGTGCTGTGCTGGGAATGCTGGGAGTGCGTCCCATCCAGGGTGTTCTGGTCACTTGACAGCACCGTGTTGAAGTCTGACGCAGAGGGGATGGTGGGCAGGTTACAGGTCCCACCTGAGGGTGTGGAAGAGAGCGTTAGGATTCAAACATGTACTGCAAGACGAGGCAGGTCCTTGAGGCTGCTGTTTGTAGTGGCAATAATGGCATGTTCTTGCTAGAATTGCAATGTGTTCTCACCAGAGCATGTGAGCGGCCGTATATATCCTATATTACCATGCACCCTCTGCCTCCAGCAGGCTAGATGCACCGTCCCCTACTGGTACTGGAGTGCACCTCATCCAACCCAACCACCTATATTGGCGCTGGACCGCTCTAGACTGAGAGACCTAATGAAGAGCAGGCAGACAGCAGCACTACACAACTGAACTCAGCTAATCCCAGAGAGTAGGTAGGTGGGACAGAGGTAGTAAGCTTAAGAAATTCACACTTAATAGTTACTTGTAATACTATACTATTACTTGTAATAGAAATTAAAAGGCATGTTACTCCCCTGTGTTATAGTTAGCTAACATTAGCTAGCTAGCGACAACATACACTAGCTTTGTAACTTGCCAGGTAAAATGTTAGCAAAAATTTATGAAATGTAAGCTTCTCTCATGATAGCCAAAAAGGTACATAGCCTACAAAGAAACCTGTTTCTCCATAGATGGATATAAGAAAGTACTTGATGAAAAGCAGCAGAACCACAGAAAATGTACAGCAGCCAGGTAAGAAAGTGATCAGGCAAGAGATGAGAGAGGATTCTTTGAAGTAGTACTATTTCACCATGATGAGACTACAACAGCTCTAAGCTTATTGCCCAAATGTATTACAATGTAACTCCAATAGAACAGAACTACTGATACAACTGGACCTTTGGCTGGATACTAGATCCATGCAAAGGCAATGGATCCTTTCATTTAAACCTAACACACTAAAACAAATCAGTGAAAGGAACCAGGTCCTTTGCATGGTATACAAGTCTGTTTCTCTGGGCTAAATTTATCAGATTTCTTGTCCCTTTCTTGAATATGTTGTATCCATACCTCCTAAAAGGCTTTATGCACTATAATATAAGAAAAATATTGTTGAACTTAAGGCAAATTTGTAGAATTTTTGTACTAATTCATGAGGAAAAACCATTATAATATTCCTATAACATTCCTGTAGGAACATCTGTGCTCCTCGGCAGCGAGTTTATAGTGACCTAATCCTACTTGATGGTCTTTTCTAATCTGCTATGGTATTCTTATATTATTACTAGGGTCTTAGTTTTTCTATGATATTTGTATACCTAGTATCCTTCTAAAATCTGTTCCAGGATATTTTGGTACCTGCTCCTCAGTGGTTTCAGTGAAACCTGAGTGTCATGGAGAGGATTTCTTGTCCCCTTCTTGAATACATTCTATCCATACCTCCTAAAAGGCTCTATGCAGGCCTATAGATGTTCTGGTCACTAGCTGTTGGCCTACTAGTTTTATTCTAATTCAGTAAATCAATGTGCATGCACAGCACGCATTAAATAAAATAGAAGTAATTAATTTTAAAATTTGGCACGCAAGCCCCCCTAAACCTCATGTCCTAAAATCACCCCTGGTTTAGATCATTCTTTTCATTGATTCATGTGGGCTTTTATGCCAATGCTAAAATGATGGGCTACTTCTGGAAGAGGATGGAGCAAATTCGGAGAACATTGACTCAACTGATGACTATATCACTAACTGCATGTTATATCATTGAGCCAATGTTTCCTGACCTGTCACCAGGCTGCTGTATTGGAAGACCCTGACAAGCGAGTCCGGGATGACTAATAAACCAAGAATATTACTTATTTTCAGACTATATCTCTATTGTGTTCCTTATCTGCCTGCTAGCTGATACTAGGAGAAGTTGACAGGTGGGTTACAGACAAGTTATGGCTAAATTAACATAATATTTATAGAATTTCCTGAATACCTGCCTGAAGGATTTTTTTTGTGTTATGACAATTTTGACAGGGAACTCCCTAACTGGGGATCAGGCTCCACTATCAAATTAAATCTGACTTCTATCTTGACATTTTGAATCTTAGTTTCCATCCAATTGTCGAGTACATTTTTAACAAACTTTTGAAATGTCACAAAAAATAAAAACCAACCACGATGGCCGCCTTATACATGAGAGACAGCAGGTAGTAGAGAGTTGCATTATGGGTACTTCTGTTTACTAGCTTACTACAGCTTGCTATCATTGTTATTAGTATTAGTTATTAGTAGCGCTAGCTGCAAGCTAGCTGGGCCCAGGATAAGAATAATCTTCATGATGTTTTGCAAATAAATGTAGTTCAGTTAAAAGTTGAATTGAATTAGTTAAATTGTCCTTAAACGGCAGCTCCTCTAATTCAAATGAGGTAAACCTGCCAAGTGGAGGCTTTCCAGTTTAAATGCTGCCAACTGGCCTGATTGGATGGATTTCAGGAATTCTTTAGTGACGGGAGCCAATGAGGACCAAGTCCAGTTGTGATGCATTTACTGGAGTTAGGGGATTTTTGAAAATGCGATAACTTTAAATTGAACCACTCAAAACAAATTTAATTTTAACAATGTCTTAATTCATCTTTAATCATATATGTATGTAATAGAGAAAATTGAATTCCTATAATAGGGGCCCTTTAACAACACACCATTTTAGTGGAGCTGAGGGACAAATGTAGAAACCTTTACCCATACTATGACTGTCTGAGATTCTGCTTGTGGGCTAACTACTTTGAACACAACATTTACACAACACTGAGGATCCATCTCTGACCTCTTTCTAGGCTGTTAGTTGTTAGTAGTGGTTGAACTGTGGACCAAAACTCAAATAAGATTCAGACAACATTCTTTGTGAGTTGAAATCTGCTGTCATAGGGGAAGCATAACATACAGAAAGTAGTGAGGTCTTGACATGGGTTTCCTCCTTAACTAACAGCACTATCAACACTAGAACGTTAAATACATCACAGACGTCACAGTATTCACCCAATGACCCCACCTGTCGCTAGGCAGTTTGGCGAATCCTGGACGACTAGTGAAACCAAGGAAAGAACAATATTCAACAATGTTTAGAAAAACTTTCCTAGACACAAGCAGGAGTTGATGTGATGACAACCACTGAAGATGCTTGTTATAGTTTGCTTTAGCTTACTTCTTCATCCAGAAGAAGCCTGGTTGTCGACAAGCAACTAATGAGATAAAGTTTAGAGGGTCACCTGAAAGTACACACTAACCAATAAGTAACTGACCAATCTCATTTTATTCATACCCCAACAATGTTTTCTGCTAGGAACTGGTTAACACAGAGTTCTGGGTGACTACTCAACTGGAGCTAATTTACTCAACTAACCACCTAGTTAGTTCACCAACAACATTGACACGACACCAAGCAACAATCCCTGACCTCCTTCCGGACTGTAACTTGTTGGTAGTGGTTGGTACTGGTAGTGGTTGACGGGAGAGTCCGGTGGATCTAGTAAGCCAACAACATTAGAATGGCATTGAACGACATTTCTCCACCCTTTGAATCTGCTGTACTAGAAGAGGTTGGAAGGTATCCGTGAGCAGTACCTATACTAAAAGCAATATAACAACACAACAAATACTAGCGCAATTTTGTCCCTGCTGGAGAACCCTGAACCCTGGTTCTACCAAAGAAATGTATTCTTGTTAAGGAACTGAAATCCTGCATCGTTAGACACCTTCACTTTTCTGTTGAACCCTATCTCAATATTTGAAGATGCTCTGAACTTATTTTTTTGTCGCACCACACATGGGAAAGATGATCCATGGAAAATGACCCGACAAGGCAAAAAGAACATCTAGTCACTGTTGTCTGACCTGTCTGCAGGCTGTTGTGCTGGGACCGGTTGACGGGCGAGTCCTGGGCTACGGCCCCGGCCCTGTTGCCCACGGCATTGGACATCCAGTTGTAGAAGCTGACAGAGGAGGGCTCCGACAGCAGCGGGTGCTCCGTCAGCATGTCTGTCCCTAGGCTGTTTCCTGAAGAAGCCCAGAGGAAGGAGAGGTAGGCTAAGGACACATAACACAACTACGCAGATTGGGCAGTACTACCGCCAGTTGTTCGTTACTCTGAACGCAGTCGCCATGGGTACCTGTGCGGGTGAGCGAGCTGCTCTTGGCTGCCATGGAAGCGGAGGGCTCGTTCCTCTGGGGCGTGCCCTCCAGCAGGTTATGCAGACTCCGAAAGCTGCCCGTCAGGTTGCTCAGAAGACTCTCTTTCCTGGGGCTGTCCTTGGCCGGCATGCCTGCACGGCTGACATGGGCGGGCGAGTCGGCTGCCGTGTCCCCACTGGTGTAGCTCAGCGACTGGTAGGGATGGGAGCCCTGGGGGGAACAAATGTATAGATGTAGATTATTGATAGAACAAGGCCATGTTCACACTATTTTTTTTTTGAGGGGACCTACAACGAAGAAGAGACATGGTTTGAAAACAACAAAGAGAATGAAAATGGAGAAAGCAGCATTAGAAAAAAATGTTACTGGTCACGAGAGAATTCCCAGATCATGGAAAGTCAGTATTGGAACACACTGGCTGTATTAAGAGTTTCTGGTGTTTGAGAGTTGCACCCAAGTACTGTTTGCTGATAATGGCGGCTACTGCAGCTGTTTTTTATGCAAATAGACCAAATATGGTTGAGGCAATGCTTTTTCCTCAAAAAATGCAGAGTAGCAATATAAACAAACGAATATGTCACACTTTATTTTGGATGGAGACGTTGTAATGACTGGAGTAAAAATGGAGGTATTCTGCAGAGAAAAATATCATGGCTCCACGCTGATCCCTCCTGGCTCCCTAATGGTGGAATCAACTTTCCACCCCAGTCAGCAGTTACTCCCCATCTTCCAGCATGAACTGAAAACTCATCTTTTCAAGATGCACTCCAGTTCCCCCTCTCCCCTATTTACACCTGATTTGGCTCCTGTCCTGTAAAAAGATAAATCCCATTTGTCTTTTATTTCTGTGTCTACCACCTCTGTTGTAAGTAAATATAGGGATGCAGGAATATTTGTTATTTCTATTGCCTGGGTACTCTTGTTTTGACACTCTTAATATTAGCCTCTTGTAACTTTGGTGATTTAATCTCAACCTACTGTTGCAATCTTTTCGCCAGCAAGCAGCAAACCAAAATACATAACAGGGACCCCGCAGACAAATCTTAAAGCCATACCTTTATTTTGAGTGCGGACTCGCTGTGTGTATGGGACTTGGACAGTTTCCTCATGATCTCCACTCCACTGACAGGTCCAGAGTTAGCATCTTTTGGTGGGGGACGACTGCATGCTCCCTCCAGCAGCATGGTGTGTTCGCTCACTGTGGCTTCACAACAATCACATAAAATGAAACTCACAGAAAAGCTTTATGTCTGCAGTAAAACTAAAAGCTGATATTGGTACCCATCTGGTACATCAGATGGATGGGGTACCAGATGGGTGGACATTACACATTTTGGGCAACCTGATTAGTTAAATTAATGTAAAAACAATATTTAGATGTGGAATGCTGAGAGCTCCCACCTGCATCGAACTCGAATTCGGCTCCATCAGCACTGGTATCACTCTGCAGTGTAGCACCGTTGTCCAAGCCCAGGATCGTCTCAGCCAGGCTCTGCTGAGGCTCCCTGGGCTTAGCCAGCTGGTTGGGTCTCATCAGGCCTATGGCCTTGAAGCCCTGAGTCACCACAATGAACTTCATCCACTGTCTGGCCAAGGCCACCAGACCCTTCTTTAGAGTCACTAGGGCTGGGAGCCCGTCATTCTGCAAAGGATAGGAGAAGGGGAAGGAGCTATAGTTAGTGCCACCATTTCACTCAATTAAGTGACCAAAATAGTGAAGAGCAGTGAAATGCAGGGGGTCACTGATATTCTAAATAGTGTTGAAACTAATTGGCCTTCAGATCAAGAATCTTTGGAACATTTGTGAGAAAAAAAAGCTTGGTGGCAAACAGAGATAGAAAAACTAGATCAAATAAATGTAAGGCAATGTGAAGAGAATTCCCTGAAATTGCAGCATTGGAACTAGAGGGAAAGAAGACATTCAGAGTCTCCCACTAACCATGGTAGCCTCCTCTATGACGGAGTAGTCCGCCTGCTGCAGATACCGGTGCAGGATGTTACAAAGCATACAGGAGGGATTCTCATGCAGGTAGCGAGCCCGTTTAGTCACACGGTTGTACTTGCTCCGGATCGGGATGTGGATGGTCTTTTTCTGTTTGGAAATGAGAAAAGGATGAGGAAGGGAGAAGGTTTAAAACCGCACAGTGCTCAAAATGTCATGTATGGATTCAATTTTGCTCTGACTTGTGCACTCCTTAACGTTTACAAGCTACTACAAGTATGTGTGTGATTATGCATTACCTGATGTATGTATTTTTGTGTGTGTGTGTGTGTTTTTACTACTGACCTCGAGAGCTTCGGTCATGATGCAACCCATAACAGCACACACTCGGAGTGTGCCCTCCATGTCCAGTTTGCGCAAGGAAGACTTGAGCTGGTCGATGGGAACCAGCCAGGCTCCAATGGCGGGTGTGGCTGTGCTCAGCAGATTCAGCTGCCTAGAATCAGAATCAACAATATGTCTTGTAGTACATCTTTTCTGTGTATTTTGGTTAAGAACTGGCTTCTATTGCTATTTACTTTCAATTGCTGATGCCGGGTAATTCTACACTACGTTAGTTATGTTGTAATGAAACCTATGTCCACACCACGGAAGTCCATTTCACTATGTCTCTATATCACTGCAACACCACTGACACTAAAAGCTTAAATCATCCAAATGACAGTGAATGGGTGATATGGTTGCCATATCATTGACAGACAGAAACTACATGCGAGCGTTTATGTAAAGAAGTCTGCATTGTATGTCAGTGCCGTCCTACCTGGAGATGGCCTGGGAGGGGGAACGCACATTGGTGGGAGCAGCAAAACTGAACCAGATCTCCCTGATTGTCAGCTTCATGCTGCTGGAGTCAGGCGGCGGGGGCATGAGGGGGAGGTCCTTCTTCAGATCGTCTGACTCCACCCCTTCATCCTACGGAGCAGAGCAGAACAGGGTTCAATAGGGGTAGATGAGGCTGGTTGGTGGGAAGTTCAAGCATTACAGCTTTGGGATATCTTCAATCCTCTCCTCTATGGCTGGGGACAAGCTACTATTAGCTTGATTATAGCCCCGATTTGGTATCATCAGTCGGTGCTAGTTTTGAGTAAGCATACAGATTATCTAGGACTTGAATCTATTGCCTCCTGATCCGATCAGGACCATCGCGATTATTTCAAATGTTTAATTTTCATGACACAAAGTCTTGACATTCAGATGTTTGTCTGAACTAAGGTCAATGGATTGCATCCCATAATCATACTCAAATGTTTTGTTATGCAGCCTAGTGTTTTGGGCTGAGAACAGCCTCATACTTTGTGTCAGATCAGTGCACCCCAAGCAGGAGGGATGAACAGGAGCTTTCACGCAGCATTATACCTGGTCGTCTGAGTCCGAGTGCTCATTGGCGTCTGAGGCAGGGCTGGTAGCGTCATGCGGCAGGTTGTCGTCAGATACGTCAGTACTGTAACCACTGCCTGTCTGGGAGCCCGTCGAACCGTTGGATTTAGACATACCCGTCTTCCCCCCGGTGTCAGAGCGCCCCATCACACCAAACGCACTATAAAGAATGGCTCCCGACTGACGGCCACCTGTAACACAGTTTAAGGGTAAAATAAAGTTAAAAACACTCCAAAATCCACATCCAAGCACACCAAGAGATCCTTAACTTGTCAAGTCTTTGAATGTTCTTCTTTCCATCCATTATAGTTACTATCATTTCATAACCTAACCTAACCAATAACTTTTGATGATTCCCCTCACTAATAACCTGAACACAGATTTGAAACAACCTTAAGCCTTAATATAAGTGACAACCCGTGCTCAGAGAGTTTGGGCTGCGTTACCTTTGACTGTGAGGTTCTCGATGCCGCATTCAAACATGATCCAGCCCCATTTCTCGAGGGAGGCCGTGGAACGGGACAGATCGCCCACCATTGCCTGGGCGTCGGTCTCATCCACCAGCGAAAAATCCTCCATCTCCTCCAGGCCAAATAGCACCTTGGACTTCTCGAAGGGGATGGCTGTGATGGCGCATGTGCCAATGTCTGGGGGAATTTCAAAATTATTGTTAATGGGATGCTCAACAGCAAAAAAAAAAGTGCAAATTAATAGAGCAAGGGTGCAAAAAGAAACAGAAATATCTAACCAATACAAGCAGATAGTGGGCTTTCTTGATTTATCCTATTTTTCACATTGTGGGCGGTCTATTTCAGGGATACTTGATGGTGGTAGGGGACAAAAAATATATACAAACTCCTATAAGCATTAAGTCTTGGAAAAAGACAATAATAGCCACCGGCTATAGAGTCGATACCCATAGATTTTGTACCAAGTTGATCTAAATTTTGGATTGGCCCTTCTACTACACTAAGCCACCAATAACGGATACTGTGGCAGAGTCGTGGCAGAACCAACCTGTGGAGTCCAGCCCTCGAAGCTGGCTGTGGATGCGGTGGACGTTGAGCCTGGCGGCGATCTCCTTGCCTTTCTCGATGCCAGCATTGGAGCGCAGCGAGCCCGGACGACTGAGGCTGCATCTTGGTGGCCGAGGCGTACTTCTCCAACATGACCGAGGGTCGTCCATGTTCCAGGGTGTTGGCCGTCTCATCAACAATACCCCTGAGTGGAGCACAATGCACATGTGTGTTTGGATTCAAGCTGGACTGCTGTGTCAAAATAAGAGAAGCTATAAATGGGCCAGCAGGCACTCAGGCATGTAAGCCATAAATTCTAGATGACATATTCGCCCTGTGCACATATTCTCCATGGAGCTTAGTCAAACACGCCATAATGACATTAAGAGTTGTGGAGACTTTACCTGTTCATTCGGAACTGGGTGGCAATCCTGTCAAAGCACAGCGCCACTAGAGAAACGTGGATGACACTCTTACTGGAGCAGGAGGGTGAGCCCTCCTCTACGGAAGCCTGCAGGAGGCAAAGGTTCACCTGGAGGGAAAGAGAACAAAATTAACTAAACTAAACTGAGCTGAACCCTACTGTGCTGAGCTACATGCAAAATCTTTGAGGAAAAAAAATGTGGCTCAACACAAATGATGGAGTAAAACAGTGGGTAGAAATGTGAAATCACAAGTTGAGACTGGGTAAATACAAGATTTAATGGTTTTGTTAAAAACCTCTTGCTATGGATAGAAATAATAGTGATGTACAAAACAATTTCTTTAAAAAGTAATGTTCTAAAAGGAAAAATATAGTAATACGCAGATTAGGAATATTGTATGTGAATACTTTTCCAAAACAAAATTCTTTTGATCCTATATATGGAGATATACAGTGGACAAAAGTTTGGAAAATCCCAAACAAATATTTCATTTGCAACAAATTAAAGGATGTTTAATTGCAAAATTAATTATAATGTATTTTATTGTATATTATATTAAATTATAATGTATCAAGCCAACATTTAAGGTAAATAATAATAAACTTTAACTGTGATTTCTGTGGAATGGAAAAAAGAAACCATCTTTCATATAGTTGCATTCATTTCAAAATATTTTGGATTGATCTATAAAACCTTGAACGAATAATAACTGGACATTCATTTCACTTAATAGTTTTGATATGATTTATTTTGTTATTAACGTAACTGATAAAGATATTCATTTTTTGTCCACTTGCTTATAATAATGGACACATTTCATATTTCACAATTCTTGCATACAATATGTGATAATATGTATGTGACTATCTCTTATATGTTTTGCTTATGAAAATGAAGGAAAAATAAATTTAATTGCGTAAGAGTGCCATGTCATCACACCTTCACAAGTTTAATTAGTCTACACACCACCGTTATTCTACACAAGGGTAGAGCGTGTGGAATTTATTTCTATCAAAATATAAAATAAAATAAATGAATAATAATAAAAAAATAATAATAAAACAGCATTGCTCATGATTCTGTGCTCATCCCTTGCAATTATCTTGGTCAGAACATACTATGTTGATGAAAACTGCTGGACTCTCATTATTCTCATTAGGTCTTACCTTGGGGATGGAGACGTTGGCTTGGAGGCCCTTGATTTTCACGTTATCCGGCTTGACGGTCAGGTCTGTCTGGCCGTGGGAGATGTTGAGGGAGCCTGGGGTCGTGCCCTCGGTCTTGGACAGCTTGGGCTCCTGCTTACCGGTTTGGCTCTGCGTGTGTCCAAATCCAAAACAGCGGGACGTCAGTCATTAGAGAGCAAGACCAGTTTCAATTAACTTTCAATTCAGGAAGTTGATTTTCTTCAAATTTCAAAACTTTCAGAATAAAAGCTTGATTTATTTCAAACTAATTAAGAAATAATTGAGAATGAAGGCTCTGCCACTACCATATGAACTGCAGTTTCTCTTTATATTTTGGATTGACTGAACTGACAGTGATGACATGATTTGCACAACTTTCTATTTTATTGTTATCTGACAAACTATTATTTTACTTGTCATACACTGATGGCATCTTTGACCTCTGTATATTATGGCATGCGCCGAAACCACTATGCTGACTTGTCTTCCTAGTGTGTGTTGTTGTACTTACAGCCTCAGTGACTGGGAACTTGCTGATCTGATAGGCTTCATTGAGGACTTTGCTATGCAAGTCGTCCAGAATGGCTGCAGGGTGACGGATACTGGCAAAGTGCACCATGGACTCAATGTACCTGAAACAACCCGAGCACAGGATACCCGTAACACGATATAATGAAAACCATCATAGAATTATGAATATACACTATAAACAGCAACAGTTGTCAAACAAACAGGCACTACAAACTGTGAGGGCATGTTAGAACCGATTCAGGTTCATTTGTGAAGATTTCTTTAGTAGAATCAAATGTACTCTGTGGATACCCATCTGAGAATTTAGCCTGGGTTCCAAACATATTCCACTCTCAACACCCACATATACTAATGGCTATAGACTCAAAGCCAATTTAGTGCTATTCTTTTTGCAGGTATCAGCGTGTCTGTGAAGGGCCGCACAGCAGGTGGTGTAGATATCTGTGGGTATCCATAGGTCGCAGATCATCAATCATGGAGGTTGTCATGGCATCAGGTTCCAGGCTTGTACAACTGTTTTTATCGGTTTATATCCGATAGGCTTATGCAACACTGTCACCTTGTATAAAGATTATATAAGTAATCGTAGCAGGCCCTCCTAGCCACGCTGCATTTACCCCAGGACTGCTTGTTAGAACATTTTTAACCCTGGGCTCCTAGCCTTGGGTAACTAATGTTGCACACTGGTACACAACCAAGGGCTGGACCAAACTTTGAAGCATCAACAGTAGAATTTTAAGCTAACAGCTGCAGTGTGCAAATGGATTAAATTGGCCCCAGCCTAAGGCTAGAAATAACCCTCGATGCAGTGTGAGGGGGACTTTTAGCCAGCTATCGAGTTATTTTATTTATATTTAACCAGGTTAGTCTCACTGAGGATAGGCATCGCTTTTTCAAGGGAGATGTGGCCAAGAAAACAGCATCAAGACAAACCAAAACGGAAAGTTAAAACAATGTATACAATTCAAAAGCCCGGATGGTTGCTACCTGTCCAGGGATTCAGCTACAAGGGGGGTGAGGACCACATTGATGACCCCCTTCACCTCCACGATGGCCGTGGTCCTGGTCTGGGCTAAGGGCTGCTCTAGAGTCCAGTCCTCTGTTGTTGTGTCCTCATCGGTGTTCTCCATAGCCTTCTTATCCAGAGGGGTATACGGTGTACTGGGGAGGGACAGAGAGACAATCACTGATTATGTATCACACAGCACAGGTTGCAAATGAAAGGACATACAGTCTGAATAGGTTTTCATTGCAGTTGTAGGGTTAACTACCTGTTTGTGTCTCCCATCAGCTGAAGTCCTCTGTCCAGTAGAGAGCTAGCTGAGAGGCCTTGCTTTATCACCTGAAATGTGAACAGAAACAAATGTTTCCACCTCATAATTACGCACTAGATGTAATAGGGTTACTGGCAAAGTGCAGAAAGTGCAGAAATAAAGTTTAACTATCAGACACTATGATAGACAAAGCCCATTAGTTTAGGGTCCCTTGACTGTTTTAGGGAGCTGCTTGGCCTCTCCTCTACACCTTAGCTTGGCACAGGTGGCACATTGGGACAGCTTAATTTGCCAAGTACTTGGGAGCTGGATCGACACTGAACAGTACCCCTCTCGGCTGGATTCAGTTTCTTACTCAAGGGCATTCACCGTGGGTGGATGCTACACAACATTAAAACTTTGCCGTGAAGCTGACGATGCTGCTGCGACCTACCTGAGAGAATTCAAAAAGATCATTGATGGATACCTGCCAGAACAAGACTTTAATGTAGATGAGACCAGTCTTCTTTGGAAACGGATGCCAGACCGCAAATTCATTTCCAAGGAGGAAAAGTCTGCATCAGATTTCAAGGGTGCAAAAGTCCGTCAGACACTGCTACTGGGAGCAAATCCTGCTGATGATTGCAAACTAAAGCCTTTGTTATGAAGATCCTGGGGTTTTGAAAGGTTATGCAAAGTCTTGTCTACCAGAGATTTGGCACTCCAATAAGAATGTCTTGAATGACGATGACTGTGTGTGAAGACTTCTTTTTTTCTGTCCTGCTGTGGAGAGGTACTGTGCCAAGAAAAACATTGCCAACAAAGTTTTGCTCCTCATGGACAATGCTGGCAGGCAGGATTCAAGGACTTTGATGACGATGCGTTTCAGCTCCTTGAATCACACGGCGCAGAGATGTCTAATGAAGATTAAATAATGATGGAGCATCTATCTATCCATCTATCTATCCATCTATCCATCTATCCATCCATCCATCCATTACAGGATAGTCTTGGAATCAGTTACTTACATTTACTCTTTAATGTATATACTATATGTGCCCACATAAGGTTATCTTCATACCTTAAAGCTAGGAACAGAGAGCTGGTCAAAGGAGGCAGAGCTCTCCTCACTGGTGGGCGTGTCCAGATCCAGTGGGCGGTGCAGAGAAGATTTGGAGGTCCTCTTATTGGTGGGCTGCTTGACAGACCAATTACACACCTGGCAAAGGTGAAAAATATACATCTTAGTGGGACAAAAAAGCCAACACAGCGATAACTGATCAGACTTAGCACTACCAGATTATGTCTGTGTTACCACATAATATACGGCATATTTCAGTCCCACTGAAAACCTGTGTAACAATGTCTGAGTGAGGGTTTGTTGGACAAATCTATTGCCAGCTACCATATGTGTTGCTGCAAACTGTGCAAAGATCCTGTGACTCAAACGCATTGAGACAAAACTGATGAGGCGTGATTAGCGGTTGTTGTATTGCAACATAAACTTTTGTTGGAACTGACTGCCTGACTGTTTTCATCATGACAGCTTCCCAGAGAGGTAGCAAAAATGGGGCAAAACAATGGCTTTAGTCTAAACATGCATTATCAACACATAAGTCGAAAAAATTCAATTTATGAAACACCATTGCAACATAATCTGAAAAAGAATGATGCAGGAATTTGAAATGAATGAAATCCCATCAGATGAACACATTCAACACAATAAGTGTGATGCTGGCGTTAGAATGTTTTGGATCACTGAAAGGATAGAAGAGGAGATCTGGACCAAGGTGCAAGGCCTCACCTGGTAGTGGGCCAGGTAGTTCTGGTAGCAGGCCATGACGTGGGGCTGCCGGGTCACCAGGCCCGGCTCGGCTGTCTTCTCCACCTCCACTGAGCCCTCCTCCTCCATGGCCAGGGCCGAGACGAAGGAGGCCTGGGACGTGTGGCTGGGCAGGGGCTGGGGTGGCAGAGGGGGCAGCGTGGGGGGCAGGGGAAGAGGGCGTGGCTCAGTGATCAGCTCCCCGTTGAGAACATACGTGAGGGGCCCCTCCACACTGTGGTAGATGGAGCTCCGGCTGGGGGCGGGGGGCAAATGAACAAATTATGTCATGTTTATTAGTATAGCCCATAACCACCATTACAGTCTCAAAGGGCTCCACAAATGCCCAGATTCTACATTCACCATTCCTTATTAAGTGAGTCTACATTCGATTTTTATCATTAGAATAAAGAGCAAAGGAAATTTGGACGCTGCGATATGTCTTCCAACACCGTTTTGTCTCTTCTAGCGACCTTGTTATTATGACCTGAGGTAAAACTAAAGGGGCTGGTGTAACTTGAAGGCATAAACATCCTGCACTTTCTTAGAGGGGCAGAGAAATGCTTGAATGCTGTGATTAAATGATCACTCTGCTTAAAAACAACTTTCAGTGGCAATTGACTTCTTTGACAAATTGGTGACCTACATCTAATAATTACACCACGCTGACACAATAAAATATAGGCTCACACTAAACAAAATCTGTCATGGTGAAACATTATACCTTATGTTTGTACACAGCAAAGCACTTGTGATTGCAGACATCAGGAAGGCAAAATTATGGGTTAGGATTTTGGCGGCTGTCATAATATGTGACTTGAGTATATTTATAATGTTTTGATATTTTGTCAGCCATCAGTCATTGTTCCACTTGTTGGAAGTTTGGGTGGCGAAGACATTAGCTGCAGGGACTTTGGATTCACGAAAATGACACCCCTGAATTCACAGTAGACAATCACACCCAAGCCCTCAAAACATTTTCTCAGTGTTCCATTTAAGAATTTGCCTGAATAATCCCGTCCCAAGACTTAAGCATTAATCAAAAATGACATGTCTGTGCTCACCGCAGCGCTTAAATCTAAATACGAGAAGGGGCAAAATCCCACTCATCCTAACACTTCAAGCAATCTGGCAAGGTCAGCCCTTCCTACAGGGGCTCTTCAAATCATAAGTGTGACTTCCCTGCTCTAACAGATGACTTGGATGTTAGCGTGAGGTGCGTAGAATCTCCTATCACCTTAATCCCATGCCTTAACCTTGTCCTTGATCTTAACATCAAGGCATTCTCTTCTCACAACTTTCCACTAACTCTTGAGGAACGTTCCTGGTCTCTACTCAAGTTGAGCTCCATCAGTAGACTCCTCCAAAGCCTTTTGTAAAGCATGCCTTCCTCTGAGCCTACCTGTAGTTCTCCATGTGGTATGGCTGCTGCTGTGGCTGCTGCATCTGCTGCTGCCTCCTCTTCTTCTTACGGCCCGGGTACGTCCCCGGACCCTCGTCGGCGCTGCTGATTGGTTCAAAGTCCTCGGCAGCGGAGAAGTAGGCCTCGCTGTCGGCAACCTGACATGCTGGAGTCTGCAGAGCGGTACTGGTGGAAGGTGTTGGAGTCGGCCGAGGGTGTGAAGGGAAACGAGCCGTAGCTCCTGCGCTGGCGCGGCGAGTCCAGGACGTTCTCGTCGCTACGGGAAACCTCGCTGCTGAACTGGACGCCCCCGGACAGCGGTGGGGGGGGCTTGTCGGTGAACACCGCGGCAGACAGGCTCTTGGTGCTGCCTAGCCGACCCGACTGTACAGAGGACTGCCGCTTGAGAGGGGAGCAGAGGGGTGAGCGCAGCGAGGAGCGCTCCTGGGTGCTGTTGGGCGAGACCGGCGAGTCCTCTGGGACCTCCCCTAGGGTGCTGCACAGTTACAGGAGCAATGTTTAGAAAGCAATATTGACCATTTAAGGAAATCAAAGGTGCTATGTGTAGCATTTTAAACATCAACATATCACTGTTAATTATGATACCTTAGCATACCGTAAACGGATGAGGCCATGGTCGAGATAGAGGCAGCCTCTATCATCACATCAATGGTAGTGTTTCCCATAAACCCCATTGCTTCCTGGCACAAAGAGGATGTTGCTACTTGCCCCCTCCCCCCCTCCCTCCTGGCATCGCTCCCTGTGCATTTGTTGTCTCTTAGGATCAACATGTTTTACTCATTCCACTATCTGCCATTGCCACAAACTCTGGAAGCTTTAGCTCCGTGAACAACAGCGCCCTCTACCTGCTCTGTGCCATCAAGAAATTTGTGCTGTAAAGCAATTCAGCAGATTTCTTGCCAAATCCAACCTGGGGGCACACAATGTAAAATGCAGTGTAGAAGCCGGTAGAGGCTGCCAATCTTCGATTTGTTTGTTCACGGTAATTCTACTAATGTATCAAACTGAATGAGGTAATTATTTATTTATGTTAAAATACTACACAACGCACCTTCATTATTCAGAAAACATTTCCAAATTGCCTGTCAGTGTGCGTGTTACTCACTCAGCGGTGCTCTTGCCACTCATGGGGAACATGCGTTCCTCGGTGCTCGGCGAGGGAGTGTCCCTCTCTCCAGCCAGCAGGGGCAATGCAGCGCTGGAGGAACTATTCTCCTCGGAGGAAGAGGCGGAGCTGTGGGAGTGCTGAGGCACCTGGAGACTGAGGTGTTGCTGACCACGTCTCTCGGGCACCTCGGGAGGAGGGCCTGGAGAGTGTGTGTCCCTTTTCAGGCCCATAACCCTTCCTGAGGGAAAATAACATGACTTTGGTTTACTCCCTTTTAATCCTAGGCATCTAGAGCCCTTGCACGACTAGTCACCTTTTCTGTACATATGTATGGCCCTCTGCAGTTTTGTAAACCTGTTACTTACTGATACCACATTTTGTTATAATATTTTGATATTTAAAAAAAAATAAAATGTATGTTCATACTACAGATGTTTCATACATTTTCACATTCTACATCACATTTAAGTCTCAGTATCTTCTACTGTTACTTTTACACACCCTGCATGCATACTGTAATTAGTATATGTTCATACTTTCATAATTATATATTCTCATGCTTTGTTCATGTAAATATTTCTACTGAATTTGCTCCATTCGCATTTCCATTCTATCTTTCTTTGCTGTATCCTATTAGTACTTGCTGCAGCAAAACCCAATTTTCCCACGAGGATCATTCAAGCTTCATCCTCTCTCATCTTAAAGCCCCTACCCTTCCAGTGAAAATCTCGACAATTCCAAAGTTTGCAAACAGGCCTTTAAAGCAAATAATTGCTTTCCAGGAGTAACAACGGATTCCAGATTCCTCTGGATACCTGGACCGCAATATGATTAAGGGAGCAATTCACATGTCCATTTTTGTGATCATGAATTTGTCAGATGGTGTAAGTGGAAGGGGCCGATATCAATTCATCTCAATAATAAAATGCTAAATATGTTCTAGGGCAGGGGCTCTAAAACATTTATGTCACAGACCCTAGATTTAGTCCTAAAAATCCCTGATGATTTCTAGTGAATTAAAACATTGTGAATTGGGTACCCATTTTGCTGGACACCCTCTGGAAACCCCTCAAGGAATATATATTATATTATATTTAATATTCAGGGAATTTAATATAGATGAGAACTAATTCAGGATCACTATTTGATTCCTGGTGTAAAGCCAGTGTTTGCAGTAATGGATCCCATACCTTCCACTTTGGGCATTTCCTTGGTGATGAGCCACTCCCCGGGCTGCAGCAAGGACTGGCCATAGCACATGTCTGACTCTGTGCTGGAGCAAGAGAAGGCCGACGAGGAGGGCGTTAACTCCTCCAGTCTGAAGAAGTCCAGGCCCACGTTGGTACCGCCAAAGAACCTGCAGCCCCCGAGGCAGCCGCACCGGTTTCGGCTGCGCTTGTTCCGAACACCAGCCTCCTCTGGCCACAGGAACCAGAGCCTAAGGAGAAGAGAGAGGGAGGTGAACGAAGGTGATGAAGGAGGAGGTTCTTAGAAAAGGAGCCTAACACTTAAAGAGACACAAATTTTATATATACTTATTTTTTCACCACCCATATAATAATCATATAATAAAATAAAAACATATAATAAAAACATGTAAACATACAGATTTTTTGGTGTTTTGTTAAATCACATTGTGTTTATCTATTGTTATGATTTAGATGAAGATCAGACCAGGAAGAGCAGGTAATTCAAAAGGGTTCACAAACCTTTCTCACAACTGTAAAAATTAAACATGCTATATGCCATGCTATACCCACATGGACTAAAATTGTGTCAACGATCAATTTTGGAACGGAGACGACGGAACATTATCCTGGTGCGAGTATCCATTTTTTTTAGTTTTTTTTTAAAAGGTAGACTGTGGCCATGAAGGTCAGCAACAATATTAAGGTACACTTTGGTGTTCAAACTATGCTCCATTGGGCTAAGGGCCTAATGCGCGCCAACAAAACATTCCCCATACCATTACAGACCCTCCAAGAGCCTGTACTGTTGACACCAGGCAGAATGGATCCGTGGATCAAGATAAGAAAGGTTTGGATGTACCGTTAATGGTGCCCTACAGAACTTTTATAAGATTTGGGATCATTTTATTGAATTTGTTCATTAAATTAGATGGACCATCCCCTGACTGATTTCAAAAAACAAACAATCAAAGATGTTTGCGTTTTGACGACAAGAAATAGAAAAGCATTTCAATTAAAAAACAGTCGTTTTGTTATCGCCACTTCGTACTAATGAAGTGGCTGTCAGGTAGCCGAAGGATGTATGTAGAAAATGTAGAAATGTCTTTTTCACCCACACAATGTGACAAGTGCACGGAGAACAAATATGACACGACAGTCTGCGTTGGCTACCTCTTGGTCTGGGCATCGTGTAGCTCCAGAAAGTGCCTCTGGACTTCACATTTGGCCGGGTGGTCGGCCGCCAGGGCCACGTCTGCTGTGATGAGGTTCAGGTTGACTGAGCCCTGCCTCCAGCCAGATGGAGCGTCGCAGCACGGGGGGCTGGCCGTGACCTAATCCCTGACCTGGACCTTGACCCTGCCCTGCTGGCTGCAGCCGGGTCGCCTCGCTCTGCTGCTGCTCAATGTATTGGTGGATGTTGACGTCCTGCACCACGGCGCTGATGCCCTCTCCCACTGCCTGGTTGTGCAGGTTGCAGTTGGCCAGGCGGACGACTCCCGTCTGAGGAGGGATGGGGAGAGGAAAGGTGGTACATGTAGGAGAAGACAGTGGTGTTAGTTTAGTGAAATCTTGGAAAACCTGGAAATCAGTTGAGGTTGAGGCTTGGATGACTATCTAAGGCAATGCAATTTGCAGCTGTGAAAGTTTAACAACATGACCAAAATGCACCATATTCTTTTCTATTCTTCTGATAAATGCTTGGTGCTGCTAGTTACCTTGATGTTGGCGGCGCAGCCATGCTCCACAATGAAGAGGTCGACCCCGTCCATGGCCAGCCGGGTCATGGTGTACTTCAGCTCCTCCGACGTCCGACAGTGACCCGGCATGCAGGTCAGCTAAGAGACAAACATCATTAAGTACCAGAAACTCTGCTATGGTTGCGAGAATGGCAATCTTCAATTTGGTTTGCCTGAAGCGTGCATTATTAGAGAGGGGTTTGCAGTGGTCTCCGTTTATTATCTGAAGTCACACTGGACACTTTGGACCAATTTCTGTGTCTCACAAAAAATTGCCTAGAGCCATAATGGTGCAATTCAGACACACACAGCTGAAACTGCTAAAGTACTTCAAAACACTGCTGGACAGCTAGATAAAGTGACAAAATGGATCAGTGATGAAATGAGGTATGGGCCTCAAATGGCTTTTCATGGTGTGTGTGTGTGTGTGTACCTTGGCATCACAGAGACGACGGTCTACACCATGTTGGCAGATGACAGAGGGTTTGGGTTGCTCTAACTGGAACTCCCTGGACACCACGTGGAAAACGAAGGTCCCTCCCCACTCCACCATGCTGGCCAACTGGCCACCGCACACGCACACGCGCACACACACATACACACACGTATACATCTCAATGCTTTATTCTTCACTGATAATTGTTAATAATGAGTTAATAAATCTCCAGTTATTAAAGAGTTGTGTGGCAGTGTCCAGGTTGCACACAATAGAGTCTCCAAACACACACACACACACACACACACACACACACACACACACACACACACACACACACCTGTGGAACGGTGACCCTGCCGGTGAGCGTCCCGGCCTGCATGTCGATGAGCCAGGCGTACTCCAGCGTGTCGCTGCCAAGGGAGAAGCCCTGGGCTGAGAACATGGCATGGGCCCTCATCTGAAGGCCAGACAGACTCAGGTGGCCGTCTCTCAGCACCCCGTCCGCCGTGGGACGCTAAGGGGGAGTCAACAAAGAGATAATAAGGCACAAGCTGGGTTTCAATCCAAATAATTTGTAAGCTGAATGGAGAGGCAAATTTTGATTAAAACATTTCCTTTACATCACAATAAAAGTAGCATTGGACATTCTGAAATTCTGTAAAATATCTGTCCACCATAACCTCCCAGAAACGTAGCTCTATATTATCCATGTATTAGGCACCACTCGTGGTTGTATGGCGATTACTTGCTTAAGTGCATTCTTCAGCATGGCCAACATCATCCGCTTAGACCATAGAACAATAACATATTGCCCAATACTAATCAATTATTGAAAGACTCTTTCCATTTTCCTCGTGGATGTGTTTTTTGATGTATTTCTACATCCAGGGGGACTAGTTATTCACTTCAACCAAGGTGATAAAAACGCAGCAGATTCACATTTTATGTTTTGCGACAAAACATTTGCTTGAGAATTGGATGTTAACAGCGAATGAATGTGGGCACAAAAGCAGATTCACACACACAGATATGACTGAAACCTGTATTAAAACTTACCTCACTACCTTGTAAATATCGGTTAAGATGTGGGTAAATACACATCATTTAAAATGACAATTGTTCTCTTTCGCTTGATCGCAGTGACAAAACTACGTGCAAAAATCAAACCTGTCAAAATGTTACATTGTGAAAAGCGTTTTGCAAAGTCAAATCCATGACTGTTTTCCCACAGTATTCCGCCACGTGCCATAAATCCAAAAGCTTTTTATCCCACTGCAGGTGATGAAGTCTTCAGATTCTGTGGCAGGGATTACGGAAAGCTTTTTGACAGAAAGCTGTTCGCTGTGGGGAGCAATTAAACTCCAATTCATGGCCAAAGCTGAAAGAGTCCACTGGGTCACCCAAAGTGTGTGTGCTTATGCAGCAACACTGAACCCCGGCTGAATTCAGGTATGTTTTTAAGGACTGTGTTAAGTCGTCAACTGATTAAACACTAATTGGTTGTGTGGTTTGCTATATAGTTTTACTGTTTTATTGTACTGAATTACACCCTTTTAAATCAACAGAACAATGCTAGAGCCAAGTACTGGCCAAGACCTCATGACATGATAATCATACAATGGGTCACAGAACAGATACTGCAGGTTTTTCATTATTCTGTGCGAATATAAGTCAAAGGCTTTGCAGAATTCGGAATCAAGCAATGTGAAATTACAATGTAACTGAAATTATCCAGACCTAATGTATTAAAAAAAAAAAAAGTATCTAGAACATATCTAGAAGGATTCTGGGCACACGTTTATCTGTATTGAGCCAATAGGAGCATTAGCAGGCAGGTATGTAGGTGTGTGCTTCTGACCTGATAGTTGTCACTGATGAAGATGTGGATGGGAGAGAGCAGCAGCTGTAGCATGGTCTCCTTGTAACCCTTCTTCATCTCAAAACACAGACGCTCCAGGAAGCCCGATGGACCCTCGGGACCCTCGCTGCTGCAGTGCTGGAGTAAGTGAACACCACACACACACACAGACACACACACACACACACACACACACAGGTTATCATGGTTTTTAATAAACATACATAAACGTCCACTCCAAAAGCAGGGTTAGGTAATATCCGTTGTTCGGAATTCTGTGTGAGCCAGGAGACAAATGAAGGTTAAAAAAGTAACTACAGGGCAGAAACAATCAAATTAATTCTTGTAATTACTTCTCTGTAAATTAAATATCTTTAGCCTCTTTCAGACATACACCTCTGATATTCTCCAGAGAATCAGGTCCGCACTTTAACCTTGCCCTTCCACACATATAGCACACCACCGGAGAATGTCCGTTTTGGATGTGTTCACAACAACAGAAAATACTCCGGTTAGTTCAGGCAAGGGGTGGGGCCTGGGTAGAGAGTGCGAGGACATGACGCAAAAAGTACGCTGCGGAAATCGCAGTGTTTTGTTTACAGCGCGAAGATAGCCTAGCCTCTTTGTAATTTGGTCGTACACAACCGAGTCTCTTGCCGTGCCTTGTATTTGTTTAATGATTTCCGCCTCTGCCCTAACAGACAGCAGTTCCCTGATCTCTTCATCTTTCCAATTAGACATTTTCTCTGGCATCTGTGTCGTTTGTTGTTGCCTTCTTCCTCACGCTTGGATGTTTGTATTATCCCGGTTTCGCGCCAGTTGCATGATAAATACGTCATCAACACGCCCACTCGCTCGTAGAGAATACTCGGGAGAATCTTCTGCTCTATTCACACTTGGGCTCACTCGGCCATAAAACAGGTTTTAGACTAGGGTGCTGGGTGGGTAAAGTCCGTCTGACTCCCAGACCAACTGATTTGGACATTTGCGTTCACACATACAATACCTCCGAGTAATGTCTAGAAAAGTTCAGGGTTGCACTGCATCTGTGAAAGAGGCTTTTGATAAGGTGCAGTTTCCATTATTATTTTTGTCTAGACACTTTTTCCTGTACTTTTTTTTCTGGCCTTTTTTCTATGATGTGTTAATGTGAATAGGATATACACTGTGGAAATTCTGTATATATAGTGGATAGTGGAAATTTACTTTTTAATATTCTCATATTTTTTTTGTTTTTTTTGGTTTATATAGCATTCATCCTGATATTAGTATTTTTTATTTATTTTCTACTGCATATATTTTCATAGTTTTGTGCATTCTCATATCATGCATATTTTTCCATTCTTCTTTTCTTTTTTTCTACTGCACATACTGCATACATGCTTTAACTTTTTTTTTCATAATTTTTATTGATATATATTTCTACTTCCACACTTTCCAGCATTGCAATTGTCTCTACTCTTAATTATAACCTATTTTATTCTTTGCGGTATCCTGTTAAATGCTTCGGCAACAACCCAGTTTCCCCAGGGAAATTATTAAAAGTTTCATCTAAAGTTTAAATGACATTTTTGTGGAGGCCTCACCATGGGCAGCCGGCCGTGGACCTTGTAGAGGTTGATCAGCACGGTGATGTCCCAGGGCCTCAGGTCCAGGGGGTGGATGTCCGAGGTTTCCTGCCGCCCGCTGTCCTCCATGCCCAGTGGAGACCACCCGAGTCCCGAGGAGGTGGAGGTGGACAACACGGGGCTGGTCACCGCCTCCTCGAAGTCCGTGTACATGTCGTCCTCGCCAAAATAGTTTTCCTGCAGAAAGAGAAACAGTAAGGTTAGATGGATGTTTGACACGTGCACCAGCATATCAGTTTGACTTTCAAAATAATAAACTAAACCACAACTTTAGCTAGCCTACTATAAATGTATGTTTTTCTACCCTATTAGTGACAGGAGGAACTGCATTAGGCCAAACTACACTTTTCACCCTGTTGAAATTAACAGTTAAACCACTTGATGTCACTATTGTTGTCTGCATTAGTTGCATCCAGTTGTATAAGTCCATGTCTCTGATTGTAGTGGGTATGGGAGAAAAACTACAAACAGATCATCATACTTTGTGCTAGATAACCTATTTTTCTCTCGCTATTGCGCAGGTTAGCAAATAGTAACTTAGGAGGAGGCTAGACTAGCATTTCTGTACCTTGATGGAGATCAGCGCTCGGAGCAAAGGCCCGTAGAGGAGGATCTGGGAATCTGGGGACATTTCCATCTCCACGTGAAGCCTATCGGGGGGCAACTCTGAGGGGTTGGCGGGCCGGCCGGCTGTGGGCGGCTGAAGCGAAGGTGTTGGTGTAGGGCGGCGGGGCAGTGTTGGGCGCCGAGGTGTGCTCCGGGGGCCGCAGGGCTGACAGCATGGATTCCTCCATCTCTGACACTGAGCGGAAAATCATGAGGCGTGTTAGACGAGGATAAACAGCTCGGAAAGACAGGCGGATAGGTGTTTATATTCGGTTCGCAGATCAATCGCTTTAGATAAAACAACACTGCTGCTAAAACGGCGAGCTTACAGGACTGTTTAAGCTGCTCGTCGGCCTTCTGCGGATAAATGGGGTGCCAGGTGTAGTCGATGATGAGCAGGAAGTTGGGCACGCTCCAGCAGTCCACCCAGCCGGCTCTGGAGTAAAGAGGAAATACATGTACACTCAGGGCACCGACTTCTAATCCTTGGTTTATCATTGTTTCAAGTAGATATCCCGCTTCATCATGTGGTTTATCAAGCGTTTGACACTCTGAGGAGGACATACAGTACAGACAGCAGTCAGGCTCCCTTTCCCCATCCATTTACTGTTGCAAGTGAATGCACCACTTCAGACAGAATTTGATCCTTAACCTCCCGAGGGGGTATGTGAATCTGCCAGACCGCGACCCCAGCCCCAGTATCTGGCACTAGGCAATCCATAATAAATGATCTGGATCGAGCTCTCGTGTTCAGATAGGAGTTTTTTCCCCCACTGGGGTGGAAAGTTGGACGCTCAGCGTTTTAACTGTATGGTTAATTGACCGATTGGTTACGTCAGATGTCTGATAGCAGGTTGTTTGTCCGATTGTCCCTGCCCCTTCCCCAAGCTTTTCATCACTGCTACCGAGGCGAAAGAAATATTAGGGAAGCTCCGTGCAGGCGAGGAAGCAGGCCCTGATGGTATGGGCCTCAGGGTGCTCATGTGCTTGCCAGCTAATAAAAGGTTCTCAAGCACCTACTCAACCTTTACTTGTGCCTGAAGAGGGCGTCTACACTGTGGAAAACCTCCTGCATGGTCATAGAGCCCAAGAGGGGATGCTCCAATGTACTCAATGGCACATTATTGAATGTCTCACATAAAGAAGACCTTCTAGAGGCTGGTAGCACCTCAGACCCCTGATGAAGGATGCCCTGGAGTGGATGACATCCTCCTATACAGTGGGGTCCATCATTTCTCAAAACCTGATACACATTAATATTTCATATTTTCATTTCTCAAACAACATTACATAATTTTTGTCCTTTTTCAAAGTTAAAGCACTTGCAGTCGCGACCAAAACACATAGAGGACCATATTAATTTTGCCAATTTCTGGTATTAGTTGTGAAAAGACCAAAACAATTCACACTGTAGGAGCATACATGTGTTAATATTTGAATGAAATAAGGTTTTGAAATTAATGGACTACAATTGAAATGATCAAAATAACCCTTTAAATGGGATCGCCAGAGATCTAGATGTAGAGTGACCAACGCACTGAAAACATTGTGGTACATTTAGTTGAAGTTCCCACCTACTACCTTGCGCTATAAACCACTTCCTTCCATCCTCAGGGTTGATGTGAGTCAGTGTTACAACAATGAGTCACCATTTTATTCTTTTCCCCAACAACCGCAGAGAACCAAAGAGAGTTTATTCCCCGGCTTCAACTCACTCTGCGTGGGTGATGTTCCTCCAGCGGGACTTGGCGGGTTTGGGCGGCGGAGGTCCTTGATTCTCTCCCGGAACGAACATGTCGGGGGGCAGCTTGATGTTTTGGTAGTCTTTGGCCAAGGTGAGGAGGGGGTAGCGGCTAGGGTGGCACTCGGGCAGAGACAGGCGCATGTCTGTGTCCTCCGCCTGAGCAGGAAAAAGAAAAACACCCACACGCATTCAGTTAGGGCTAGGGAGGCAGCGATTAACCGATGTCACTATTAAGCGCACTTTGAAATGTTAGTTTTCTAACCTTGAGCATTTTAAAAGCTACAGGATCGTCGTCCACGGCTGTTTCAACGTAAGGGTCAAAACTTCCCACAAGAGTGAATCACATTATTTGTATGTGTTAGTGCGGGGGCTACATGAGGTAACAGTGGGAAGACAAAATCCCAGATAAAATCCCAGTATCCAAAATTCTCCCATAATGCTGATTTGAGATCACCATCCATCCTAGCATGCTCAAGTCAAGATATTAAAAGAAACTAAAAATAATGGCTTCAGCGCTGTCTGTGTGAGTCATCGGAAGTGGGTGAGATCATTTACTTTGTGTTTGATCATTCTCATAAGTATTGCTTAAACGGTTTTCAAGTATAGGCTCGGTATAAGAGATTAACCTATGACACTAAGTCCAATCCATTCTTATTTTGTTTTCAAAAGGCAGTTAATGTATTGATATTTCTGTTTTCAAAAGGCAGCCACTATTTCTTTTCCACTGTAATTAAATGTGTTCGAGTACATAAGAAATGTGAAAAAATAAAATGACAAAATTTACTATACAACGCTCATTTGATTTTCCCCGTCTTTAGTGTTGTAAAAATAAATTACCACATAATAATACTAAAACTGTGAAATCCTGGCCAAAAGTCAGTGGACACCCCTACTAGTTATTGAGTTCAGGTGTTTTTCAGGGTTTGGGCTTGGCCCCTTAGTTCCAGTGAAGGGTAATCTTACTGCTACAGGATACCAAGACATTTTAGCCAACTGAGCGCTTCCAACGTTGTGGCAACAGTTTGGGGAAGGCCCTTTGCTGTTCCAGCATGACTGTGCCCCTGTGCACGAAGCGAGGTCCATAAAGACATGGTTAGATGAGTTTGGTGTGGAGGAACTCGATTGGCCTGCACAGAGCCCTGACCTCCTCCTCCTGATTCCCCCAAAAGGAATCAGAACGCCGATTGCGAGCCAGGCCTTCTCGTCCAACATCACTGCTTGACCTCACCAATGCTCTTTTGGCTGAATGGGCACAAACTCCCACAGACACACTCCAAAAAGGCTTGTGGAAAGCCTTCACAGAAGAGTGGGGGGGGGTCCAACTCGATATTAATGCCCATGGTTTTAGAATGGGATGTCCAGCAAGCTCATAGGTGTGATGGTCAGGTGTCCACTGACTTTTGGCCATATAGTGTACTTGTGCCATCAAAATCAAAACACTATTGCATCCCTTGCTATATGCTATATATGTATCTACTATACTACTATACTATACTATACTATATCTACTATATATGTAAACCTATTCTGGAAACAGGAAAAGTTATTATGGTTTTCACTCTAACATCCAATGGAAACTGAATTTTCAGAGAAAGTTCTAGAATTTTAGTTCTGGACAAGATGATATGAGATATAAAGTTATTGTTAATAATATGTAGATATAAATATTAGATGTACAAATGTATATATATTCTTACTGTTTGATCATGTGCTGTTAAATAAAACTGAAAGTTGTTTAAATTTACAGTTATTTCACAAGATATTGTACATTACATGTATAAAATGCAAGGGTGCCAGAAATGAATCCTTTGCCAGGACTCACCTTTAAGCTGAAGCGTGTATTGCAGGTGGTCGGGACAAACTCAATGAAAGGCAAAGTGAAGTCTATATTGAGCGTCTCCCCGCATGCAGCCAGGTACACTAAAGGACATCGATAAGACAATTGATTAGCATGACACCAGCCTGGCAGTCAGCGGCATCTATACAGTATATAATGACTTAATGAAGTAAAAAAAATAAAAATAATCTAGTTGTTTCCCTTGGTCGTGATAGCAGGTTTGTACTTGACAACCGAGGCAATGAGAGTCAGCAATAGTCAGCATTCTCAAAGGGACACCTTGACATTTTCAGTCTTAGTTGGCACACTGATTTAAAAAAAAAAATGGTCAAGACTAAATAAATAATGATCTGGAGTGAGAAATATTAGAAAACCATTCCGAAATTAGAAACCAGTTTAATCCAAACTGACCCTATGAATAACGTTTTAATGTTCACTGCATGTCCTTTTCTACAGTCGCTCTCTAGCGTTGCCGCATGCTAACCGTTCTCCTGTTGCTTGGTGGAACAGTCGATCCAGTTGTGCTGGTTGGCAGCCCAGATCATCTCAAACTGGTGGAAGAGGATCTTGAACTTCCAGGCGTAGGGTACAAACGAGTAGATGTCTGGGGCGCTGTCACTAGCCCAGTCCTGGATCAAGTCTAGAAGTAGCGAGGGGTACGGTGGACAAAGGGAAAGAGAGGATCTTGTCAGTTTCCTTCAGCTTACTAGCAAAATGTGCGGTGCGAAACGCTCATTGTGGTGCAAGTCATTTATTTAAGGCTTACCAGAGAAGAAGTTTTTCTGAGCGTAGATGAAGTGGTAGGTGGCTTTGTAGACCTCAATCTCACACTGCCAAGACTGAGGCATGTTCCACACCCTGCGGGTAGCTGGCTATCACGTGGAACTGAAACGAAGGCCAACGGCAGAGCTCATTCATATGTGTGCATTTGACACAGCCGCCGGTTACTGCATTTTCCAAGGATCCATTTTGGACATCAGGTTCTAAACTCTATACATTTTCACATAACAATACTAATGGACCCACAAATACAACTCTTCTGGCAGCTGAAAAGCGAAAAAGTATGCTGAACATCTCTTTAGCTAGAGGGAGCTAAAGTGCAGCAATCCCCGACTTAACAGTAAAAAGTGCGACCTCTATAATGGCTACGTGTGTGTTAATGGTCTGCTGCTTACAGCCAGCATCTCCGCCTCCAGCAGGGTCCTGTACTGCATGCTGCTGGTGGTGTCCACGTGAAGCAGCTGACCTTTTATGGTGGGGGAGTAGCCTGAGGACAAAAGAAAAGCAAGGGCGTGAATTCACTGAGTCCTGAGTTATGTCCCAGCATCTAAGAAAACCTCAAAAGTCATTTGTGTTGACAAGCGGAGCATCTACTGAGGACGGACAAGATATTGTTATCTGGTCAATGTGATACACTATTAGATAGTTCAGTGTCCTATCAGCTTAGAGGGAACATTGGTCCTCAATGTCATTTTTATTTCAGGTATGGCTTCCAAATAGATTTTACAATTTTTGCTTGAACTTTACCTTACCATACCCAACTGATGCCCATGCAAAAAAAGGCCAGCACAGCCAGGTGAGATTCCACCTTCTTTGATTTTATGAAGTGTGTGCATGGTTTTACAGACAATCCAGACCACTTTTCTTGGATTTGCATGCCTATTTTGACTTGTCTTGGTCTTGCATGTGCGAGAGGAACTGCAGGACTACCTGTGCAGTGCAACTATGAACAACAAGTGGTAATCTACGAGCCCCTGAGTCGTCTGCTTTGACGAGTGCTGAATTAGGAGTCGCGTGATCTTCACAGACAGACACACACAGACAGACAGACAGACAGACAGACACACACAGACAGACACACACAGACAGACAGACAGACAGACAGACAGACAGACACACACAGACAGACACACACACAGACACACACACACACAGACAGACAGACAGACAGACAGACAGACACACACAGACAGACACACACACAGACACACACACAGACACACACACACACAGACAGACAGACACACACACACACACCCTTACCGTTCTCTCCTACAGTCATGGGGATGTTGACTTCCAGGTAAGAGCCGGCGCCCACGTTCACATGGATGGCATTGGTTTCCTAGTAACAGCGATGAAGACGCAGCATGTGGGGAGAGAGAGCAGACAGCAGAGCTAGGGCAGCTTACCGGCTTTGAAATAAACGATAGTCACAATAGCTATGCTGGAGGGAGGGAGGGAGAGAGAGAAAGAGAGAGAGAGAGAGAAAAAATAAAAAAAGAGTAAGAGATTAAGAGGGAATGACGCACCCTGTTTTTTGTGAAGAGCAGGTCGATGGTGGCGTCCGCGATGATGTTCATGCGCAGCTCGAAGGCCAGGATCTGCCTGGGTTTCCCCGGCTGGGCCACCTCCGTCACCTTCATGGCCTGGTAGTCAGCCGGCAGGAAGAACTTCCACAGACAGTCCCTGGGAACAGGAGGTACAGCGGGCCTTACGGCAACAGCTACAGGCCTATTTCCTTTATCTAGTATACTGTAGAGGGTGATAGGACATATGGGGAGAACCTACGCTGGTATGGTGTGATATATGCAGTGTGTGCGTGTGTGTTACCCACCTCTGGCGGTCTGCCCAAGGGCCGTAGTTGAAGTCAGTTCCTTTATCACAGACGATGTCCAGACCCCAGCAGGGAGGCAAGTCCTGGAGCTTATCCCCCTCGCTGCATGCCTCCGCCTCCCCACCCTCCTGCTCCACAGGGACTAGGCCTGTGTGTTAGCGCGCACACACACACTCATTTTAACAATGTATTTAATTCCACACAGATGATTACCATGCATTTGACCTGAACATTAACCTTTAACCTTGCACCTTTATCAACATCCAGTCATGCCTCAGATGCAAAGAGAATTTCCCTACGGATAATGTTGGTATTGTGGCAACAACAGTGGTTGTGTAGTTAGTTTGTTTAGATGTGTGTAAATATATATATATATATATATATATATGCATACCGGGTTCATCCTGGTAGTAATAGATGTCCACATCGTTGGACTGCATGACCACAAAGCCTTCACCCATCAATCTGGGGGGTCTAGGAGAGAAAAGCAAGGGGTCACAGTTAAGAAATAAAAAAGGTCCAAAAAGGCTACAAACTCTTTAATTTTGGAATTAAACATGTCATTGATTCACATTTAAACAGAGAGTCTGCAAGTACAAATAAAGTTGAATTTAAGATTTTTACAAGACCTTTTAATTGTCTGTTATAATGATGTGAATGAAAACATTTGTAAATCAATCAGAGTCAACCTACTTCCCCCTCAGGGACCAATAAAGTATCTTGATTGCTCCACAAACTCACACATATTTAAGACGTCTAAAACTGAATTTAAGACTTGAAAGACGTTTTAAGGCCTTGAGTTTAGATACTATCATATGAGACATTTTAAGACTTCGGGACCCTGCGGGCATCCGGCTAATAACAAAGTCCCTTTGTTGACTGTGATTGCTTGCGTGAGTGACTTTTCATTAAGTTTTAAAGCAGTACACTTTATTGTAGGTTAGAGGGATCTCATCTATTCACCAACAGCTGTTCTAGTCAAGATAATTATTCATGACAAATTGTATTTGTCACTGAGTAAAAGGGTATTTCCACAGGAATGAAAGCAACCAGCAGGTACTGACACTTATTCCCCTGCTGTACCCGAAAAGTTACCGAAGCATGAATGAAATGAACGAAAGAGACAGTCTTTCAATTTTACAGTGGACTCGATCTTGGACTAACATTATTTTTCTGCATTTCACTGCACATTCCAATAAAGCAAGGTAGAGCAATGGCCTTGAATCAGGTTTGGTATGACTGCTATGCATGTACTAGTTCAGAGTGTGGCTAATTAGTTAGCTAGGGTTGACATATTTTTACATTTGTAGTGCTGAAATTGTCAGTTGCCTATATTTATACAATGCCCAATTTGCCATTTTGTTATTTTTAAAATGTTCTTATTTCATTTTTGGTGGCTTTTAACTTGGAATACAGCAGCTCCCATAGTCAGCAGACTGAGTGAAAAACTAGTGAACGGTATAAAACTGATTATTTCGAATGACCTCTTTGTACATTGAATAGAAAAACACCAATTCATTTTTAAATATATTTCATAGTGTTTTCAATGCCTTCTGTGCATGGAAAACTGCAAGAGAGACATTAGGCATGAAAAGCCAATTCAAATAAACAAACATTTTTGCACTATTTTCAGTTCTGACATTTTCAGTTCTGTTGTTTGCACATTTTAGCTTGGAAAAAATAAATATTAATAAAAAAAAATTCAATCACACAATTTGATCTCTGTGGTATTACTACAATACAAATTGCACCCTTGGAAATAAACAGCAAAAGCATTGGAAGAATTACTTCCAGTCTGGCCACGTCAGAGGAACAAGCACGCTTATTCAGGCCTTACTCGTCGTTCTGCATGCCCACGTAGCGCGGACTGGGAACCAGCATGACGCGCACGTTCTCCAGCGAGCCTTTGACGATGTGCATGTACTGGTCCAGGTGGCTGGACGGCGGCTTGGTGGCGTACGTCAGGAAGGCGTCTTCGAAGTTTACGCACATCGTCTGGGGGAGGTGGTGGTTCCCAAACGCCAGGCGACCCTACAGGGAAACACATGTACGCAAGGTAAGGGATGAGGCATGGTCAGTGAAGACGGGACGTCCGGGAGGTATTTCATCAGGATTCTGGATGTATTGACTATTTTGTTAGTTGTCATTTAACTTGGATATCCGTGTTTATCAATATTTTGTGGCCATACCAATCGATAATCGAATGATGAGAATTACTCAAGAAGTTATTTCAATAATTTCATTTTTTGCTTCAGAGTGAAGTCACTGGTCAGAAGGAAAATAACACATTTTCCACATATGTATTCCCCTTGAGGCCCCAGCAGAATATACAACTTAAAATCCAAAAGAGACTGAACATGGAAAGCATTTCACTCAAAACAACAGACGTATTGGATTTCGTACATTAGACGATACAGAACATCACGCTTCGCCTGTGACAGAGTGTGATAAGCCCTGCAACACTCAAATGTCACAGATCACTCATAACATAACACCAAAAATGGAGAGTATTTTTATTGTTTTGATTTTTTTTCTGCCTTTAGATCAACTCTCATTCTTGAAATTTAGTCAGGACGGAAAAATGGGGCCATAAAATCGGCCTAAAAGTCACGGCATTTGGGGGAATTAGTGAGTAGTCTACAATATGGGTGATTTCGTCAAGCACACGCTTGTCCAATATACGGGGAAATGGGCGTAGCTCAAGAATGCAATGACCCTTCTTCCACTCAGCAGCATGGAGACAGGTTTGCATAGATGTGCGGTGCAAGTTGGCAATCACCGCAAACGACGGATGTCACGTTTGTCTTACAAAAGAGTTTGTGTGAAGCATATCGTGAAAACTCAAACAGAACTAGTGCTTCTTTCCCAACAGACAAACACTACTTTGGCCAACATGAATACTGATAACTGTAACCTAATCTGTTTCCATCTGGCCATATTCCTTAGTATTGTATGAATTATTGAGGTACTCACTGTGCTGATGTTAACTTTGATGACAGGGATGAGGGAGCGCCAGGAAGACGAGGGGCCCGGACTCTCTGCTTTGATGTTCACGCTATACAAGGGCACGAAGACAATTAGTACAAGACAAACTTGTACTTCCATTTCTAGTCAGTACAATGAACTTGGCTGTCAGTTAGAAATGACATGTATTCTGTACTCCTAATGCATTTGGTGAAGGAAGGCACAGCAGGGAGCGTGTATATGAAACTTGTTCAGGTTTTTTTGACATCCAATTCCTGTTCATTTCTAATGGGAAATTGCTGTTTTCTTTGTCACACACACCGTGTTGGCTGACTTGAAGTCGTGTTTTGGTAAGGAAATAAAGTGCTCCTTGAGTTAATGGGCTCCAACGTTACCAATAATTCAGAACAAGCCTAATTTTGCCTCGGTCCTACCTGTCCAGGGTCTTGTCTCTCTCCTCCCGGCCCTTCTCTTCGTCCTTCTTGGGTGTGATGAGGGTGGGCTCCAGGCCGAAGGTCTCCTGCAGACGGGCGTAGAGGTCGGTCCGGTTGTAGACGTGAAACTCGAAGCCGTTGACCGTCACGTAAAGCCTGGTCTCTGCCTTGGGGTCTGGCCACAAGCAACAGCGACAAGTCAACACTCAAGGTCAGGGCATCTGTCACATTGGTGTCTCTGATGATGTTCCCATCCATGAGCTATTCCTTCCTAAACCTGTTCTGTCTGGATGGTCAAACATGATTGGCAGGGCAACATTTTCATGTAAATAAATCAATTTTGCTACTCTCTCTAGAAAATCCAAGGAAAAAGATGGCACAGTACTGGACACACTGTTTGATGGCAAGTTATCCCGGGGAAGTGCAGTGAGAAACACCAAAGCAATGCTGAGCACCAAAGATGTCACCAACACTTTAAATCTAAGCAAGGATAATTAAAGCTGTGAGTATCCTTTACAGCAGACTAATTACAAACTGCCAAACTAAATCACTCAGTGAACAGAGAACATGCATTTGCAAGCACACAGCAATTTTTTTTGTGCCATAATCCAGGGTGAGCATTCACACAGAAGCCCAATTCAGATGTCAGAAAGAATGATGCACTAACCCACAGATGACCAAGTGACCTTAGAGGCCATCAGGCTACACTGTCATAAATCTACAGGACCATCAAACAGGCAGCACCGTTCACTAGCCACCTATGTGAGTGCAGGTATACCACTGGGGTTATCAAGTGGTCTCCTCCCATCACAGACGTTTTGTTGAATTAGACCCACAACATTTCCAGAAGGATCAATGGCGATTTGTGGCACCGCAGAAACCTCCCCTCTCAACACTAAATACAGCTTAAGCGCCTACCATGTACTAAAGCTCAGGCATATCCCTAGTTCCCATCATTACTCAATCATTTCTGAACTAGCTGTTGATTTCAACAACAAGAACAAGAACAAACAAACTAACGCCGTGCTTTTATTCCCCAGCTGTTGGGCTTAGCACTCCCACTCACCGTGCTGTTTCTGTTTTGGGTTATACATTTTCCACCACCGAAATATGAGGAAGCCATCCTGTATCCTGTAATGAAAAAAAAATAAAAAAGTAAAATGCAAGGCTATTGAGGAACATGGTGGGTGTGAAGCGTAGGCAACGCAGCTGAAGAGCGCCTAACAGTGCAGAGCTGAACAGAGCAAGACAGGACAGGTTACCTGATAGACATGTCTTGGTTGATGAAGTAGACGTCTCTGAACATGACCTTCCCCGACAGCACGGAGAAGGAGAAGGAGCCTAAGGATGACGGGTTAGACAAATGTTGTGTTACAGACACTAAAAATCCAATAATTCAATAGACACTAACGGTAATGTAGATTGATATTCGTTGATAGAACGTCGGTCGTGTACACACTGATTGAAAAAACTGGTTATGGTAAGACAGAAGCATACTCATCATCTTCTTATCTTAGAGAAAAATAAATTGCATTGGGAATCTAAGTCCAAGCGGGTCTCGGAGCGTGTCATTGAGTGACAAAGATGAATTTAGAAACTGGATAGTATTTTCCATCATCAAATGGAATGGTTTCGGTTCTCGTCTCATCTTTGTCAGGAGTTATTTCCAATGCCAAAAAAAAAACTGACAGCACTGCAAGTGTCCAGCCATAATGATCACAGCCGAACTGCTTTCTTCATACAAGGAGGAACTTGGAGGTTTGCGGTCATTTTGATGTTTCAGCTGACTGACTAACACAGGAAGTGTAATTGGGCCATGACCTTCTCGCTAGCAGAGATGTTTCAGGCCAGTGGTTCACGCTTTGAATCAACACAGGAATTGAACAAGACTAAGGCCTGGTGTAAACTGTCGACAAGGCACGGCTTATATATACCCCAAACAGCTGAATTTGTTTCTTTATTTTATGCTATAATTAGACACCTTGAAGTATTTTTATTGTGCTTTTTTGCCCCAAATAAGTCAAAAGGAAAAAAAAAAGTAATTTGTGGTATGCATTGGCCCATTGGGGACTGTATTGGAGAGGTGGATTTATGCTTTAAGGCACTTTATAAATGTATTTGACTTGACTTGACTTGGCTGTGTCAGCTATGCAGAGACATTCCATCTAGTGGGGGTTGCAGTTTGCTGTTCAGACACCACGGAGATAATCACTCAGAGAACCAGGCTCATTATTAAATATTCAGCAGACTGAGTTAAAGCTTCGGTGGAGCTCAGGAGGCTCGCACGTCTCCGGGTCTTTGGCAGCGTTCCCCCAGCCCATTCATCACTCTGTGACAGAGCTCCTGATGAACTCACCGATGTGAATGTAGCCATCCTTGTAGAGCCTGTTGATGATGAGGGTGAGGATGAGGCCAATGTTGCGGGAGTTGTAATAAGTTAAATAGATGATCCATCCACAGGACAGAATGGTAGCTGAAAGGCAAGAGCACAAAAACAGGCCAAGTCAATTCTACAGTGAATTGCCGCGCTTATTTTTCATTTATGGCAGGAGTGGTGGGGGATCAAATTCTCACGCCTAAGGTCATCAACTACAATGTGCCAGATGATGCTCTTCCTGATATGAAACAGAACAGACCCATCACCACAGAGAGACGACTGCAGTAGGACAGTTTTTCCTTCTAAAGAATAATAAAAAATAAGGGACGTGACCACAAAAAAACCAAAAACATTTCCATGATTAAAATACTATTTAAAAGAATATAGTCATGCATGTCGAAACTAACACAGTATAGCGACTCATTCATCATCACTATCTGGTAAATTGGTTGAGGGCTGTTTTATCAGGCTGAAAATGCAGTGGTCATACAGAGGAAAAGGTAGCGCATGAACACATCATCCTGCATGACCTGCAATACCATTGGCCTACCGCGCTCTGCGAGATGCACTCTTCTACAAAGTTTGGTATAGTATTCTTGTGACGGTTACACGTGTCATCTTTTCATTTGAAAAACGCAAACTAGTTGACTCTAACAAACAAAGGGCGCGTTCACAACAAGCACGTTTGGTTTGGGTCATTCCACCAGGTGAGAACAATGACATCTGAACTTGGGCGGTGCCACGGTCCTCTTCCAAGTAAATTGCAGTGCAGTTCGTCGGAAGAGAACGTAATCTGAACCAACTACAGGAAACGTTTTATGGGAATAAGGAGACAGATGTTGCCATCTGATAGCCAGTAATACAACAAAATGAACAAAGTACAAACCGCAGTATCGACAGATGCTCATATTCAGCTATTTCTTCATGTTACCTTACCTGGTTTGAACACCAGAGAAGGTCAAACAAAGAGCAGACAGGTCCATCATGCTTAGCTAAAGTTACAGGGACTTAAATCAGATTTGTTTTGAGAAATGGTTGGGAAAAAGTGCTGGTTCGCTTGTACTTGGGCAGCAGAGCCTAAACAAACCAGAATGCAACAAAGTAAGCCTTTCAACTATGGTTTGCACCAAAGAAAACAAACTGCAGGTGTAATCGCATCCTAAGGCGCAATTGATTTTTAGAAATATCGATGTCCTCCCTAGCCCGTGCAAAACTGAAATGCACTTACTTGATCCAACGCAGACAGGTCTGTGCTTCATTGTACATGGGAAAAGTCTAGTTGAAGCCTAGGTTTTTCCCCCTCCAGTCTAGATATAGATCAACTTCGCGACCACTTACCCACGAGGAGCCAGACGAAGTTCGAGTCGTGCTTGGTGAGGTACTCGTCAAGATTCCCCAAGCTGAGGAAGGCGCTGACATTGGTTTTGGCATCACCCATGGCTACAGGCGCTCAGTCTGATGTCGAATACTGCAACAGTCAAATGTCACACTCACTCAGTATCACAGGCCATAGCTCGATGCATCAGGTTTCTAGGCAGACTTACGGGGTAGGCAGCGGCATATATTTTGCAGTGATAACCTTGGCCACAAAATACCCCCCCCCACACACACACACACACACACACACACACACACACACACACACACACACACAAAAGAGTGCTTGCTATGAAAAATCAGATACATGTGAGCACAACAATCTATATGCATCCATTGTACATATCATTGACTTGTGAACTTTGCTTTTGTAGCAAAGGATTAAACTGTTTTGTGTGTTGGTTTAGCACATGTGTAGGCATAGAAACATGTGTAACATACACATGTGAGTTGATCAAAAGCTTCAAACACTGTCAAACACACGCAAATCCTCATCTAATCCACCTTAAAATCACGTTGGTTGTAAAACCACTGAGATATAGCCTAAAACCAGCACACCATCTCTCTGTGTTTAAGAGTCAGACAGCACACCTAGTAAAGCAAAACATTGTGGTCGACTACATTTCACATCTTGATGGCTTGCGAGGACGGTACTGAACACCAGCTACCTGCCAGATAATCAATTTTCAATCATTTTTGGCTGCGGTTGGTAGGTTTGTTTACTCTGCCGAACATGTAGGCAGGAGGCCAATGCTCATTTAGGAGTTAGGAGTTAAAAAGTGTCTGGTTGAGTTTTGGAATGCACAGCCACAGTTTGATTACTGTTTGAACGTACTCTGAATGTGTGTGTGTGTGTGAGACAACAGAGCTCCTGTATGGCCTACTTGTGATTCAGACTGGTCTATTGGGATGGATCAAGAACAGTCAGTCCTGAAAGACAAGTTAAACTTAAGAGTAATACTAAGAGTTGACAAGCCAGATACACTGAGACAATACGCACAGATTACTCTGGAACAGTCATTCCAGAGGGATAAGATCAGTCGTGCCATTGCATCACCACAGTTAGCTGAGTGTTTTCAGTTTGAACTTGTAGTGGGAGGCTAATCAGCACTTAGCTGTCACTGTCAGTCAGCTAGCATACTTGATCACGGAACATTTCACTGATACATAGGTGTTGTTTATGGTGAGGCCACGCTCACAGCAAGACAGGAGAGATGTTATGGACCGTTAAGACATTCATTTTATTCATGTATTCATTTAGGTTATGGGCATCTACAGTACAACTCTGGCTAGCTGATTCCTAGCCCCGGTATGCGCCGTCCTCTTGTTGTCAAGCTAAGATCCTTTCAAAAATCTGGCAATTAAATATGACCTTGATTGTTCGCAAAAGGTACATACATCGCTGAACATGACTTAATACTTGTTCGGAATTATTGGAAGGTACTAATGACTTCGGAACACAAGTGATCCAACAAGCAACACTTTATTTTAATAAAAATGTCAGCTTAAGGAATATGTTCACACACTGTTCGTTACGGCCCACCGCGGTGTATTTTGGTGAAATAAGACCTTCACTAAGAACGTTTTTATTCGCTTACACATCGCATTGGCTAGCCAGACCTAATTGTGGTTAGCTTGACAGTTTTCTAGCTTGATAGTTTGCTGTGAAGCTAATGTCCAACATGCTCAGGCGTCTTCAGGTTGCTAAACGAACAATGGATTTGACTTTACCCGTAATACAGAATACGATATGTAATATTTAACACACTTAAATCGGGTCAAATTTGACTGGTCAGCTGCCTAAATGGAACCCAACCATAGCTAATCCATAGCTCTTGAGTAATATCACCAGTAATATCCTCAGTACTGACAACACAGGAACTTGCAGCGTTTATCTGGCGTTGACACTAGAACTGGCGTCTGCCAAACAGCATAGCCACGAATAGCGAGCCGGCTACCTTCGCTAATGACGTTTTAGCCGGTGGATAAAGGAGTTATTAAGCTAAGTATCATAACGTTAGCATTTACGTTAGCTAGTAAGCTAATATGACAGAAGGCCGCACCCTATAACTTCTCCTGTCTTCAAACCGGGAGAACAAGCCACTTAGTAGTGATCGGGAAATACCTTGTTGCACTTGATGCAGCATGCGGTTTCATTTTTGTTCCAGTCATCGAGGAGTTACTATCCTTTTGTTGCTTCAGAGATGGGGATAAGGACAGCTAGTACACAGATCCTGTATTGAATATTTACATGGCAGACGGCCTGTTGACATCTCTTCCTGCTCTGACAGCGGTACTCAAAACGTCGACCAATAGGAAAAATGGCACGTCGCGGACTGACCAATTAGAGGAAAGTATGCAGAAGCTAACGGCAGACTGGCCAATTAGAAGAAAGCATGAACAAGGTAACGCACACACACGATAGACAGTTTTTTCCACCTATCAACATTAATGTTTTTATTGCGGAGGGGCTCGTACGTTGTTGTTTTGGTAATGCATTGGTACAGATCTGTGTATCATATCACTTGAAATAATTATAGTTACAAGAAGCCAGTATAGGAGGCCAGGCATCAAAGTCTTTCTGGTCACACTGTATGTGCCATAAGCAATATATAATCACCACTTATATATTAAATATTAGCAGTCACATATTTTCCCAAATGACAGCCAACATTGGTACCTGATATTATATTATGTTTCCTCTGGAGGCTGGATTCAATCTCACAACCTTTGGTGCCAATGGCAAGTCGTGAATTCATTGAGCCAGCTGAGACATGGGTGGAGTAGTGGTTGTTTCACACCATGACCAAGAGGGAATGTTTTCAAAAGTTTAGAAATGCAACCACTGGAGGCACACTTAGGGCATCCCCTCCCTATAGGGAGCCAAAGACGACTTCATCCCTTCACAATCCATTGGAAACTGCATACAAATATGTCAGACTTAGCCACTTTATGGAGGACAAATTTCAAGATTGATTGAAGGGGTTCACAGATTTTTGCACACAGGCATATCTGAGTTTTTGTTAAATAAACAATGAAAGTATATCATGTTTATTTGTGTATTTTCTTTATTTGGGTTCTCTTCAAGATTTGAGGTATAGATAATGATTTTCTAAGGTTATTCCTCTATAATATGTGATTGTCGTCATAATTGATTAAGCTGCAGTGAAGCAGATTCTTCACATATTAAAGGATGGACTGGGAATAGTAGAGCTACGTCCAATGTACTAGTAATTTCTTTGCTCCATACTGCAGTGGGTGTCGATTGGCATGGGACTGGACCTGTGTGCAAAGTTTTGTGCATTTTCATGCATAGGAAGGCAGTAAGAAGAATAATACATAGAAATACAAGATGGACCGGCAGCAGAGCTGTCAGGCCCTAAAAAGTACTGTCTGGCAACTAAGTATTTATTATCAGCATGCTATATTTCATGGGGGATTCCGGGCTAGGGCACCTCCGCTGGGGAGAACCAATCACTCCCATAGCTTCAGTCTGAAATCAATCAAAGTGAGATGTCGACCATCCAAGATATGAGTGCTTAGCAGACGATGAGGGTCTGTTCGGTTGGTTCACTCGCAGCAGAAGCAATCCTGAAGAATGATCAGTCTCACTTCCCCTTTGTGAGAAGTTAAAAACCAACAAAGGATGCCATGATTTGTTTTCAACCCAGTCCAGGATTTATATGTTTTACAGAACATAACATAGCATTTTGCCACACCGTTCAAAATTGGTGTGGGAAATGACGTATCCTCCCACTTACAGAGACATGTAGGTGCTTTCAGTCAAGACGGGGGCTGTAGGCAGAGCATGAGTATGGTTGGAGAATGTAATTTATTGTCCACTGCAAGGCTGGAGTATGGACAGAGCAAGGTGAGCAAGTTCCCCCGGGGCCCCGGACCACGGTGGGCCCCCAGGGGCCCCTGAATGGTTGGGGATGCTGCATTTTTATTTAATTTTTTTACAGGGTACCGTATTCATGTATAGGTATGTTTGCGATACTAATTTCAATTGGAAAATGAAATGAAAGGGGCCCCAGACACAATAATCACTTTCCAATAATCATTCCAATCACATATAACTGGACGGGGATGGGGGGGTGCCCAGTGGACGTGCTTGCCCCAGGGCCCCCAGGTGTGTTAATCCGGCCATGGTCCACTGCAATTGTTCCTCCTAAAACAACTAATCAAAGGGCTTCCTATTGATAGTCATTCCCTACCATCAAATTGAAATAGTGTCTAGCTGCCAACACAAAACAACTCTACATTCATCAGTAGTAGTGTGGCAGTTATTCACAAGAATTATTACAAATGCTCTCTCGTGTCTCCTGGCATCTTTGTCATATTTGAGAATGTTATTTTCCTAATCAATAATTGCTTAAAAATCTAGCAAGGTCCCTCAACACTGCGCCTTGGTAAAATAGCGAGTTTATCGAAGAATGAAAGTATTTACTGTACACTCAGGGATTTCAATATCCATGTTTGTTGATTCAGACTTGCTCAGTCTGTTAAAAGGGCCACAAATTCCCTTAAGTTTCCCTTAATCGCACTAGCATCTTTACCTCTGCTATTAAGATTCTGCAAGGCTTTTATAGGAGGTGGTTGTGATTTTAAAAGTAATTTCATAGCTATTGCTTGGCTTGATAAGAACCCCCCCCCATAAGGAGACATTCAGCATAAACATAAAAGGGCAATAAATTACAATAAATTAATTATTCTCCTAATACATCCTAAAAGATCTGGACCAGAAAGCAGTTAAAGGTGTAAAATCAACATCTTTCTTTCTTATTTCAAAGAATTGCCATAACGCTAGGCTCCTAATAGGCTGTTGTCCTTGCCTCCTCCAGCCACAATAACAAAGCTTCCCCAGAGATGAACGAGGAGTTTGTGAGTCATTTGACTAAACATCAGGCTCCAGATAATCCCTGCCAATCAAGACCTTCGCCCCAAGCCGTTTTGAACGTATTCTGTCCTGGCTTTAAATGAAATCGTATCTCCTATGAAATCCCTTTCCTCTTCTTTGAATGTTATTCCAACTAAATTCCTGACGGAGATCCTCGGAACAGTTGCTCCAGATAATCTAATACTAATTAACATCTCCTTGGCTTCTGGTTCATTTCCTTCATTTTAAACATCGAAGCCCCTCTAGAGGACACCTAATTGAGATCTTCTTGCTGTGGGGTGTTTATAGGCATACACTATATGGCCAAAAGTCAGTGGACACCCCTACTAATTATTGAGTTCAGGTGTTTTTCAGGGTTTGGGCTTGGCCCCTTAGTTCCAGTGAAGGTAATCTTACTGCTACAGGATACCAAGACATTTTAGCCAATTAGGCGCTTCCAACTTTGTGGCAACAGTTTGGGGAGGGCTCTTTGCTGTTCCAGCATGACTGTGCCCCTGTGCACAAAGCGAGGTCCATAAAGACATGGTTAGATGAGTTTGGTGTGGAGGAACTCGATTGGCCTGCACAGAGCCCTGACCTCAACCCCACTGAACACCTTTGGGAGGAATTAGAACGTTGATTGCGAGCCAGGCCTTCATGTCCAACATCACTGCCTGACCTCACTAATACTCTTTTGGCTGAATGGGCACAAATTCCCACAGACACACTCCAAAAGCTTGTGGAAAGCCTTCCCAGAAGAGTGGCAGCTGTTATAGCCGCACAGGGGGGTCCAACTCCATTAATGCCCATGGTTTTAGAATGGGATGTCCAGCAAGCTCATATAGGTGTGATGGTCAGGTGTCCACTGACTTTTGGCCAGTGTATCTTCAAACTGCCTTTTTTTTCTCATCCAAAAGGTTTAAAGAAAGCGGTTTCCTCTTGGATGATATTGTTTATGATTAACTGCATCTTTGAGACCTTTCAGTCAGGTTTTGGATCACGCCACAGTACATAAACATAAATCTCTGATGTATTTGGCCCACTTAACTGCATTAACGTGATCCTGCGCCATCATCGAGGTTAAGCCTGCCAGTAGAGATCTGGGAGTGATGTTTGATTTCCATTTTAATGAGTTATGTGGCTTGGTTCAAGTTCAAAAATATTGCCTTGTTTACATTTGGATGCCCTTGGGAAAGTTATCCATGCCATAATTCTATCATCAGTAAGGCTTTTAATCATAACTGAGCCAGGATCACATTAGCCATATTTAACATCTCCACACTCGTTGCCTGTTGATTTCAGAATTGTTTTTCTGATTTTATTTTGAAAAGGGACGGCTTGGTCCGGCCCCTGGATACATCTCAGAGCTTTTACCCCCTATGGGTCGTTGCTTAGCTTCTGCAATCAGGGCCCCTTGGCCTTGGAGCGCCCAGCCTGAGAAGCGTAGGCTGGCAAAAGAGATGGCATCTTAAAATTAAGTTTGACCATGCATTGTACACATTTTATTCTTGTATCATTCTTATGCAAACTTCTTTTGATTCAGTCATTTGTATTGCTTGTAGATGGATAGATAGATGGCTCTTTATTGTTCCCGAGGGGAAATTGCAGTTTGCAGCAGTACAGGACAAGAGAGAGGCACACATCACTATACAGTAAAGCACATTGTAGCGTTGTGGTGTGAAACACTGCGCTGTGGAAAATAATGTTTGTTATTATGTTTTTTCATTCTTCATCTCCCCCATTCAGGCATGTTGAAGTACAATAAAAATGTCCACCAGTGAAACTACCAAAAGGAAGGAAGCTGGGGGGGGAAGACAGGAAGCAGAGCGGGTAAACAGAGAGGAGGGACATAGTGTCAACTCAACACATTAGAATGTCAAAACTATTAGCCTTCAAAGCACATACCCTAAAGCTCCCTAAAGTTTCTATTGTGTAAAGTTGGTTGACACTACCAGCAAATCACTGGATTGTTGCTGAGGAAAGAAATCAGTGTATATCCATTCCACACATTTAATGGTACGTTTTGTTGCTACAAATACAGTCTGTTTTTCAAGAGGCATTAGGTGATGAGAAGATTTCAATTACTTGGGTTTTTTTCTAAGCAAGAGATTACCATGCTTTATAATTAGTCACAACCGTTTGCTAATTCTACTTCATCTGAACCGGTCACATGCATAAATACAATTTTAAAGAAATTACATTGCAAAGGCTCAAAGGTTCAAAGGGCAGCTGAGGTTGTTGTACAGTACGGGCACGGAGGACACTAGACTCATGTTTTAATAAATAAAATAAATTGCAAATGCCCTGTAGAGCACCTCAGCTAATTTCAAGACGATGAATTAATACAGCCCTCGTATTAATAGAAGGCATGGAATACATGAATCCTTCCTTCCTCAAAGAATAATATAACCCCCCAATATGCTTAGAATTGATCAAGGCAACATATCAAAACAATATCTAATTGCAGTAAAATTCATTCTCTGAAGTGGTGCCCCATTTTAATCAAGACAAGCAAAACTATCTCTTCAGCAAAGCCGATCCTATACAAATATTCAGACACTGGGGACAACCTTATATCATGTTTACAGATGTGCATGCGTAACTTTAAGCTACTAAGTTGTCAGAGTGGTTCAAAGAAATCCTGGTCTTATGTGGTATAAGTAAGTATTCAAAAAAAATACTGCCAGTTGTCTTGTGTCTTGTGTCCAGTGACAATAAAAACAAACCCTTTTGTCCAACAATCCTTCCATAAACCAAGTGCGGGTGAAGAAGAGTCAAAAGCTCATGAGCACATCTCGCTCCTGCACGCTCGTGTAGAACGGCTTCCCAAACACAAAGGAGTGCAGCCCCGCCCTCAGCTTTTCAGCAAAGGCCATTACAATGTTCAGGTCTCCTTCCACTGTCAGATCCAGGTCAGTCTTCAGATTGCGCAAGGACCGAAACGGCTTCTTCCCCTTTTGCCTGTGATAGAGGGTGGGGGAGATATTGTAACTGTTAACAACCTACAGCACTCTGGGTCAGAGGATTTGCATTAACAGCTAGTTGAGTCGCCGCTGTGCTCGGCAATGCCACGCCACGATGAATTATGCATGCTGCCGGTGGACGGCAACTCAGCATAAACAATGTTGGCAAGGCACCTGTGGACTAGGATGCCCTGTAGTTAGTGTAGTCCTTAGAGTGAAATATGTTCAAGCATTCACTACGAATGGGAAACCAAATGGAATTCGAATGAACTCCTTTGCCACTGTATTTCAAATAAAAATGAAACCAACATCATAAGGCTTTCTGACACAGATAGACATTTCTGGTAATTTCTTTGAGTCTGAAAATATCATTTGTGTGCCATACAGAAAGTATATCATCAGATATTAGATTATTAGATATTAGATTGTTTTTTTTAATCTACAATTTAAAAAAGGTGCAACGTATAGCATTTTAACATCAATAAATCATTCAGACAATTATGAGACACTAGTACAATTACTGTTAACAACACCACTGCAAGAATTGCAAATGGTAGAACAAGTTAGCCTATGGAAAAGATCACCATCAATTATTGCCTCTTATATTTCTTCTTGCTCTTTAAAACAAAAGCATGCAGAGCGATGCCAGAGAGGGGGAGGGGCAAGTAGCAGCATCCTCTTTGCAACAGGAAAATGTGGCCTTTATCTTGCGAAACACTAACAATACAACAATACAATTGTTGTGAGATACAGGCTACCAATCATCTCAACCAATTTGTTTTGGTTATTATACCCAAGGTATCACAATTAATTATATTGATGTTTACAAAGCAACTTTAACCTGTTGTTGTTGTACATATTTTGTTCTGTCTGTGCCTCCCTGCAACACTGAAACCCTGCAATTTTTGTCTTTGGTACGTGTTGCTAATGCCCCATATGCTTCTCATGATATCCATTAAGCAGAGTTAGAGTAAATTCACTTTCAATGCAATCGACTCAATCAAAAGTTCTTCAAGTTTAAAAGAGAAAATCTTGTGAATAGATGAAAGTTGATAATTTATAATGAATGGCTTTACATATAAGGAATGTAGCTTGTATCCAGACTTTCAAGTAGAATAAGAGTGCAACAGCAGAAAAAGCTTAAATTCCTGAGTCACCAATATTACAGGCAACCAGAATTAAATAGTGCAAGAACCAAAGTCACAGCGCTCAAACAATAGAGGTAACAAATGTCATGTACAATAGAGAAGTGTTATGTTAAGAATTGGAGGTATTTAGTAAACAAGATGAGGTACAAGTAAAAGAGCAATGTTGAGGTGAGGCAGACGTGAGGCATTTGCTTAAATATTCAATTGTCAGTAGGGAGGAAGGTGGGAAGGTCATTCCACTGGTGGGGGTGGGGGGGATTGGGGAGGGTGAAGACAAGGTGGGTGGCAGAGTTGTGGATGAACAGTCGGGGCTTAAGAGAGTACTTCTGGAGCCCAGCCAGGAGGAAGTTACAGTAGCCCAGATGGGACTAGAGCGTGACTAGAGCTACAATTGTCTGGATCTTGGACAAGGAACTGAGAAAAAAAAAAATCCTAGTGAGGAAGATTATGATTCCAGGGAGGTTTTACAGTGCAACCAAACAGGATTCGATGTGGCCTTCACAAGACATCTTAAGCAAATACAGTTAACTGCCAAAATGAAGGAAACACCAATGTCAAGTGTAATAATAGGGCCATCACAGGCTACTAGCCAAGCTTCAATGCAACTCTGCATAGATTATACAACTGTCTGGAATCCCAAGAAAGGAAGCAACATGTTTTGGGGCAGCAGGTTAATGTAGTGAGTAGGGAAACTGCCCTAGCACGGGGTTCAAGCATCCACCAGCTCCAGGGGTGCTGTTCTGTAGCTGAGGGGGGGCAAAGAAAAGATCATTTCAAATAAATATCATAAAACAAGTCTATCATTTGGTGTTTTGATGATGGTGCTGCTCCTGAATCTCTCATATGTTGGTAAAAGGGTGGGGCCATGGCATGTGGTTGACATCATTTTCTTTGTCATCAAACCAGTCTGTAAACACCCATGCCTGGCGGGTGGAGGCATTGTCATCCTGGAATGACGCCCATGATTAGTCACCCTGCCCACCCTGGCAAATGCTTGTTTGACATCCTACGCTCTGGAAGATGGTTCTGGTGCATAAGTGCCAGTACAACCCACCCCCGCAATTTCTCCTGCATCTAGTGCGTCTATCCTGTATTGTGTAAAGATCTTTGTACGTGTCAGCACCAATTAATCAGGCCACATTCCCCGTTGTACTTGCTATAATAAAGTGATTCAGAAAGACTCCACTCCTATCAGGACAGAAAAGCTTCATCATTGGATGAATGTAATCAGCAAGAATTCCTGTGTGTTTACTGGCAATTTACCTTGCTCTCTAAAGCAGGGGATCTCAACCATGTGCCACAGTGACCCAAGAGTCGGCAGGTTTTCATTCCAACCAAACAATACAGCAGCTGATTTCACTGATTAGCACACCTTCAACTAGCAAGGGGGAAATGACACACACCATATGACACACAAAAAAAACCCAAACACATCATAGGTGACGACTATGAGCTTTGTCATAGTTGGTGATTGGCATTTCTCCACACCTCACTGTTCCTTGTGAGACATAAGACTGAGCACTGGTATTCACTCAAGTTGCTGCCAAACAAGCGCCAACAATCATTCGCCACTGCTTCACATCTAAAGCCATGGAAGCCAAAATAATTGTGCATGATGCATTTAATTCCTTAAATATCTGTTTACCGAAAGCACCTGCTTTCAGTAGACCTTGTATCCGTCGTTTACTCAAGTGTTTCCTTTATCGTGGCTTTTACCTGTAGTTCCAATTTGTCATTTCAATGGATTGAATTGAAAGTGAATTGCCTCCAGCCCTGGTGTTACGTGAGGCTTTACTAAGTACTCTGACATGCGTTCTTTCCATTGTGTGAGTGACCTGCTTGTGAGTGGAATGAGGTTTTGCAATACACAAAGACTTTTTTGCTATTTGGGTTGACTCCGCTGGCAAAGTCTTATCATTGACAGCTCTTACGTTTCGTCCTCGATGTACTTGAGCAGTGTGAGAGCCTTCCTGTGGAGCAGCAGCACGAACTGGGCCAGATAGGTGCTCCGCAGGGACAGACCTGGCTTCAGCATGAACACCTGGGTACAACACAGGACGTCAATTACAAGTCAAGGCTATGGCTCTGCTGGAAAAGCTGGAAATAATCTACTCCCCCTCCTCCCCGCTAACCTTGAATAAGAAACAGATCACTGTTGTCATGTGAAAAACTCGTTAACTCTTAGTCCTTACAGGTTGACATTATGGAGATTGGCGAGTTTTCCACCTGACAGCAATGATATCTGAACAGACTACAGGTAAATGCAACGTAACAGAGAGCCAAAAGGCCACGATGGACCATATATGGAACTACATTAATGAAAGAAGAGTATCATCTCATCAGTACCATCTTCACTATTATAAGCTAATTCTTTTAAACTGCTATAAAAAACAAAGTTCATGGCATGGACAGCTACAAGGAACCCAACTAAGCAGGAGTGTTGTTGTTTATTAGAAATATTTGAGTAGCATTAACTGTTAATGTCCCAGAAAACTCAAGGTATATCCTACATTTACTAAATATCATTCCACATTCCAGTATGATTTGTAGGTGCCAGTGCCCACAACAATGTCAGGATCCTTAAGAACCTCCAATTTGTGAAGATGGAGATGATGAATCACTGGACTATGGGAGTACTTGTTAGCAAGGTGATTGGTGGCCTTCAAGTCAATGAAAACAACACTCAACTGCAATTATATCACCTTGAGCCAAGGAATGATATGGCTCAGACCTCAAAGAGTTGATTTTTCCTCAGGACAGACTGGAGTAATAACTTGATATTTTATGCACTGGGTTGCAGTTTGTGGACGAGGTCTAATTTGGGTCACAGTAGAAAAAGGGTTGAGACTTCAGGAACAATGCTATAGTCTTACCTCATCTATGAATGACTTCACCAAAGTGTCTTTGTGCATGACATCTTGAAATATATTCCTGAGGGGAAAGGCATTTAAGAGAAAATACAAGTCTTTGTTAATTTTAGAGGCAATTTGTTTTAAAAAATATATATACTGTAAGTTGGCATGTAAAGGATAGGCATGTAAAGCCTATGTTTGAATAGACAGATAGTGCACATTTGTATAGTCTCATAGTGTCAGGACTTTGCAAAGCAAGTGGATGCATCTGTGTGGATAACAAGAGTCTACACATCCTTTCAAATTTCATGAAATCGGATCTTTCATTTGGATATAGTAACTAGCAAAAGGTAAAAACAAAGGCCATTCATTTTGTGACAATGTATTCAAAATGGAAAACTATAGCACACTAATACAACAGACATGAGCATGGCTTACAGGTCCGGTGTGAAGCTTTCGTCTGTGTGGATGACTGTGTCCGGGGCAATGTCCTCTTCGCTGTCGGCCCGCCAGAGCGCGCTCAGCTCCGAGCGCATGTAGCGGCGCTGGTTGTATGTGTGCTCGTGGCATGGCGGCATCTGCTTGACCGTGTTGATGTCGACGTCGATGTGCGTGGTCGGGTATGGGGAGTAGAGCACCTGGCGGAAGGGCAAGACAAAGCTGCCCATGGAGTCCTGGGGATGAGGACAAAAATGGAGGGGCTAAAATGAACACTGCAGCCAATGTGCTCCATACTGATACTTTATGATCAGACAGCCAACTACTACCAACTTTTCAACTCTGTTTTCGGCATTTTCTGGTTGGTATTGTTGTCGTAAGCTGTCAGCTGCCTATGTACAGTGAAACCCCGCCACTTTTTTTCACACAGAAATGTCTAACAGAGGGAACTCATCCCTACCTTGAGCAGACCCTGAACAAACAAGCCAGTGTCATATTTGAAGGAAGAGTCAGACTTGCAGAGGCGAGAGCACTTCCTCTCAGCAGGGGTGAGGAAGAGGCAGAGTGTCCGCACTATCTGCAATAAACAATCAATTTTGTCAATGGAAACAGTCCAACTCCCTACACTGGAGAAACCTTCAGTGAAATCCTGGTTTAACTGATCCAATTAGAATCTCAGGGTTTCCCACGGCGCTTTATAGGCGAGGTGGGCCGCCTTGGCTGAGAAAAATCAATATTTCATTGCATTAATTTAATTTCAACTGAGTTCCAGAGTGAGTACAGCGATTATCCGTGACATCTCCAGGCCCAGAAGCATCACTGCAAATAGAGGGGGTCGTTATTTTTGGGAGCAGCACGCCCAGGTAACTTAACCCACATTGTTTCATCATTGTCATTTTAACTTTAGTGTCAGTACATCGGACTACGTGAGCAATAATCTTAGATGAGTCTTTTGTTAATATTTAAAATAAATATCGGAACATATTTACTTAATTTACTTCGATTCTATCACTATTCGTCTGCATTTACGTTGGCCAACCTTATCCTGTATAAACAGGATACAGGAAAAATGTATGTAATTGCACGTTTACATTCTGTTTTAAGCAGAAATGCCTGATAAAAAACAGCTGATTCTACTTAGCTACTTGATTTAACTACTGTAAGAGGAGGTTCACTTATTTTTGCACCTGCAATAATTCCCTATAAACCATTTTCATTTTATTACATGCACAATTTCCTCGAAAAACATATGAAATTGATAAATATATAATTAAATAAGCATTGCATGGTAAAAACTAAAAATTTCTATGATTGCACAAGGGGTTCACAAACTTTCAATCGTGACTGTATGTGGATGCACTGCAAGTGTGTGTGTGTGCGCGCGCAACTAGTAGATACCTTATTTACTTTGTCTGGGTTGCTTCCAACCACCATTGAACAGCCGCAAGTCTGAAGATGAGAGCTGATGGCCCTGAAACACAAAGACAAGCAAATTAGCAACAATTATACTAGCTGGTAGTACTGAAATACTTAATGACACCTTTAGGAATTATGATTGAGAGAGAGGAACTGTGTCCTAAAAACATTTATGAGGCTTTACAGACGGGAACAATCAAAATGGGCTCTGGGCCAGCGGAAAGTTACATTTGCCATGGGTCACAGAAAAGATTAAAGGAAACTTTGAAGGAATTAATAGATGATTCATTAGACAATGGAACCTTGTTTAGCTCACTCGCCCAACTAACAAGGGGAAAAAAAAGCTGAAATTGGATCCTGCATCATGTCTAAAATATACCACCATAATAGACAGCACATCAGTCATCCTCTCCCCATTCAGAAACGTACACTATCAGATATCAGCATGCTTTACATTCAAGTAAATAAGTTCCAGTTCATAGATCATTTGTCATCTCTATAGGAGGCCAAACTAATCATGTTCAACTCCTGTTGCCTGGGGGTTCATTACCAGATTGGACTTTCAAAACCCTCGACGTCAACAGTTTTAGCTTTCTTTCCTTCTTTTGAGAAAACCTAGGCTACGTGAAGAGTCATTACTCATCATTGCAAGGTTGATGGGTGTTAAATGGGTGTTGTACATCATCTGTCTCCATTTGACTGTACCAAAGCGCTTACTTGTGGAGGAAATCCTCATGGCAGCTGTCCCCGATGTCATCATCATTTAGCACGGTGTCTTTTATCTACTCAGCAGGAGTGAAACAATGGAGTCATTTTTAAAATGGGTGTCATTAACAAAAATGAGAAAAAAAATAAAAAAAATGCTTATGGGCACATTTGCAGCTACTGCAGTGACATTTGCATATTAGAGGGGAACAATCTTAACACGGTTGAATGAGACTGCATGTTAATATAGCCATAGAACCTGGCAAATATAAACCCCTTGGCGATAGAAGCCATTTGATAATGTGTACAATTCAAATTACTGAAATTTACAGTAGTTAGAGCGAGAGGTTTTGTTCAAAATGTCAATCGTGCATGCGTGTTTGTTTTACACAAATGCTATGCACAATAAGCAGTAGAGCAGCAACTCATTGATCTGAACCTCGAAGGAATACCTTGACATTTGTAATTTTAGTTGGTTAGCTGCTAGGAGCGTCCCTTAGTTTCAATGGAGAATGTTAACAATGCTAAGAAGCTATTTAGGAAAAGTTGTTTAGGAACAGTTGTCAATAGCTGAAAGATTAAAATGTCAAAGTATCCTTTCACAGTTTCCCCCGTAGCGGTTTCTTTATCCTGCACTGTTTTTTTATTACCTCTCTGTCTGTTCAAACCATGTAGCTCTTTTATTTCCTTGCATAGCTGTTTCCTAATTGTTGCTGTCATGGTCAACAAAAATTAAACATCAGATTTCTATTTCTTTGCGACCACTTGTTACTTTGATGCATCAGTGGATGAGGTGTGTGTGGGTGTGTTGCTCACATCTATATCCTCTGGCACACTGTGTGTCTTCATAGAGGCCAGCAGCTCCATGATAGGGACAATCTCTGAGCTCAGCACTGAGATAATGTTGTAGCCCTAAAGTTGAAGGAAACAGGAAATGGTCAACAGTAGCACTGCATTAATACGAAAGCCAGTCTACTTCAGCGTAGTGAAATCAAAGGAACTAGGAAGGGTTAGGCTGCAAATTCAAAAAAGGGCTGTGATTCAATTGATGAGACTCAAAACAGCTCTTTGGCCAATACCAGGATATGGTTTATGTCCTGGAGTTCGACCTAAATAGCTTGGTGTCAACTGCAAGGCCAAAGAGGGCTATCCAGCACTTACTTATTATCTATATCACTAATATTCCTTGAAAGCAGTACTTCTTAAATTGATACTTTGGACATCTTAAAGCCAGCCATGATGTCCTCTTTACAGTGCTGTCTTTGAACACATTTTGTATTGGCCCTGGCAAGTCCTGCCTGGCCGTGCTGAGACAGAGCAGCTAGTGAGCACCTTGAAAACCACTTAAAATGGGCAGTAAGTAGGATATTTACGGCCCGATAGCACAAAACGTCCATAATATATCTGCAGGGGGGTGGTAAGTTTGTTGATCAATACCAATGACTCAACAATTACTTGGCCATGTGCTGAGACTTCTGGCTTTCGAAACTCACTTTCCAGCCTGTACTCTGTTTTGGAACAAATCATTGATTGGTATTTCAAGGCGCTCCCAACTTACTACAGGCTAATATATACACGGCTCAGGAAGGGGTTTATCCCTTATTGGGATATGAATAATAATATTTTGTCAACTGTTGTGTGGGAAAATCAAATGTTTGTGTGTGTGGGTGTGTGACAAGGCAACTGAACAATAAGAGTAGCAGACAACCTTCTGCATCCAAATGCGTCCCTTGCGGATAACGTGTTTGAGCCTCTCCACGCAGATGGTGTGCAGAGGTAGGTAGAAGGCCAGCTCCGTCTGGGGCAGGATAATGGACAAGGCGCATGTGTTCTTGTCCCCCTTCAGCTCTCCGTCAAAGATGAGGGACACAATGATGACGCCCTTTTCTGCCAGGACAAAGAACTTGACATCCACCGCACCACACTCGGCACTGCGCAGTATCTCCCCGTTAAGTGTGTGATTGGCCAAAAAGGTGACCTCTCCGTCGCTGAGTAACAGCGCTTGGTCGCCCTTAGGTGCCCAGATGTGGCGCACCCGCGGACCCAGGATGTTGTCCCAGTAGGCGAAGGTGGCAGCCAGCAGCGGGCATTCTCCCTCTACTGGTACCTCAGACTTTGCCACAGCAGGTGACTGGGGTGGACAGCCGGAAGACATTGGAGTGGCTGGGGAGGGCGTGGAAATGTGATTATGTATTGGTTGCTATTCAACCTGCATTGTGAATCAGAACACTGTAATTGTGTCTAAGTTATAAGTAAAATGGACCATTGATAGTACAAAAAAGAAGTTACTAGAATCCTTAATCAAATTATCAAAAGTCACTAGTAAGCTACCAATCTGACTAGATACTGGTGATTGCATGATGAATACTATTACACAGTAAATGTTAGGAAATAAGTCTTTGCTGTGGAAGTGAAAGTGATTTTGTTAAGTTAACAACCTCTCTCTCTCTCTGACAAAGTCTGATCAGACAAACCTTCAATAGCCCCAATACGCGTTGTTCTCTCTCGTATGGACAGGACCCCACGCCATCAGGCTATTTAATGCTGCCTTGCTAATCGATAAACATAGATGCCTCGTAGAACATAACGTAAGACCTTTTACTAACCACCGGGGTGTTCTGCTGAATTTGGCCTACAAAAGGAAGCAATTAATTTCAACAAAACGACACCTTTCTAACACGCTTCTCGCTTCCTCCCACACGAGTATTTTGGTGGGAGACGAGCGAACCAGTCTCCTAACCATTTGTAAAGGTCTAAGTAATTGATTGCCAGGTGTGTACATTTGCCGATAAGCAAGGCAGCGTTAAATTGATTGTCTATTTCGTGTGACGTTCTCTCCCAACAAGCGACAACAGCACGTATCGGGGTTAAACCTCCAACAGTTTAACCCCCCCAACATCAAATAAGGAGCGACATACTGCTTGGGTCAACACGTATTAGTCAATATTTTGTACTAGGCAGGTTTTTAACGACGGGCTAGCTGGCTAGCTATCGCAGACTTGCCAGAAATAGCTTACTTACTTGTTAGGTCTTTAATGCTAAACGGCCACAGCTCGGCTTTTCTAGTTTTACCTGCTACTGAAAATCCGTCATCGTATTTTGTATTATTACTGCCATGGCACGTAACACTGACTAGCGGTCTACTATCCAGTTAACTAGCTCACTGATAACATTGTTGTCTACAACATACTTCCTAGTACGTCAAATGTCGTCAATGCTACGTCACTCGTTGACAGGGGTACACAGCGCCCTCTAGCGTACCAGAAACTGCATTGGATGTTAAAGCCCTATCCAGGCGGCAGTAATATTACCAGGCGAGGTCGGTAATTTAATTTTGTCCATGCACATTGGTAATTTAAGCCAGTCATCCAGGCGGTAACATATTTAACGAGGGGCCGTGGTAATCCAGGGAGCCGCCACACAACTTCACCCACAGAACAGCAACACTGGCAAAACTCTCCATGTCATTTGTAACGCCAGTTGCCGCAGCTCCTGCACTATTCCAATATTTATTCAGTTGTTCTATTTTCTTTGAACCAAACTGTGCTTCATTGCTCTATCTCTTCTTTTATATCCTATTTGTGTGGTTATAATCTATTGTTCTCCTTTTCCTGCAGAGTCCTATAACTTTTCGATCTAATTTCCACATGGGGATCATTAAAATCCAATCTAATTTAATCTAAAGAGTGATGCTGCTATACCGTCACTGTTTATGTGGTTTATGTGTGTGGACGGGTGTGCAAGTCTGCAATTGTGTGTAAAACAGCAGATGTCGATCCGGACGGTACTAAAATTACTCCCGGGCGACAGAGTTAACTCAAAATACAGTAGGTAATTTAATCGATGACAATAAATGAGAACATCAATGTCGTATTCGTTCCGGACAGGATAGGATTCCCGTGGTTCTGAGGCAAAATGACCAAACACCAGACCTCCCATGGTAACACTAATACCAGAGAGGGATTAGATGATGTCATTTTTATTCAAGGCGCCCAGCTGCATAAAATGAGTGGTTTAAATTAATTTACATGGAGATTGGCCATACAAATTAATGCACCTGCAAGAGGAACAGTGTTTGCAATGCAATTTCCTCTTCTGGTGTCTCTGTGTCTCTGTATTAACATGGCGCCATACCTTAACTTAAAGGGTAATTCCGGTATTTTTAACCTGGGCTCTATTTGTACATATTTGTCATTTATACCCCAAAATAGGTACAAAAAGTTTTGGAATTGCTCGAAAAACGGGCTGCAATGGCTGCAACTAATCCGCAGGGGCAAGTGCACCAATCAAAGTACTTCCACTAAAAGTGCTTGTTTTTGCCACTGACAGGGTCAGATTGTTATTCGAAGTGTCTGACAACATTACGGAAATAATCCCTACAGAGATAGACCTTTTTTTAACCAGAAACAGAAGTCTCGCTCAAGGAGAAGTCTCGCTCTGAAATCTGAAAGATGAGGTGAGTTGTTGCAGGAAGAGGTTAAACAAAGGTTTCTGGATAAAAGCAATTCCAAAACTTTTTGTACCTATTTTGAGGTATAAATGACTAATATGTACAAATAGAGCCCAGGTTTAAAAATACCGGAATTACTCTAATTATTCCAATTAGTTATTTGATCTTTGTCGTATTTAAATTTTTTTCCTCTATTTGTTCCCTCTAAGCTTTGTCTGTCAATGCAAGATAGTTTGGTGACCTGCCCTGATAACTAATCACACTAACATAATAATTTGAACGTTAACCAAATATCTCGTCAGTTGCCAATTTGTGCCCAGAAATTTGGTCAATATACCTGATCTCACCCTTTTTCTCATCTGAGCTAGGTTTCTACATCGATGTTCTCCCAAAATAGCAAAAGGAATAGTTAACGACAGATCCTGCGTATTGGTAAATGTCCATGACACGTCTGTCTTCAAACAAAAGACGGACTTAAACCTAATTTAATGTAGGTAATTTGATGCTCGGAAAACCCAGGAAGAAACAAAAAACATGGCCGCCTGGCAACAGCTAACATTGTGTAAATGGTTAGCTAGCTAGTTAGCATGGAACAGTAGCAACTGTAAGTGCAGATTTATGTTTCAAATGTCTGTTTAACCATTTATCACACAGGTGTTTTGATGGATTTAAGGTCATGCCATGCTGAAACTCAAATTTAAGTGTATTTATTTTGTTTGTTTACGTGACAACTGCATCTCGGGGGGTGGGTGAAAGTGGGTATGTCTGCCGTGGGCAGCTTGCATCGGTATTTGGTTGAATTAGGTCCACAATAACCTTGTCAACACTACATTGTATCTACAGTTAGGCTCACTACACTGTTTACTTCACACCATGACAGCCAATGATTTCTAACCTCCCTGTTGGCCTCAGCGAGAGGCTAATGGGACAGCTGACACTGTTGGCTTGAAACTGCCCACTCAGCAGTTCAGAGACCGAATTGGATTATTAAACAAGTAAGTGAGCTTAATTATGTAACACAATTACACCAAGAGTTTATATCAGGAGTTGCCACCATAGAGATATCTACCAGAGACAGGAGATGATTTAGGTGGTCAAAAGTATGTGGACACCCCTTCTAATGTAGTTCCAGTGAAGGGAAATCGTAACGCTACAGCATACAATGACATTCCATGGCCTTCCAACTTTGTGGCAACAGTTTGGGGAAGGCCCTTTCCTGTTTCAGCATGACGATGCACCCGTGCACAAAGCGAGGACCATACAGAAATGGTTTGTCGAGATCTGAGTGGAAGAACCTGACTGGCCTGCACAGAGCCCTGACCTCAACACCTTTGGGATGAACTGGAACGCCGACTGCGAGCCAGGCCTCATCGCCAACCATCAGTGCCTGACCTCAGTAATGCTCTTGTGGCTGAATGGAAACAAATCAGAAAAAATGTTCCAACATCCAGTGGAAAGCCTTCCCAGAAGAGTGGAGGCTGTTATAGCAGCAAAGGGGGAACCAACTCCACATTAATGGCCATGATTTTGGAATGAGATGTTAGCATCTCCTAGCAGGTGTCCGCAAACTTTGGGCCATGTCTTCTCTGTCATGTTGGCCAGATCTACTGCATCTTCCCATAGCACAGTGAACTCTATGAAGTTTGCAGTTTGCTGACGATTGGACCACAATACAAGGTCAGGTTTGGGGCCGGTGCTGACAGTCTCTGGTGGGACTGTAAGTTGCTAGCCTACATCTACTTGCGTTTTCCAGATCCCTAGCTTCCCCTTACTGCTCTGGCTTGTGTCTACTCAGTAGCAATTCTTTCCTCACTTGACAATTTGCTGCAGAGGGCTTTCTCTCCTAATGGTTAAAGAATTAATTCCTGCTCATTTGCTCTTGATTGTTGCTGCCAGGGACCGAACACTTAGTCGTGCTGCTGAGAGTATCGTCCTCGTGCATCCTAATGTTGTTGTTTCTGAAGACAGAGGACACGTTGAGGTCCTCATCCAGCCACTGGTTAAGGTTTTGGGGAGCATATAATAGGTTGCTCCAGTAATGAATCTAATCTTAGATGCCTCCATTTTCCAAAGTTGTTGTTTCACTCTCCAGGGTATCTGCAGGCCCTTCATAGGTTTTAATCTGAAAGTTAAATTATGTTATCTAAAATACAGTAATTTTGCAGCTATAAAATCGTGGTATTGACAGATTCTTTACATTCAGTGACGTTTAGTTGAGGCCAAGTTGGTAAGGCAAGTAAGGAAAACTAAATAATACAAATGTCATGAATTGTGCAGTCATCACATCCTGTCTGAGCCCCTGAATCCGTCTTTGTCTGTAAAGTTTGCATTACACCATCTCCCTAAACTTTTGACAGACTTCTTTGATATCATTGGAATTGCCTCTCTTCATCACCACACAATCTTTTGTCTGACAGTTTCCCCCTTGACGTGCTTCAAGATGCTTCTTGATTTGCAAGACTTTACTTTCATCTTAACTTATTTTAGCTCATCATTCAACTTGGCGTGCAGTCTTTTTTTTTTGCACAGGGCGCTGGTTGTAGTCATAGTTGTCATATCGTCCGTGAATGCCCTGACGAGAGGGAGGTGAATCCGTCCGTGCTGCCTCTCCCCATCTACAACCCGGCTTGACGAGTGCAAAACAGATACCACTAATTTATCTTGTTTATTTGCTGTCACAATAACCGTCACTACATGATTTCCCCAGATAGACTTACCTGTTGAATTACCCATCAGTTGAAAAGCACCTATGCTTCGACCTGTATGCTAACCATTCAGTAAGAAAAGTGAGCCTACAGTACTTGTATTTTGTATGTATACCTTATAGTGCATTCACACAGTGAGCAACATGATCAACAAGTCACCGGAAGTCCATTCATTTCCTATAAAACTGGAAACTTTGCAGATACGTGGACGGTCAACAAGCTTCTCGGCCATTGCTCGGCTTGTGGTCACTGGCTGTCAACGGGCCAATCAGATTTGCGTGCTTCCTCGTTTCCCTACTGATGTGATTTAAATTCATGAACACTAGTTCTGTCAGTGCAAAATGGGTGAGAAGTTGATGACAACCTTTCAAAGCCTCCCAGTTCTCTACAACTTTTATTTGAAAGACGATAGGAGTAAATGTCTCAAAAACGATGGAGAACACCGTCATTGGGGTGGATGGGAAGTTAGTTTGCCAGCTACCTATGTTAACTTGTTGAAACAACATGGCGTTATGAAAGGTAACACCAAAGCAGCAAAAGATACAATTAGCCTGCTCAAAACTTTGTAGAGCAGAACGCTGCACAGATGCAGTCGGAGCCGCCAACAGAATGGAGCGATCCATCAACCAGGTCGCTCGCTGTGTGAGCACCCTGCTAGTTGGAGCTGTTGTGTTGACAGAGAGTGTACGGGTTATTAATTCTTAAAAACATCCCAGGTATAATATACAAAGTTACTGTTTGTAAATAGTCAAGCTCAACTTGATCTATGATTTAAGGATTTCAATAAATAAAAGCGAAATCCCCAAACCAATTGGCATTATTGTCAAGGTTAATAAAGGTTAATTTTGACAAATACACTTAGTCAAGTCACTTAATAGCATCTCGGTGAGTCATTTCAAATGAATCTCTGATGTGCTTAGCACAGTAAATGCTTCATGAATTGCTAATCAAATTAATTAGGGATTTTAAGCACAAAGAGCTCAATTGGATGACCGAGCCATGTTAGATAGCATTGATCTATGCTAAAAAAGTCTCTGTATCTGCAGCTGTGTCATTTCATTAGTTTTTCTGAGGGAGAGATGATTGAGAACGATGACAACACAGCATCCCTTTTCATTTGACATATACTTCAGACAGACAGGCGTTTGCTGTTTCTGCCCAGAGCAGCAGCCTGATGCCCACCAGAATCCATTAGGATCGGTGCAAAATCAAGCCTTCCCCACTAATCTACCTGACTATGAGAAATGGGGCAAAACCACCCTTAGAGCAGCCTCTGGGGCATCCATGAATCCTAGTTTTCCCTCTGGCTTATTCTGCCTCTCCAGACCACTCTCTGTATAAAATCACCTTTTTTTTCCACCTCCTTCAAATACCTGGGGTTGGTTGTGAAATTGTCACACGTATTGTGGTATAGCTGACTCCCCGGCTGAGTGGCATGCTGATAGCAGAACAAAGCCAGACAGGATGAGTGCATGCTGTGATGGGCACAGAGCATATCAATGCTTAATTCTTCTAAGTTAAGATAGCAATTTTTCTCAGGCTCCTCGAGAGGTCTCAACTTCCTCCATGATTTTAAAAGGGGGGGGGGGTCGGAAATTGTGCGTAGGCTACCGGGCCGTAATAAACCCAGTCCTTTTGTGTGGTTTCAAAGCGAGCACCAGGATTCCTACACAACAAGCCGTTCAAAAGAGAGAACTTCAAAGAACCACATATCCCCTTGCCGAGCCGCGCTGTGGCTGCCATAGGCCAGTCATCGTAATGAGATGACTGGCTGATAGACAGCTAGACAGACAATATCAGTAGAAATACACGGCAAGTTACTGCACAGCATGTCTCAGATTGTGTCCAAAAGACTAATAATATGATTAGCAGAGATGGATTCTATGTACTGCATCACCAAATAGCAGTACTAGCGCAAAGGGTGCACAGGTGTTTCCTATCATGGGCTGTGGGACGCCTTGAGATCATACCCCAATATAAAGAATGTGGGTTATTGTGCATTTGTATCCCAAATTGATGAGTTTAAATCTCGTCCAGGATATATTAAAGGGGCATTAAGTAACAATGGCCTTTATCGACCTCTACAGGTGACCAGTAGGAATTGCAACAACATCGGTAGAACTTGTCTCCTCTGGCACAAGCCTCTCAAGTTCCCCCAAGCGATCAAGTCCCATTTTGACAACAGAGAGGAGGATGCTAGCTAATTACAGCAGAGATCCAACAGATCAAGAGGTCATCGGCATTGTCATGGTGTGTAGATGTTTGCTAACGAATTGCTTTGTTCACATGTGCTCAGCGTGGTACATCATCGTGGCATGTTTATATGTTCCCCCAGTTCCTCCGTTGTCCCTGCTTGAGAAATGTATTTCGCTGCTTCCTTCCTGGCAGCGTATTTACTGTACCACCAAGCCTGCTGCTTTTCTAAGGATGATGCTTTGTGCCTTGCGGGGTTTTTCACGTGCCAAGACCAAAGCTTCCACAATCCCCTTGAACCCGTTCTCCCATATTACTGCCAATTGTGCTTGCTAGACCACTTTACTCAGAACTCAGTGCAACACTGAGCAGTCAAATGCCCAGAACTATACTCTGCAATATCTTCTTCTTGAGTTCTACTTCTAAAATTGTGTATTGTGTTTAATGTGACATGCATGAGCAACCCACCAAGTTAAATTCCTACTTGACCACACTAAAAATCTCCATGCCCATGCTCAAAAAATACATGTAGGACATCTAATAACCTCAATGTCTCCTTTCTTATAATCTCAACCATCTCCCATGGATCTACTGAAGGTATTTCAACATGTCTCTTCTATTTAACACCACACCGATTACTGGTGGGAGGCCTGATGTTTTCAGCTTGGCGTACCACAGATATAGGTTAAGGTTGGGAGTTGCAGGCTTATGTGTTTCATAGGCACAGGGACAAAGGAGATGAACTTCAAAGAAAAAAGAATAGCAATGTGTTGTTGTTTTTTTGAAAATATAAGTTTATGTTTATTGCCTGCTTTGTGTTTCCCTTTATTCTTTGTGGTATTTCCTTTGATATAGATGAGATAGGCAATGTATTTTAAGGCTGATTCAAGGACTGCCATCTCCCAATTACACGAAAAACAACTGACAAAAAAGACTTGATTGTAACTACTGCTTTACTTATGTTTTTCGCATTTCACTACTGCCCCATGCACCCTACTAAGGTGGAGAAGAGAAGCCTGGTTGTTTATTTTTGTCTTGGCCAAAAAAAAAACCGGATTCTGATTTGTGTTGTGATTATTCTTCAGGGGACCATTTCTGTTCCTAGACTAGACGCTGCACTTATTTCCATTTTGTCTTTAGGCACTAAAGTGTCAACTCCAGTCTCGCTTTTGCACATCTGAATTCCTCCAGACTCCCGTACACTGCTGAGACACTCGGGGACCCCTAGTCATTTCCTATCTGTGACAGTTCAACAGTCTTTGAAAAGGAAGCGCGCTGGAGATATCCGTCTGGTTTGCCCGTGCGTCTTTTTTTTATTCCGGATCAAACAATCAAACGAAGGACAACATAAAACACGAGCCACCGGTGCTTCTTCTAGTTACTACTCCCCTTTCGAGGAAGAGTCCAACCGTCGAGTGATTATTCAGGCTGCTTCTCGCCAGACGTGCTTGATGTGACACTCTGCCGTCTGCAGGTTCAGTCTAGCTCGTCTACCAACTCCTACTGAGACAGGGATATATATATAGGGGAGGGTTATTTAGGAGCAGGTGGTCTTAGTATACCCTTATGGTTTTACTTTCATCTTATCATTTAATTTGACAAACAGCCATAGTTGTCACATTGTCCATACTCGCCGTAATGGATGAGGGAGGCAAAATCCTCCCCGCTGCCGTTCCTCACCCACAACCCGCTTTGACACGCTAATTATTATCCGTATCACCACGGTGGATGCTAGATAGTGCACCCTGCCGTGAGAGGGACTGCCATGCTTTGATGAATTCCGAAGTTGTGGCTGGTTTAGGCTTTAAAAACACTTTTTTGACATTTGGTCCTCTTAAGTTGCTATGCTACCCACAGGAGGTTGTGCGGTAATGAGCCAAAAGCTGTTTGGCAGGCTTAGCGGGATCTCTAGTCGTCACCCATCTTGTAACATTTCTCATGCTTGATTTCTAACCTCAGGTATTTCCAGGGCTTAAGTTTAAAAAAAAAAATCATCAGCAGATATCTTATGGGTTTATCTCCTCCTGCATATGCCTTTCATTCCGGGCTGTAATTGCATTTACCCCTCAGGTCCAAGTCATTCATTCTCTCTAATTAGCTCTCTGACCCTCTAAGCTTCGGCGCAAACTCGCGCTAAACAGAGGAAGCGCCGTGCACAAGGTAATATTTGTTGCACTTCAAACGCCGAGTATCAACATTTGATTGGTCTAAAACTAACTTGCCATTGTCACAAAGTCACAAACTTGAATTTGTGACTCGGCAGCAAGAATGCTGCCACGAACAGGCAATCGTGTCTTGTGAGAGAGAAATGGGTCTATTTAAAGCCGGCTGTAAGGCACGTTGTAAGGAGAATTAATGCTTGAATTAATCAGCACCTAGCTTTGCTTTTTCTTCCTCTGTGATTTAGTATCTGCGGGAAGGAACAGGGCAGGGAGTCACAACTCACAAATGAATCATTCATAATCATTCATCTCAGTTGCAGGCTTACCGCAGTGCAACAGTAAAATATGAATTAACATGCACTGATTTGATACGCTGCTATGATAATGGCATGTTTCTCACATTCCCACCCTTTATCCTTTCAAAGTAAAGGTTTTTTTTTAAGAGCAATACCGCTGTGCTAAATCCAACCCCAATGTTTAGCTTCCTACAGGGCCAATGTTCACACAGAGCTGAGATGGGCTGCTAGTAAAGCCCAGAGGATATCCCCTATGCGGCTGTAATTCTCCGTAGCCCCGGCGCCAATCACGCTGCACGCTTTCAGGGTAGCCCCGCTGTCCTCTTTATAACATGTAACGCTCAGAGTGGTCCTCATAAGCTCCCAACCCAGGCTAATTCAAGCCAGCGGAGACGCCTGTAAGACGGCTCCACATTGGACTCCCAGCGGTTTTTTCGACGCTGCATGAATTCAATCCACATCCTGGAGGCTGACTTGTGATTTGATGCGATGCGCTTCTTTTGTGTTATTGCTCTCATCTCTCACATTGCACCTCTCGCTGACACTTGCCACAAGCTGTGTTTTAATGGGGCGGTTCCGCAGAAGACTTGCACCAGTGCAAGGTTAAAGGGGTAGCTGGCGGTGAGTGTTGGGCCTGCATCAGTCGGAATCAATTTTTTTAAAAAGGGCATTAAAGTATAATTCCAGCCATGGTGAATATTAAGCCCTCTCTCCCTTATGAAATTCCTGTGGGTTGTTTTTGTGGTAACCGGTAGCTAGAAGGATTTAAAGGATTAAAGCAGGACTTGTGATATAATAGTAATCAATGACCATGGTTTTGAGTGAATCTGGCCAAACATTTGCATTTTGAGAGGCATTTTGTGATCACGCTTGATACAGCTACGCTGCTTTGGTGTTTTGCCTACTTCCTTGTTCTAGTGTTTACATTTTCACCCAACGTCATAGACACGCCTAGTCTTGGTTCGGTGAAAGGCTTTCTGAACACGTGCATTAAAAAATTGTGCATTAATCACAATACGATACATGCTTTATTAGGCAAGGTCTAACAAAAAATGTGTAGACTAACACATCTCTTGCATGGAATCTGTTCTGTTTGCCAATTCAGAAATTTGGTTTTGATGTCATTTGTTGACAAAAAGGGTTTCAAGTGATTTAAATTATTATATATGTGACCGTTTGATAATCTAGTCTAGTCACCTAAACAGATTACAAGTAAATGAATCAAACATGTGACATGTGGTCAGGTAGAAAAATATGCAGTTGGCTTGGATTGGAGGAACAGGATGGGGGAATGAAGGCCCAGACCCGCTGGCGTTTTGGGCTCTGCTGCCACCAGTGCAATGGAGTGGCCTGTGAACACAATTATTGTGCACAGCAAAACCTCTACACGCAATTGTGATCTATACAAAAACTGGTGACGTTATGGTGATTCAATACGCCGGACAACCAAACCTGAAAATGGTGAGGATTAACCTGAACACGAATGCCGTCTCCCACCCACACACACCAGTAGATACGGGCCTGGAACTAACAAGAGAGATAGGAGGGCACATAGGGTCTTCAATTCAATTCAATCAATCTAGTTAGCCTTATTGAAGCAGGAAAACAGACAGCTGAAGCAGTCTGAGCAAGAGGAAATAAAAGCATGGGAAAAAAAATAAAGGTTAATTCTGGCGATATTCTTCAGTTTAAAGCAACAAGATTGCACAAATCTCTTAACTTGCTCATAAAAGCTCAATCAAAAATTACACACAAGTTTCTAGCTGCTGGCTTTACATTGGCAGACAGTCTCTAATCCATTTAATTTAATTTTGGTTTCATTTAGTTCTGCAACATCCAGCACTTATTCTTCGAGGAAGTTTTTGAGAGTGGCTACACTGTTAAGAGTTGTTAGATTTGCCACAAATTTGATAAAGGCATAACATTGTACTGGATATACTACCCTGGATGTTGTCTTTACAAAGCAACTGTCTCCACCGCACTGGTACAGTGAGCAGTATACCATTATGAAATGAATCCATGCAAACCAAACCAAACTAAATGCTCCCTATCTGAATTCAGCAACAGTTACAAGCTAAAAAAACAAACAAAATTATACCAATAGTTCTGATCAAATTAAAAGTTGTAACATGAAATGGACAAGGATGAAAGTAAAGTTGTCTATAGTCTGATTAAGCCATTTACATGATTACATAAAGTGACAACTCATGATAAAAGTCCTGGTTACATGACTGAAATCCTTATTTTGATTATCCAGAGAGAATTGTGAACTAATGATCTAAACAGCCACTATCAAATTTTGCTAAAACAATTACAGCCATGATCGTGCACTACCACATCATGTTATTCATAGGCCTATCTCTATTGGAAGTCCAATATGCCATGCTGGGCACTACTTTTGGGAAACCTTTTGGACAGAAGGAGACGAACAATGCAATTGCTGCACCCCATGCAACCTGGTGGGTTTTGGAACCGGTGATCGCGATGGAGTTTAGCTCTGTAAAGTGGAGAGAGAACTTTACAATGTACTGAAGATCTTTCATGGAGCTACTACGTCCAATGTGACCATCCATACCCCTGATGATGAGTAGCAATAGCACTGTATAAACTTGAAAGCTGAGGAATACAGAGTTATTGTGTAACCAAAAGCACCATAAAGAAGTCTGTGTACGTTTTTATAAGAGCATGGTGCCAGTTGTGCAAGATCTAATCAAGGTACCCACATTGGATGAGGCACACATAATTGCATAATTGCTTTGAAAATGGGCAATGCATCCCTCATATTATAGCTGCAGATGGAACACACATACCTGTCCTGCCGCCTTCGGACGGCTAAAGGAATTCCATCCACCGCAAAGGACAGCCCTGATACATCCTACAAACAGTTGTGCATAGTGGTAAGAATCAGCCCTTAACTAGTCCAATTCAGGCTAGAGTTCCCTTCTACCTCCACATAACACGACTAATCCAAAACAAAAGATGTATCAAAGCAATGTTCAAGAAAATTGAAAATTGTCTCTAGATCTTGGCTTCTTCAAAATAGACACCATTTGGCTTACAAACACGAGGCATTTCAGCAGGAAATCACCTGACGTGTCCTCCCAGCTCTTCTGCAGCAATTCCCAGAGATGAAGGGGACTTGTGGGTTGCTTTACTTTGATTCTTCTGTCCAGTTCGTCCCACACAAGTTTTATGGGAATGAGGTCTGGAGATTGGGCAGGCCAGGTCATTAGTTTGAGTTGCCCTGATGAAACAACATATATATCCCACACTGAGCAGGTGTCTTTTGTCATTCAAGTGTATAATGTAGACAAGACCACTGATGAAGAGAAGGCACTGAAGGCTGAAGTTAAGGTGCTCATGGAGATCACTGAAAAACATCTTCCAGACACATCAACCGGAGATGCCAAGATGTTTCTAATTGTTTCCTTGACTTTAATTTCATCCTTTGCTTAGAGATCACTATCCCACTGTTTGAGGTCACTGCCATTGCCAGAGCAGAGCATTTGACCTTGGTGCTGCGTATTCATTCATTGATGGAGCGTTGGGCAACCTCAATAACCTGCGATCAGAGAAGGAATTCAGCAAAGTTTTTAAGAAGGGCACAGAAAAAGCTGCTCATATCAGAGTTCCCACTGAGACAAGAAGAAAAGTGGCAGGGAGATAGAGGCAGAGTGAACGTGCTGCCACAGAGAGCCACTTGTTCCAAACGGTAATAGACAACTGACCACCATCTGATACACCTGCAAATCAGAGTTCTCAACATCTTCAGGGACACGGCACAGAAGAAGATTGTTCCTGGAAAACAGGAAGGAAAGAGAGGAAGAAAGAAAGGAAAGAACCAAGCAAGCAAGTAGTTCCATTAATTAAGGGACATTCAGTTCAACTATTTTAGTTTGTTTATGGCACCAAGACGATCATTGCTAAGAAACAAAACAATGAGCAAGGAAGTAAAAATGTAGAAGTATGTCAGGGACCGAGCTGGTAGGCCAGAGACGCAGGTGTTTTTTTGAAAAAATTATTTTCTTTTATTTACAAAAAGCAAAAAATAACCAAAATACTTCCAATAATAGTTCTGGGCCCATAAAAGCGGTCACCATAACAGAACTAACTGAAGAGAACTAAATAGCACAAAACCGACCTGCCAACTGAGACATGGGGGGAAACATATATAGTGGCTGATCAGGCCATTCAGCCACACAGGGGGGGATAGACAAAGACATAACCATTTAAATAAACTACACCAACCAAAACCCATGTCCATATAGCGCGGCCTAATATTAATTAATGAACAACTAAGCAAACAATATCTAAACAGTTATCAAACAAATGTAATTACAAAAGCAATCTAGACAACCACTGCCCCTCTCCCTGATGCAGGAGGAACATGGTGCAGTCCAATTAGCCAGAAACACCATTTAAACCGGGCCAATGTAGCTGGAACGCCTTTAGTTGGCCAGCCAGACAACTCCAGCAGCAACCCCCCAGGAACTGGTAACTCAAAGAAAAACCAATAAACTTCATAAAGATTAACTTTAGCTAATGAAAGTAATATAGATAAATTGACAAAGAAAGTTAATAAAACTGCATATGTTATATGAAACCAAAATCTGTGTCCAGTTATTTACCTGTGTATAAATGTATGTTGAGTGTTGTGCTAAAAGGAACCTAAGGTAAGTAAATGAAACAGAATTGAAGAGTTACCACCCTTTCCTTGCCTCAGTGTGTGGCCGCTGGTGTGGCCATCACAAAGAGGAATGAAAGAAAGTTGAATAAAGCACAAGCAAGAGACTCGAGGTGTTTGTCTTTGTCATTGTAAGACTTGGAAAATAGGGCGTTGGCCAGGAGGAGATGCCCAGTGCTAGCTAGCAGCTAGCTTTTACATTACAGCATTACAACACAACCACCGTCAGAAACAGTAAGCTGACATTACACATTTACACAACTCCTCTCTGCGGCTCTTCCTTGACGTTTCACCTGGATCCCGCGTTGCCCAAAGTCGCCATGTCTGCAGGACGGCTTAATTAGCGTCTGACCTTTCATTGTCGCCCGTACCGTCAACAAGCCCCAGGGCGTTGAGGAGAGTCAATATTTGTCATTGACGCAAGTAACTACGACGCATAGATTTGACCAGCCACCGCGGCTACAGACATCGTTCCGTCATTCCTGCCATTGTAAACTATGTCTGAAATTGGTAATTTAGGGTGCGTGGCCCTGAGCACGAACAGCCAATCACCTCCACTCAAGCACCACCCAGCATTCCCTCAATATTTTTGAATTTACTTTCAGTGTTGGCACAGTGTACTTACTGCAATCTGTGACAGCTCCTAACCCTAACCCTTAATCACAGGCTTAAAATGAAACTAGTAGTGTTTCTTTGCCAGATCGCTAAATGGGGGGGGGGCTTTTGCACATTCTCATATTAACTACAAACTGTTAGCCGATTGCATGAGCTCTGATCATTAAAGCACTGATTTGCAAATCCTCCCCATCTAAGAGAAATATGGCCAGAGGAAACTAGACCGTAATGGATTCATGTGATATTTTTTTTCCTCCATTGTTTACTGCAGCCCCCTTTATCAGGGAAGAGGAAGCTGCAATAAAAGTAATAAAAGCCCATTGGTGGGGCTTTGATCTTGTCTTCATTAAGCCACAGTAGCAGCCTGAATAGTCCCTGTGAGCTTTCACACACCAAAGACAGAATTTCTCTTCACGACAATGATTGCACCAAGAGCTTTCTGTTGGAGTCAGATGCTGAATTAACGATTCCTTTTGTCTGGTTATCAGATGAGGCAGTGCAGAAGGCAAGATGAGTAGATATGTTAAAGGAAAAATCTCTCCTAAAACACTAACACTGCTTGTCTGTTGTATTTTTCGTATTCTCGCAGATAACTGTCCAATAGACGACGTGACGTCACATCAGCATATTTCTAGTGCAGCTACAGAGGTCACGCCCCTTCTCTCGGGGTTGACGGAAAGCATGCTGGGAAACATGAGAAATCACTGAGTAGAAGTAGACGAGGGAAGTTGAGAAGTGGGTACAATTAAAATGTAAATTACAAAGCTTTATCGTAAAATAACTCCTTGAATTCATTGAACATCACAGATCGATGATATTTAACAGTGTAAGTGTCCGAGGGTGGAATAGTGTTTGTAATGAAACATCTAGCCTGGATGAGAATACCCCCAATAAGGGAAGATGGATTCTCGCTGTGTGCAAGTTATCACCTTAACCTCAAGTGTCACATTATGGGTCATGTTCTACTTGCTCCTAGGCTGTTCATACCTTATGTTCACACATAGGTTAAATAAAAGTATGTGTGCATTTGCAGCGTTAAGCAAAGACGTTTAAAATCTAAAATACTGGGACTACAACATTAGGGGTATGATTAAGATTTATTTCCTTTTGAAAATATACCCATATATTTGTCATATGAAAACATTTATACAACCTTGAACATTTTTATCACAACAGGATCACACATGTTGACATCCACGTCCCTGCGTTACAAAGAATTGCCCTTAATTTAGTTTTTACTTTTTTTTCTTAACATTTAAAACATTTTCAACAAAAAAACTTAAACAATACAAGATTCCACCACAACTTTCAAAAGCCATCTATTAAACAACCCACAATCCCTTGGTGCCCCTGGGGAGAGAGAATCCAGACACCCTGGTTTTGAAGCGCTGCGTTCAAAGAAAAATGAGAGAAGGGGCAAATTCAACCCATAAATCTGTGAAGCTCAACTTTGTCCCGTCCCGAGGAGGCCACCGGGCAGTAAATCTTTGCCATTGTGTCTCGCCACATACCGACTTTTTTATGTCATATCAAGGGATTTGGTTGGCAGGAAAATCTGCCCATGATTTATAATGTTATAAAAAAAATGGGTTTAACATGCCATTTCTATAGCTGGAAGCTTTTTCAGAGTAATAACATTGACCACCACGATTTCTTAGTAAGAGTGCCTAGTGTTGTTGGAAGGTGTGCTCTATGGTAAAGACTTCACATTGTAAATAATGTGTATAACTTTTCCTTGAGTTTAGAAAAATCCCTACCTAGGTTTTGGATTCTTTACAAGGGGGAACAACGACCTCTTTGAAAAGTTATGCAGCATTTCTCTTGTAATTATGATTTTTGCATACAAAGATAGTTAATACTCTATTTTACTCAACAGTGACAATACTGTTGTTACAATAACCAAACAAAAACAAAGGCCTGGAAAACAGCTTTGGACCCCTATTATCCTTTTTAATTGCCCCGTCCAACAAGAAAGGCAATGCGTGCACATGCACAAAGAAACACACAAATGCAACATGCGCACACCAACACGCCCGCGCGCCCACACACGCACATTCACACGCATTCTCACGCGCACACGTACACAGCTTTCATACTGCAGCTAAGATGGGTATTAGACAATTTAGTCCTGACATATGGCAGCGATGATAGCTCCACTGCCACCCCAAGATGTCCCTGTCACTCCCAGCGACTCTTTGCTTTACGTCGATGTCACGGTGAGTCGACAACATCATTACTCATAACATCACCACTGAAACACATGCCTAGTGCAGCACTATATCACTTCCATATTGATATGTCGGTTATAGTATAATACTCAGTGTACTGTATGAGAACATTATTTCATATAAACACGTCCACAGTTTCATATATCACTTTGATATTCACATGTCCACTTAATCACTAGACCACCTTCATATTGACACCCACTATATTGGTACACCACTTTCGTTTTTCACAAATCCACTGTGCCATAGAAAACATTTTTTTTCAGCTGATATGTGTGCACTGTGTTGATGTCACTGTTGTTCGAGTTGGTCCACTGTGTCGTTTCAAATCATTTTCATGTTGACCCGTCGCGGGCCGCTCGTTTCTGTCACCTCAGCTGCTGTCCCGTTGGATTTGCGCGGGACGTACTCGATGTCAAAGTTGCTCTTATGGCGCCCTTTCCCTCGGCTCCAGGCAAATAGAAGCAGGAAGCAGAAAATGACCACACCTAGGAAGGACAGGCAGCCCATGGCTGTAGATATAATGATAGTCTTTAAGTCTATGGGAACTGTCATGTTATACAGCACCGTCCCATTCCCCCAGGTGCTGTTGGAGTCTGTCAGATAGTTTGAGCTCCTGTTGCTATAGAGAGATCTGTCGCCAATGCCCAAGCTCTTCACAGCTAAAGAGGCCGACAGGCTAGCATTACCAGCAGCATTACTGGCAATGCACAAATACACCCCGCTGTCATGCAACTCTGCTGCCTTTATCTCCAGGGTGCCATCTGCTTGAACTTCCACCCTGCCACTGCTCTTGGCTGTGATGTAGCGTCTATGAGGTGTAACCCAGACCACGGAGGGACGAGGCGCCCCTTCTGCCATGCAGCTCAAGCGGGCGGGCTGCCCCTCGTCAGCCATCAGCAACTGTGTGGTGTTGGGTCTTATCCGCGGCTTGGTGCAGGTCATGTACCTGGAGACCAGAGGCTCCTTGAGGTCATGGAGAGGTTTCCCCAAGAGGCGCTCAGGGGAGCTACACTCTGGCTGGACATCTAGGAACTGCAGGGAGGGGGGCTTGTGGCCATTCAGCAGCCAAAGCAGACGGCAGTCGCACACCAACGGGTTACTGCCCAGATAAAGCCTCTGGAGTGTGTCGGGTGAAGCAAACACCCCCCTCTCCAGAGAGTCCAGGCGGTTCTGTGACACATCCAGTAGTTGCAAACCTTTGAGGCCCGCAAACGCAAAGGGCTCAATAGAAATCAACTGTGACCCTTGCAGCCGCAGTTCCAGTAGGTGCGGAAGTTGGCCCAGCTCTCCCTGCTGGATGTGCTGGATGCGGCAATAGGACAAGTTGAGATGCGTGAGGTAGGGCAAGTTGCGTAATGCTGGGCCGGGGAAGGCAGATAAGTTAGTATTGGTTATGAACAACATTGTGAGGTTGAGGCCGTGCAGTGAGAGGGGTGGCACTGTGTCCAGCCAGGGCCAGTAATCAATCTCTAGCCAGCGGAGGCGCGCTAGCCTCTTGAAGGAGTACGGCTTGAGAAAAGCAATGCTCAGGTAGCGCATGCGCAGTTCAACCAAGCTGTGCAGATGTGCCAGGGCATCGGTAGGGACCACGGTCAGGTTGGAACGTTCCAGGGTCAGACTACGGAGTCCGAGTAATCCTGTGAAGGCTCGCTGTGAGATGAAAACCAACTCGTTGTCACCCACCTCTAGAGAGGTCAGCCTGCGCAGATCTTGGAAGCCGTGATCCAGAAGAACCACCAGACGGTTGTGGCTGAGGTCGAGGAGGGTGAGGTTGGTCAGGCCTGACAGCACGCCAGCAGGGACCAGCTGAATTAAGTTGCTGCGGAAAGTGAGCGAGCGCAGGGCAAGCTGAGAGCGGAAGGAGCCTGGCTCTACCACGTTGATGAGGTTGTCGCTGAGATCCAGGTCCTCCAGCTGCTGGAAGGAAGAGAAGTTGTCCGGTGTGATGCTCCGTAGCTTGTTCTTGCTGAGGTCCAGGACGCGCGTCTCAATGGGGATACCTTCAGGGATGGTGGGCAGGCGCTTGCGGTGGCAACTCACTGACTTGCTCTGGGCAGAGCAGTCGCATCGGGCGGGGCAGCACAGCGCCGAGCTGGCCAGGATGAGCAGCAAGGCCCCGCCCAGAAAGAGGTGGCAGTGGTGCGGGGCTGGGTGCTGCATGACTCTTTTACCCACGTTGCCCTCCGTCATGGCACAGCTTCTTAACCATGCAGACCACCATCACGGTCAAGTCCTGCAAGACACAAAGTACAAACGAGGAGCAATGTGTTAGAATACTTAATATTTGCTCTAGTGAAATTGATCTTAATGGTGCTATATGGTGTTTTCCCCCTCTTGCTTCCTTATATTTCAGGCTTTCTTCACCTGTGTGCCCCCCTGCCTTTTTTTTTTACATCTCCATCCTTTTTCATCTTCTCTCTCCTTAACCTATTACCACTTTTCTCCCTTAATGAACTGTCCTTTTCCCTGGCAACGTGGCTACATTAGTAATAAAACCACAGCATGGCACAGCTCTGCAAGGGAGATATCAGCCACCGCAAAATGCGAACGTTCATCACAGTGTTAGCACAAAGGGTTGAAGGCTAACTGGGGTTGTTTTACGAGGACGGAAGAGGTTTCAGGCCCATGGCTAGGAATGACCCTTGTTAGACTGCAGTGGGGCTAAATGCCCAAGTGGATTTGTTGTTGTGTGTGCACCAGTGTGTGCACACATTTGCACGGGTAATAGTGTGGGTTTGTGGGAGGGAGTTATGGGAAGAAGAGATAAGGACAGGAAAGGGAGGGGTAGGATGGAAAACACCATGTTTTCTGAGAACCATACCGTTCCACAGCTTAGAAAGGAAGACACCTGACACCAACCACAGGTTGTTGATCTGACAGATGGTTATGTAGACAGAAAGGCTAACTATAATTGCCTCGTTATGAGTAGTATGTACATTTTCCTCATGGCTATCTTTGCCAATTAGCTATGCAACACTTAAAACCCACCTGTGAGCAGTGGGAATTGTAATGCATTATCATAAATACTGTGAGGAATGGAAATATGAAGGCATTCTTTAAAAAAAAGCTTTCTACTGGTTGCAGTGCGTTGTTAATCACTGCAGAACAAATGTAAAATCCTGCCAAGGTAAGCAGATGATGAACACATTGACAGACATATGCCATACTTTGATAATGAAGTGAGTGACATATTCAGTAAATAGCCTAGATAAGGCAAGAGCCATAGCGCACACTCTCTGTCTCTCTCTCTCTCTCTCTTACACAGCACTCACCCCTCCACCAGACTCAGCAGCTGCACTGTTTGCATCTCCACATCTCCCTCTTTCTCTCTATCTTTGGTTCTTCCTATCTCCATTCTCCTGTTCACGCATCTTCCGCCTGACTCCTTTTCTCTCCCCGGTCCTCACTGGCCTGGCAAAAACCCCAATCCGTTCATCATTCCCCGCAGGCTGGCTTTTTATCGATCGCAGCACAGACACATCAGATGCCAGGAATGTAGCCTTTAACGAAGAGCAGGCCGTTGCCACAGCAACTACAAACCCTCACTCCCATCCGCTTTATGTAGTCTGCCAATCAAATTAATGAAAAATAGCGAGGAAGGTGAATATTTTTTTATATTCCTTTGGTCCGCACATTGAGAGAACACATAAAATACCTTTCAGGAAATTCGGCTTCATTAGTGGAGCGCAGGCCGGTTTAAGGTGTTTCCAAGCTGTCATTCTGACTGCCTCGCTATTTGTCGGCCTGTCTTGTTGCCTATCCATCTGGTGTTCAGTTAAGTATCTCTGTCTGTCTATCTATCTTATTATCTGTCTACAAGCCTGCCTCTGTCTTTGTGTATTTATCAGTCTGCCTTTACCCGTCAGCCTCTGTTTCTCCCTGCTTGTCGGTTTAATAATTACAGTTGAGTTGCCTGTTGCTGCAATGTGTAGCCTGGTGGTGGTCTATCTGCGAATTGTGGGTCGGTCATCCCGGCTGCCAGAGAGGCAGAAGATGCAATACAGACTTTAAAAGCAATACAAACTCACATTAGAAACAGCTCATTGATTGTAGAAATCCAATTGTTGCACGTCTTGTTTTAAATTCTCTCCCTAGGTTAACATAAAAAGGAAGAACAAACCCAGCTACGCCTGGGTGCCAATGGAAGTTGTAAAAAGTGTCATTACCAATAAAGACATTTTTGGTACTCTGGCCTGTAAGAGGAGCTGAATTTGTTCTTCCCCTCCAGCTTTTTCTAGTTCATGTACCTTGGTTGTAAGGCGAGATAGCTACAGTTTTCTTTCTCTTGTCCCTAGTTTAACAAGCCAGTAAGAACTAGCAAGAATGACCACACAGAAAACGTTGATAGCATATTCTAAAGTGAGGAGACAGCAGGCTTTGACAGTGCAAGCATTTTGCTCGCATTTGCTCCTACTTTTTTTTCAAAGGACATATAATTTAGGAGCACTGGCATGAGTAGTCATTTTCCCCACCCAAAATTGAAACTCAGATTTTTAGATCGATGCACAACAAGCCTGTTAATGAATCTTTGGGTGGGCTCGATTTGGTAGCTCGGGCACGCTTTGTTTTTTAATATGGGTGGTCAAATAGCACCAAGCTCACACCGGTGCATATTCAGGTAGAAAATCGAACGCACATAATGAATAAAGCGAGAGATGTGAGGCATGAGTAAGCAGAAAACTTTTCTTAGCCTGACCAACTAGCTAGCACATTAACCAACGGTAGCAACTTGAAATCATCCACTACAAGACTCCGAGGAGGAACGTCCTCCGCGAGATATTAATCCAGCCTATGATAATGATGTTCGCTGTGCAGAGATGCTCGGACAAATTTCGAACAAGGAGTGTGAGATGGTCTACGTCCGTCTGCTCTATGATGGAAAAGCAAACCACTAGTTTTGGTTGGCTAGCAGCGTCTGCTAGAGTTGTCATGCACTTGGTCAGTGGCGTAGGTTTCGTTTGAATATTGGGGGGGGAGACACATTAAGCAGGGGGCGTCAAACACTTAATTTCCAGCATTCTGGTGAATTTTTATGCACCAAATTTGTGCCTTTTCTGCATCAATTTATGGTGGAAATGTCTTTATTTATATAAAGGAAAACACAAAATTCAGGCACCAGGTGACAATTCAAAATATAATGGAATATAATGCAGTAAGGCTGTCAGGCATTCTGTATTGCTTTCAAATATTTATTCTCCTGTAGATCAACTTTTATCATTTAATATTATCCCTGCTAAGTCAACACACATACTGTATAGGCATGATTTACTCTTCTGTCCTCTTTTGTTTGTGTCTTTCATGATTTTATTGGGGGGGACAAATGCACGGGGTCTAAATATTGAGGGGGACATATCCCCTGCGCCGCCTATGCACTGTTCTGGTGCATTGTTCTTTGTGACGGCTAAGCATCATAACCTCCACCAATGAAGTTGGAAGGAGGTTATGTTTTCACATGCCTGACGGATCAGCTGATTCGATTTTAGTGATGATACAGATCTGGGATTTCTGCCATTAGGCGATTCATGTTTTTTACCCCTAACTATTATGCTGCATTCAAGCGCATTCAAGTTGCATTCACATGCTATTTTCTTGGAAAATCAAACCCGGAAGACGAACGCGAAATAAACATAAACTGTTAAATTTACCATTTTCCCACATTTACTATAACATATATATATAGTCACAACCCTTCTCTGTATTCCGGTGAAACCCTTAAGCCCTACAAAAGTACCAACATTTCACTACAAGTTAAACCCTAGCCAAGGAAGAATTGACAACTGTAATAATAATGTCCATAATATGTTCTGTCTAAGTATAATATCTTGACTGTGTAGCCACTGATCTCCCCTAATAGCCACAGGGCATTGGTCACTTTACAAATGGAGAAATGATAGAATTTCTCCCTCCATTCTTGACACAGTTATTACAACCGATAGCACAACATATTACAGGCATGATAGTCAAACTAAACACACAACAGTCGGGTCCATTTGGTAGATTTGGAAAGTGACCTGAATTATGCTAAATGCTACGGAGGAAGTGCCATCTGCTGACCAGAAGAGGTAACTGCCACAGATATAAGGGAATAAAAGTTAATGAGCATCCGAAATGAATGGAAGTCAATGAAAATTGTACCCGAAGATGTCCTCGTTAGAACAAACCAACATAGAGAAGCTCACCACTTAGTAGCAAGGTTAAAAATGGGTTTATTGACATTTAAAGTTGCTGATGGCACGGATATGTGCTCTAGGGGTGTGAGTGGATGTGGAAACAAGCCCCTCCTAAAGGCCTATTTGTGTACAGACAGCGGGCCTGATCTGGCCTGACCTGGATGGCACACATACTGCTGTTAGCCACTTCTTAACTCCCTTTGAGCGCAGCCATATTTTTAGAAACACTCGGAGCCAACAGTGTCACGGGCAAGACAGAAAAAAAAAACATAACATACCCACAGAATTCTGGGTAAATGGTAATGGCGAGGGGGTCATTGAGAAGGGCATCCTACAGGGTTGAGCATTTTGGGATTTGGTTCTGAATTTGATTAGAGTCACAATGAAACTGTAGAAAATCTGACAGGCGAAAAGGAGCTGTGGGGAGACGCATGACTCATGGTGAGAGTGAGAGAGAGAGAGAGAGAGAGAGAGAGCGAGAGAGGGATAATAAGTGAGTGAAGCAGAGTAAAAGATAAACAGGAAATTTATGAAGGAACGAGGAATGTCGTGCTCGCTAGATTAGATAAAACCCTTGTTTGCATGTTGAGTTGACTGTTTCTAATGTGATTTTTTTTTTTTTTTTTACCGCAACGCTACAGAGACTGATTACAAACGCTTTCCCGGAGGTCTCCGTAACGCTCAAGCAATACTCCAAATTGTGCACGTGTCGTTTCGAATCTTTCGGGCCTGTCAAGTCGTGCTCATTTCCCTTCTAGACCAACTACTTTCCAAATCTACGCGTGGACCCATACAAGACACGGAGGGGGGACCTAATTGGTGCGCACCAATTAATGTTTAAAACTCTAAATTATTGATCTCCACATAATTATTTCTGAATTAATAATGAATTGTATTGACAGAGCTCGTGCCTGGGACTTTTCACTTGGCCTTCGGGTGTCTATTAAATCAGCGCTCTGTGCATGCCTCTTTGTGCCAGTATGAGGAGCACCATCTGCAGTGCTGTTAACTTATGAGCTAATGCTAATAGCGAGCTGTATTTTCAGTTGTGCCGCTATGCACCATGTTAGTGAAGATTATGAATCGTACTCATTATATTGAATTGTACGATAGAGCACTGAAGGCCATTTTTGAGGTTACACTGTGGACTGTAATCAAATTCGGTAATTACTTCTGACTGTGTATACATCTGCAGTACTCTTCCCACAGCCTTGCAACAAGACGCTTGTAATTAATTTACATTGCTGCAATTATCTTGTAACCAGCCATCTGCAAAGAAGCCATCGAAGTCACCCCCCCCCTCCAACATAAATCTTCTCATTCGGTTGACCCCCTGCCACAACTTCCGCAAAGAATTTTAATATAGTTAATAGTTGCTGGCTTAATTTTCTTCAAAACAAACTAGTTGTTTTTTTCACTTGTCACTTTTGATCACTGGAGTCATTTCGCTGGGTATTCATTCTGGACTTTTCCCTCGAAACGTGCAAACAAGGCCCGACTGCTCTGCTTTGTTCATCTCCTGATAAAATGGTGGCATGAATAATGGAATTATTTCACATGAGAGAGTTCACATGTAGGCGATTAGTGCCGCAGTGTGAGTAAGACCCATAACATATTCTGCATGATAACGTCTACTTGCATGGCTGACCTGCAAAGACACAGTCATCAACCTGGATACTGGTTGGACATGGTGGGGTTTTTTTGCATTCACCTATTAAGGCATTAACAATTCACAACAAATAATACTTAACAAGGCGGATGCAGGATTTTGTGGCATCCTGCACACCCCAGCTGACCACCCTGCAGAGTGCAAAATGTCAGCGGAGTTATCAGGAGGCTGTTGGGGAGCCGAATTGTGTTCTCCGCGGCTAATTAGCGGCTGTGCATTCAAACTTTGCCAATTAAACAGCTCCTTTCTGCACCGCTGGCCACGCTTCCCTCTGAAGCGCTTGCCTTGTTTGAGCCATCAACAGCCCATCCTGTCTTCCGCCATGCGGCTTGCTGTACATCTGCTGTGCTGCGGGGCTAACAAGGGGGCTGTTGCTTCACCCTGCAGCCTCTGGATTTAGACACGTCTTGGTTAACGCTTCCCCCTGTGCTCGTTCACACCGATAGAAAGTGGGTACTTCGACGCAGCGTTTTCCAGGAGCAAAAAGCAATCGGCACTCCGGGCTCATCATCTCGTGCTGTATTCCCACACACCTGCATGGAAGGCTGTAGTCATCTCTCTAATTGTGTTCTGTATATCACTATTCATACTAGATGATCCTTTTTATATTCTACCTCAGCACTACTCCCGTTGAAGGACAGTCACATTGTGTAAAATGCGCGCTTCAAAAGATGCTGTTTCTTCATTTCAATGCCCGCTTAGGTTTCCAGCAAAAAAAAAAGAATACTCTGATTTTCCACGACGCGTCGACCAGCATTACGTTTCCCAACCAGTCTTGGCAAGTGTTTCGTGGAATTTCTTTCTCACCCCCGCTCTCTTGTTGTCGCTTATAAATCAAAGTGCTACTTGAAGGACACTCACCATATTAGGTTTCCGTCTTATTTTGGTCTCAGGAGGTAGAACTCATCCATTTTTCATGGTATATACCGCCACTGATTCATGGGCCCCCCTCTTTTCCCATTCACCAAAGGAAGATACGTTTTTAAAATATTACATCTGCTCTTTCAATGTGTTTCAATATTGCATTTAATACCAAGTTTTACCAGTTCTGTATGGGTACCACTACTAAATGCTAGGGTTAGAATTCATTTAAAGCGAGTAAAATCCTAACAAGCATATTAAAAAAAGACCAAAACTACCTACAAAACTAACTTTTTCAAATTTATTTTAGGACCTTGAGGAAAAAACCCAAACAATGTAACATGATTTTCTTTTTTTTTCTCCAAAAGGTGGTGGCACCCCAGTGGCTGCCTTTGAAGCTTTTTGTCAGTCTCCATTTCAGATGGCACAAAACCACAATGGGGGGGGAGGGGGGGGGGGCGTCATCACTCGAAAAGGTCAAGTGTTAACTTACATCTGTTGTCTACCTCTAAAAATAAGAGTAAAAAAAGAGCCCATTTGACGTGTTGTTGTCAACATTTTTATGTTTGCCACAAAACTCGAGGGAGGCATTTGTACTGTCCTTGTAGGGGCCTGTTGCAATTATGTGGTGCCCATATCGATCCGGAGTATTGACTAAAGTCAGCCCTGCATTTTAAGATTCAACAGAGGCTTCCTGGGATTTCAGAGGAAATAAGAACAATGAAAACTACTCCCATTGTAAAAATAGCGATGAACCTCATAAATAAGAGGTTTTTATTTACTAAAATCAACCATGTGTTCCCTTTGCGTTGCCATCAGGAAGGACTGATTCTTTGATAAGAATCAATGAGTGCGGTTACCTTCGGTGTCAAATATATTAATAAATCTTTAATAAATATTTAAAAAGTCTGAAACTTGGGAAGAAGATGCCAAAGGGTGAGTGAATGATGTGAATATTATTTGTAGTTTTCACCTGATAAATGTGGAGGCTTATGAAAGATGCTAAAAAATGTATGTACTGTCAATTTTTAAATGTACAAAAAAGGGTTTTTAAATTTTGAAATTCTCCTCTGACGTTGACTCTTTTATTATGTAATAATGTTGTGATGTGTTTAATGAAAATATTGTAATAATTCATTCTAATAAATCAAAAATGTTGCTTTTAACTTAGGGGTTTGCCTCATCTATTAAAGGGGATATTGTGTATATACTGTGTATTTAAAATGTTTGTCCGAAATAAAATGGCTTTGAAACAGATTTTCAGAAAATTCAGTTTGTCTTATTGCTGGACTAGGCTTTGATAAAATTGCAAGATAACAAAACGTTTAATCTAAGTAAATGTTTGAAAAGTCAAAGTCATTTTCACTTTTCAGAACAGAACTACTGAGAGTGGCTACGCTAGGCATCCATCGTCATGACTACTACTGCTCTGCTCTCATATTCACACTTCTATGCTTGTACTGCTCCACTTACAACCCATGACAATGTGGGTGATGATTTCTCTGTATTCAACACATTTCCAGTAACTTATTAGCAATTATTAATAACAAGAATCTGAAAGAAGCTTGAACGTCGGTGGATCCCCGGAGCTTCTCGTTTATGAGACAGATCTTTGAACTCCTATGAACGTACGTGTGCCAAAGCAGCAGCATGTTCTCGCTACTATTTCAACTGAGGAAATAGCAGCTTAAAGGCAGAGACAATGTCAGCAACTAACAAATTAAAATAACAACATAAACACTTGTTTGCATGTGTTGAGAAAGTCATTCTTTAAATACTGATTGTGAATACAGACTGAAACCACCCCCCCCCCCCCCCCCCGTTTTGTTCTTCTTTTTTTTAATATTTGATCTTATTTTGGAAGATCAGATTAAAACAACATAATACTGACTCACAGTCTAATATCTGACCTATATACTAATTTTCTCAACCTCTCCCCGTTTTGAAAATGAGGAGGGGTGGGGGGTTCCCTCTGTGAAAAAAAAAAAAAATCAATTCCAGCCTGAAATGACTTTCCCAAATGTGACTTACTTTGACAAACTCCTCTCAAAGGCTTTTAAACATAAAAGCCCCCAGAGGCATAATGTCTGTCCGCCTGAAGAACGAAATGTAGTGTTTCCACTCTGTTGTAAATTAGTATGTAGTATCAAAATGTAATATACTCTACTAAACTAAATAAAATGACTTTTTATATTCATATACTTTTTATATGTTTTATTCTACCCCATTTTTTTAGTACCCAGAATACAGTTGGCCAGCTGATAATATCGGCGGTGCTGATATCTTGGTGTGTTGGCAGTCTCAACCTGCTCCCTCAACCTGCTATCTGTTTCCTGAAGAGCCGGTTAGTCGTCGTCATCGCTCCTCTCATCCGGCCCGCGGCGAGGGATTAGCTAGTCCTCACTGGCACTGAATAAAATAGGGGGGATTAGCGCTTTCCGCTGTCGCCGAATCATTCTGACGGATTAGCAATCTCCGCTGCCACTCAGGAGAATTCACTCCGGTTTTAGAGTGAATTCAAGTCGGCCTAACAGCCAAGGTGACATTGGAGCGAAAGAGGGGCACGGGGTGTGGATTTTTGCCGAACAGTCCCGAAAAGCTTGGAGAACGTCCCCGCCGCTGCCCTTTTTAGTGGAGGTCGTTTCCTGTTCTTCCTACGCGTCAAAAATTCTTTTTACTCTTTGAAAATTTGAGTTTTGGTCTCAGGTAATTCCATCTGTGAGATTTACGACACTTGTTAAGTATTATTATGCTATATTTGCAGAGGCAATAAATACGATTTTTACTGCTCCATAGCGCACAATGACCATATTGTGATATATCTGTAGTGGTTTTGATAGAGTTGTTGATCCGTAACAATGACTCAACGATTACTTCACCAGCTGCTGAGATTTCTGCCTTTCGAAACTCACTTTCTGTACTCTATCCAGGAACTAGAACTCCTCCTCAAGACCCTCCCAATTCCTACCGGCCACCGACAGAGGCCCATAAAGGTAAAAGATCATCTAATGCCCCTTTAAATACAATATCTCAAGCCACAGCAGTTATTATTTCCTATCCCTGCAGTAAAAATCACCGATTTCAGTACATCTCAAATTTCTCGCAACAATCCAGGCAGAGCCCCGAGGCCCAGCCCAGCTCTTCTCCTGTGCTTTGTTTACACCAGAACGCAGAGCTTCCTATTAAATGTAACAGCATCAAATTAGTGTGTGAGCTTGGTGAACGCTTGCAAGATATTACCTGTCTTTTACACCTGCTACATAATTGGCCGACTGCAGGTACAGCAGAGACGGGGCAAGTATGAACCGGTGGCACGCTCACTGAAAGGCATTGGGAATAGGACACGTGCATCCAAAACACTCTGCACAGTCTTGACATCCAGTTACTTATTTTTCTTATTTTCCCATCACCTGGTTCACACTGCCTCTCCAGGACGGGGAACATTTCTCAGTTTTGGAATAGAAAGAAGTTCCACGGTGCGTTTAATGTCGTCGTCTAACCGGTTGTTAGCCTAAAATGCACATCCTCTGGGGGAATGAACTTTGAAAGACTATCCAGGCCTGCGCCTCGGTTTCGGTATGCTAGGTGAAGCCGTACAATTTTTGTGATTAGTTAAGTGTTTTTTTGTGCGACAGCTAAGCCGTCTCAGCATTATGAGCCAAGCGGACCGGACCGTTCGGGAAAAAAAACAAGCACATGCCAGGAAATTGACGCGGGGAAGCTGAGGATAAAGGGCCCGCGCGGAAAAGAGTGTGTCTTCCAGAGGACGGAGATCTATTGGTGGCAGGCGGCCAGTGCCAATCATCGGCATCTCATTACTTTCCTATAAATAAAAACACAGAGGAGGAAAGCGACTGGTTACAACTGCTCTGATCCCTGTATGTGAATCTATTTTTAAGTAATACTTCTTCAACTCCAATTCAGACTGTAAAGTTACGCTGGTTTGAGCCGTTCCATTCAGACTTGGGACTACTCAGTGTGTGCACTGATGGTTTTCGGGCGTGCCTTCGCTTGCACACAGGTTTATTCAAAACCTTCCCACCGGCATGGTGCAGAATCAGGCCGTGGACTCTTCACCTTTTCTTTCTGAGGCGTCGCCTTTAAATACCACGTGCCTTTAATTCAGTTTCGCTCAGCAGCGCAAAGATGGAATTGGAAACTTGGCCTTGGGACGTGAATTGGATTAAAAAGATGAACATATAAACATAAAAAATATCAAAAGATGAGTTTCTTTCTCTGCATTGCATTAACACATAAGACTTGTCACATCTGCATGACGAACCAACTGAATGTTCATGCATCGCTGTCTTTTCCTGCTCGATGCCGGCTTGTGAGATTTGGCCCTGCAAATCATTTTTGTCCGAAAGATGCCGCTAGCTCGGCGGATGGAGAGGCCCTGTATCCACGCTGGAACAGCAGGATGCACTCAGAACATTTGAACAGTTTCTTGGCACCCTCTGTGCCCTGGTTGTGCCACATATTTGAATGATCCCTTAAAAAAACTCCAGCACATAAATAGCAGGATGCATCATTGCAGAGAGCTGGCTGGCAGATTGCTTTAAATACCATTCTAATCTGTTAGAGATCAATCAACAGCGTGTAGCCTAATTCATTTCCTGCAGGGTTTTTTTTGTGACTCCGCAGTTCATATGGTGAGTAACTGAGCAAACCATGACTCAGGAGTGGAACTATCTGTTTTATAAGTTTACTCATTTTACGTGTATGCATTTTGTTATGCTAAATCCTATCATTTTCTGCAGTCTGCACTCTCCGTCAATTAAAGTAAGTCTATCAACAGAGCCAGGAGTGTATGGAGGAGCTCTAATGAGACTAGAGGGTACCTTTTCACCCTAGATCCCCTTCACGCCTGGCATTAAAATGCGTCATGTGTCTGGATTGGGACGTAGATTTGATTTAGCTGGATTACATTTACACCAGGCATTAAAATGAGCCCAGCATGCACCGTCAGGTTTCTCTTTCCGACACTAATATTTGCATCCTTCAAAACTGACAGCGAGCGCCTCGTCTCGCCGGTTCCCCCCTGCCCGCCACCGTCCTGATCATTGATTATTGACAAGTCTGAGTTGTATGTGTGCTTCCTGGCTGGATCCGCGCATTTATGCTCATTGTTGTTTGTGTAGCTGCTTGAAGACGCAATCGAATTTTACACTTTGCTGTTAATGTGGCCGGATGCGTCCCTGACCACCTCCGGAGCCGGTTCAGGTGATCGGATGCATCTTGGGTGAATTCACGCCTGGACCTGATGCTTTCTTTTTCTGCTATTCAATTACAATCCGATCACCCAGAAGCCATATTAATGTCGGGTGGACGTGTGGTCATGGTATCATTTCATGAAACAGTGCATTCACAGGTGAATCTTAGTGGAATTGCCCCGTTTCTGACGCCACCAACCACAGAATGACAGTACTGGCTATGTAGTGTCAATCCCACAGGAGGTTTTTCGAAGATTAGGGAAATGCAACACATTCGGGACGTCCCCCCCATCAAACCCTGTCCCTGCCCCAACAGCAGCTCTCCGTTCGCTCCATCACACCAAAAGTGCGATAATCGCGGAGAGCTCGGAAATGTTTGTCCTGCTAGAACTCCCAGACACTCGGTGCTTTTATTGCACTTCTCTTCAGTCAAACATTTGTTTACTCCTGTCTTTTTCTGAAATCCGAGAATGTTCAACATCAGAGCAAATGCATTTGTTTGGCATACAAACAGAAATGCCAGACGCAACCAAATTTGCAGGGCTCTCGTTAAAGCCGCACCAGGCGAGGTTTTTATGTAAGCTACACCTGTCTTTATGAGCCTACATCGCAAAGTGGGGCTGCTGTTTGGAGCCGCCGACGTGTGAAGTTGCCCAGCGCAGATTTACCTTCATCATTTTTTCCACCTTTATAAAGATCTCAGTTGCTGTTGGTGTGGAGCTGCAAATATCCCTGCAAATTAGTGACCCGAGCTAGGCCTGAAGTTGTTGTTTGTTTCTTCACATTCAGCGGTTTGCACGCCGCCTGTGGCTCAGCTACTCGGCGTGGACACAGACAAAAGGACACGGCCGTTGTGTGGCATGTGGCGGTGACACCGGCGTCCTACAAAGCCAGTGAAGCTGCAGCTTTGGTTGTCAACCGGCCACACGGCCCCCGGCAAGGACTGTGCTCTCAGAGGACAGAGGGCCGATCGGGAGCCCTGGGATCCACAGAGCAGGACAGCTTAGTGGCCACGGGGCTCCGCCGCTGTAAAGCCCACACAAACACACACACACACACACACACACACACAGGCCCTGTGCTGTATGAATGCTTTAATGGCCTTTCCGTACGGAGGAACGCTTTATAATGATGACAGGGCGGGAGCACTAAGACTCCCGCTCGCTGGATGAATTGTATTGACAGTGTAGTTACTCCGGTACAGTGAGTGTTCCCTGGGAGCCCGGTGCTGCCTGTTCTGTTTTCACCCCGAGCAAAACAGCCTGCCCGGGCCCCGCACTGTAATATGTCGAGATTTATGTGCGCTCTTATTGAGCACTCTAACAGTGCAATCCTGTATCCTGTCACGGGGAGGAATAAAGCCATATTGACCACCTCGGATTTGAGTGGCATTTATTCTGAAAGACTCAACAGCAGGACTCATGTTCCTGGCGTCGCTCATGACAGACAATCACAAGCAAAATTCGTGCGTGCCTTTCATTTGGTGTCATTCGTTTTACCACAGTTGGGCTAATAAACCTGTATATGTAACCTCGCGGATATATTCCGGCCGCTACGTATATTTAACTTTTATTTTGTCAGTATCAGAGTAATACAAATGTAATGTTGCACGCTCACGGACTGCTGTCTGATAGCAATGCTGTCTAATTTGTCTTTCTTTCACTTGCACATTACGCTCCAAAGCCAAAATATCATATTCATGTCACATTCTCCCATTTGCCGACCACCAACTCTCACTTTCCCCGTGATTTCATTTTCTCCATCAGGTCTACTTTAATTTGCTTCATTTAAGCATTTTAAATGACATCCCAAAATGCCCCCCCCACTGCCCTACCCCCCCTTGGCCTTTGTCGTCATTTACTCAATCGCAATTCAGTCCGTATGCTGCTTTTGTGATGAAACGTTTTAATAAACCGCTCAGTTTTTTTTAAATTCATATCACTCGCACCATCTGTAATCAACTGAATTTATTTACCTCTTCTTTCTGTGTTTTTATCATTTTCATGTGTAAAGTCGCAGTAGCTGGAGGGACGTAGCGGGAGGGAGGTTGAGGGAGCTAATGATAGAATATGGGCCACATTCAGGCAGGATTCCTTGAGCTGCGGGGTTACAACCCTTACAGCTGAAATAAATACCAAAATGGGAAAAAAAGGGGGGGGTGGGAGGACCAGCATGCACTCCTGACATTCTGATATCAAATCTGGCTCTTGGTTTACGTCACGTGTAATTCCTCTCCTCTCCCATCTTCTTTCCTGTCAATGTCTCTCCTCCTCAAAACATCACATAGAGGCACAATCAGTCATTTATGGACTAATGGATATAAATTTGAGCTATCTTAAAGAGTTTGACTTATAACTATGTATACTTGGAACTCAAAGTATAATGTATTTAACTCCGGTGTAATGCATTACGCATGGAAACAACTGTTTTATAGCCCAAACACACATAAGAAAACCCTGTGACCCCGAAACGTCAATGGAAGGATTCCATGCTGCTCTATGGGTGGAGAGAAATTCTGCAACCCTCGAGGCTGATGAAACCCTTTCAAAAACCCCTTTGGATGAGCTTAAAATGCATGAACACAAGGCTGTTTTTTCTTTCTTTCTGCAGGATTTTCACCCAACAGCAGCATATACACTGTAAAGCTCTCGGTTAGCTGTCACACACTGTCAGCCCTTGTATAAAAAGCTCAGACAACAGAGCTTAAGAGTGGAAAGAAATACCCCAACATACATTAATTCACTGTTTTAGAGGACGGCAACAGAAGGCACAACGCAGCCAGATTGGGGGTTTTAAGTAATCTGTGAAACCACAGAAACGGGAGGGCGAGGAATGACCGGTGGGAACTTTTTCTACGCAGCGGCGCCAGGGGGAAGGGAAAACCGAAATCCCATCGTGCTGAAAGCCATCCCCCAGTTTTACCGCCGTCCCTTAACTCTAAATCAGTGTGTCCTCCAGAGACCTGCCTTGTTGCTTAATTTTCTTGTTTTCCAATGGGAGGGATGTGTTATTGCGCGGTCTTGACATCATCGGGAGCTGAGCGTGTTTATATACTGAAAAATATTTTGACTTTTAGCACCTCAGAGGTGTTTGCAGTAGAGCCACGAGTAGCGCTTCCCCCTGGTATGTGCTGGATGCTGCTTGATAAAAAAGAAAAAAAAGAAGGTGCTCACGGGACACAGGGCCTAATTTGACTTGCATTAACACACAGCCTTACTGGTTATAAATGTAATGTAGCTGCAAGGGGTCAGGGCTAAATACAACAGATATACCAGCGTGGGCACTAAGGTATTAAAGGTGCCATGTTTATGATTTTAACAACCAATAAATCATTATCACATTCATTTTGTGACATCAGTATAATCACCGTAAACACTTTGGCAGCCTCTACGGTGCATTTTACAGCGTCGGATTTGGTCTGAAATCTGCTGGATTGCTTTATGGCGCAAAACAGGAAGAGGGCACTGTGAAGGAGTGAAAAGCAGATGGAAAAATCACTTCCAGTGGCCAAGTAGCAACGTCCTCTTTCGCGACAGGAAGCACAGGAAAATGTGTTAATTTTGAGAAACACGCTAGCAACATCACTGGTGCGACACAGAAGCTACCAGTCGTCTCGTCTGTTTCCGGTAATTACGCCGAGGTATCACAATTAATTTGACAATGATGCGTTGCTGTTGAAAAGAAGCTACATGATGTTTCCCCTCCTCCTCTATAAGCACCGCGACAGCCCACCTGAGGCTCAACCGGCTCCAGCCCTGCTTTGGATTCCTGCTCAGTTGTGCTCTTGGCAGCGAGCGGCTTCATGAATGTATTCCGTGTGCATGTGGTTGTGTGTGTGTGTGTGTGTACATATCAGGGTGAGACCGCTGTGTCGGCTTGCTGATTTGCCTTGCCGGATGTGGTCCAGGCAGCGTGATCCACCTCTGATATGATGGACATGAGGCAGTTTGATTGATTACATATTTGTTGTAGAATTGACCAATAATATACTGGTTGTCTATGGGACGCCCTTAACCTGGATTGATTGAGTCTAATGTGACATTTTAATTGGATTTCACACAAGTATGCAGGAATATATTATCATTATCATTATCATTATCATTATCATTATCATTATCATTGTCATTATTATCATCATCCTGGGTGGAGAGTTTTACTGTCCCACTTCTCTAACCAAGGCTACACCTGCTCCCTGTATTTTGGGGGAACACTGAACACTTAATAAATGAAAAAGATATTGAATATTAGTACAAAATATTGGTGTCAAGTATCAGTATCAGCCTTCAAAATCCCATATCAGTCGAACCCTAGTGTGTACTTAAATGAGCACGAAAGAGAAAGAGCGAGACATTGCGTGTTTGCTTGGGGGGGGGGGAGGCAACATACCCGAGTAAAAAATAGCCTCTTTGAGTGTTCAAGCATAATTCCGCTCTTGTGAATTTCCCACGCACCGCCGTTAGATCTGATTCAAGTGCCGCAGACAGGGGGACCTTGAGTTTGTTGAAAGTGACGCCCACAGAAAGCTCCATCTGCAATGCTAATCAAACCCTCGGCAAAGGGCCCCACAGGGCAGCCTCGTCTTCCCTGTCAAAACTACAAACCCCAGTCTCCAGTAACAACCAGGCACTCCCCGGCCTGCTGCATCGCTGATGCGTCGCGGGGCCTACATCTGGAAAAAGCTTCTGCTGCGCTGCTACTTTCACCGCATCCATATTCAGAATGCGACCGTGGAGACTGTGAGAGAGAGAGACGATGCTTTCACAGTTATCGCTGACAGAGTGTACAGTGAGGTTTCTATCCCACGGTGATGCGTGTATGAAGTTTCTCTCCTATGCTGCTGCTTCAATCTACTGTATTTACGTGCTGCGGCTTCCACGCCCCAAGACAAATGTCCCTGCAGTGACAAAAAGTTGATCTTATTTTTTGGAATTTGATGTGTTTTTGGGACTCCCATCTATCTGCCACTTGAGTTGTGAAAAGAAATCCCTCAATTGAAGTTAAAACATGAAAATCACTAAACTCATCCAGTTTTCGCATGGTGACATGGTGACTTCACTTCTGCGAAGACGTATGCTGCATTCATGTCATACGGGAAAGACGGTAGATACGAGCGCCCTACTTAAAAATGCTGCTCACGTCTGCTTTCAGGTGGTAAATACTACCTGTTAACTCAGGGTTTGGCAATGGAGCCCAATTTCCTGATATCTGATACTGAAATATCTGTAGTTTAGTGAGCAGAATGATTCAAAGAAAACAAATACAAATGATGTTCATCACATCATTTTGTCATTTTCTGGTCTTAAGGCTGCCATATGCATATGCGTATTAAAATACCAATAAATAAATATATTACATTTTTTTATATTTTACATTTTTAGTCTGTGTCTATATCTATGACCCTGTGTGTTCATGTCTAAATGTCCCTGTTTGCCTGAAATTGGCTTATCAGTAATATTGGGTACATGTTTGGGCCGTGTACCATTTACTGTGGGTGTGTCGTATGGCCAGTGGTGAGCTGGGTTGTTATCAAGGTGAGGCTAGCAGCCACAGCACAGGGAAGTCACAGCAACAACAACGGTGGCAAGCAGTAAAAAAACCCTCAAGTACAGCGAAGCTGAAGGTGCAGCAGAAAAGACGCGTTCAAGAACACTGGTGAACATCATTGTTGCTTTTCGCCATCTGCAGGAGACGAAAGGGCTGTTTGTGTACTGCTAGACATGTTGGATGCTAGCCGGTTTGCTAGATTATCCCACACGGTTCATCTGACAGACATCAAGATGAGTGACAGGTGTTGGGAGTGATCTTGACCAACTGAGAGGGGGAGGAAGGGCGGGACGAGCATTAAACATTGCTGCCTCAAGGCGAAAAATTAAATAACGTAGCTTTAAAATGCCACAATTGGACACAACCACTTGCTGGATTTTTGCATTTGCTCGTTGGCATGGCAACGTTTGGTCTGGCAGCTGATCGGGAGAAACCGAAGTCTACAGGATACTTTTGATTCTCGTCAGGCTTCAAACGAGCACAAGCATGAGAACAACTCATAGCTACTCCCAATCGCTGGAGGGGATGGCGTGCGAAAGCTTGAGTAAAAAATACAGTATGTTTGAGGGGAGGGAGAGAGAAAATAAAACAACAGAAGCAGAGGAAACAATCCTCCCCTCCCCTCTTCCCTCCATTATCTCATTCCCATCCCCCTCTCACCCTTAACGAGGGATAGTTTTCTCCTCGCCTCTCATCTCTCTCCTCCCCTCCGCTCCTCTCCATCTCAAGGGACCAAACACACCCCTGACAGGTTGCCATGGAAACGCCTCTCACACTCTCTCTCTCGCTCTCTCTCACACACACACACACACACACACACACACACACACACACACACACACACAAACTGACTCTCTGTCTCTTACAGCGGTAACGCCTCTATCCTCTCTCTCTCTTTCTCTCTCCTCCATTAGCATCCCTCTTCCTTGAAGGCAGCAGGGGCGTCGGTTCACGAAACCCCGAGGTATGGCGAAGATATAATTTGCCACAAAAAAGCTTACCAAAACCTGCTTATATACACTCCATTTCTGTGGACAAGATATTAGAATTTGGTTTGGTGTGGTAAATTATCAGACATAGGTCACCAAACTGAATATTAGTCCTGAATGCTCCCTTTAATTTTTAGATATGGCTTCCAAATAGATGTCTGGCAAACTTTTTCCTGTCTATCATAATGATTCAAACTGCAAGATCAAATATGGCCGCACTTAGGCATGAGGCAAGTGCCACATCTTGCCATATCCAATTAGACAGACAGACAGACAGGCAGACAGACAGGAAGACAGACAGTATCTACGTCCCTTGGCTGTAGCATGGCTCATTCATAATTCAGCTCTATTTCTCATATTTAAGGTCAAGAGAGGAGCGTGGAAAGTAAGGGGGTTTTGCCGAGCACTCATCCACATGAAAGGAGACCCCCGCCCCTCCACCAAAGGCTTTTAGGGATTTGTGTCCACTTTGGTGGAAACAAAAAAAAAAAAAAAGGCTCTTCTTCTACTGCAGGGGCCACTTTGACTCACAGCATCAGCATCAGCATCATCCACCAACTTCATCCACCGCACGTCTCATCCCTGCCGTGCGACTCATGGAAGGCTCTCACAGTACAGTAGGAGGTGTGTTGGCGCTGGGGGCGGGGGTGGAGGGGGGGGGGGGTCATCTGGCATCACCGTGTCATCTAGTCTAGAGGTGCAATCTATTTACTGTCCATCAATTAGCTTCGACGAAAACTCCATTCAAGCTCTCATCCCCAGACTCATCATCATCAGGTCTGCTCAGCGCCCCCCCACCCCCACCCCACCACCACAACGCCGTTTCACACATTTTAATCATTATTATTTTTAACTGCCATTCTTTCCACTGACTCCATGGATCATGCCTCTTTTCATCCCCGTGAAAAGTGTCGTCATCCACCCAAAGCCATCACACACAATGTGGCAGCCACATTCCGAGTCCTTCCACATTCACACCAAACTCATTCTCGGCGTTTATCCTCATTGATTATTATGGACCTCATGGGGACCTCATCAAGTCTTTTTTCTTTTTTTTTTTTTAATTTCCCGCATCCTCGCAGAATCCTCCCAGCTCATTGCCAGATAGGGACTACGCCTATATGTCTGCGATGGAGACTGATGAAACCAAGTGTCAATCTCTTTTCCTGTGAGTTTATTGCGAGTTAACAAGTCAGTCGCGCTGGGGGAAGAAAAAAAGATTTCCCTTAATGTTGGCAACGGATTGAGATCCGACGGAGCTCAGCATCCCACTAACGGCAACAGTGCTGCAGCTACATTCAATGCACAGTGTCAAGTGAGTCTTACCTTTTACCTGCTCCTCCACATGCCAAAATCCATGCTCGATCTTTACATCACTGAGCGGGTGTCCAACCAAGCACACGCGCACTCCAACAAACACACGCGCACACACTCGCACTTGACTGTGACCGCCGGTTCAATCCTCCCTCTTCAGTTGGTCTCAGTCCACTTTGTCCTCCATGGAAAAACAATAATAAGAAAATCCCGTTTTTTTTTCTTTAGCTCGGTTTGTCTCTGGTTACCGGGCAACTCATCCTTTCCTGATGGTGGCACAGGCTCCTGTCGGTTTAACGAGGCACCGCTGAAGCGCTGGATGACGGTGGATAGAGAGAGGTAGGAGGAAAAAGAGAGAAAGAGAGCGAGAGAGAGCTGCGTCAAGCCAGCCACATACAGCCAGAATGAGACGATTTTGCCTTCAAAATAAAAGCGTTAAAATAAAATAATTATGATAAAAAAATAATAATACAAACAAATAAATATAAATAAAAAGTAAAAATTAATAATAAAATTAATAAATTAAGAAAAAAAAAGTGAAAAGTGGTTCATGACACTGACACATGACACATGACATATGTCCAACTAAACCAGCATCAAAACTAAGTTTTCTATACTGATAATTTGCACTGAAGCTGCCAATAGCTGATATTTTGTGTGTATATTTAATTATCTTAAATTTGGCCAAGAAATCCCCAAAAATCCAAGTACAGACATTCAGCATTTTGTTTGTTTGTCAGGGTGGAAAGGCCTCTGAAACAATATTTGGACCATCATGGGAGACTAAAACTTTACACTCAAATCAATAACTCTTGCCTTTACCCGCTTATTCCTATTCCGGGTCATGGGTGGGTGGAGTCCAGCATAAGGTGGGTGGAGGGGAGGTCAGTTGCCTGGACACTGGACATGTCGCCAGACAGATAGACAGACAATCATATTCATATTCACACCTATGGACAATTTAGAGTCTCCAGTCCACCAGACTTGACTAGACTCTCTGGACTGTGGGAGTCATTATATTTACGTGGGTTTCCAACATTGGTGCAGGCCACCGTATCAACATTTATTCAACGTCACAATGTTTGCTGGGTATTCATGCATACTTGTGTGGAATATCATAATCGAACCTGCACCTCCATTGGGAGAAGAGAAACCTTGGCACCTGGACCACTCTGCCAGTCTGACTAACTAATGTGTTTGGGAAAAATAAATGCAACAAGAAACAAGAATATAGTGTCACCTTTCCCTATGCCTTTTTGGACACTGATGTGGACTAAAGTGGACTTAAACATATCCTTCCCCTTCCCTGTTGTCTTGATGTTGGAGTCTTTGTGAGTTTTGAAAGTCGAACATAGTGGAGGCTTATTCTGGCAGATTTAAAACAGCTTGGATTTTCATTTACTATAGAATCCACCTTAAATAATTCTTCATGTATGTACTTTATGTAGTATAGGGTGAACCCATCAACAGTTAACTCTACCTTTTTATCTACCTTTTTATGTGCAGGAATAGAGTTGACAGACAGCGTTAATTCTTCATGACAGAAATTCATAGGAAAAATCATAGTAGTAGTAGTATCAAACTGATGTGATATACTGTATATATAAAGATATGGTTTATTTAAGGTCTGCTTTTTTTGATAAAGCATAAATTAATGTTTTTCTATTTTTATTTATCTATTTGGTTGTTTGCCTCATGATGATCATTAACTGGGAGTCATATTTTACACACCTTTTTATTTACCACTACACACAGTTCATTGCATCATAATTAATGATTGATTATTATTTATATTGGTGGTTGTTATGACCATACAATGATCAGTGACTGGAAGTCATAGTTTACACACGTTACCACATTAGTTATCACTGGTATTGCTCCAAAAAACATTTTAAAGTGGAATACCAGTGACAGTTAGAGTTTCAGCCCATTTACTACCATCTACATCTAGTTTACATTCCCCCAATAATTTTGTAATGCAGAGATTATATTTTTTAACATTTACTCTTTTTTCCAACATTTGTCAAACCTAGTTTTACAGTGTCAAACCTAGCTTGACATAAACTGCTGTCCCGACTAACAAAGACGCCTCAAATGAGAAGACATGGATGTGACAATAAAGTTTGTAAGGCGACATGGTTTGAGGGATTATTTCCTGGTGGAGACTTCCACTTCTTCCTGTGGGTGTCAGGTGATTGACAGGAAGTAGAGCACAACGAAATAACGATAAAACAGAGAAACTTTGACAAAACCAAATGAAGTATTCATGTTTCCCGTCTGTGGAAGTTCTTCATACTGTACAAAAATGTATGGCATTAGGAAAACAAGCCTTGATATCTGCAACTACGCTGACTATGTGCAGACACCACCAGGAATACTGGAAATCATTATCCTTTAACGAGCCGTCATCAATGAGGCTTTTACTTTGAAGGTTTCCACCAGAAGTCCTACTTTATATTCTGGCAAGCTTGACGCTGGTGAGAGAGGCTGTGGATTGATGGTGGGGATCCAGTCTCCCCCAGTTAATCAGCCTCTCTCTGCCATCACCTGTGAATCGCATCTCCCCCAGCCCAACCTGAGCAGTCAGCATGGGGTGGAGAAAAGAGCCGAGCGCCTGGAGGATCTCTTTTGTTTCTCCCTCCACTCCCCCGTTCTCCAGCTCTACTTTCTTTTTACCCCACTATCTATGACTTTGCCTCTGTCTTTTATCCAATATCAGCTTTTATCCAATTTCTTTCTCACCCCGGTCTTCGTCTTAATAATACACACCATTTTCCTCTCATCTTACCCTTTTTTAATCTTCTGTGATACGCTCTCCCCCTTGTAACCAAATCACAGGCAATGCGAGGCTCACATCACGTGGCGCAATGAAGATGTGTGGTGTGTGTGTGTGTGTGAAGGTGTGTGTTTTCTTGCCCTTTTGAAGGCCAAATAAACTCACATAGATCATAAAATCCTCCAGGACTTGGATTTAATTTAGGGTAAGGGTTACGGTTAAGCGTGTAGTGGTGAATCTTAAAGGTAAAATCCACCAAAAACACTTCAACACTGTTAAAAAAAGTTGTCGGTGATGTACCTCCGTTATTGTATTCTCACTCTCTCTGCTCTTACAATGCTATTTCTCTCTCCACACACCCACAGCTGAATGCAACAAATTCAGGCACGTTCTCTCTGGGGTCAAAGGCATTCTGGGAAATGTAGGTGATCACTAACTGAAGTAGAAGTACATGACACCAAAAAAGGTCAATTACACTCTACAGCGCTGTGGTTTTCCTGTGAGGTTAGGGTTAGGGAATGGCAGGTCCTCACAAGGATAGCGATGCAAACGTGTGTGTGTGTGTGTGTGTGTGTGTTTGTCTCTCGAGGGTTGGGGGGGGGGGCAGGAATATTGATTCTGCCGGCTTCATTAGCATGTACCTGTAGGGCTTCCGTCTCTCTGGGGTTCTGGCTAGACAACCTAACGCTCAGTTTCTCCCCACGGTGAAAGACCGGCTTGGTACTTCCCTCCTGTGCTAGCTGACACTTTGGACTGAGAGGGAGACGGAAATAGAAGCAGCGAAGACGCAACCAGAGATCAAAGAGGAAATAGGCTCTCAGCTCTGCCACGCATGACACCCATGCTGCTTTATAAGAAGAAAGACAGCACAATGTGTATTAAGCGTGTATAATTCACTACACTGATATAAAAATCAAATATTTCTTTATTTTCCTTTGTCCTTTTTTCTTGAATTTGACTGATTCAACTTGAAACTTCTCAATTAAAAAACTCAATCACATGAAATTCAACTGAGACGTGAATCATCCCATTCTATCCCAAATCAGGGAGAAAATGAACGTTTCATTGTTCTGCTGTTCATCCTCAAAAATGATTTGTCACTGGCAGCGGCATTCTGGTTTCGTCTCACATCCAAATGACAAGCTGATCTACAAAACAAATACAGAAAAGATTAAGGAATAAAAAAAAGCTCCGTGAGATGAGCTTCTAGAGGCCTAGAGCCTGAACCTCCGTCCTCAACAACAGGACGACATGGCGGGGGGGACCTCTTTTCCTTTTATAATCTTCTGTGATCTGCTCGCCCCCTGTAACCAAATCACAGGAGGTACCAGGCTCCCAACATGGGGCACAATAAAGATCAGCAGTGTGTATAAGTGTGTATGTTTCTTTCCTCTATCCTTATGAGGACCAAATGCAGAGGATAGAAAGATGAGGAAAATCCTCCCAAGTGAGGACGTTTTGCCGGATCTGGCTTAGTTTATTTGTCTCTAGTGAAAATGTCACTTTAAACTTTGCACTTCAAAGGGGCCATTACTGTTCCCTGTGTGTCCTTTCTGTTTGGACGTGAGAATAGAGCGGATGAGGGTACTGCTTTGGGGGAATCGCTCAGCTCGTAAATTTTACACACACCGAAATGGAGTCGTAAGGACTTATTTGTTTTTAACACCTTGGCTCTGGACTGGACTTCAGGGTTAGGGTTTGGAAAAGACTTTGGCAAAGAAGCTGGAAATATTTCTATTTACCTGGGCTTGGTGTACAACTACGAGCCTTATAGGCATATAGAAAGTGGTGAAGGATGTTGGACGGTGGAGAAAATGGTTCGCCTGGCACATGAGAATTCAGGCAGAGTATTAACCACTACATCACTGGTCATATGCCCCGTAACCTCCACCAGCACCAATATTTCAGAACATTTCAAAAAAAGTTTTTTTTTAAAAACAGAATAGCAAGAAGTTGATCAATAGGAGAGAAACAGGTATGGCAGAAAAGTATAAGTAAGATGGAGTGAGTTAATTTAGCAAACAATATGGAATGTCCCCAAGCCCTCAAACTCAACAGAAACTCCACGGAAACCGAGCTGTTTTAAGTGCCCGGGTACATTTAGGAATGCACAGACAGATGTTAGGGTTTAATGAGAGCAATTAGACTTGGAAACTTCCCTACTGCAAACATGCTATAGTGTGTACTTGACCTATTCTCTATTCATCACTGTGCCCTGAGTATTGTTTCAACTGCACTATTACAACTCCAGGTAAAATGATGTACAATTTATGCCTCAAAGGAGCACTTGAACAAGAAATACAAAAACCCCAAAAAGCTGATGTATTGTGCACATGATCTCACACATCCTAAATCTGTTTACAGTCTTGCACAAATTCACTTGTTTGGGCGTTATTGAGAGATAAAAAAAACTCGACAAAGTATTATGAGCTGCGTTCATGACAAGTTGCTCTGGGCTGGGAGTTGCAGGAGCTGAATAGTTGGAGAATGCATCGGTTGGTGAACGCAAGCCAAGCGTTCAAAGGCAGCATCAGAGGACGGCGCAACAGAAAACAAGCGGTGATGAAATACAATCGCAGTCAAACAGATTTTAACGTCATACTCGCTGAAACCTCTTTTGGAGTCATTGTGTCTTTCTTTCTTCTTAAAAAAAAATTAACATAAAATAAAAATGTATTTTATCCAAATAAGCTGTTTCAAGAAAGTAGGAGAAGGTTTAATATCAGCTAGACTGAAACAGACAAAAAGGAACACTGTTAGTCTGTTATTGAATCTATGTAGCCAGATAACATATTCAATTATTTCAGCCTGATGGAAATTCAGCATTTAGATGCTAATAAAACGATATTTGATGCTAATAAATGAACGCAATTCAAAAACATTGGCATTATGAGCACAGATTGCATCCATTTAAATTCATTCATTTAATTCATTTTAGCTCTATTTGGGTTTATTTCACAAATGGTAATAGTTCATTTAATGCAATTCCATAAATGATACTTTAAGTTGGAGATAGTTAATCCAATTTAATGGAAATTTGTCATGCAGTTCAAATGCATAAACCTTACAAAATAGGCCAAAATAATATTTTGGAGTGCAGAACTAAAGTTGCCTCAAGTCTTGAAAGGATATTGTTGGGAAAAAAATCAATTTAAAGAGAGTAAATGAAGAATCAATCACACTGATTGTGTTACATATTATGGATGAAGTGCCTCTTTAAATGAATACAAATCTTCTTTCTTTTTTCAAATCAAGACAAAATAAAAATACTGTGAAGTAATATCTACATAAAGAAGTACTGCAGTAATAGGGGCCCTGTGTAGCTCAATAGGTAGAACATGGTTATGGGGTCCTACTGGGGTCACCCATACTAAATATGCATGCATTCATGTTAATATATAACACTTTGGCAACAGCACCCATCAAGTGGCATATGGTCGTCAGGCAGAAAACAAGTATCTGCATAAAAAACGCCTTGTAGGAATGAGGAAAAGTCACGCTCTCCAATATGCCTGTGTCCAAAAATTGTACAATGGGTCCCTAGCAGGTCCCAAGGCCACGAAACCCATTCAGCTCATAAATGACCACATAACACCTTCGATTAAATTAAGAGAATGGAAAAACACCGAAATAGCAGCTCTGTGTATTTTTCTGTGGCGGCAGCGATAATGTTGATGGAGTCAGCAGCCTAGAGGTAAGATAAACTTGGTGGAGAAAATATATGAGAAAGGCTTTCCTCTGCCTTGACAACTACCACTGAGGGGCCCTTGAGCAAGGAACTGAACAACCCCAAACTGCTCCAGCGGAGCTGCACAGTGGACGACACAGTGTGGCTGTATCCATCAAACAGGAAGTACTACAACTCCACCGCCAAGGACAAGTATTTAGGGGAGAGAGACTTTCTTTGTGCTTTTCATAGATGAAACTGCTTGATTATTTAAAGTCAGAGGTTTTGGTTGCATCATTTCTTAAGGAAGGAGGGTTTTTTTTTTACTTTACCTTAAGTCAACATTTCATTAATTAATAACTGTATCTGTGTGACCTGTCAAACTCATTTGTCACAGATGAATGGCAATGAATAGGGGCTTCTTTTTTCATGCTGATTTAATTCACAGTGCTGATTATTTTCACAGTGAACCCCGCCTGTTGTGATGTCCATATCCTTTGAATGGTAGATGAATAGGGAGCTCTAATTAATGAGGAGTCTCGTTGACTGAATATCTTTAAGCTCTATTGCCCAAGTGCTCAAACACATTGACTGGCCCGCTTGTTTTAGGAGAGATAGCTTTCGGTTCTTTCACAGAAGTAAATCATTACGTTAATTAACACAATGCATACTAAGTGCAAATCCTTTCAATTAGCCAAGGGAAAGAGAAAAAAAGAGCAAACTGGTTTGAAGCACTGATTTAAGGGGAAATAAGTACGATATTTTCCTGCCCCATAGCACAAAACGACCATGCATAATATATCTGTGCGGGTTGTTGATCAATGCCAATGATCAAGTGTTAACATTTCTGGCTTTCAAAACTCACTTTCTGGCCCATACTGACATCACAGATTAATGATAACAGCGTGAGAGTATCTGAGGGTGGAATTTTCCTTTAATGCCCCTTTAAATTAAACTCACTGTAAACTTGAAAATCCAGTCTGCAGTACCAGCTACAGAACCTCGCTCCTCAGGGCTGGTTTTTGTCAAGTGCCAAGCAGAGACATTTGGTATGACACATCTGAAGATTGAACCGCTCATTGTCTGTCTAGATGGCCAAGCAAAACAGCTGTTTGGGCTGGAATTCTGAATATTTAATACTACTATGAATGTAATAACCTTTGTTTCAAGGGGAAATGGAGTAACAAAGTACTTAACAAGAAAAGAAAATGGAGCAATAAATATAAACATGAACAATAAATGAAGAGCAAAAAAAGAATGGGATACCTAAAAGCAAATAAATAGAAAATAAATAAATAATAAAATGTGTTTTATAGTATTTTATAGGAGGAAGCTCCATCAGCCTTATTCTTCAGCCTGGGCTGTAGGTCTGACCGAAGACCTCATACAGGGTAAAAGCTCCGAGACATAGCCTGGCGTTAGTCCAAGATGTGTTGATCAATAAAATGTTGAAACCAACCCTGCGCTCCACTGGCAGCCAATGAAGTGCAGCCCAATTGGGGGATAATATGCTATTTCTTCTTAGTTGCTGTCAGGCGTCTGTGGCTGCAGCGCTGCAATTTGGATAGACTCCGGCTGGTTAAGGCAGGTGCACGGGGAGTTACATGGGAATTTATCTGTAAAGGATCAATACTGAAAATCCATAATGTAAAAAAACCCTCCGCATTCTCTAATGACTTTAAGCCATTTAATACACTGCATGTTTGCATTCTGCATGGTGGTATGTGTGGTGATGGCACCTTGTGGGATCTGTTGTGTGTTGTGTTGCATGTGTCCAGGCTTTTGATGTAATCCCACACGCCCACGAACCCACCAAGCCGGCTAACTGCTCTCCGATTACTCTGCCCATTCATTTAATCCGGGTTAACAGATCCCGCCATTGATCCTTACACTAGAGCGGGAGGAATGAAAGCCTAAAGACTAGACCCTGGGGAACTCCGTCAGCCACCCTACATACAACACACGTCAGATAGAACGGCAAGCTGATAAAGCGCCAGGCTCCGCAAATGACTGTGTCTGGGATCACTTACATGTTCTAATGTTCCTCATTAAGGCTGCTGGCAACGTACACCAAACATAGCACGCCCGTCTTTGATCTTAAATCACTAATCCCAGTTCTAACAGGGCCGCTGCTTCTATATGTTCTGCACAAGACAGAGAAACAGAAGCATTGAGAAAAGACATCACACAAAACAAACACAAAGACATTTAGATTGTAATTCCCTCCTTCCTCTCCAAAGACATGTACATAATATTTTTTTTTTTTGCCTAAGTGGGTCTGTTTTCTGATTTGCCACTGGGTAGGAAATAAACAGACAGCCAGAGAAGGCAGCAGTTTGATCCAGACGAGGCCGAGCCATAAGATGAAAGAGCCTGCAGGCCGCAGAGTTTAAGGTGTAGACAAATCCAGCCTTGGATCGGCTAATAATATCACAATCGCCTTCTTTGAAATCATGCTTGACCTTTAAATGGGTGTTGCGGCTTCCTCCCGTGGAAAGTGACAGACAAGATTGAAATCATCACCCGTTAAAACCCTGCCTGGGGCCACAGAATGAACGGGGGTAAGATGGAACAGCTTCAACGCAATGAGCGGCAAAAATATTTGGGGTTTATTTTGTTTTTCGTCTCCATTTTGTATCTTCCTGTGCCCGGCGATACCCTTTTGTTTCGATCGGATAACCTGCTTTGATCAGTCGTCTCACGTCGGAGGGTTTGGGATCTTGGTATGATTGGGAAGCGAGGTGGCCCTGAGGTTACAGAGGCGTCTGGGGACCGAAAGGTTGCGCTCAGTTCCATTCCCCGCGTGAACTGCCTTCATCGTTGCCAATGGTTAGTCTCTGACCCCATTCGCCTTGGGGTTTGAACGTCTGCGCAGAGAATAGGAGGTTGGGCGATAGGACAATTCAATATTGACGGGCTACGGAAAAAGAAAACAGTTAAATCTGCACTGAGAGGTAGAATTGAATGGGGCCGCAAACAGGCCTGATGTTTCGGCCGCAAGCCTTCCTCAGAACCTACGGGTAATGGTTTGGCAAAACACATAATAGACATAGATCACAAGAAACAAGACTGTGAGAGCTGTTCATTGAGGCCTTTGGGTTCAACAGTGCCCAGAGTGTAAATCCAAAAGGCCGCTCTTTGGTGTTTCTGGATAATATTGCCTCCTCTGGGTGGAGTGGAGACTCTCAATGCCCCAAATCCTGAGCCATGATTGGCCTTTACACAGTGGTGAGGAATTGCATAGTCCATATTTTTTGTGCTCTGCAATTCTTGTTTTAAGGGACCGTTTTTGTCTGGCCAATGTATACCCAGCCACAGGGACAGTTCAACACATGGGTAGTGCTGCAACTGATGAATTGCTTGATACTGTATTGTTTTCCACAATGGGGATGGTAGAGGACTTCTGTGTCTCTGGAGTTGGAATAACGGTTGCCACAGCGATAGAAACCACAGGGGGGACCAGGGAGTGGGAGGTTTTGGTGTGTGGGAGGTTGGTTTTCTTAAAAGAGCCTAAAAATACATATTAATAACTAAAATGACATTATACATTTACTATTATATATTAGTTTGTATTGGCTCAGTTTGAAAAATGTCCTTGTTCGTTAACGAAGTAGGTCTGCAGACATACGTGTTGTTTGTTCTGAAGTTTAAAGACTGAAAGTGATCAAGCTTTCTGGCTTCTAAAAATGCTATGTTATTCCTGTGAGACTAGATAGATTAGTCTCAATTTGAGTTTGTGAACAAGTCTCACCATAGCTTGGAAGTTTAAGACGTCAGAAAGATGTTATAAATCATTTGTAGTGCAACTGATGACAAGATTAGAGGACAAAACCTCATAATCTCTTTTATTTTATTGCGATTGAAATATATTGTAAATGAGTTTAATATGTTAATAATAATAAACAGTGTGTGTATATGTGATAAAGTGTGCTTGAGGAGTTGCGTGGTTCAGTCTTCAGCTATGTCTGTCCATAAAACGTCATCTCAGACACCACCAGTCTGTATTCATTATTCTGTATTCAAGTTTATTAATTTTGACTAAACTTGGGACGGATGATGCATTTTGTCACTGCATTCTTGCATTTGAAAACAAGGCCTGATGGGGAAATAATTAAAATGTCAAAATTTGAACGGTCATAACCATGGTTGGGTACTAATGGAGTACTTGTAATGGTCCTGCCATGTGGGGAATATAAAAACAAAACAAAAAAAACCCTATATTGTCATGTTACATAAAACAATAATGTATTCTGAATACAGATACTTGCGAAAAATAAGACGATTACTTCTGGGAATACTTTTAATGTGAAAGCAAGAAACTCAGAAGGCCATTCGAAACAGTGGCTTCATAAAATGTGGAAATAACCTGAAATAAACTTAAACCTTACATGAGGGCCATTAGCTTGCCTATAAAGGGTTATCACCTAATGAAAATCAGCTATGTCAATAAATCTCGAGGCACCTGGTTGTAGATGATGCAGTTGCTCTGCTGGCGAGCACAACGAATGCCAAGGCTGTAATCTGTGATGCCATTTGTGAAGTTCAAGTGACATTTCTAAAGCTGCTCTAGCAATAATGGATTGAAGGCTAAATTTGTAAAGGCTGACAGTACCCTGGGTAACCTTCTCTTTTAAAATTCTTTTTATTGACATTTGAAGGGTTCCCAGGCTGACTTCCGGGATAACATTTTCTAGCTTGAAAGTATTAACTGCTAACCTGAAATGAAGCAAAGGCTCAAACATTTACTTGGGCCCTTAAAGGCAGCCCTGTCGGTCAAACAGAACAACTCTGTGTGTCTTGATGACTTTCCTAGATTGCAAAGCTTGGGTTTTCTGGTTTCATGAAGTGTATGCGTGTGTGGGTGTGTTTATTGCTGACAGATACAAATCTTTTAGAAAACTGAATATATCCTGAAGTTTTCAAAATAAATTCTAACAAAAAACAAAAACCTGAATATAACCTTTCAAATTCTAGACATTTAGAGAGACGTGGCTAATATAGAATGAAGGATGTTTTCTGTCCCCTAAGGAGAGAGAGCTTTATTTTTGTCTAAGGCGAGTGGGCGGTCCTGTCACCTTTAGGATTCTTATTCAGACAGTGGGAAAGAAATGACACAAAGCAGAGGAAGCTCTGTCGGGATTCAACTAACCACGCACAGAAAACTACTGGGTGGTTCTTGTCGTTTAGGTTCGGAGGTTTAAAATGAGCTGAGGAAAAGTCAGCTCAAGTCACAAAAACTTTATTCAAAAGAATCTCATTTGCGTTGTTTTTCATTGTAAGGCAGATAAAAACTCAAGTCACTAATTAATTGATACCCTGCAGTGCAGCATCACTGCGAGTCGAATATCAAATCATCGCTAACAAGGAATGTACAAATTACTGGTTGCAAAAAAAAGGTATTCCACAACATTACAGCTATTATTCAATTGCAAAACCAATGCTTTAATTATATTAACACTTAAATGAATATTTGAGTCGTGAAATACTCAAAAGGTTGAAAAGGTGGATTACGTGCACTGGTTCAAGGCCATACGCATAAAACAAAAGGGCTTAAAATCTAACAATATGCAGGCAAATTAATATAATAAATTAAAAGGGGTTTAATGTCATTAAGGTTTACAGCAAACCAATGGTGCTGTAGAAAAGGGAAGCATTGCATTTCACACTTCCCTGCCATTTAAAAAAAGAAAAAAAAAAAAAAAAAAAAAAAAATCAACATATAATTTTCTATAGCAGAGCATGCAGCACACTTTTCCTCATCTGCTATTAAAAACTGTCATTGTTAGTGTTTTGTAAGTTGCCTGTTCATCCAGTTTGAGTGGATGTTCCTGTGGTTGAAGTCCCGGACAGGTTATTGTGACATTTGGCATGTCGTCTTGAATTGGGTTCATTCCAGATTGCATGATGCACAGTCTTTGCGGCAAAGTAAACATACGCACCAACAACAAATAAGAGACGAGAAAGTGGACGAGGCACACGGGGCACTTTTTTCTTTTTCTTTTCACACAACAAATTTGTTCTTGGTGGTCGAGCCGCTTTTGGTAGCTGTGTCTGCGTGGGATTGGTAGCCAATAGTCATCTTCATAGGGATCCCCAAGCGCTCCTTGTAAACTCTCCTGTTGACACACAAAAATGACACCCCGAGGGGAAAAGAGCATGATATTACCCGTTTTTGTACAACTGTATTCAGGTTCCTCAGACTGACACTGAAGAACTGCCTCACCCTATGTGCGTTATAGCGTCCCGATTCTCATAGTCCGATGTCCAGACGGCTATTTTATCTCCTTTTGTGCGGATGTTGACCACGGCTCCGCAGACCTCGTCGCTGTGCTCATCAAAGGCCTCTCCAACTAAGCACAGGAGCTGGTGACGTGATGGGGCAGAAAAAGAATAAAAACTCTTGTCATAACTTGAAGAGTCACACCTTGAAGAGTGTCTTTGCAATGTAACTGCAAATCCAAACATTGGCTAGGTCTTGGACATTGTTAGTTCTGTCACCCAGATCACTGTGGATTAAAAAGATTATTTTGATTGCATTAACCTGGGACCAGAGTAGTGTGCAACCACCCGCGTCAATACTTTTGCCAGGTTTAACAAGCAGACATCAACATTTTTAAGGTATTCTGCCATCTTTTTATACATTTTACACTTTTAGTAGGATCGTTTCAGGATGCATTACTAAGTTGCACATTAAAAATGACCTATGTGGGGAAACAAAATATAAAACAAATTGCCTAAATGTTATTGAGCCTCAGCAAGCCTTGTTTAGACCTGTGGTACAAAACTAGGTCCTGTTTGGTAACTAGAAACAGCTAGCTAGATAGCACGCTTTCAATAGCTGTCAACTGACTGTGTTACCACCATATCGGCACACCTGTTGCTCCAGGCATTAGCAGATTTGTCTTGCATGTAACGGAAAATCTGTCTGCTCTGTTAGTTACAAGTATTTCACTTTTTCTCAACACAGAGCAGTACCTTGTTTCTTCATCACCTGCTGTGTCATGTCGCACCCCCCATCCCTATTATGATTTTATCAAGCAGAGGGATGACAAGAACATTGAACATCAGCGCTATCTGGTTTTCCCTGATCCTCCACACAGCAGTGCACACAGGGTGCTGGAGTTCCCCCAGTTTTTGAAGGTAAGAGAGGATGCAATCACCCATTTTGGGGAAAAGGTAATAGAAGAGTGCAATTAATTCCTGCAGACAGTGCGTACTAAGTAACATTATAAGTATATAAAGGTAAGTTATAGATACGTACACTATATGGCCAAAAGTCAGTGGACACCCCTACTAATTATTGAGTTCAGGTGTTTCAGCCACCCTGTTTTTCAGGGTTTGGGCTTGGCCCTTTAGTTCCAGTGAAGAGTAATCTAAATGCTACACAGACACACTCGATGGTCAGGTGTCCAGACTTTAGGCCATATAGTGTAATATTACTTTTGATTAACAAGCCCGACTGTGTAGGATTCAATGAACAGCAAAGTTACCGTTTCCAGCCAGAATCGGTCCAGGTCTAATCTTCTTTGTTGCTTGTTCAGTGTGATCAGCCAGCGTCCGCCGCGCTTGTTCCTCTCATCCTCCCACATGGGCTCAATACCATCCTGGAACAACAGTTGAGATAATCATAATATGACAGGACCAAAGCTTAGCTTCATTAATACATTTGCTGTGAGATGTCCATCTCTGCCAAACATTATAATGCTATTGATTTTTATATAAATTAAAAAAAAAAGGCACAATGATCTCAGTAAGTTACACAAAGTATAGTGATGAAACCCATTTGACTAGTCATATTTCATCACTGCTTCTTTGTTATTTTTACCTGCTCAAATACTGTGTAATTAGCTGCTGCTGTTCACCTTCCAATCATTCAACAGGCAAACTCCCACCCACACTTTTATCAGAACCATAGGTTATGAACTGAGCTCTGATGTCTGCTGAGGTCTCTGAGTTTGAGTTCAACCAGAGAGAAAACTACGCTCACTTCCGTCGGTACTTAAATGTCAACGATACGGTCTGATATTTTGGTTTTTGAAATAGGCTTATTTGACTGTGTTTTCGTGATGCAATATTTGGTTCATTGGTAAGCTATTGATAGCGTAGTGCAAATAAAAGTCAAATGTTTTCGATGGAATTTGGCCCGTCTTTTTCCATATTAGTTGTACAATTAACATCTGCTCCCATTTTTTCCTAAAATGGTCAAATTATTTTACCATGAAGCAATTAATTAGCACCCTTTCTATAATACATCTGACATCTGTCTTGACAGCTGAATGGTCAAATGCATCTGGTATGCAGTACCCTTCCCATTATAACTTTATTTTCCAGTCTGTGTTGCCATGCTGTTGAACTAGGCTCATTGCTCCCATGCAACTTTGCTGCAGTCGTTCTGGTTTTGCACATGCGGAATGTGACAGTGTCTGATGCTGCTTTCTAGCTAATTAGCTAAAATGAATAGAATGCAGCTCCTCTTGGAGAACAATAGACAAAGCTCTCATATTAAAAACAAACGCATTGCGGCTGCAGTAGCCTTCATCAAGTTTACAGGATTTTATGTATAAGCAGCATTAAATGTATAAAACGGTATCCGAAATGACCACCTCAGGGCCCATAGACCAATCAGATAGCAATACTTTAAACCCCTTAGGCATCCCTATGGCACCTCCTGCACCAGGTGATATTATGTTTGTAAAATGTGGAAATCTGAACATGGAGTGAAACGAAAAATATTTACCTCACCACCAGAGAAGATACTGATATGCAAAAGTTACAAAATGCAGGTTTAAACTAAACTCTTACGTGCATTTAAAAAAACCAAAAAACTATTATGTGTTGACAACAGACAAATAATACACAAACTAGGGCTTACACTGATCTACAAGGATGAACAATGGCAGAAAGAGACAAGCACATACGTAGGCAGAGCAACAACAAAGAGAAACAGACAGAAATGACAGATAGATAGGAAAGGGTGGATACAGTTAAACAACATGATAAATAGACAGATGCATTATACATAGAGATGTGTGGTGAATGATGGTCGCTGGGAAGCAGCTGCGTGGGATGAGCTTGGGTATACAAGTATTTCTATGGATTGATATTCGTGGCAGCAGTATTAGTAGAAACAAGAGGACAGCCACGTGTTGTTCATGAGTAGAAAAGAAAGAAAGATGAATGAGTAGGCAGACAGACAGATGACAGACAGACAGATAGATAAGAGGGGGGAACAAAGAGGCAGAAACAAAGACCACTAAATCACTACAATAATAATGATGATGGCAACAAGAGCAATAATTATCATCATTGCCACTACCATAGATAATAAGCAAAGAGAAATACAAATAATGTGTGTTATGGAAAATAATAATGTATGTGTGTGTTTTAAGTATAGTCACAGGCAGTGGAAAACTACTGAGATAAGAGGAATGTGTGTGTGTGTGTGTTCTTTACTCCTTGACCTAGGAAATCTCAAGGATGAGCAGGTCTTGGTGTCAAAAGGATTGTGCACGATTGTTTAACTAACCTTCGATCAGACCAGATAGGAGAGGAAAACACATGTATACATTAAGAGATATCATACTGACTTCATCATATTAACATAGTGACATGGAGTTTGTACCTGCATGATTGTCATAGAAAGACCCCATGACTGAAGGAGATTTGCATCATCCCATTACATCGGTCACGTGTATAAATGTATCTGCTCAACTGAATTCCTCAGCTCATTCTGCATACACCTCGGTGTGTGTAGTCTCAGCTCTGCTTGCAAGCATTAAAGGCCTAAGAGACGTAGGTCTCTGATAAACATTGTGCTTTATTGAGCTGCTCTCACCAGCTAGACAAAGTGCAATTGACTTCAATTGCCACGACATGTGCAAATAATGTGCCATACATATTGTTTTTTGTATGAACTCATTTGTGTTGTGCATGTGTGTGAGTGAGTGCATGCGCTGACTTGTTTGTGTTTGTTGTGGCACTAGCTTACCGGCACCTTATGTGCAATTTAACTCGGCATTTATTGCATATTTCCCCCCAAGAGGCACAGAATTCAAACTTACCTTAAAAAGGGAGTAATCACATCCTGACATGAGGTTGCTTGACAACTGGATATGGTTGTAGAGACTGAAATGAAGAGAGCGCTGCATTAACAAAACGTGCTCATTCATTGCTAGTGTTGGTAATGACATTTTACTGCATCACTCGTGCCATGTCATTTGAGATAAAAGAAAACATCAAGAGATTTATTGATCCTTACGCCCAGAAATCTTCAACAGTGTCAAATTTTGAGATGAGTCGTAGGTTGGCTTGCCATGTTTTGCTCTTGTCATTCTTAAAGAACCAGAGAGACCATCTGTTGGGTGAAACAGAAAAGGGATTTGCATCAAGTTAACAAGAGCCCAATTAAACACACGGTGAACAAAAGTTAAAAAAAAAAAAAAAAAAGCCTTAGAGGACCAAATGAGCAATGTATGGATGCAGCTGGGGGCAGTTGAACTTTTTAGTAAATCACTCTTGCGGTCCAATTCATTTAGGTGCAAAAATAATTACAGTCATAATTGAAAGTTTGTGAAGACCTTGTGATCCGTGGACATTCATATCATATAGGAGACATTCACTCCAAGTCTGCTGCTAAAGGAGGAGCCACAAGTTAGTGAGTGAAGGAGTTCACATACTGTTGCACACAGGGATGTCTGAGTTTTTGTTGAATGAACTGACATATTTGTACATTATCTTTATTTCAGGATATCTTTATTAAAATTTGATGTTTAGATGAGAATTTTATAAGGTCATTCCTCTATATCAAATAATGATCATCTGTAGAGTTCACAAACTTGCAAGCATGACTGTAAAATTTAACAGTGTGGCATTTGAAACTATGATTAAGTCATTCAAGCAGCTAGCCTGTCAATGGTGGAGGGGCAGAAAAAGAACCAGGGATTTGCACATCGAATAAGCTGATCGATAGGTTTTGTTATTTATATTTTCCTTGATTCCCTTCAACTGCATTGTATATGCATAATATAATGTTGTGGCAGCAGGGTGGGGTTTGAACGTTGGCTGGAAGTGGAGAGTCAGGAGAGGCTCTGCTGCTACAGCAGACACAGCTGCAATGAGTTAGTGATTACTCAGGCATATATGCTTTCTCTTGCAGTGAGGCTGGAGAGAATGACGTCAATCTCGACTTCTCACTGGAAAGACAATGAACAATAGTTGCTTTTTGTAATAGTCATTTTGAATTGTGTAGGTGGCCTGGACAAATAGACCAAGTCAGGTCTGTGTAGCGGATAGTGCAAATAAAGATGTTGTGTGTGTCCAGAATCCATCCATTCCACTCCTACAAACACTGGTTACAAATGGCTATGTCTGTTCGCTTTTGGTTTGATAATATAAAAACTGCACGTGGAAAGGAACAAGCGGGTAAAGAAAATAAATGAATAACTTATAGAACTGGGCTAATGTTGTTTGGCCTGTACAACAAACCTGTTGTAAGCAAACCCTTTCAAATCATGAGTTCAATTCAAATGCCTTGGTAATCTTCTGATTTCATGATGCCAGTGCCCTGGGCAGCATCGCAGCCCCACAGCATTATGGAACCTCCACTGTATTTGACTGTATTCGTCGTCTGTAAACAAAGTGCTGACCTGCAGTAGCTGAAGTAGTGGTTTCTGGTGTAAACACATACCAACAACAGTCATAGTGCCCAACCTTTAACTAGTTGGCAATGCCATGAGATTATTACCTGGTGGAACCTCCTTTAGCAGCAATAACCTGAAACAAATGTTTCCTTTTTGAGTTCTTACAGAACTGTTTCATTGATATTTTTGGGATGCCTTGCATGAACAGCTTCAAGTCATGCCACAACATTTCAATAAGGTTACAGTCAGGCCTCTGACTTGGCCATTGGCCAAAATGTGTATTTTGTTGTGTTTAGGGTCATTGTCATGCTGCATGACCCAACCTCTGTTAAGCTTCAGATCACAGCCCTTAACCCTGATATAGGCCTGTAGAATTTCCTGATACAATTTGCAATTCATTGATCCCTCAATGATTGAAGCCTTCCAGGCCCTGAGGCAGCAAAGGAGCCAAAAACCATGATGCTCCCTCCACCATGCTTCACAGTTGGGATGAGGTTTTGCTCTTGGTATGAAGTGTTTTTCCTCCTCCAAACATAGCATTGTGCCCAAAAAGTTCAATTTTTGTTTCATCTGTCCATAGAACCTTGTTCCAGTACATTTGTGGAACATCTAAGTGGTCTTTGGCAAACCTGAGACGAGCAGCAATGTTTTTGTGGAGAGCAGTGGTTTCCTCATTGGTATCCTCTCATTAACACCACTAGTGTGAACCTTCTTCTTCTCTTCCTGTCACCTCCTTGACCATTATGCTGCATGCTCTTGCTGTGATCTTTGCTGGATCAGTCTGACTGTAGACTGATGGAAGTCTTTGGAAATGCTTTTATAGCCTTATGAGCCTCAACAACTCTTCTCTGGAGGTCCTCTGAAATTTCTTTTGACCGGGGCATATTCCACTTCAACAGATCTCTTTTTTTGGAGCGCAGACTCTGTTGGTAACCAACCTTTGTGGGGGTTTTATGACAGGACACCTAACTTTTTCCAGCTCCAGGATGTTAATGTTTGAACAATATGTCCAGTAAAAACATGTAAGAGTACATTTTTGTGTGTTATTTGTTAAATCACATTGTGTTTATCTATTGTTATGACTTATTTGACCATATTTTAGGAGCCACTTATGCAGGAAATTCAAAAAGCGTCACACAATTTTCTTGAAACTGTACCCACCATCTTCTTTTAAAATTTTTCTTTTAGCGGCTTTTGAGAATGGATAAAAGTAGGGTTCTGCTCAGGGCCGTCTCATTCCAGAGCCACTAGGCCTTTGCTCCCCCCTTGTGGATAAGTGGTTTATAACCTCACACAGGGCTCTAGGAAGCCGGTAAACATGTGTGTACTCTGTAAGCAGAGAGCTTGTGTATGTTGTTGAGATTGTGTTAGCATGAACTATGTACCAGTCCTTAGGTTTACTTTACTTTAATACCGGAAAGGATGCTACCTGATTTGCCATTTTGAACTTAAAATTAGATTTTTATATAATTTGACATGTCTGTCTGCTTGGTCACAAAAGTAGCACATTATTGAAATCAAACTTTAGTACATGGTTTTTGGTGCTATTGGGTGAAGGCGATTCCACTGCCTCAGAGAGTGACATTTTGACATTCTACGCAAGTCATTCTTTATTGACTTGAATTTGGATAATGCTTTCTCAAGGCATTAGCAAGGGAAGCTCAAAATGACATGTGTTCTATTGTTTGCCCAAGTCACATGTGTGTTTTGAATACCTACTGTACCCACAAAAGGCAGAATCCCAGACCCTAACCTGTTCTGGAGGGGGTGCTTGATATAAGCCTCTGGGCTCACAATCTCTTGTCCAGTCTCCTCAGTTCCATCTTCATCACATTGGGGTGGACTCGGGTTGATTTCCTAAAAAAAGCAACAGGGTAGGGGTGGAATTGGTACATAATAAATTGAAAAGTAAGCTTTTAGGATTCCATCTCTAGCAATGCTTTTCACTAACTATCCTGTCAGATGTATTGACTACCTCTGTAACAAGCAGAGTTGAACAGATGTTAGTCAACTTGGGTACGCTTGCTAGCCTCACCAATGGTAGCTATAACTCTGACCTTTGAGTAATTAACTGTCAAAATCTAGTTAGAGCCAGTAGACAATAAGAGTGGGGTACTAACTTAACATAACTAACTAGTTAAGGGCTTGTTGCCGGGTTCAAATAAGGGTAGTAACGTCTTTAAACTTGTATTTGCTTATAGTTAAATAGCGTGACGACAGCATTAGTCAATGACACACGATATGGACAACAGCTGTCACACGTTTCACTGTAGAAGCTGGCTAACTCGACTGCCATCCACTAGCGTTAGCAGCTAGCTAATAGAAACTTTACTAAGGCCATGGCTAGCCCCAATACATGCCGTTTACTATTGTATGGAAAGAAGATAACGCCACACTCCATTCAAAAATATGGCAGTTTAATGCCACCTTGCTTAACGGCAAGGCTAAATATATGTTAGAACATGACCTTAAATCATTTGTGAATGGTTAGGAGCCTGTCTGGACTTCACCATGCATCAACTACACCAAGCAGCACTTATTTCAATCAAATTTAAACTTCTAGAATTGTTTCGCTTCTTAGCCCCACAACATTCTTTCACCAAAATAAGAGAAGAGAGCAATGTAAATAGATTTTAAAAGTTGACATTTTATCAAAATCAAGTGCAACTTTGTGGGTTACTGTACATGCCGAATTTACCAGAAGAGCCTATCGATTCATAAAAAGGTCTCGAATTAACTCGAATTCTACCGCTTGTGTGCGTGTACCGTTACGCAATGTACAATTAAACTGTCAAATTTTTAATTTGAGTTTGGGGTGACGTAATCTCCATACAAGGGAAAAAAGCATTTCTCTAGGCTAAGGCCGTGACTAGCAGTAACGTCAGCCTAACTTTGGAGTTCTCCATACAAGCATTCCTCTTTTTGTGCTGGGGTCGTGGCACAGAGGAAAAACTTGAAACGAAGTCACAACAGTACGTATGATGCTGACCACGTGCCAAATTTCACGTAGAGTGGTTATGTAAAAGCTGTGGAAAAAAACGTTGACTGTGAACTCACGCTGTAATTAAAATAACAGACCCCGCAAATGTTTTGATATTGTGTTAAGAGTTAGTGCTCACCGGTTCGGCGGTCGCCATCTTACAAATCTCTGTTTGGAAAGCTGATGTTCATTGGACTGATGTGTCCAACGTGACGGCCCCGCTTTACACATGCGTTGTGAACTGCTGCGGGCTGCTCTTCTACGACTCCACCCCTCCTAAAGACGAAGGCATGGCGAGCACCGAGGCAAGGGAGTGTGAAACGGAAGGCTGCAGCAAGGAAGCCAAACTTCAATGCCCCACATGTATCAAGCTTGGTATTCAAGGCTCCTACTTCTGTTCACAGGTACAGTTGCTTCCCCAGCTCGTTCATTTTAAATGTCGGTTGTAACAACACACCGGGGCCCTGTGTTTCAAGAGGCAGCTAACTGGCTAACTAGCGAGCCACGAGTAGGTGCTTGGTAGACTCAACTGGTGATAACCTATCTGTTACGAGTTGACAAATGCTTTCTATGACTAGACAGATGGCAGATAATAACTAATGCAGTAAGTGGTAACCGATGCAGTGTCAGTGAAAACAAACCTGTAACACTAGGCCAGACGAGTGCGTCTAGCTGCTGACTGGTTAGCTGAAGCGAGTGTTAGCTAATGTCAATGGGCAAAATAACAAACCTGAGGTCTTTCACTAACGCTGGCTAAACACCTTGCGTCACATTATGTCTCTCAATTAGGAACGACGTTATAACGTTTTGGGACAGTGCACTATACCTAACTTTATTTATGTAAAGTGTTAGAGTTAATTTGTGTAACAGATCACTTGTGGTGCCACGATGTGTGACCCTAGCCGAAACGTGTTGTTGTGTGGGGAAAGACCAAACTTTACTCAACTTAGTGATACATTGTTTATCGGCAACGGTACACACTTGGTCCAATATGACTCACTGCCTTTTGCGAATAGTTAGGAACCACTGTCCAGTTCGGCATATACACCATCCACTAAGCAGTGCTTATTTCTATGAAATGTCAACTTTTATAATGGGTACACCTGTTATCACCACACTCTTCCACCAAAACACACTGCGGTGGGCGGTATGTGAATCAGTTCCAAAAGTTGAGATTTTATTGAAGTAACGTGCCTTATGGTGGATCATCTATATCCCATATTTACCAGAATGACCTAACTATTCGGAGAAGGTCTTAAGTCTTATTGTACCAGGTGTGTACCTTTTGCCGTGAAGTAAGCCAACCAGCATTTTGGCGTGGCACGCCTCTTGGCGTGAGAGACGTCTGCACGTCAATTATAAATAAGGGTGTATGAACAGACTAGGCCTACTGTAACATTAGTTCAGTCAAACAGTTTTATAAATAGAGTTAGCTTGGGTGACAGGTCAAGAGCCCACAGCCACAGTGTTTGACCCCTGAGGCCTTTGGTATGAGTATAGGTGTGGCTGTTAGGGATATTTTTACTCTAAGGCTTTCTTCTGCCTGTTATGATTATTAAATATAGCTAGAGAACACTAAAAAATAACTTGGGTTCTATACATTAGAAGTGAAAAAGTATCGTGATGATTAAATGTGTTCGACTATACTATCTAATGTGATGGTGTTGAGGATACTTGGATCAAGCTAATCTGGATGGGTGTCCAGCTCCAGGGTACTCCCTGGGGTGTTCGTGTCATCTAGGCAATAGGTGCCAGGCTACAGGGGATCACACAGAAGAGAACAGAGGAGAATAAAATGTTGATACAGGGGCAGGGTAGCTTTTGACTTGAAATGTAATGATTATCTTACATTGATTAGCTCTGTCTTAGAAAACATATTTGGAGAGCAAGTTATGCACATTTTACAGACTGCACATACTGTATCCTGGAAATTGTTAATCGTTAAACTGCAAACGTCTGCTGATCCTTAATTCATTCTATTATCCTCAATATGCTGTTTTGATGTAATTACTTGCATTTTCTATTTTCTCTATTCTTGTGTGTGTGTGTGTGTGTGTGTGTGTGTATTCTAGTCTTCCATATATATGGCATACTCTCAACTCCAGCTGCTTTTCTAGCATTAGGGAAAAATGTTAGTGAGTCGAAATGTGCACTGAAGCAGCAGTTGTTTTTTCAGTCGGTGGGTTGTGTGTCTGGCATGAAGCCAGTGGCCATGCATGTAAATCTATGGCACATTGTTGCCTTTCCATTGCGATGCACAATTAGAATAAACTTACCTAACTAAATAATGTACCACATTATGATAGAAAAGGTGCATACCTGCAATTTTGTTAAGGTCGCCTGCCTTGACTGTCCCACTGCTGCCACAGAAACTTCACTTAGTCAGCTTTTTGATTGCTCTGCTGACACACAAATTGCTGATGAGATATTTTCTCACCGTGGAGCACAATTTGCAACACATCAGTAACAGGAATAGGCTATTTAAACTTGGATTAGTGATCAATCATTTCCTCAGTTCCACTTCTTGAACAACTTAAAAACATGCCTGGTGTCAGAATGACATTCAGAGTTTCATTCATCACGTCACATGATGGCGATGACCTGGCTGGGTAGGTATTAGAAGGCCAAACTTTGTGTTGAGGTCCGTCGTCAAGAGTAGCAGCCCCTACCATCCGGTCTTGCCTTGTCAATAGTAATGAATATGTCATGGGTCCCATCAATTTAGGGATGACCGTCTGTCTCCCCTGACTATATTAGCCCACCAGTCAAACTGATGTAGGGCCAGGGAATAACATGAAAATCTCAATTTGGTGATGGGAGTTTATTTTGCCTGCCTAAATTAATGTGCTGGTCCCTGCATGAAATTTGACCCATCACTCAGCATTAAGCTATCTTGATTTGTTGTAAAATGAAAAGCGGAAGACATTTTTTTGTTTGTTCTTGCTCTCTCTTGCTCTTTGACTTTCTGTCACTGTCCTTCCCCATCTAAAGGTTTTCCCTCTGTGCATTCATTTCCAGGAATGTTTCAAAGGGAGTTGGGGATCTCACAAGTTGCTGCACAAAAAAGCAAGTATGTATTACTGATCCCTGCCATCCGTCATTGTACTCTTTTTAGATGTGATGAACTGTGCTGGACACCGCTGTGATATGTGAATCAACTGCATGTTACTAAGACACAAGTTGGGATTGTAGGGACCAAGACCTGAACCAGTGCATGGCGTTTGACGGAAGCCAGTGGTGAAAGTTAACAGTAGATGGTAGCTCTTGACTGTGAATTGACACAATTCCGCTAGATGCTTGAGACACCTTGTGTTGTGCTTTATTAGAGGAGGACAAGAGCCAGAGTGAACCTAAGAACTGTGTGGAGAAGGATACCAACACAGACCCATGGCCGGGTTACCGTTACACAGGAAAACTACGCCCTCACTACCCCCTGGTAAGCTCTTGGTTGTTCAAGAATGCTATCGCTTTACACATCAGCCAATCTATAAATTATGATACAGGTAATGTGAAGCAATAAACCGTTTATAAGGAATCATAAAAGATTTACTTTCCGGTACGGCCTATTATAAAAGCAAGTGCATCAGTTGCATTAATTTATTCATTTTCAAATTATACTGACCATTGTATAGCAATCCTCAATCGAACAAATAATGATAAATGATGCTAAAAAAAATAGGCTACATAACATACGACGGAGGATATAGCATAATTTTTACACAGGTCAAACAGTTTATTGAGCCGTCTCAAAAACAGTTAATTCAGAATAAATGTACAGATTAAAAGAGTTAATTCAGAATAGTTTAACCCATAAAGAACAGTTTGGCCTAATGAAACAGAGTGGCATCCTGCATAGCCAAGGCCCCTTTTCTAAACGATTGGTGCTATGCCTATGAACTTGACAAATAGTAGGATTTATAATATAATATAATAAATATAATAGCACATGTCAGGAGGAACTTTTCCTCCCATCGGAAAAGTTTTTATATTGCACCAAAGCACATATCAGTAATGGGACAGGTTGATTTGCTGATCTGAGTACAAGTACTAAAATGGATCAGCGCTGATCCAGATACTACAGGTGCTATCGGTGCACCTCTCCTTTGTATAACTGGATCAGACTAGTGGATTGTATTAAGCTGTCTGTTAAGCCCCTGGATGGTGATTATGGTATTCAGGTAGACTTCTGGATTAATTTGCCAAAAATAGATAAAACAAATCTGTGCACCTCAATTGCTGAATTCTGATGATTCTCATAATGCCCATCTTTTTTGTGTCCTTTTAAATGTCACTCCAGTCATACGAATTCTGGCTTGCCTCACCTGTTGTCATAGGGATGGGTTGATCTATGTCAACTCCATGTAACTTTTCTGCCCTCTCATTCCGTCCTCCCTGGGGCAGACTCCCATGAGGCACGTGCCTGGTGACATCCAAAGACCTGACTATGCTGATCATCCTCGAGGTAACCGCTCTTCCTTCTAACAAACACACTTTAATTTGACCCATCAGCAATTACGTCAATACTTGGGTAGTTTAACCATCTTGAAACCATATTGAAACATTTTTCAATATCCTACTTTCTTTCTATTTTGCAAGGGAACAAACAGGGCTAGGGAACAAACATTAAATGCAGGGGAGAAAATTAATTTTCCACTTGTTGATTTATGATTACGAGTATATCAAATCTGCTAGCAGCTGGGGTGATGTCACTTCGTGGGCGGTAACGTCCCATGTTAAATTTTTGAGCAAAAAAAAACGTAATGACTGTGCCGTTGTCTGTCTAGCTGGTAGACTAGCAGGTGATGTCTGTCTCACACGCGGATGAGGAAAAAAGACGTGTGGTGAGAGTGAGCGCCCTGGTTCGCTGGATTATAATGGGTATTTACAAACCAGATTCATCATCTACTGATATTTAATACTGTAAGATTCCACCGGTGACATTGTCCATAATCATCTGCTTTAGTTTTCCCTGAAAAATACATAACGATCACACTTTTGATTTGATTTTGACAAAGAATCACACAAAGTATGGTTGAACACTGTTCATCATAAACATGAATTCAACATGAAGTCTAATCTACTATTAAGTTGAAGCATGCCTTCAAGTCAGTTGTGGGATGATCTTTGTTGGGGTGGGGGGGACAAACTGGGGGGTATGTGCACTCATCAAGCTTAACAGTCATTGGGATTGGCCGATTGCACGAATATATTAGTGATCAGCAATGGACTGAATCCATCGGCAGTGGAACTTCCCATACCAATTTAAATTACCTTGATATTTGACAGTTTAAATGTAGCCCAGCGCAAGACACTCAAGATTTCCCACAGCACTTGACAAGCAGAGATAGCGGCCTTGACAAAAGAACACTCCGTATCTCTATTATCTATGTGTTTATTTTCATTGAGACCAAAGCTCTGTTGAACACAGGGTCTAACCACGACATCTGCTGGCCAAAAGTGACCATGTGATCAATGAGGAGCATATTTTGGGAGAGAGCACCACATTGTGTGAGTGAAGTTAACTGTTACAGCTAATATTAAAGATATAATAGCATCGCCTGTCTAAAACTCTACGTCTGTCAAGTAAGTCCGTTAGCAACCTCAAATTATTTCCTTCATGCCTTTGCAAACCGTGACTTTGCACTGCCGTACTCCCATCCATGCACATTTTAGACAATATAATATGCCGATCAGCTGCTGCAATGTCCTCCTGCAGCTGCCTCAGGAGCATAAGCTACACAACAGCCAGGGAACCTGCATACCCAAGATGCCCTCTCTGTCCAAGTAGATCAGAGACAGCCTGCCAAGACCCATGTACACCAAAACACACACAGCTGGAGACTGAGAAAACTGGTTGAAGAAGACGACTTCGAAAATTGAAACGGCAGCGTGTTTATTCCTTGCATTTGAAAACGGACTATTTCAGCACTAATTAGGCTACTTATTATTAATACATTTTCAAACACAGCTCTGTTATTTCCGTTTATTTTTCTTTTAGCCTAATTTAACACACTTACACCACGGTGCGGTTGGATATCTTTTCATCATTACTTTGTTCTGAAAAGTAAACATGATAAATAACAGACATATACAATTTACAGATGCAGATAAACACAATTTGGTGACATAACCGTCTGCAAATCAGTTTATGCATTTGAACCGTTATTCAAACGTAAAATTGTTTGCATGGCTGTCATCAATCTGATGACAATCTGATAATTCTTTTTTATTTTTTTTTTAGCACTCCAGAATCTGTAACTTATGACATTTATCTAAAAGCTGGGTCAAGGTTAGTGTAGGGCATTTCAGCCCTCGGACCAGAGTTAATTTGTGTCTGTTAAACAGTGCCACATTGTCTAGCTATGGTCTTTCCCCCTTTTGATTTTTGCACAGTAAAGCTGATAGGTTTGCACAATTCCTGCCATGTTGTGGTTTTTACCACCCAGTACTATTTCATTGTTAATTATCAGATACCCTTAATTGTAACCTGGCTTATTTACGCAATTTCCTCTGGGCAAGTCATTCATTGTGCAACCATGGCAACCTCCGCTTCCTTGTCATCTGACTACATATGACCATACCCAGGGTAGTCATGGTTACAGTCTCCTTTCATTGTCGTGTGATGCACATGCAGGGACTAAAGCAAGATCATGGCACTACAGGCTAATTGTTCTCACCAAACGTCTGTTGGCAGGCCTATACCAAATACGTTGATTCTTCTTAGAAAACATGAGGCAAACCTCAATACGAGACATGTTGTGCGCACTTTTTGATTTTCTCATTCCTGTGTGTCTCTGTTCTGCGCAGATGAATCAAAGTGTAAGTAAGCTGAATTGATTGGTGCACTCACACTGTAGACTCTTTCGGTAGTGAAGGATGCTATTTTTGTCCTATGGCCACACAAACCTGTCTAAAGTCCATGTTGCTAGGCAACTGTTCATGTTCATCCAGTAATCCTGTTGTCGAGTTGATCATAGATGAGCTCCAATACTTTGACCAACAGGTATTTCAAAAATTGTCTTAATCCATTAGTGCTTCTCAGTCCAGTGCCAAGTAAAGGTACACCATGTACATTAATATGTAAATGAAATAGAAGTTGACTTAATCACTGCTAAGCACTGATGATCACTGGCACCTTTGCTTCCACTGCTGGCCAAATGCCAGTAACAATGTTGTCCTCTTCTCCTGAGTCCACAGTGTGAGTCTAGTTATAGGCTGGCTGATAGTGCTATAGTGTAGTCTCTGCAGCTAGCTGCTTTTAGACTTGTAGTTTGTGTTTGTTTAGAAATTATAGGTAAACTGAAAGAGTGTCATAACAACAGATAGTAGGTCAGCTGTCATAAGACACTTTTAACAACATGGTCTTTTTTCCAGGTCTCCGTTGGGATCGGTGAGATTTTGATTGTAGTGCGTATTCACCCAGAATACTCAGAGCACAGTGTTGAAACAAATTCCGAAATTTCCACTCAATAAATTACCCCACCGTTCCACTGATGTGTCAAAAATTACAAGTATTACATGAATACGTAATGAATGTACCATGTAGCTGTTATGAATGTAAATTGGTACCAACTTGATGTAAAACCCCACGAAAATATGCGAATGAACCTAACATGATCCCATACTAGACTTCATACAAGATCAGATAATACAAGAGATCAATCATTTTGAAAGAAAAATTACAACTCTGAGATTATGGAATGTTATACCCTATCAATTTTCCAGACCTGTTAGTGCTTTGAGTATTCTGCATAGGGTTACTTTCAAATGTATTTTGAAGTCCTTTTGATTCCTGCTCCAGATGTTACATACTGATCACAAATTGGAGTCTAAAAAGTTGGTCATTGAGTGTAGAAGTCCAATGTAGACATAGTTTGATGACGTGGTTTGATTGGACCATTTTATGCAGAAAAGTCATGACGGGCCAAAATTACAAGCACTCTTGATTCAGCCATTTCATGCGGAAACATTTGGCTAATGTTACAAAATTGTAAATTCTCACAAATATTGTGGCAATTGGTGTAGATTGCATTAGTTATTGCGATTGCAAATTCCTGGAGGGACTTGACTCATGTAGCAAGGACGTCAAGATTCCTTTTACCATCTCACAACCGGATGATTTATTGAGTTGTATCTTGTAACCCAAAAACACTTGATCGGGAAAATAACTAATTCAGGAGTGACGGTCCAAGGTGAGGCCATGTGTTAAGACTGATGGATGACGGCAGCTGTTTTGCAAGGCCCAGTGTGAATCAGTTTAGTATTAGTATTGACGTTTGAATGATGCCACTGGATGTTGTCTGCCCTTGCTTCCTTCCCACAGGGATGTCTGAGTCGGAGCAATCTTTGAAGGGGACGTCACAGATCAAGATCCTCTCTCCTGAAGACATTGAGGGCATGAGAGTGGTGTGCAAGGTAAAAGAAAATACAAAATCTGCTCTTCTTTTGTGTTTTGATTTATTGACCGGACTATTCCCGTGCTGCCTTAGTGTCATGGTTAGCTGCTTTGCTGTTTGAACTGCAATGCACTGCAATGCATCTTGGTTTTGACTGGTGTGCTGACTTATTTGTAGCTGGCACGAGAAGTCCTGGACATTGCAGCCATGATGGTGAAACCTGGCGTAACCACTGAAGAAATTGACCATACCGTGCATCTGGTACGCGCACACACATACACACCGTGATTTACAGTCACACCTTGTTACTTTTATAGTTTTGTTCTTTTCCTTCTTTATAATTTGTTCCCCGCCTGCTATATCTCTTTCTTCATGGCCAACCTGCTTTCTCTGTCCAGGCTTGTACAGCGAGGAACTGCTACCCCTCCCCTCTCAACTACTACAACTTCCCCAAATCCTGCTGCACGTCTGTCAACGAAGTCATCTGCCATGGCATCCCGGACCGAAGACCGCTACAGGAGGGGGACATCCTCAACGGTACAATCGCAGCACCACACACTTGTAGAGCTGTAAGCGAAGAACAATTTTAGATTTCAAAAATACAGTCGAGTTGGCGAGAATAAGCTTTCTGCCTGATCTTTTGTGGTGCGTCTATAATTGAGGAATTTTGGTTTGAATTGACAAAGAAATCATTTTGGAAAATATAGAATGGTTTGCAGAAAAATAGTTGAGGAAAGTTATGCGTTCCGGTTCATGTACCTTTTTAAGGTTTTAGCATATTTCACATATTGAATTTCAAAATCACAGCGGTGAATGAGATAATTGTCTTTCACTGCTTGTGAATAATTTTCATTGCATGTATTTTTAGCCACGAGGGGATAAATTGTAGACAATAATCAATATGCTTGTTGTTTTGAATTCTTGGTGGAGAACATCTTAGTAGTTAGTTATCATGTTCTCCATAATAGACACCATTTTCCCCAACTTGTTTGTCGTTAAGGTTTCTTACATGACCATCACCTCTTTTTTTGATTAGTAATTAATTTATCAAGTGAATTTACTTGAATGAAGTGAATTCATTACTAACCTCAAGTGTGGGCTTTTTCTGATGCTTTCACGTCAACGCCCAAGTTTTCTCAGTATTGTCACTTGCTAATTGCCAAACCAAGTCCTGAGAACTGTCATGCCGAGTTTGGCTGTAGAGAAATGTTTAATTAAAGAGACTGGCCCTGCATGACAAATGGTTGTATTAGCATCCAGAAATGGAGTCGGCGGGAGTTTGGCCAATTTTAGCCCCTTCATGAATATTTCTGCTCGGGAGATGTTTTCCAACCGCCACTCCCCTCAGAGTATCTGATGGAGTACTTGCCAACAACTCTTCTCTCGCAGCGTGGTCCGACAAGACAGATTATTTCATTAGCATTTACCAATGGGGCTTCGCCAGTCAGGTCCTCTATTGTCTGTATTTTTGCTTAAGTGTGCAAGGTCCCCACTACTAATCAGAATTTCATTGGTCATTTTAAACAGTGGACGTACAAATGACTTGATCTCTGAAGTCATTCAAACTCACAAAGGCTAAACAGAAGTCACTTATTCACCTATTTACTCTTAATTGCATGTCAACGTGCATACAGATGGTAAACATGTTTTTTAGGCAGATTGGATATTTGCTTTGTGTTTGAAAGGAGTAAGATCACAGCTTTAGTCATGTAACAGGATGATTCTTAAACATTCAGCCTTTCACACCCCTTTCACAGTGGACATCACAGTCTACCACAACGGTTTCCACGGCGACCTCAACGAAACCTTCTATGTTGGAGAGATGGACGAAGGAGCCAAGAAACTGGTCCTGACCACCTATGAATGCCTTATGCAAGCCATCGACTCTGGTAGGACATTTTGTACTATAACTTCAGATTTTCTGGCCTTTTGATATTTGTATCTGCATTCAGCCACTACTTACCATTACTACTTTAATGGTATTCTTTCCAAGGCTTGTTACCTGCATACTTCTTCTTCACCTACTGGTTTTCTTATTTCTGACACTCGACAGTGAAGCCTGGCATTCGCTATAGAGAACTAGGCAACATCATCCAGAAGCATGCCCAGGCCAATGGCTTCTCTGTGGTGCGGAGCTACTGTGGCCATGGCATCCATAGACTCTTCCACACTGCTCCCAATGTGCCACACTATGCCAGTGAGTAGCCACATACCCTCCATGGCCAACGGTCGCTGTTGAATTCCCTGTTTTCTTGACTGCAACAGGGATTTTATTTCTCTATTTATTTCCCCAGAAAACAAAGCAGTAGGAGTTATGAAGCCTGGCCATGTGTTCACTATTGAACCCATGATATGTGAAGGTGAGTGCAACTGCCTTTGCATGTGTCCGTTATTGTTTATTATTATAACAATCAGCATCATCCTTCTATAGCCCTTTTTAAAATGGTTTACAAAGTGCATTAACAATCAAATAAAAGCAAATGTAATAAAAATCAAGTAAATGAATCACAAGATTAAAAAAATTAACCTTTAGTCTTAAGTCTGAACTTTGGAAGGAGGATATGAGGCTCATAGAGGTCATCTGAGATATAACCAGACCTAATTGTTCTTTAAAAGTGGTGAGTCATATGTTCAAGTCTGATAACTGATAACCACTGAAGAGATGCTAGGATTGGAGTGTTTCTTTACACGACTCTTTAATTGATGGTGTGTAAGCCAATGCCACCGTGTGTTGTCTCAAGGTGGGTGGCAAGATGAGACGTGGCCTGACGGCTGGACGGCGGTGACCAGAGATGGGAAGCGCTCGGCTCAGTTTGAACACACCCTGCTGGTGACGGAGACCGGCTGCGAGATCCTCACCCGCCGCCTGGAGGACAACGGGCGCGCCCATTTCATCAGCCAAGTGTAGGCTGGGTTGGAACGCACCAAGGACTGGCCTTGCCAGACACATTGATACCCCCTTTCTCTGGGTCTCACACACACACACACACACACACACACACACACACACACACACACACACACACCTCAAACAAGAGGCACCACCCCTAGAGCCCAGTTTAACTGTGGCTGTCATTGTTATTTCAATTAAATATTGGTTCCTCAAATGTAATGGAAGTACTTGAATGTGTCTTATATCAACTGTGGATTGTTTTTTTAGTGAAACTGTATTCTCTGAAGGAAAACTAAAAGTAAGTATTTATGAAATTGGGTTTGGCTCAGTCCCAGACGTTGGACTTGATTTGTTTTGAGCCCTGGGGCTCAACAGTCAAACTGACCCTGTCAGGCGTTGGGGCTGGGCTGTGTCACCCTGTTACTGGCTGGCTAGTGGTGGCAAAGAGTTTAGTTGTTGTCTCTGGGGTGAGGATCGCAGGGCTAACTTGACTAGCACACCTTGCATTACTTCTTTTCTCTCACTCTGCTAGCTTAATCAGACTCATATTAGTGGACCAGAGATGAACTGAAGAGAATCAGGAGTACTACAGACTATGGGAGGGTGTTCCAGGAAACGGGGTCAACAAGTCACACAACCTCACCAACTGACATTCTGTTTCTTTAAATCAAGGAAACTACACCTAACTACTATATACTCCCAATAACTCATGCCTATTTGGCCTTTAGCTGAGGGCTTTGGGGTGAAAGTGACACTGGACACATGGGTCCACTGCTCTTGACAATGTCAGACAACAGCTGATTGCATTTACAAATGTACAACTCAGCTGTCTTGAACTAATTAAATGGACATGGTTCATTTCTGTCTGTTTTAGATAATGTCAGCTTGTTAGCTAGCTAACCATAGTATCTGGTCAGCTAACCATCGCTGTCTCGTTAACACACCTGATTAGCACCCTAGTAGAAGCTAGTGTTAGTTGCGGTATATTGCAGTATAGTATATTTAGCCATTATTTGCACACAGTGGACCTCCAAGATGGTGCCAGCTGTGGTTACTGGGAGATTTGTGATGCTTGAACTGCAAAGCCTCCCTAGATATCCACAATAAGAATAACAATATTAAGCCCAAAGTCTTTCAAGTGCTGAACTTGTTGATCTTGCTTTGAGGAACACCCTTTGGTGTCTCATGTTTCAAATAGCCCTGAGGTAGCGTATTGAGCCTTAATGTGTGAATTTAGCATCTAAGCTTTGCCAGATATCTCAAGGCACATAACTAATGTTTCCTCAATCCAGTCAGTCACTATTTATCTTGCTGTAGGGATATTCTGGTGCGAGCAACATTCAATATTTCTACATTTTCAGAGGACTAATCTTGATAGTTTCTCTGCCATCGTTTTATTACTTATGAAGTAATAAATGACTCTTCTGTAGCTCTGTGTGGGTGAGTTTGTACTCAGGATAGGTTGATGATCTAGATCCCACTGTGGTTTAGTTCACCAGCCTTTCGTTAATGGAAAGTAGATGTCAGGTGCCTATCCCGGCTTGTTGCCTATTTGATTTCGGCGGACTACACTGATAGCTTAAGCTAGACTTTCACAGCGAGACGTAGCAAAGGACAAATCTGATTTATATGTCACCCAGTTTTTTCCCCTCCACGTTAGACTGGTGTGACTGAATAAGTTGAATTCACAAAATGGTAGTGGGTGTTCCCTATGCTCAGTGCGGGGGGGGGGGGGGGACATAGATGACTTGGATTTGCTTGATTCAAAACTTCAATGTAGCACTATTTCCCAATCGGCAGAAATCAATGATTCTCTTACTAAATGCTTTGTTGGCTACATCAAAGTAGCTTCCCAGACTCGCTTACAGTCTAGACCCAGTGTAGTACATCGAGTACAAATTTGAATTGGAAATTGTGTTTTGGTGTTTAATTAATCCCATCAAGCTGAATGGACCCCATTCCTCTGAGCCCCATTCCATTTCAATATTTTATTTGGGTCTTATTCATCCCTATACCAAACAGTCTGTTTTAATAGAGTACCTCACGCCAGAGTGCATCACCACAGAAAGTTTGAGCATAAAAATGGGCATGAACTGAGCTAAACGCCAAATTCATTCCTCTTTTAAAAGGGTCATGCTACATTGCTGGAGTTATTTCACTTCAAATTCGATTAGCAAGTGGATGTTCTTCAAAAGCGAAATGTTTTTCAGCAAAGGTTGTTACATCCAGAGAGAATATCAAGAATGATTTCTCTTATTTTAATTGCAGCTCGAGTCAACATTTCGAATAGTCCGAATCACACGTCAAATGACCCAAATTTAAAATAACATTTCCATGCCGAGGCACATTTTGTACATTATTCTCCTCCAGAAAATGTACGTGTCTCTACACTTTTGACCAGGCCAGATAACTTTCCTCCAAGAAAGATTAAAACCAGCCTTGTGCTCAAAGCCTTCAGGGAGAACCATCAAAAGATTCTCTTGCAATTATTAAGCAGGCTAGGCCTAATCTGCAGTGTCTTAACAGGAATTAGTGTCTTCAACGTGCTTTTCGGCAACTCCATACGGCCTCAATGTCTGTGCTGCTCGTTAAAAGCCAATCAATCAGCAATGCTCACTGATTAAAAACTTTCCAACACTGATGCTGTTTGGTTGTTTGTGGTTGTTTCTCATGCGCTAGTATAGTATTCATTCATTCCAGATCAAAGATTTTCACTCTGAGAAAAAAAAACAATAGTTGTTATTCAATGTTTTATGTATAATATTTTCCTTCAGGGGGCAAACGCTGATCAAAGGGATATCTAACTGTGCATTGTGCAAATAAAATTGACTAGAACAGGGAACTGGAAGGTTATTTATTGAACTGGGCACAACAAAACAAGCTGTGACATGATGGATTTTCTGTGCTCCTCTAGAATTTGAGGACAACCCGAATGCTAGAAGAGGGGGGGGAAAAAAGAGATTAGAATGTGGATATCATATTTAAAGTAAAATACTGACAAAAGGAAAGCAAGCATCTCTGTGCAAATGATAAAATCCTGTCTTGCACTATTCATCCCTTCTGTTTTTTTCCTCAGTAGAGGGCAGCAATGGCTTCCAGAGGGATAGACTACACAGATTCACATTCTGACTTCTGACGTGTCTGAAGCGAAGGTTTACCATTTCCCAGCGTGCATGAGATCAAACCCATCAATGATCTTCTCAAAGGGCAGAGTGTGCGTCACAAACTCATCCACCTTCAGCTTCTTGTTCATATACTCCTTCACCAGCTTGGGGACGCTTTCAACGCTCTTGTATCCTGTGCAAAGTGCAGACATGAAGCGACCTGTAGGCCTACTGATTCAATAGGGCGAAGTAGTGATGTAGGAATCGCAAAAAACAAGTTGAGTAACTGGTTGGTTGACTTTTCTTTGAACCAGAATCATTAACCTTTGCCACACAAAAGGTCTTAAGGAAAGGAATCAACTGTTTGAATGTAGAACTTTGAAGACAAACTCCTTTACACGGAAATCTCAAGACAAACAACTCCTGACAGTTACCTCCGAAGGCAGTTCCTTTCCAAGTGCGTCCAGTCACCAGCTGGAAGGGCCTGGTGGAGATCTCTTGGCCGGCCGCCGCCACGCCAATGATGACGCTGGTACCCCATCCCTTATGGCATGCCTCCAGGGCTGCCCTCTGCCCCAGAACAAACGCCCCCCCCACAGTGTTACCAAACAATGCCTAGTAACAGCCCCACCAAGGGGACAGGACTTCTAGCTGTACTAAACATGTCAGTGTACTTAGCCAGTGTACTACATTTCAGTGTGTATTATAAACTATACTAATTCAGGAGTTCTCAACCATGTGCCACAGGGTAGGCCTATTGGTCTTTTACATTACATTGTCAAACCTGCAATAAAACAATTTTCTTTGCACATTTTATTTACTTATTTATGGGTTGCTTTTCATTTAAAGGAGTTTTAGTGTCCCATGATGGTCTAAATGTTGTTTCAGAGGCTTTTTGAGCCTGCCAGGAGTATAATTCTAGGGCGAACACTGAATACTTGCCATGAAAACCCTAACTGAGCTGATTTCACACATGTGTCACGATGGCACATGGTTGGAAACCAGTCTACTTGATGACAATCGGCTACAAAAAAAAAGGGAAAACATCTTTGCAAGATAATCACGATTCTACGGTTCACTACCCACAGATTAATTAGTCCACAAGTATGGAGTTGATCAACAAATTATTTGCATCATAATCTTCCACTTTTGATAATTCATCTCACCATGATGCCCACATTTCCCACACACTCAAAGGAGTAGTCCACCCCTCCATCCGTCATCTCTACCAGGACATCCTGGATCGGCCTGCTGTGTTCCTTCGGGTTCACCATATCGGTGGCTCCAAACTCTTTAGCCATGTTGAACTTGTCCGGGTTGAGATCCACTCCAATAATCCTGGCTGCCCCGGCTGCCTTACAGCCCATGATCGCTGCAAGACCCAATGCTCCGAGACCGAACACTGCACAGGTTGACCCTTCCTCCACCTGAGGGGACGAGTGAGACCAGAAACTATTGCAGGTATAGCTAAGTATAATACAGAATCCTGCATAATATGAAATACATGTCACGTCCTGCATTTATGTTTTAAATCGTAACATTTTTGCATTCTCATTTTCTCATTTGTTATATATTGCGTGTATTCCGTGCAAGGTGCTTAACACAAAGGCAAGAAAAACTATAAATTGGAAAATTAAAACAATGTAAGGGAAATTACAACATAAAATAATTTCTTTATGTGGATATTAAAACTGGATGTAAAAGCTAGGCTAAAAAGGTATTCCATAAGATTACGTTTGAAGAAGCTCTCGGCTGGCAGTATCCCTGTGAGTCATAGTCCTGGCCATATACTATATGTGTACCTTTTTAAAAAAAGATTGTTGTAGTATTTTCATACTATTTCATTTGTTGTCAAATTTTTCATATATTTTATATACGTATGGGGCACCGATTGTAAAGTGGCACAAGCTGAAATTACAACATTTGCAACATTTTGCCACATTTAGCTCCAAATAACATTTAAAAAAGTGGTGTGAAGTCACTTTTTACCAGATTTACAGCAATATTTGTGTACTTTGTCTTTTCTTGTAAAAAATATTAAATATAATGTCAATGTTAAATCTAAATATTAAATCTAAATGTTAAACACAAATGTTAAATGTTAAATCTAAATGTTAAACAAATGTTAACGGGTGCTTGGTGGAAATAAATATTTAGCTAATATGCAAATTCACACTGCCATTCAGTGGAAGTACCAAAATAAAAGCTTGATGAAGAGATCCAGCGCTATCCACGGTCTTCTTCAGGTGGTCAGACTGTGTGACTGCGCTCCACTGTCGGTAGGGATGTGCAGGAGGCGGCTTTCCGAAGCACCGAGACAATTGAAACATTTGAGTCGATGCTTCATGAAAGCATCGCCCCCGCCGCATGAGCTTTATTCGTATTTGTATCCTATTTTTCTTTGCTATATTGCTATATCCTATTATCTTCCGCTGCAATGACCCAATTTCTCCATAGGGATCAGTTTCATTTAATCTAATGTAATATGGAATCTCAAATACCTAAGTATTATTCTTTCGGTAAAATGTTTAATGGAGGACTCTTATCACAATAACAATCCAGCGAGGTATTTCTACTTAAACATAACATAAGTACTCTCATCGGTCCCTGAGCTGACAGATCTAACTGACCTTGGCAGTGTTGAGAGCCGCTCCGTATCCAGTGGTGATGCCACAACCCAGCAGGCACACCTTGTCCAGAGGGGCCATCTTGTCCACTTTGGCCAGGGAGATGTCTGCGACCACGGTGTACTCTGAGAACGTGCTACAACCCATGAAGTGGAAAAGGCTCTTGCCCTTGCATGAGAAGCGGGACGTCCCATCTGGCATCAGGCCTTTGCCCTGGGTCAACCTGGAGAAAATGAGACAGATCCAAGAACTGTTCAGGTGAAAGAATGGTATGATCTCCCATAATGGATTACAAGTACCTTAGAGCTGCACTGGGCAACATTTCTATGTAAAAATACACCCGTCTTATCAGCCTAAATCACAAAGTGGGGCTGCTACGACCTGGCAGCTCACTTAGTTATACCATGTAACCGTGACGTCCTGGGTTCAAATCTGACCTGGGATCTCTCTTCACTGTGAACTACCTAATCTTGTGGGGTTGCAACAGAGAAGAGCGTCCCATCCCCACTAACTGAAACACCGTAGATTTGCCAAAATCTAATTCCGGTGCCGGGTATGGACACGTCTCAGTCCACAGGAGGTGCCGAATTGTAGCAAAATACAAAAAGGACACTTACCTGATCTTTTGACACAAGTTGGTTTTGGGATTCTTACAGAACTTGCACTCTCCACACTGTGGGACATACAGCGGTATGACGGTGTCCCCTGAAAACACAAAAGGCGACGTGTTTTATTCAAAGCTATTCAGAGCGCCAGCGTCGTTTGGTCGGACGGTGAATCTACCTGGCTGGAACCTGGCGACTCCCTCTCCGACACTTTCCACCACGCCAGCTCCCTCGTGGCCCAGCACCACGGGGAAAACTCCCTCGGGGTCCGAGCCGCTCAGTGTGTAGGAATCGGTATGACAGATCCCTGTGGCCAAAATCTGAAACACAGGATACCTCATCCATACTGAGGCCATTTTAACCCTACTAGCGCACTCGCTTCCTCTGAACCAGGAATGAATATCCGCTAAAATGGAGGGATGTCAGTTCAGGGATCAAATGTTCTCATTTAAAATTCTATTTTAATATGTGTTAACATCATGTGTCAACATTTTAGCATGTATGGCATTCATTTAGCCTATTTATATCTCGTTCTGAGCTGGAAGTGAAATGAACAACAATCTGAATTCAAGTACACCGGGGCTCTTGAGATGTGGGCCCCGATTTCATTCTTCCATTGAAAAACTTTTAATACGTCAGACTGTAGTTTGGTGTCATTTTTCTAAAAGGTGTTTCAACCTGTAGAAAAGAAGAGACTTTTCTCAAATGGAAATTTTTTAATTTAATAACATGAGGAAAACTGACTACCTACAGCACGTAATGCACAGCTCCATTACGTGCTGTAGGTGGTATAGCGGCTCCATAGGTTACAGGTCATTTATCAGAGCTGCCACCACTCCCAGTCAGGGGCGTGAACAGACCCTTATCAGGGCACAATGACAAGACAAACAACTACGATTAAGTCCATGACTCACTATTAAACATTAACACAACATTCACACCCATTACCTTGACGCGCACCTCCCCGGCGTTAGGGGGTGCCACCTCCACCTCCTCCATCACGAGGGGTTTCCCAGCCTCCCACGCCACTGCAGCTCTGCATCGGATCACCTGCAACACAGCAACCGCACACCGATTCACCCTGGCAGCTGAAGCGGGTTTGACGTTACTCGAGCTGCTAACTCTTTTGACATTTAACCCAGATTGAAGAATACCAACTATGCTTTTTTTGTAGATCGTGTAGATCGTCAATTCACTGTCAACTCGATAAATTCAAAATGTCAATAGAAATTGCAATTAATCTGCTTATTATAGAACATTGGTCTCAGGCTGGATGTGACAACTACCAATCGAGAAAAAGATTCACATTCACCTCCTCGATTGACAGTGAACTGAACCCTGGATAAAAAAAAAATCATTCCTTTCCTTTTATGGCCCAAAATTGTTTGTAGTTTCAGTAGTTAACTACACAAAAAATGGCAAAAAAGTAATTTAACTACTTGAATCACTATGCAAATATGAATGTAGTTGAACTACCAGCAAGCTACTGCAAAATGTAGTTAAACTACTAGTTTAATTACATTTCAATAACAACTAGGATCAACTTCAGTAGACTTCTACACACACACACACAGTGACACTCCTTGCTGCTCTGTAAACAGAGCAGGAGGCCCCTCCTAGCGCTTTGCTCTTGGGAAAAATTTGGAATCCTCATAAGGCAGAAAAACATAATTTTCATGTAAATTACACGTGACAAAAGGGAAGCATGCTTACCTTACCAGCGGTTGCCATGTTGTTTCTCAGCCAGAGGCAAGAAAAGAAGGTTAGGCTAAAGTGGAGGTCTTATCAGAGGCATACCATAAAAGAGGGAAGTGTACTCCCACAACAGCTTTTCCATGGGCTGCGTACCAACACTTTCTGCTCTGTCATTTCAGCCGGCCATGTCCCAATACCCTTAACTGTCTTCACTTCTTTGCGTCCTAGCTTTTAGCAGAGGTGAGGAAGGGTGGTAGAAAATCTATAGGGCGTGAGAGAGTCCGTGTGTCAACAGGGAGATAAAGGAGTCGACTGTCGGATGTATGGAGTGTTATGCCGAGTAATGCATGCACGCCGGGATGTGCATGCACACCGCGTAACATTGGTTTAACTACAAGCCAGCAGTCACTGGACGCTATAATGTTGTGTGAAGATAATTCTTATTTTTATACTATTACTAACCTTCACAGTTATTCATCAATGACGATATACAGTCAATATGAAACAAAAACTAATAAAAATCGATCATACAACATCACATCCATAGCGTTCTGTGGAAATATACACGGTCACATGCATGAAATTTACACTTTCAACAATTCATAAACCACGCTATTTAATCTGTATTGTTATTACATGTGTTCTGGGTGCTAAATCGAAGTTGTTATAGATTATTTCTGGCTACATTGTGTAACGATTCAGTGTTTGGTGCTGCCGATATGTGACAAGTTCAAATAGGCTATTGATTGAATCCTTTACAGCTGTAAATTTATAGTGATTTTCGACATTTAATTTGCAGGGGAGTGTGTGACAAGTTCAAATATTGATTTATATTACTTGAATCCTTTACAACTGTAAATTTATAGTGATTTTGAAACCATAGTCAATTAATAAGGAAAAACGGTTCATTGGAGTTAGGTAAAATAATAAGAGTTAGGTGAAATGATAAGAAGTTATAATAGAAAGAGTTTAAATTCATAATAGTTTGTTTACATTTCTTTTTTTTGTTCCGGCTGGCTAGTGGAAGCCTTGTAGGCTACTGGATGTGGTTCTATTGCTTATGTCTTATACTGGTTGTTGTTCGATTGGCGCGGTTCGTACGCTAGAGGGAGCGCGCGGTCTTTTCCTCATTCCAAGTAAAGCGCTTGAGGATAAAACACGGCTGTCGTGATTTCTCCCCCTTTTTCAGGGGTACAACAGATACACGCTTTAAACATTAAAATCTCTCATCAAGTGTAACCCTTGTTTATTGCGTAGTTTATATAATTCTTCAGTTAACCTGGATCCAAGCGCAGTATACAAATAAGTGTAGTATACAATAAAACACGGAGTTTAATCTCGAACCAGAGACGCAGTTTAACACCAGAGTTAAGGAGCATAAACCTCTTCCGAGAATACTTCAAAATAAAAGCCAACAAACAAACCAAAGTTACATAGGAAATTTACGAAATACGACTTCTGTGCTGTAAAAATCTTTTGACAGTAGGAACACTGCAAGAGAAGTTGTAAGGTGCATGCATTATTAGGCAGGGCTTGTGTTGTACCTGCCGGGAAATGAATGCTCCCCCTGACCTAAGGCCAGGTAAGGTTTACAAGCTTGAAATTTACAGTGTAAACTCTTGTAAAGTGTAAAACTCTCTGATACCCACACTATATGCTGTGACAATCTTGTGACAGTAGGAACACTACAAGAGAAAATGTAAGGTGCGTGCATTATTTAATTGTTTAATGTTTAAAGCGTGTATCAGCAGCACCTCCACCTCAGCTAATCCGGCAGCCCAACCCTCCACCTCAGCTAACCCGGCAGCCTAACCCTCCACCTAAATGTTTTAAATTTTAGAAGTGTTTTTTTTTGTCACTTTTAAATTGTTCACTTTCTTCAAAACTGTTTATTCTTTATTCTTCAAAAAAGTTCTTGCATAAATTGGATAGTGTGGATCTTATTTCAGCAAATGACCTCTCATTGTTACATCTATCCCCAGCTAGTGTTACAACTCACCCCAGTAGTGGGGTAGGTTGTAACAACAGAACTCTTTGTATTTGACATTAACTCAGATAATCTGTGATAGTGTAGTAGATGTGTAGTAGAAGTCAGTTTTATTTGTAGTACACAAATATGGGTACCGTGTATCAAAGTTTGAGAGATCTACCACGAACAACCACTGAGTTACTGATGTTCAAACAAAAAAAGTGTTACTACTTTCCCCGGTCTCCCCTACATATTAAATAGCGTGGTTTATGAATTGTTGAAAGTGTAAATTTCATGCATGTGACCGTGTATATTTCCACAGAATGCTATGGATGTGATGTTGTATGATCGTTTTTTATTAGTTTTTGTTTCATATTGACTGTATATCGTCATTGATAATTAACTGTGAAGGTTAGTAATAATATAAAAATAAGAATTCTCTGCACAAAACATTATACCGTCCAGTGACAGCAAATCTCGGTGTAGAGAGATCGCTTGTCAATTTAAGCAAACACTGATAACTCTGGGACTCTGGTCTGGGATAGTTAACGAAAAAGTTAAATATTGACAAAGAACAATGCAACATAGCCTATAATTCAGAAGGAAATTGTAGATAAAATATGCTGTGGTTGTGCGTAATAAAAACATGAAACAGTATAGCATGAACAAACAATGAAGCCAAAGATCCCATTTGTTTAGGCCATTTATTTAGGTCTATAAACACCTTGACAATATTAGCTTTCACTCCATTTTGTGAACATTGCAAATGTCTGATGTTGTTTCTTCTAGTCCTGATGCTGCACATACATGCTTCTCTGTGGTGTGACATGTTTGAATGTTGCGTTGAAACACAGCAGCTTGTTATTAAATGACTATTGAAACAAACACAATGGCCATCATCTTATTGTGGAGATACACTCATGACCGTCCGGATGCTGTAGAGCAAAAAGAGAAATTATTTCATTGGAATACGTTCTGACCTTCAACAGCTCCCTGACAACAAAGACATGCATTTCATTGTGAATTGTAACCAGAGGAGCTGTTTAAATTCTGATTTGAGATAACTTGCCCCTAGTTGAGCAACCGCCCACAGATATCATTTACCAGACAGGCTAAAGCAAATGTTCAAAGTTATTCAAAGGAGTTCAGTTGATAACTGACCACTGTGTGGAGCTCTCTTAGTAAATATTACTCATGTAGACTAGCACTTATTAATCCTGTATCTGTTTATTTAATGAGTCAGATCATGCAGAAAGAAAGTGTAAAGCTACCATTTTCCGTGCTTCATCAGTTCAATGGCATCGTTGACTTGGTCCAAGGTCATGTTGTGAGTGATGAACTCATCCAGCTCCAATTTCTTGTCTAGGTAGGCATTTACCATCTCAGGTACGGCATCCTTACTCTTAAAACCTGATCCACAAAAGACACACAACAGCAATAACATTTAAATTTTAGGCATTTAGCCGAGCAAATTATAATTAAGGAGCTTGTAGGGAGTGTCTTGCTCTTAGTTGGTGGACACATTGGGCTTCATACAAGACCCCTTCCATTCATTTGATTATTTATAAAATATTTGAGAAATTTAAGAAGAATATTAGAATATATTTCCATCACACATACAGAGTGGACTCTTTCATCAGTCAGTGACCCCCGGGTGTTGATTGTCATATTTGACGGGTGTCTCACCTCCAAACAGGGAGCCCTTCCATGTGCGTCCACTGATTAGCTGAATGGGTCGGGCAGCAAAATCATCCATGTCTGTCCAGCCAACCATCACACTGACACCCCAGCCTTTCACACAGGACTCCAAGGCACTCCGCTAGATCAGGAGAAACAGTTACAGGGTCAGTTGGAGAAGCAGGCTTGAGACTGGAAATTCGATGGCACTCTCCCTCAGCAGCTAATGGTTGAGGTGCCCTGAGCAAGGTACTGAACCCCCTAACATCTCATTTGCTCAGTGACCAACAGCAGAAGACTGGTTGTACTGAGCAGCTCCCAGGTGTGAATGTGAAGCAGGGCGGTGCTGGAAAAAAGCAAGTTAGTTTACTTGACTTTCCCTGGATAAATAAAGGTTAAACTTTTTATAATAAGGTTAGATGCCAAATCTCCCTGGGAAAGAATCTTCATTATAATGAATGTTCTTGTTGAGAGGATTGTCATTTTAATTACTAGACTGCACACAATACACAAATACATGAATACACACACACATAAACTCCTCTCTCTCACCATGACTCCCACATTCCCAACACATTCCAGGGAGAAGTCCACTCCTCCGTTAGTCATCTCTGACAGAACTTGGCTGATGGGCTTGTTGTGGTCCTTCGGGTTCACAAACTCGGTGGCCCCGAACACCTTGGCCTTCTCAAACTTCTCTGGGTTGACATCAACGGCAATAATCCTCTTGGCTCCTGCGGCCTTGCAGCCCATGACAGCAGCCATTCCCACGGCTCCCAGGCCAAACACAGCACAAGTGGAGCCTGGTTCCACCTAAAGACAAAGACCTTATGGTCAACACGGAGCATTAAGTTGAACTTCTATATATCAATAAAAAAAAAAAACGAGTTAAACTGCATAAAAGCAGGTGAGATGATCTCACCCCATTGGAAAATATTTTCATTTGTTTTAGATTTTAACACTCAGTATTAGACTAAATGAGATTATAAAGATCGATATTTTTTGCAGTGAATCCACAAACTGGTATCGGTATCAGTATTTGTATTATTTTGTATATATTTGTATTTGTATCAGCCATCAAAAGCACATTTTGAATAAACCATAACACACACAAATATTGACACACCTTGGCAGTGTTGACAGCTGCTCCATATCCTGTGCAGACCCCACAGCCGAGGAGACAGACTTTGTCCAAAGGGGCTGAAGGGTCGATCTTAGCCACAGCCATTTGTTTGACCACGGTGTACTGGGAGAAGGTACTGGTTCCTGAAAACTGCAGCAGCTTCTGGCCCTTACAGGTAAACCTGCACTCTTTTGCAGTCATCACATTGTGGCGATTAGTGGCCCTGCAAACGAAAGAGAGTTTAAGTAAAGATTTAACCTAAAACATAATTTGTGTATAATTTGTATCCTTAGGGGGTTCATTCAATACCTGTGAACATAAACAACTCCTAAAAGTTAACAAAAGAGAGAACTAAGCTGTCATCAAGATATAACCTGTAGCTGCTCCATTGAAAAAGACTTGGTGGAACAATAAAATGTTAGTTTGAGAATTTATGTGCATAAATATACAAAGAACCAAACAGAAAAAATCTCCCATCCACCGTCAATGAAGCATCTCCAGGATTTGCCTTTGCTTGTGTCTCATTGACTGTTTCTAGCTTTGGGAGAGGCTTGTTTGTTGTTGTGCACAAATTAAGACTTAACTGTCCGAGGTCATAAGAATAACATGTTTAAAGCAGTAGAAAAGTGAGTTATACACTCACGCTTACTTTGAACTACATTGAGATAAATTAAACAAACATTGAGAAGGGAGTGCAGATGATAGCACACAACCTCTGGCAATGGCAAGACTATTGTGGGCCAATAGTGTCCCAACTGTAGTCAGCCATATTTGGGTTTATCAAGCATTTGGATTCTGGGCCAGACGTGGCCCAAATGTAGCCAGCCACATGTAACAGCCCAAGTCATGCCTGAGACATGGTCTCATCAAGGTTGACTTGTGGCTGTGTTCTGGTAGCCAGAATAGGATGTATTATGTTGGCCCAATGAAAGTGGTAGTGTGTGCCAGCACTGGGTCATCAAGCAATGGTTATCTATTGGCTTGAGAGGAATGTTTAGTGTACTCACAATCCATTATCACACATGTTGGTTTTAGGATTCTTGCAGAAGCGACATTCTCTACACTGACCGAGGAACAAAGGAATCACCTTGTCTCCTGAAAGACAAAACCTTTGTTTATATCCAACTAATGAGTTTCTTCAATGGGGAAGTCAAAAATGATATGTGGATGAGCATAATCTTAATTATATAATTTTTGTGTTAAATTAGGTTCCAATGTAATTGTACTTCAGTCTGGTTGAGGTTGCTCCTGACCTGGCTGAAATTCGGTGACTCCAGGCCCAACGCTCTCTACGATGCCTGCTGCCTCATGGCCCAGGACTACTGGGAACCCATCTTTGTGCTTTGTCTCAAAAAGGTGGTACAGGTCAGTGTGGCACAACCCAGTCGCCACGATCTGCACTCAAGACAATGACACCACAATCACGTCTTCAAGGGGCTACTTTAGAGTAAGGACTGGGATTAAGGGTTAAGATTAGCATTAGGTTCAGGTAGGGTATGTTTTATGGTTAAGTGCATGTCTCTCACCTTGATACGGATCTCATTGGCCTGAGGAGGCGCTACTTCAATCTCCTCAATCACCAAAGGCTTTTCAGGCTCCCAGGCCACCGCTGCCTTGCACTTGATAACCTGAGAGTTACACCAGAGGAATCGCCCCAGCATCAGATCTGAATAAAAATACTAAGGGCTACAGCAGTTTCACCATACTGTATAGTGAAACAATTCTCTACAGTATTCACAGTAACAACCTAAAACGGTGTGACGGTATTTTTTCTTCTCCAGGGTCAGGGGTTTTCAAGTGTGAAACAGGACCTCACTTCAGAAAACAGATGAAGTACAAGGTTTTTGAAAATCCCCAACATGTTTTATTTCCTTTTATTAGATTTAAAGCAGAATGTAGTATGTTGATAATGTAACAATAGGTTTGGCAAATTCAACATCCCAGAGTAAGTTGCCTTCACATATGATATGTGTCACCTAACCAAATGGTTTGAAATTTTTTTTTTCCACTGTGTCTGTTTCTCAAACTAAAATGAACTTTGGGCTTCCAATGTTATTTTATTTTTGGCTAACTACCACTGCATCTCGCCAACATCAACAGTTTGCAAAGCAGTTGCCAAGTCATGATGCAACATGTTTTGACCTTATGGAGAAGAGAAAGAGTAAGAGAGAAGTGTAAAAGAGTGAAAAAGAGAGGAGACAGAGAAAGATGAATATTTTAAGGTTTTTTAAGCTGAATGTAAGTTGCCTTCACATATGATGTGTCACGTAACCAAATGGTTTGACTTGAATTTCAAAATTTGTTCCACTGTGTCTGTTTCTTGAACTAAAATGAACTCTTGGGCTTCCAATGTTACCTTATTTTTGGCTTACTACCACTGCATCTCTGTCAATATCAACAGTAACTGCAAAGCAGTTTGGAAAGTTTCAAACTGAATGCCAAGTCATGTTGCAACATGTTTTGACCTTATGGAGAGGAGAAAGAGTAAGAGTGAAAAAGAGAGGAGACAGAGAGAGTGAAATATTTTAAGGTTACAAGACTATTAAATGTAACTGTTGTGTAACCTAAACAATTCGTCCTTATTTTCTTGCAGTAGACTTTATTTCAGTGCAAACCTCCAAAGATTTGAATCATTTTGGGCAATAGCTAAAAAGTGAAAGTGTGAAATAATCCCATACGTGTGCATATCTGTACCCAGAGAATCGTTACAAGAAAGTTTCAAAACATTAATTTAAAATCTGGTTGCGAGTGGTAAACTTCCACAGAATCATCATACACAGGATCATCATACACTTGCAATCAAGTTTAAAAAACAATAAAATATCACAAGAATATGCTAATACAATTAACTTTATTTACGTTCTATGATGGAAAACATTACACTTTTGTGACATAGGCAATATTCCTGTGCATAATATCACAAAATAAAGTTCAGTGTGCAAGGGTTGACAATTAGCCTATATACCTACCTTTCCAGCAGTTGCCATGATTTCTCACTGCAAAGACGAGAGTCAAGAAACAAGAGAAGACGAGCAGCAAGCAGAAGCTCCAGGACAGGAGAGTGAGGAGGAGAGAATGAGAGATCTTGGATCTCTCACTTAAGATTTAAATACTACTGCAATAAAGAGAGGTTGAGCATTCAGAAGGGGAGGGACTTTGAAAGTACTATGAGATGCCATGGGAGAATGTAGTTGATGAGGTACATGAAAGGAAATTGTCAAAATATTCGGAGCTGGCATCAGAATGTAGCGAGAGGAGTTGGCATGTTATCGATGTCAAGAGTTTGTAACATAGCCGTCTTTAACTTAAAAGACCAATCAATATCTACTTCACTTTAACAAAGTCAAGATGGCTGAGTCTTTTTTCATCGAAGAGAACAAAGTTGTGCCAAGAGTGTTTGGTGATGAAGATTGGTTCCTCCACACATCCACCAGGATTAACTTTTATTTTTCTGTCCAGATTGGCCTTCTTTTCCTTTTATTTTTGGACATTACTGCTGTTACTGTTACTTTGCGTGTGGAGCCCCAGGGCATAGAGATAGCTCCTCTGGACTTCAGCACCAGCTCCCATTCCCACACAGAGGACAGCTGGGCAGAGTGCGGAAGGGACGATACAATTCCTGCCCTCAACTGGCAAAGACTGAGATGACTCAGCTGAAAATGACTCAAGAGTGGAATCTGCAGTCCAGAGGCGAGACACCCGGCATGACTCACATGTTGGAATTTGGAAGATAAGTTTGTTATAATTTAAGTTAAGTAAGTAAAAGTACTGTTTTGTTGCAATAATAATGAGTTGGAGAACATTAAGTGTCAAGTGTGCCTGTGGATGAAATGGAAGGTGATTAATGTAGCAGGGTCCCAAGAAGACAAATGCATGAGGGCACATCTCTTCATCCTGTAGGGATAGGGAGATTTCCCCTGGCTACTGAAAAGCCGTGCCAGTGTGACAATGTGAAGTGCAAGACCTTCTGTGAGTACTGTAGGGACCCTGACCATCGGTAGCCTTCCTGTCCTGTGGCACCGGCCGCATGGTGTGGCCATTGTGACAGGTGGGGCCATGGCCTAGCTCAGTGCTTATTCCAAGATCCATGCAAGGCTCAAAAGTTTCCCGGGACAGGGGTGAAAAGCCTACTGAAGGCACTGAAACGGTCACCACCGAGCAGAAGGCTGCAGAGGAGCCAGCAGCTATGCGACAGGCAGAGCCCCCAGTGACATCACCCAACCAGGAGGCCATAGAGGCATAAACAACAGCTGTGGTGGTGGAGGAGCCAGTGGCACTAGCAGTGTGGGAGCATGTAGTAGGCATGCTACCTGAAACCAAGGCAGAGCCTGGATCAGAGGCCCCTTCTGCCTCAGCCCCACTGGAAGACACCCTGTTTAGGGTAAGGGACGGGAGTGGGGTTTATGCCCACCTGGTCAGGTTGGGTTAAACCCACCTGGTTAGTTCGGTAAAGGGGGGGGATGGTGTTGTGTGTGTGCGTGTTTGTGTGCAACCATGCCTATGTTTGACTGACGGGCACTTACCTAGCTAGCAGTACAAACCCCCCTCAATGCTCAACCTCGCTCAACAAAGTACAACAAAGTTGTGCTTACCTTAGCATACTCCCCAGCTAACCACTCACTGGCTCCTTCCGTTGCCTGAGACATATACCGATCAGCCATAACATTAAAACCACCTGCCTAATATTGTGTAGGTCCCCCTCGTGCCGCCAAAGCAGCTCTGATCCATTGCGGCATGGACTCCACAAGACCTCTGAAGGTGTCCTGTGGTATCTGGCACCAAGACGTTAGCAGCAGATCCTCTAAGTCCTGTAAGTTGCGAGGTGGGGCCTCCATGGATCGGATTTGTTTTTCCAGCACATCCCACAGATGCTCGATAGGATTGAGATCTGGGGAATTTGGAAGCCAAGTCAACACCTTGAACTCTTTGTCATGTTCCTCAAACCATTCCTGAACAATTTTTGCAGTGTGGCAGGGCGCATTATCCTGCTGAAAGAGGCCACTGCCATCAGGGAATACCATTGCCATGAAGGGGTGTACTTGGTCTGCAACAATGTTTAGGTAGGTGGTATGTGTCAAAGTAACATCCACATGAATTCCAGGACCCAAGGTTTCTTCCCATAGTGCCTTCTTCCCATAGTGTATCCTGGTGCCATCTCTTCCCCAGGTAAACGACGCACATGCACCCGGCAGTCCACATGATGTAAAAGAAAACGTGATTCATCAGACCAGGCCACCTTCTTCCATTGCTCCATGGTCCAGTTCTGACGCTCATGTGCCCATTGTAGGCGCTTTCAGCGGTGGACAGGGGTCAGCATGGGCACTCTGACCGGTCTGCGGCTACGCAACCCCATACACTGCGATGCACTGTGTGTTCTGACACCTTTCTATCATAGCCAGCATTAACATTTTCAGCAATTTGTGCTACAGTAGCTCTTCTGTGGGATCGGACCAGACATGCATCAATGAGCCTTGGGCGCCCATGACCCTGTCGCCGGTTGTCCTTCCTTGGAACACTTTTGGTAGGTACTAACCACTGCATACCAGGAACACCCCACAAGACCTGCCGTTTTGGAGATGCTCTGACCCAGTCGTCTAGCCATCACAATTTGGCCCCTGTCCAAGTCGCTCAGATCCTTACGCTTGCCCATTTTTCCTGCTTCCAACACATCAACTTCAAGAACTGACTGTTCACTTGCTTCCCAATATATATCCCACCCCTTGACAGGTGCCATTGTAACGAGATAATCAATGTTATTCACTTCACCTGTCAGTAGTTTTAATGTTGTGGCTGATCAGTGTATTCCTAACTGCTTTGTTAAAGCTTCGTCTGTAAATACTTCTAGACGTTTTTACTAAATTGCTGCTGCCAAACAAGCGCTGCACTGTCCAATCTCACCTTGACACAGTTGGACTCCTGTCAGGTTTGATATCAGTAATTCTAAAATGCCTTTCCCATACAAAGCCACACTGCTTAAACAGAGTAGGGCTCCAAGACATTTTCTAATGAATGAACTAACCAACCTTTTCTAACTTTTGAGAGGGGAACCTCATACGCTGTCAATGGCCACATCAGCTGAGGCAGCAATCCAAATTGCAGATACAATTTTAATTTTCCTGCAAGCACAGACTTGTCTAGGCCTGAAATGCCTTGTATCAACTCTTTAAATTGACCCTTATCACTAAGGCTTGTATTGTACCATCTTCCTAAGCTTTTGACTGGTTCCTCTAACACTCTTGGCACCATGTCATATATATATATAAGTAGAATGCAATCCCAGCCAACTTTTCAATACCTGTGAGCTATTTAAAGGATGTGAGGATGAAACGCATCCAAAAATGATGGGCACTTCTCTTTGTGCTTGCAGCCTTCATGCTTGACTGCGCCATGCTCCATTGGCGCAAAGCTTCAGTTTCTCTTTGTCACTGCTCCAGATACAGAACATCTTTGACAATGTGGTGTTCATTTGAATTTTGGTTAATGATTCCAGAAGTGATAGTAGTTTTTGTGTGTAATAAAAACAACACAAAACAGTATGGCATGAACAAACAAGGAAGCCAAAGATCACATTTGTTTAGGCCATTTATTTAAGTCTATAAACACCTTGACAATATTAGCTTTCACTCCAATTTGTGAATATTGCAAATGTCTGATGTTGTTTTTTCTAGTCCTGATGCTGCACATACATGCTTCTCTGTGGTGTGACATGTATGAATGTTGCGTTGAAACACAGTAGCTGGTTATTAAATGACTATTGAAACAAACACAGTGGCCATCATCTTATTGCGGAGATACACTCATGACCGTCCGGATGCTGTGGAGCAAAAAGAGAAATTATTTCATTGGAATACGTTCTGACCTTCAACAGCTCCCTGACAACAAAGACACGCATTTCATTATGAATTGTAACCAGAGGAGCCGGTTTAAATTCTGATTTGAAATAACTTGCCCCTAGTTGAGCTACGGCCCATAGATATTTACCAGACAGGCTAAAGCAAATGTTATTCAAAGGAGTTCAGTTGATAACTGTGTGGAGCTCTCAGTAAATATTACTTATGTAGACTAGCACTTATTAATCCTGTATCTGTCTACAGGGCTCAATGCTAACTTTTAAAAATGGCTGCCAGGCTTGGCAACCAGGCATCAGCTTTTGGTTGCCAAATGGACAATATGGTTGCCATGTTTTAAATGGCCTATATTTGGTGCAATGAATATCTTATGTAACTATACCACACATTTGAATAATGAAACAATGAGATAAAGAATGTTTAAAACATTTATTACATAAACACTTTTGTCTTTGTGACATTACAGCAATTGAAACTGTAAGAGTTTTAACTTAGGCAGGTGACAGTTGATTGCCGGATGTGTTCCACAATGTATGGAGTAAGCCTGCAGAGATCAGATATGAAACCTGCAAGCCTGATCAGATTTGTACCTTGTCAATCGCGTCAGATCAGAGCCGTTGTTGATTTGGAGATCCAGCAGATGAGGTAACGTCTTCGCTTTTGAGAACGTAGTAAACTGTGTTGAAAAGTTTGATCAGGATTGCCCTATTTGCGGCATCCATCGCTCCTTGTATGGGTGTGCCTGTTTGTGCGACTTTTTTTACTCCACAGTCAAACAATTTCATTTGTCTCGCCATTGCAACAGGCTGGCTGCACGCGTGTGTGGGGAAAGTGGCCGAATGGCTGAAATGTCGTGTTGCGCACGAACGTAGTGTTAGTGCAGTAGTAACTTTACGGAGGCAACCAAATAAAATGTTGACTTATATTGAAATTAGATTTTGCAGTTTTGTAGGTTCTTATTTATTGTTATATATTAAAAAATAATGAACAGTTGTTTGCTAAAGGTGGCAACCAGAGGCCAGGAAACGGTTGCCAATTGACTCATTCTGGTTGCCGAGGGCAACCGGGCAACCGTTACTGTCGAGCCCTGTGTCCATTTAATGAATCAAATCATGCAGAAAGAAAGTATAAAGCTACCATTTTCCGTGCTTCATCAGTTCAATGGCATCGTTGACTTGGTCCAAGGTCATGTTGTGAGTGATGAACTCATCCAGCTCCAATTTCTTGTCTAGGTAGGCATTTACCATCTCAGGTACGGCATCCTTACTCTTAAAACCTGATCCACAAAATACACACAACAGCAATAACATTTACATTTTAGGCATTTAGCCGAGCAAATTATAATTAAGGAGCTTGTAGGGAGTGTCTTGGTCTTAGTTGGTGGACACATTGAGCTTCATACAAGAATCATTCCATTCATTGTATTATTTATAAAATATTTGAGAAATTTAAGAAGAATATTAGAATATATTTCCATCACACATACAGAGTGGACTCTTTCATCAGTCAGTGACCCCCGGGTGTTGATTGTCATATTTGACGGGTGTCTCACCTCCAAACAGGGAGCCCTTCCATGTGCGTCCACTGATGAGCTGAATGGGTCGGGCAGCAAAATCATCCATGTCTGTCCAGCCAACCATCACACTGACACCCCAGCCTTTCACACAGGACTCCAAGGCACTCCGCTAGATCAGGAGAAACAGTTACAGGGTCAGTTGGAGAAGCAGGCTTGAGACTGGAAATTCGATGGCACTCTCCCTCAGCAGCTAATGGTTGAGGTGCCCTGAGCAAGGTACTGAACCCCCTAACATCTCATCTGCTCAGTGACCAACAGCAGAGGACTGGTTGTACTGGGCAGCTCCCAGGTGTGAATGTGAAGCAGGGCGTGCTGGAAAAAAGCAAGTTAGTTTACTTGACTTTCCTTGGATAAATAAAGGTTAAACTTTTTATAATAAGGTCAGATGCCAAATCTCCCTGGGAAAGAATCGTACGGTGGCCCTGAGAGCTCAACGCACTGCAACTTAAAAAAAAACACATGCAAATTAAGAAAACATCTTCATCAATTTGACAACGCACACACACAACACATTAAGACAACACAACACATTACAGACAACACAACACATTAAGACAACACAACACATTACAGACAACACAACACATTAAGACAACACAACACATTACAGACAACACAACACATTAAGACAACACAACACATTACAGACAACACAACACATTACAGAAACGCGCTGCAATTACGCCAAACGTCATCGATGACGTAATGATATTAAAACGATACAAGCCTCGATACGTTCTCGACGCGCTTCGAGGCTTCGGTATCAAGCGTAACATCACTAGCAGATATCTGCAATAATATCTGAATCATGCGATCACAATGTTAAAATAAACCAAAAACACTTACATTTTAGCTCATTTTCCAACTCCACTGTCCAGACGTGTTCATCACTTTTAAGTGTCCTCTGGAAACACTTCCGTTGTCGCTTGGCGTAATTGCAGCGCGTTTCTGTAAAGTGTTGTGTTGTCTTATTGTGTTGTCTGTAATGTGTTGTGTTGTCTTAATGTGTTGTGTTGTCTTATGTGTTGTGTGTGTTGTCAAATTGATGAAGATGTTTTCTTAATTTGCTTGTGTTTTGTGTACTTGCATGTGTTTTCTTAAGTTGCAGCACGTTGAGCTCTCAGGGCCACCGTAGAATCTTCATTATAATGAATGTTCTTGTTGAAAGGATTGTCATTTTAATTACTAGGCTGCACAAAAATGCACACAATACACAAATACATGAGTACATATCAATACACACACATAAACTCCTCTCTCTCACCATGACTCCCACATTCCCAACACATTCCAGGGAGAAGTCCACTCCTCCGTTAGTCATCTCTGACAGAACTTCGCTGATGGGTTTGTTGTGGTCCTTCGGGTTCACAAACTCAGTGGCCCCGAACACCTTGGCCTTCACAAACTTCTCTGGGTTGATGTCAACGGCAATAATCCTCTTGGCTCCTGCGGCCTTGCAGCCCATGACAGCAGCCAATCCAACGGCTCCCAGGCCAAACACAGCACAAGTGGAGCCTGGTTCCACCTAAAGACAAAGACCTTATGGTCAACACGGAGCATTAAGATGAACTTCTATATATCAATAAAAAAAACTAGTTAAACTGCACTAAAAGCAGGTGAGATGATTTCACCCCATTGGCAGATATTTTCATTTGTTTTAGATTTTAACACTCAGTATTAGACTAAATTATATATTTTTTTCAAACCATAACACACACACACACACACACACACACACACACACACACACACACCTTGGCAGTATTGACAGCTGCTCCATATCCTGTGCAGACCCCACAGCCGAGGAGACAGACTTTGTCCAGAGGGGCTGAAGGGTCGATCTTAGCCACAGCAATTTGTTTGACCACGGTGTACTGGGAGAAGGTACTGGTTCCTGCAAACTGCAGCAGCTTCTGGCCCTTACAGGTAAACCTGCACTCTTTTGCCGTTATCACATTGTGGCGATCACTGGCGCTGATAACGAGAGTGAGTTTAAAGATTTAACCTAAAACACAATTTGTGTATAATTTGTATCCTTAGAGGGTTCATTACATAAACATACATGAACATAAACAACTCCTAAAAGCTAACAAAAGAGAGAACTAAGCTGTCATCAAGATATAACCTGTAGCTGCTCCATTGAAAAAGACTTGGTGGAACAATAAAAAGTTAGTTTGAGAATTTACATTCAGAGTTTTACTTAGTAGTGCCAACAGGTATGCCTATGGACCATAAAATGGGCTCATATCCCTGTGAAAACACCGTTAATACTGTCCCTGTGTGCATAAATATACAAAGAACCAAACAGAAAAGATTTCCCATCCACCATCAATGAAGCATCTCCAGGATTTGCCTTTGCTTGCGTCTCAGTGACTCTGTTTCTAGCTTTGGGAGAGGCTTGTTTGTTGTTGTGCACAAATTAAGACTTAACTGTCCGAGGTCATAAGAATAACATGTTTAAAGCAGTAGAAAAGGTAAGCTATGCAATCACGCTTACTTTGAACTACATTGAGATAAATTAAACAAACATTGAGAAGGGAGTGCAAATGATAGTGATATTGATAATATTTTCACTAATGTTCATGACCAAGTAACAAGTGGTTTGCTTTTAAGTGATATCAGTGATCATCTTCCTATTTTTGTGATCTTGCATAATTTTAATGTTAAAGATTCAGTTGGAGTAAGTGAGCCTTCTTGTAAATTAGTACGATTAAGGACACCAGAGAGAATTGAGGCCTTAAAGATGGACCTTATAAATTATAATTGGGATGAGGTGTATGTTGATGATCCTAATCAGGCCTATGATGCATTTTTGTTTACATTCTTGGAGTTATATAATAAAATGCACCAGTTTATAAATTCCCATGCTATGAAATTCCCATGCTATGAAATTTCATGATTTGGTATATTATAAAATAATGCAAATAATGTTCAGAGCAAAATCAAAGTCACTTCCAGACTGTGTACAAAGGTTTCTTTCAATACGGGAGAGCAAATATGAGATGAGAGGTATTTGTAAGTTTACTGTACAAAAAGCTAAAAAAGGGATTAAAAGGAGATGTATTTCTATTGTTGGGGTTAAATTATGGAACAATGCTAATGTAAATTTAAGATGTGTAATTCGCTTTTGGTTTTCAAAAGAATGGTGTACAAAGCTATTTTTGAGAGTTATAAGTGTGAATGATCTTTTATTGCTGATTTAAATCTAAGAACAAGTAATTCACTTTTGGTTTTCAAGACAATGGTTTATAAAGCTATTTTGTGGGTTAGAAGTGTGAATGTGTTTTATTTTATTTTTGGAGGGTAGCTTAAATTGAGAAGTATATAGGATAGGCATAGATAAGCATTTTGCTTCTGCCTTCGCCTGTTCAATCACTACTTAATACATAGACTGTTGATTTTGTTTATACTGTTTTGTTTATACTGTTTATATTTATTGTATTATGTGTGATGGCTGAATAAATATTACTATTACTATATTACTATATAGTACAAAACCTCTGGCAATGGCAAGACTATTGTGGGCCAATAGTGGCCCAACTGTAGTCAGCCATATTTGGGTTTATCAAGCAGTTGGATTCTGGGCCAGACGTGGCCCAAATGTAGCCAGCCACATGTAACGGCCCAAGTCATGCCTGAGACATCAAGGTCTCATCAAGGTTGACTTGTGGCTGTGTTCTGGTAGCCAGAATATGATGTATTATGTTGGCCCACTGAAAGTGGTAGTGTGCCAGTATGGAGGGTTAAATGTGACAATATTAAATAAATAAATCATTAAATAAAATGGGAAATATATTAATAATTAATTAAAATGGAAAATATAAGCTATTTAATTGTTCATTTCCACATTTATTTAATTATTTCCACATTTATTTAATTATTTCCATATTTAATGATTTATTTAATGATTTATTTATTTCATGGTTGCTGGTCTGTGTGTGCACTGTGAAATGTAAATCTGTCAACTCGTCCATCAAAGCCTGTGGGAGGGCCTTGCATCTGATTGGTTGGTCAAGTTAAGTCGATTGCTTTTGCCTGCATCCTTCCTTGTTGCTTTGTTTTTATTACAAAAAAATGGCGGATCCTACCCAAGAGGTCTTAGTTCACTTATGACATTGTGAGTTTCAGTTTTTTGATTGAAATCGCTTGTTGTTGTTTGATAAAACAAGCCACAAATCAACTTGATTACATAGCGGAACCTACCTAGTCGCGACTGCCGGAGAGGGACACTGTTTCCCGGGAGCGAGTGCATTGAGTCCGTCGGGAGTTTATGTCGAGTTTTCTCCTCATACGTTTGACGACTTTTGTTGTCTGATCTTATTAGACTTCTGTATGGGTCTGTGTGAAGTACGGGGTGTTTTCTCTTGTATTTTGACACTGAAGGGAGAAATGTTGTGGATCATATAACATTCCAGTGTAGTAGCGGCGTTACTAGTTTAACTACATTTCTCAGTAGCATGGTGTTAGCGTCGCTGTTTTCTGAATCAAATAACTTTTCAGTAGCATAGCTCTTTTATTGATCAAGTACTGCGGTAGCGTCCACACAAGCTACATTTTCCCAAGCATTCCTGAAGCTGAAGCGCAGCGGAGCTTTCTGCTGCAGTCTGAAATAAAACTGCTAAGGATCAGTAAATGCTGCAGGCAAATACAGACTCGCGAGCTTGAGTTTACTTGATGGAAAGATGGCAGAGGGTGAGGACATAGAGGAATTGATCCCGATGGAGTCGCTGTGGCCATACCTCGAGCTAATACATGAGTTTAAGTGAAACAACAGAGAAAAATGATGCGTTCAGGTGCTTACTGTGCAACCCCAAGAAGAAGCTGCTCTCAACTTCCAAGACCTCAAACACGTAATTTAATAAACAATTGAACTGAACATTTTTTGCCTACCCATCTGTTTTACTGATCAGCATTGACTTGGAATGAAGAAAAAAAAAAAAAAATAGCTTCATGTAGTAAACTACTTTTGCCATGTTACTGTAGCTTAGCTTGCTACATTTCTCTGGGGGGTAGCTTCAGTGTAGCTATGAAGCTTAATTTAATGTAGAGTAACTGGTAGCTTAGCTCACTACACTTTCCAAGTAGCTTGCCCAACACTGAACGTTACTAGTGATCTCAACCTGAAGAGACTCTCTTCTTTTAGATAGATAATATTTATATACAAGTAAAAATAAATAGTATTGATTATAGGATATTAGTTGACTTTTGAAGTCATACATTTTGTAAACTGGTTTTACAGTATGTGATAACTTTCACTGTTATGCCAATGAAGTAATAAAGTTTCTTTGTACCATCTGAAGAAAGTTGTACATACATCTTTTGCCATGTGTTCTTAAAAATGGAAAAAAACTTTCAATTACCAATTTCTTTTTGTTTTTTAAATAGAGCTGTTTGTTTGGAATGAGTAAGAAAATGCTCATTTAACTTTCGTATAGGCTTTTCACACTTGAATATGTTAGCCCAGGGTTAACTTTAACCCTGGGTTATAATAGCCCTGGGTTAATTTATCTCACGTTTCACATTATTTTTCTTTAACCCTGGGCTAACAATTGACCCCGGGTATTCACTGTTCAGGATTTCACACTGTAAGCTTGTAAACCCCGGGTTAACGTTTAATGCTAACGTTTAACTTGCTGTTACATTCTAATCCCTGTTACATTCTAACCCCACAACGTTTCACACTATTGTTCTTAGCACCACATTTCAGGGATAGCACCACAAAATCGGTGCTAACCCTGCTTTGTAGCAGGGTTTGTTAACCCAGGGTTAAAAGCGGTGTTAACCCTCTTTCAATGGCACGGTGGTGCAGTGCTTGCACTGCTGCCTCACAGCAAGAAGGTCCTGGGTTTGATTCCCGCCTGGGGCACTGTTGACTCTGGGGTGCCCAGGTGGGTTATCTCCTGGGCCTTTTTGTGTGGAGTTTGCATGTTCTCCCCGTGCTCACATGGGTCTCCTCCTATAAAGAACCCCATCTAAAAAACATGCAACATCCTGTCCTGTCCCTGACCACGACGAGGACCTACATCTGGAATTGGTCCCTGGGCGCCGGAAAAAGGAGGCTGCCCACTGCTCCCTGGCTGTCCCTAGAGGAAGGTCGGCGGGGATGGGAAAAATGCAGAGGACTCATTCAATTCGGACACCCTACCCTGCATGTGTGTGTGTGTTGTGTTCGGCGGCCACTTCCCCCCTTGCATGTGTTGTGTGTGTTGGTGCATGTGTGCACCACGAATTGCAAATAAAACTAATCTTAATCTTAATCTCTTAATTAAAATGCAAGTGTGAAACACTGCTTAGCCCGGGGTTAAATGCGCCCTTAACCCAGGGTTAAGAAAGACGTTAGCCCGGGGTTAAGTGTAGTGTGAAAAGCATTTCAGTGAACTGCAGCAACATTCTAGAATTCTACTGGGGTCTAGAGGGTTAAATTGGCTGCCTCCCGCAAAAGTTCTGGACAGCTTTTCGACATTCTGATGAATGAGTTGTAACATTAAGTTGAAGGTCATAACTATTTCCTCAAGTAACTGATGAAGTTCTTGGTGTTCTTTTTGGTCGTTGAGAAATGATTGGCAATCCAACTCATTGGCGCCTTACCGCCACCAACTGGACGAGAATGTGAAGGCACACGGCTGACACCCATACATCGAGTAGCCTGCTATCGATTGCTCTTGACTTACTGTGCGGTCAAACCAATCAGATGTTAGATTCCGCCCACAGGCTTTGATGGACGATGTTGACAGATTTACATTTCACAATGCACACACAGACCAGCAACCATGAAATAAATAAATCATTAAATAAATCATTAAATATGGAAATAATTAAATCATCATAGAATCATAGATCATTAAATCATCATAGTCATACATTTTGTAAACTGGTTTTACAGTATGTGATAACTTTCACTGTTATGCCAATGAATTAATAAAGTTTCTTTGTACCATCTGAAGAAAGTTGTACATACATCTTTTGCCATGTGTTCTTTAAAATGGAAAACAACTTTCAATTACCAATTTCTATTTGTTTTTTAAATAGAGCCGTTTGTTTGGAATGAGTAAGAAAATGCTCATTTAACTTTCTCAGTGAACTGCAGCAACATTCTAGAATTCTACTGGGGTCTAGAGGGTTACATTGGCTTCCTCCCCAAATGTTCTGGGCAGCTTTTCGACATTCTGATAAATGAGTTGTAACATTAAGTTGAAGGTCATAACTATTTCCTCAAGTAAGTAACTGATGAAGTTCTTCGTGTTCTTTTTGGTCGTTGAGAAATGATTGGCAATCCAACTCATTGGCGCCTTACCGCCACCAACTGGAGTCGAGTAGCCTACTGTGCGGTCAAACCAATCAGATGTTAGATTCTGCCCACAGGCTTTGATGGACGATGTTGACAGATTTACATTTCACAATGCACACACAGACCAGCAACCATGAAATAAATAAATCATTAAATAAATCATTAAACATGGAAATAATTAAATAAATGTGGAAATGAACAATTAAATAGCTTATATTTCCCATTTTAATTAATTAATTATTAATATATTTCCCTTTTATTTAATTATTTATTTAATGATTTATTTATTTAATATTGTCACATTTAACCCTCCATATACCAGCACTGGGTCATCACGCAATGGTTATCTATTGGCTTGAGAGGAATGTTTAGTGTACTCACAATCCATTATCACACAAATTGGTCTTAGGATTCTTGCAGAAGCGACACTGGCGACACTGGCTGATGAACAAAGGAATCACCTTGTCTCCTGAAAGACAGAACCTTTGTTTATATCCAGTAATGCATTTCTTCAATTCTTCAAGTCAAAGATGACGTGGATAAGCAATTGTATAATTTTTGTGTTAAAACTAGGTTCCAATGTAATTGTACTTCAGTCTGGTTGAGGTTGCTCCTGACCTGGCTGAAATTCAGTGACTCCAGGCCCAACGCTCTCTACGATGCCTGCTGCCTCATGGCCCAGGACTACTGGGAACCCATCTTTGTGCTTTCCCTCAAAAAGGTGGTACAGGTCACTGCGACACAATGCAGACGCCACGATCTGCACTCAAGACAATTACCCCCTTTCCACCAACACAAACCTAGTGCTGGTTCTGGGCTGGTGCTAGTGCCGGTTCAGATTTGGTTCAACTTGCGAACCTTCTAAGAAGCGGGTTGCTTTTCCATGGGCTACAGAGCCATGTCATTACGTCACTATATACGTCACTGTATACGTCTGTATACGTCTCTTGTTCGAGATTAAACCCTGTGTTTTATTGTATACTACACTTATTTGTATACTGCACTTAGATCCAAGCTAACGGAATAATTATATAAACTACACAATAAACAAGGGTTACACTTGATGAGAGAGTTTAATGTTGAATGAGGTTCTTGGTTCTAGACCAGCAAAGTGTTGGTGCCTCTCTGGAACCAGTTTTCCTGGCCGAGAGCCGGTTGTTTTGCACCGGATCCGAACCAACCCTCTAAATGCTTTGGTGGAAAAGGGGTAAATGACACCACAATCACAATCACTTTTTCAAGGGGCTACTTTAGAGCAAGGACTGGGATTAAGGGTTAAGATTAGGATTAGGTTTAGGTATGCTAAATGTTATGGTTAAGTGCATGTCTCTCACCTTAATACGGATCTCATTGGCCTGAGGAGGCGCTACTTCAATCTTCTCAATCACCAAAGGCTTTTCAGGCTCCCAGGCCACCGCTGCCTTGCACTTGATAACCTGAGAGAGAGTTACACCAGAGGAATCGCCCCAGCATCAGATCTGAATAAAAATACTAAGGGCTACAGCAGTTTCACCATACTGTATAGTGAAACAATTCTCTACAGTATTCACAGTAACAACCTAAAACGGTGTGACGGTATTTTTTCTTCTCCAGGGTCAGTGGTTTTCAAGTGTGAAACAGGACCTTACTTCAGAAAACAGATGAAGTACAAGGTTTTTGAAAATCCCCAACATGTTTTATTTCCTTTTATTAGATTTAAAGCCGAATGTAGTATGTTGATAGGTTTGGCAAATTCAACATTCCAGAGTAAGTTGCCTTCACATATGATATGTGTCACCTAACCAAATGGTTTTAAATTTTTTTTTTCCACTGTGTCTGTTTCTCAAACTAAAATGAACTTTGGGCTTCCAATGTTATTTTATTTTTGGCTAACTACCACTGCATCTCGCCAACATCAACAGTTTGCTTTGCCAAGTCATGATGCAACATGTTTTGACCTTATGGAGAAGAGAAAGAGTAAGAGAGAAGTGTAAAAGAGTGAAAAAGAGAGGAGACAGAGAAAGATGAATATTTTAAGGTTTTTTAAGCTGAATGTAAGTTGCCTTCACATATGATGTGTCACGTAACCAAATGGTTTGACTTGAATTTCAAAATTTGTTCCACTGTGTCTGTTTCTTGAACTAAAATGAACTCTTGGGCTTCCAATGTTACCTTATTTTTGGCTTACTACCACTGCATCTCTGCCAATATCAACAGTAACTGCAAAGCAGTTTGGAAAGTTTCAAACTGAATGCCAAGTCATGTTGCAACATGTTTTGACCTTATGGAGAGGAGAAAGAGTAAGAGTGAAAAAGAGAGGAGACAGAGAGAGTGAAATATTTTAAGGTTACAAGACTATTAAATGTAACTGTTGTGTAACCTAAACAATTCGTCCTTATTTTCTTGCAGTAGACTTTATTTCAGTGCAAACCTCCAAAGATTTGAATCATTTTGGGCAATAGCTAAAAAGTGAAAGTGTGAAATAATCCCATACGTGTGCATATCTGTACCCAGAGAATCGTTACAAGAAAGTTTCAAAACATTAATTTAAAATCTGGTTGCCAGTGGTAAACTTAGTACTACACCCATCCACAGAATCATCATACATAGAAATTGCAAGTTTTAAAACAATATATATATATAATATGATAACACAATTAATAACAATTAACTTTATTTAAGTTCTACGATGAGAAAAATTACACTTTATGTGACATAGGCAATATTCCTGTGATCACAAAATAAAGTTCCGTGTGCAAGGGTTGACGATTAGCCAATATACCTACCTTTCCAGCAGTTGCCATGATTTCTCACTGCAAAGACGAGTCAAGAAACAAGAGAAGACGAACAGCAAGCAGAAGCTCCAAGACAGGAGATTGAGGAGGAGAGAATGAGAGATCTTGGATTAAATGCTGATTAAATACTACTGCAATAAAGAGAGGTTGAGCATTCAGAAGGGGAGGGACTTTGAAAGCTTGTGAAAGTACTATGAGATGACCATCAAGTATTGATTATGAAATATTTTGGAGAATAAATGTACATACTTAAATAGACTGCCCAATTCCAATGGCAACACGTGAGCTGTAGCGCCACTCCAGTATGTATGCCTGAAATAGCAGTCTCTGCTCAGGCTCTGGTGAGGTGGATTGTGTAGCTCTTGGAGGTTGCAGTGCCAAAGGGAGAATGCAGTTGATCCTCATCAACTGCATTCTAGCATGAATCATACTGACTCAAAATTCATTTTACGCATTGATTGCTGTTGTCCATATCCCATACATAAGACCCAAAGGCTACAGGTCACAATAATGGTTAATTTCAGATCTGTCAAAAAATAAATAGCTAAATTAATTGAATATATATCAAACATTCCTTTAAATATACTGCATGATGATGCTCATGCATCTAGTTCTAATATGTGGTAATTTAACACATTAACATTGTGAAAATGTGTTCTATTCACTTAATGTTTTCTGTTTTGTGCATACATTGTTATACCCTTCCACTTGGCTGTTTAAATGACCAGACAGCATATGCATCAAGAATGTTGATTGTATTATTGTTATTATTATTATTAATTTCCCTCATTATCACATTGTAAATGTATGTAATACTTTCTAACCGGCCTGGTAGCTATTGCTAATTTTCTCTAAAATGCTCAAACTTGCCAAAAAAACATGTCAGCAACTTTTAGTTTGTTCATAAATAAGTCAATAAACATGGAAATTTGTAAAATATGTGAACTATTCCTATTAATACATTCCTATGATGTTAAACAGAGTGAAGGAAAAAAACATTTTCCTGTCAGAAACTTTCTAAGACCAATATTATCTGCTAGGCGAGTGTTGTCATTGCTAACCAGCACATTGTTATTAGCATAAAGGTTTGAGCTTTTATCTTTACACTTTTTATATTAGTTGAGAAGCTACTCTACAGTAAACTCTAAATGAGAGAAACTCTAAATCCAATGCTTTGCAGAGAAATAACATTTTATTCACACTCAATATCATAGCCTACCTTTCAACATGTTGCCTTTCAACTAGTGGCCAGTGATAGACACTACAATTTATTTTCCCTCTTCCAAGGCAATTCAATAACTTTATTTATAGCACTTTTTTTTTTAGCATGGTGGCAATTCAAGGTGCTTTACAAAGATTAAAAGACAGAAGCAATTGATACATAGACAATTTATAAGAAAAGACAATTGATTTATAAGAACAATGAATAAATAAACAGTGGTGTAGGGCCTAGATAAAAACTAGATTTAAAATAAGTTCAACATTTTTTAAAGAACTCAAATAACTTAACTAAAAGCATCCATGAACAGTGTGGTTTTGAGTCCTGATTCAAAAGTTTCGAGGGTTAGGCTACTTTTAAGATCGACAGGGAGTCTGGTCCAGAGATGCACAGCATAGTGAGTGACTAAAGGTTGCTTCACCAACTTTAGCCCTGGCACTGGGCACTACTAGCAGCCCACTCCCACTTGACCTGAGAGACCTGGCAGGAGTGTACTCCTTAAACATGTCTGTAATGTATTTTGATCCCACTCCATGTATTGATTTATAAACAAGCAGCACTTCCTTATATTTAATTCTGTGGCTGATGGAAAGCCAGTGTAGTGACTTAAGAATCGGGGTGATGTGGTCTGACCTTTTGGTCCCTGTAAGAACTCTAGCAGCTGCATTTTGAATAAGCTGAAGCTTTTTGATGGGCTTTTGGGGAGCCCTGTCAAAATACCATTGCCGTAGTCAACCCTGCTAGAAATAAAAGCTTTTATGTGGCGATTTAGACTACGATCAGAGTGAACTATAACGCCAAGGGGGGCACCACAGGTCATAGGGGTCTAATTTAATATTTAGCTTAATTGTTAAAATTGTAATTGTACAGATGAAGACATCCATTTTGGTTGGTTATTACATAATGCACCTTATTATTACATTTTCATCAAAAAAAAGTGCAACTCCCGCATTTTGTAATAACCACCGCAATATGTAATAATTTATTACAAAATGTGGGGAAATTTATTACATATTGCGTTCAGGCTGTTTATTACAAAATGCGGCAGATTATTACAAAATGCGGGTGTTATTACATAATGAAGTGAAAATGTATTACATTTTGTCGAGTTATTACATAATGCAGTGTTATTACATAATGTGTTGTTACAAGGCCACTACCCTCTCACCCTACCAAGCCGTTGGTACACTCTGGTCTACGCTTTTCTTCCGAACAGTTAAATGGCTGTCTGGGGAAAAGTAAGAAGCCAGGGGTGGACGTAGCCCTGGCCATACCGGCCAAAAGGAGGCTCGTCCCTCAGGCCCAGGAGTGGCTAAACCTGCACTTCTCTTCCCAACAGTCTGACGGCTGTCTGGGGGAAAGTAAGCGACCAGGGCCGGTCATAGCCCCCCAAGGAGGGGGGTCGAGGGGGGTCCCCTTTAAACCTGCAGTTCTCTTCCCAACAGTCTGATGGCTGTCTGGGGGAAATGTTTAAACACTGTCCGCCACTTTTCAAGGGTATAATGGAGACGAGGCTGAGCGACCCTGCGGCAAGCTCAGCCTCAGCAGACGAGATAAACCGTCTCCTGGACAAGAGGGCCATTGTAGCCGTCCTACCCAGCGAGGCTCAACACGGCTTTTACTCCCATTATTTCTTGGTCCCCAAGAAAATGGGGGACATGAGGCTTATTCTGGACCTACACCCCCTCAACAAGCTAGTGGTGGCAAGAAAGTTCAGAATGCTCACCACCAGAGCACTGCTAAGGTGTGTGAGAAAGGGCGACTGGTTAAAGTCCATCGATCTCAAGGACGCTTACTTTCATGTCCCCATTCTCCAATCACACAGGAAGTTCCTCCACTTGCCTTTCAGGGCAGAGCGTACGAGTACCAATGCCTCTCCTTCGGCTATTCTCTAGCCCCACGCACTTTCTCAAATTGCATTGAGGTGGCGCTGGGCCCGCTTCGTCAACGAGGAATAAGAATTCTATTTTACCGTCCAGTGACCGCTGGCTTGTAGTTAAACCAATGTTCCGCGGCGTGTATGCAGAACTCGGCATAACACCGACAGGATCAGGTTGTGTTTATGAGCTGTGATGTGAACTCTACACTCGGTGTAGAGAGATCGCTTGTCAATTTAAGCAAACACTGATAACTCTGGGACTCTGGTCTGGGATAGTTAACGAAAAAGTGAAATATTGACAAAGAACAATGCAACATAGCCTATAATTCAGAAGGAAATTGTAGATAAAATATGCTGTGGTTGTGCGTAATAAAAACATGAAACAGTATAGCATGAACAAACAATGAAGCCAAAGATCCCATTTGTTTAGGCCATTTATTTAGGTCTATAAACACCTTGACAATATTAGCTTTCACTCCATTTTGTGAACATTGCAAATGTCTGATGTTGTTTCTTCTAGTCCTGATGCTGCACATACATGCTTCTCTGTGGTGTGGCATGTTTGAATGTTGCGTTGAAACACAGCAGCTGGTTATTAAATGACTGAAACCAACACAATGGCCATCATCTTATTGTGGAGATACACTCATGACCGTCCGGATGCTGTAGAGCAAAAAGAGAAATTATTTCATTGGAATACGTTCTGACCTTCAACAGCTCCCTGACAACAAAGACATGCATTTCATTGTGAATTGTAACCAGAGGAGCCAGTTTGCATTCTGATTTGAGATAACTTGCCCCTAGATATCATTTACCAGACAGGCTAAAGCAAATGTTATTCAAAGGAGTTCAGTTGATAACTGACCACTGTGTGGAGCTCTCTTAGTAAATATTACTTATGTAGACTAGCACTTATTAATCCTGTATCTGTCTATTTAATGAGTCAGATCATGCAGAAAGAAAGTGTAAAGCTACCATTTTCCGTGCTTCATCAGTTCAATGGCATCGTTGACTTGGTCCAAGGTCATGTTGTGAGTGATGAACTCATCCAGCTCCAATTTCTTGTCTAGGTAGGCATTTACCATCTCAGGTACGCCATCCTTACTCTTAAAACCTGATCCACAAAATACACACAACAGTTATAACATTTACATTTTCGGCATTTAGCCGACACTCTTATCTAGAGCAACTTATAATGAATCAACTGGTAGGGGATGTAGGGAGCAGTGGCGGCTGGTGCATTTTTCTCCAGGGGGGGCTATACCAAAAATCAAACAAACATGTACTAAGGTATCATCAGTGTATTTAAATAAATGAAAAGGCCTTTATTTGTATTTGCTGAGCTGAATGAACATTTGTTGTAATGAAACGTGCTTAAGGTAAGTTAAGGTACTTCAATTAGTGCAAATTCTTTATAATAATTATCTTTTATACTACAATATGTAATGGTGAAAGACTAAAGTAACTGAAAAGTGCCTCGATAAGTGCAACAGAAATCTAACAACACAAAACCCTGAGACAATGGCAGAAAATTATGAACACAGTAAGACCTAATAGAAAATAACATTTAAGAAAAAAATAAATTAATATGGTATTACATTTGAAATACCCAGTGCCATCAAAACGCTGAGTGAACTGGCTCAAAGATATATGACTTTGCCTTGTGGCTTAAACTTTTTGTACATAAATTTTGCCCTTCTCTCCTTGAGAGATGCACATTTCTCAATGACTCTATGGCACCACAGAACTTGACACAGTTTATTATTTTAGACAGGATGTGCCTGTTTTTGTCAACCTCTTCATTATGCTTACAGATCCCTATCCTGTAGCCTTCATCAAGCTGAGCAGCTATGTTTACTTTCCCAAACATTTGCTTTTGATTTTTCTGATATGTGGTTTAAATCATTCAAATCTGTCTGAAGCCATGCTGGGTCTGAGACCTGTCGTTTGAAAAAAGGATGCAGGGAAAGCAAAATAAAGCATTGGTGTCACTACATACAGTTAGCCAAGCCTTCCTACTAAACCAGCTCCTTGAAAACGACCGAGTATATTGTCTCATTCTGGCGCATTTTATGTCAGTTGTACCACGAGCCACTCGCTCTCTGCTGCCAACCAGTGGTTGGTGGTGTGTAAATCAGCAGCATTCAGATAAATGCTGTTTGTACATGCGCAGTTCGTTGGTGGGGCGCAGGAAAGCTGCGCCCCACCAAGCTCCTATCTCTTGTATTGAGAGGAGCGAACTGCGCATGTACAACTTATAACGAGAGTCAATGGGCAAAGATTTTTGCGCCCCAGGCCGGAAATACGTGACCTAGCAGTAACTTTAGACAACGTAGAACAATTTTAATCTACATTTTATTGCAGATTATACATTCTACTCACTAACTATATAATATTTACGTCGCTCAATTAAAAAAAAAAAAGAAAGAAAGTAATTTTTAAAGTCTTATTCAATGAAGTCTAGGATGTGGGGAGTGGTGAGGCGGCGCCCTAGCGGCCTCTATTGGCCAGCCGCCACTGGTAGGGAGTGTCTTGTTTGCTCTCGTTTGGCTCTGGCAAAGCATTTCTTATGCAGCAGTTTCAAACCACCATCAAACCACTTTTTCTTTAAAGTGTGGTGCTCTGCTGCAAGGAAACTAATAAAACTTATGTATGTTAAAACATGTCTATTTCCATCATACATACAGAGTGGACTCTTTCATCAGTCAGTTGATGGTCATATTTGACTGACGGGTATCTCACCTCCAAACAGGGAGCCCTTCCATGTGCGTCCACTGATGAGCTGAATGGGTCGGGCAGCAAAATCATCCATGTCTGTCCAGCCAACCAGCACACTGACACCCCAGCCTTTCACACAGGACTCCAAGGCACTCCGCTAGATCAGGAGAAACAGTTACCGGGTCAGTTGGAGAAGCAGACTTGAGACTGGAAATTCGTTGGCACTCTCCCTCAGCAGCTAATGGTTGAGGTGCCCTGAGAGCAAGGTACTGAACCCCCTAACATCTCATCTGCTCAATGACCAACAGTAGAAGACTGTGGTTGTACTGGGCAGCTCCCAGGTGTGAATGTGAAGCAGGGCGGTGCTGGAAAAAAGCAAGTTAGTTTACTTGACTTTCCCTGGATAAATAAAGGTTAAACTTTTTATAATAAGGTTAGATGCCAAATCTCCCTGGGAAAGAATCTTCATTATAATGAATGTTCTTGTTGAGAGGATTGTCATTTTAATTACTAGGCTGCACACAATACACAAATACATGAGTACATATGAATACACACACACATAAACTCCTCTCTCTCACCATGACTCCCACATTCCCAACACATTCCAGGGAGAAGTCCACTCCTCCGTTAGTCATCTCTGACAGAACTTCGCTGATGGGCTTGTTGTGGTCCTTCGGGTTCACAAACTCGGTGGCCCCGAACACCTTGGCCTTCTCAAACTTCTCTGGGTTGACATCAACGGCAATAATCCTCTTGGCTCCTGCGGCCTTGCAGCCCATGACAGCAGCCAATCCAACGGCTCCCAGGCCAAACACAGCACAAGTGGAGCCTGGTTCCACCTAAAGACAAAGACCTTATGGTCAACACGGAGCTTTAAGATGAACTTCTATACTAAAAAACTATTAAATAAACCGCAATAAACACTATTCCTCTCTGACCACAGCTCATCACAGCTAGTTTTCATTATTTTTATATCAGAGGTATAAAATATACTGAATATCTGTATGTAATCTTTAAATATCAGCTATCAGCAACTTGCACACTGCAGAAAATATCCATCTTAACAAGCCATTTTGTTATTACAAGATATTTTCAATTGTTTCAAGAATATTCAATTTTAAAATAAAAAAAACGAGTGAAACTGCACCAGAAACAGGTGACATGATCTCACCCCATTGGCAGATATTTTCCCATGTTTTAGGAAAACAACTTTTTAACACTCAATAGGCTAAATGACTTGTTGAGATCGATATTTTTTGCAGTGAATCCACAAACATTAGTACTGGTATCAGTATCTGTATCAGCCACTTTTGATCAAATCCAAACTTCATCAAAACATTGACACACCTTGGCAGTGTTGACAGCTGCTCCATATCCTGTGCAGACCCCGCAGCCGAGGAGACAGACTTTGTCCAGAGGGGCTGAAGGGTCGATCTTAGCCACAGCCATTTGGTTGACCACGGTGTACTGGGAGAAGGTACTGGTTCCCATAAATTGCAGCACCTTCTGGCCCTTACAGGTGAACCTGCTCTCTGTCGTCGACATCACATCGTAGCGATCACTGGCCCTGCAAAGGAGAGCGAGTTTATCTAAGTAAAATCCAACCTAAAACATAATAGGCTACACATAATATAGAGGGTTCATTCAATATCGGTGAACATAAGCAACTCCTACAAGCTAACAAAACAGAGAACTAAGCTGTTAACTATTGCTAACAGGTATGCCTATGAACCATAAAACACCCTTGGTATTGCGCCTGTGTGCATAAATATACAAAGAACCAAACCAGAACAAACAAAGGAATCACCTTGTCTCCTGAAAGACAAAACCTTGAAGCATCAATGAAGCATCTCCAGGATTTGCCTTTGCTTGCGTCTCATTGCCTCTGTTTCTAGCTTTGGGAGAGGCTTGTTTGTTCTTTTAAATACAAATTAAGACTTAACTGTCCGAGGTCATAAGAATAACATGTTATGCAAGATTTGCACTCACGCTTACTTTGAACTACATTGAGATGAATGAAACAAACACTGAGAAGGGAGTGCAGATTGGCTTGAGAAGAATGTTTAGTGTACTCACCATCCATTATCACACAAATTAGTCTTAGGATTCTTGCAGAAGCGACACTGGCGACACTGGCTGATGAACAAAGGAATCACCTTGTCTCCTGAAAGACATATCCAACTAATAAGTTTCTTCAATGGGAAAGTCAAAAATGACGTGGATAAGCAATTGTATACATTTTTGGGCTAAACTAGGTTCCAATGTAATTGTACATCAGTCTGGGTTGTGTGTTGGTTTGAGCAAAGGAGTGCAGCGTTTTTCCATCCTGACTATTTTCTGTTGAGGTTGCTCCTGACCTGGCTGAAATTCGGTGACTCCAGGCCCAACGCTCTCTACGATGCCTGCTCCCTCATGGCCCAGGACTGTTGGGAACCCCTCTTTGTGCTTTCCCTCAAAAAGGTGGTACAGGTCAGTGTGGCACAACCCAGTCGCCACGATCTGCACTCAAGACAGTGACATATATTGTCTTATTTTACATACTATTTTACATTGACAGACATGCATTCATTTTTTCTTGTTTTGCAATTCTTGTGAGAACCAGTTTGCATTTTGGACCTTTCAGACTGAGGACATTTTTGCCAAATAAGGTCATTTTGACCAGTCCTCACGTCTTCAAGGGGATTTAGAGTAAGGACTGGGATTAAGGGTTAAGATTAGCATTAGGTTCACGTAGGGTAAATCTTATGGTTACGTGCATGTCTCTCACCTTGATACGGATCTCATTGGCCTGAGGAGGCGCTACTTCAATCTCCTCAATCACCAAAGGCTTTTCAGGCTCCCAGGCCACCGCTGCCTTGCACTTGATAACCTAAGAGAGAGTTACACCAGAGGAATCGCCCCAGCATCAGATATGAATAAAAATACTAAGGGCTACAGCAGTTTAACCATACTGTATAGTGAAACAATTCACTACAGTATTCACATTAACACAACCCAAAAATGTGACGATAACATTTTTTTTCTCTCCAGGCTCAGGGGTTTTCAAGTGTGAAAAACACTTCAGAAACAGAGATAACTGGGCCTGCAAATGCCCCCATTCCCCCATCACTACAGCCACCCCTCCAACCCATCTACATGATAACTGATAATGCACTACAAAATCATTAATACAAAGTCATCTTCAGCCTCAGCTGAATCTACAAAACGTTCAATATCTGTTCTGGTAAATGGTAAAACATGTTTTTCAACTGGCACTAACGCAAGACCAAAGTCTCTTCATAATAAGGTTACTTTTTAAAATATTGTATGTTGCAACTGTTAACTTATATTAAAAATAGGGACAACTTGGCTAATGGCTACAAGTAACATTTTCATTATTATCAGTTACATGGGGAGGTCCCTGCACTCCCTCTATCAAGCACCTCTTCCTCCCTTGGTGTATTTTGAGGCCCATTAAGGTTGTTACCTTCTGGCAGCCACATAAGCAAACCTGAAGCTTCTTTCCACCGAGCTCTGAAATGGTGGCTTCCACACGCGCCCCCCCCCACACTTTTCCCTGAACCAGGGACCATATCCATCGGGGCCAACCCACCCCCCATCCCTTACCCTAAACATGGTCTGTATCCTCCCTCTTCCTCCCACACACACGCACTCATACACACTGTCTAGTTGTGTTGTTGTATCATATACTGTAGATAGGTTGTGTTGTTATACTGATGTTGAGTCAAGCCTAGGTTAATGCTGGGTTGATGGCAGGCAGTAGATGGCAAGGGTAAAATGGAGAGGAGAGGTGGTGGCATAAAGGGGGGTGGTTCCAGGATGCTGGATCACACCGTTGAGCCTTCTTGAGGTGTTATGGGCCCAACTCAATGAAACATCGGTGAAAGAAGGTGCCCATTTGATAACCCTAATAACATGCCACATACCGCTTTTGGCTAGAATAGGTAGTTAGCGAATGCTGCCACCTTACGAATGATGCTGTAGATTTATGACGGTCTGGCCTGATGTCTGCTATGGTTCATTTGATTGTCTTTGTATCATTCTCAATATCTGAATTGGGCTTCTATGAGTGTTCACCCTGGAATATGACACGATAGTACCATTTTATCCTGTATATTGGTGAATGTACATAATGTAACAATAGGTTTGGCAAATTCGACATCCCTGAGTAAACCAGTTGCCTTCACATATATGTGTCACGTAACCAAATAGGTTTGACTTGAATTTCAAACTTTGTTCCACTGTGTCTGTTTCTTAAACTAAAATAAACTCTCGGGCTTCCAATCTTATCTTATTTATGGCTCACTACCACTGGATCTCTGCCAATATCAACAGTTTACAAAGCCGTTTGGAAAGTTTCAAACAGTATGCCAAGCCAAAATGCAAGATGTTAAGAGAAAGAGTTAGAGAGACAGAGGTAGAGAGAGAGAGAGAAATATTTTAAGGTTACAAGACTATTAAATTTAACAATTGTATAACCTAAACCATTATTCAACCTTATTTTCTTGCAGTAGACTTGATTTCAGGGCAAACCTCAGAAGAACTTTAACTTGGTTTGATTTATTTTGGGCAATAGTTAAAAAGTATACATGTGAAATAACCCATACATGTGCATATCTGTACCCAATCATCACAAACACAGGAAGTTTTAGAACAATAAAATATCACATGAGAATATGTTAATACAATTAACAATCTTATTTAAGTTCTATGATGAAAAAAACTTTATGTGACATAGGTAATATTGCTGTGCATAATATAACAAAAACAAGGGTTGACGATTATATACCTACCTTTCCAGCAGTTGCCATGATTTCTCACTGCAAAGACGAGTCAAGAAACAAGAGAAGACGAGCAGTAAGCAGAAGCTCCAGGACAGGAGAGTGAGGAGGAGAGAATGAGAGATCTTGGACTTCAGGTTTAAATACTAATGCAATACAGAGAGGTTAAGCAAACATTCAGAAGGGGAGGGACTTTGAAAGCTTGTGAAAGTACTATCCGATAACCATGACTTATCAATACCAGTACACATTATTATTCCTGTCTGCTACAGTCCTTATAGATGCTTTGCCATTCACACCCAAAATATTTATTGGGTGAGTGTGTGTGTGTGTGTGTACCCCAGAGAGGTTAAGCAAACATTCAGAAGGGGAGGGACTTTGAAAGCTTGCAAAATTGGGTTTAACCCTATCCAGAGCAAGGACAGTTAAACCCCGGTTCAAGTCGGGGATAATTCACTTTGGTACAGACTAGTGTGAAATGCTTGTTGGCCAAGAGGTAAGAGACAAGTTGGGCCTCTGGAGGTCATGGGTCTATTGTGTACTTCCACAATAGAGTGCTGCAGGGATGACATGACAAGTTTGCATCGCCCTGGTTTTGTCGTTCCCTCAACAAAAAGCCCAAACTACACCACGGTTGCATGACTTCAACGTCACCACCACTAAAAATACTGAAAATACGATAAATTGATAAATCTACAAGTTGGAAAGTTTGAGTTAGAATAGTTTGGAAGAGCGCGAGTATAAACACAACTAGAGGCTGTAAAGGTAGACTAGTGAGTAGATGAGTTACTGTGTTCGGGCCGGGTGACTGTGCATGGCTGCTCTCACCAACAAGACAAAGTGCAAAGTGTTGAGACTGCAAAATTGAACATTTAGAAACGCAACCAGCTGTTTTCGACTATTGTTGCCGAAGAGCTGAGGACCTCCAACATGGCCCCCAGAGGGGCCGTCACCTGAAAACCCAACATTTAATCCCACCCACCCTCATTTTCAAACACTCCTCATACCAATTTAATAATCACATTTGTGTCCTCTCACAAAGTCTAATTGTTATTTTGTTTGTGTTTTATATATAGATGTGTAATTGTATGTATACCTACCCAGGTGAAATGTGACTCGAAGCGTGCCTCGAAACGTGCCAAACATTTCACTGTCTCCAGTATGGACAAAGGTGATCTTTACATTTACAATGTAAACATAAGGCTCAGCTCAACAGTCTACAAACACATTTTCTAATATTTATTGCCTAAAGGTCTGAAAGGAAACCCATTAATCAGGCCTTTTGTGAAGGTTTGCTTGTCTAAGTAGGCCCACCCTTGATAACTAGGGTGCAGCAGTGACAGCGTTCATCCTATCATTTGGCTTGGTCTATATAAAGAGTAAGAGTTGATAAATAATAAATAGAGAAGACAATTTATTATTATCCATATTATAGAATTAATCATATCTTTAATTCACTTAGTCTTCCTCAATGTGTTCAAAACAAACCCATGCACACATTCCAATGTTTAAATATTTTAATGACCTGCTGATATCATTAACATGAGTCAAACATTACATATTAATGATTTGCTGATATGTAGCCAACAGTGCATTTTTTCTATGATCAAAATCAAAAGTGTGATCATATGTGTGATTATTATATGCACTATTGGTACCACATCCAAGTTATGTAGAGCACATAGTGCATCCAATGCTATCCACAATTATTGTTGAAAAGGAGTCAAAACACTGTAAATACAAGTTATGAGCCATATACTATGGTCAGAATATCATTTTCGTCAAATGCACAGAAAATAACCATTTCTGATATGTGATAAATTTTATTCTAAAAATATGCTGGTTGTCTCAATTATTGGCACTCTTTCAAAAAAAAGCTGTCAATAATAGTCACAACCATCTTTCCCAGGTTATCCCTAATAAACAAAATATTATTTTTCTTTCTATTTTTGGAGGAAACAATATATACTATATATTTGGACCACTGTTCTAATTTCTCTTGTTGCCTTAAAAACCCCAAAACAAAAAAGGCTTAAAGATAATTCTTTAACCCGTCTCCTTCTGTCACCTTCATGACTTTAGTGGCTTTAATAGGTAAAATCAGTAAGGGATCATACTTTTTTACTTGCAAAGGGCTGATGGTCAAAATATTTGGTAACCTCAGTGAACTCTCACAGTTTTTCTGAGCATAGAATACAGCTAGGCTTGCTTCCGTTTGTCCTTTACAGCCTTTATGAGTCACCTTACCAAGGGTGCCAATAATGCTGGAGGGCACTGTCAAATCTGATTTATTTTCAAAGCAGTTGAAGGGAAGGTCACAAACCCTGTTTGGTATAACAGCATTCATTAAGACATTATGCCATAAGGTCTTGGGTTTTACATCACAACACTTTTAATATTAAAACGTATTATTTTAAATGCCTGCCTTCGGTATCATTTGAGGGTTTCCCTGTGTGCAAACAAGAAAAATAAAAATGTACAAATCCATAGGAGTAATATGCAACGATTTGCCTCTGAGGAACAAAGATAGCTGATGGACAATCATTCGTAATGCAAGACATAGTTTTCAGACAGTAAGAAAACTAAATAGATTTTGACTTTACACAAATATTTCAAATTTACAGTAAAAAACAGAAAATAAAAGCTGACATGTAGAAACAAAAAACCCTCCCTTGTCCCTGAATACACGTTAATTCAAACTCAATCTGGAATGAAGTGGAATGAGTTTAGGCTATTTCTGACGAGATTCACACAAGCCACCTATATGGAGTGTAACAGTGTATATCAGTGGGCACCTCTGGCCGTGGTGTATAGCAGCTTCAATGACTAATTCTTACTGTACATGCATCACTACGAGGATCTACAAACAGTTAGAAAATACTTGTCAGTAGTGCTTGCACTGAAGAACATGCGAGTGTGAGGGTAAGGGTGCAGGTGGGATATGTTTTCTTTTCGCAGCTGCCTTCAATAAAAGGAGTGTTGTTTCCCCCCTAAAAGCTCTAGTAAAATTGTGAAAAGATAAACCAACCGATCAATGAGGAAGTCTACATTTGGGAGAAAACAGAGCAAAAGTGAGCGAAAAGGCATTAAAGTAACAAAAAGGTTAACAGACAGCGGTGACGTTTTTCTTTAACTTAAGGGACACATTTTACAGTAAGTACCCACAAGAGAACAGGTGAAAATCAGGGGAAAACTGAGGACGCTGCATCAATCCCTGGATTAGTTCTCCAGACTAGCTCACGATTAGTTAATAGGGAATAGTTTTGTTAGATATTTTGTCATACTAAGCAAGCCTAGCCTGGAGAGAACATTTTTTTGAATGGCAAAATAAAATGGTTGACATGGTCTGAGGCAGGGCCTTTGCTATATCAGGGTTGGACCTAAAACGATTTCATTAGTATGACTTTCAATTTAGTTTTAAGTGTCACGTGATCTAAATGTCAATTTCATAGGCGTTTCCACCCTGCAGATGAAATTGTTTTGGAAATGCTTGGAATTTAGGGAAATTTTATATTTAAAGGTTTTATATATATATATATAGGTCAAATTTAAATACACAGCAGAAAATATCGGCTACTGGCAGCTTCAATCCAAAAATATTAGTATAGGTATCGACTTTCTAAAAGCCATATTGGTCAAACTCTAGCTCAAGGCTTATTTTGGCTCTACTGTGAGTCCATGGGAAAAAAAGACGACAGAATCAAAATGCTGACATAAATGAGGTGTTCTCCAAGTTAAAGCCTCGGGTTCTGTCGGCCAAAAAACATGATCTTTGAGGTCATCTACAAGACATGAAACACTACACACACACGAGTCAAGAGGGGGAAAAAAATCAAACACATAAAATCACACTTAAAGAATAATGCCAGTGATTTTGACATGTAGTATAGCTGTGGGAATAGAGATACTTACAGCACCCCTAGGTGGTTGATAGCAGAATCTGTCCTTGATAGTTCCTAAAAACATTGCAGTTGCATTTTAGTATTAATTGAATTTAAGTAGAAAATGTTAAAACTTGACAACTTCCCACATTGGAATTGATGTATGAATCTAGAAGCATAAAAAAATTCTAATATTTGCTTGATGGAGCGTCTGACCCATTAGCTAGTGTCAGTGCTGCAGAGCGGTTTCTAATTTCTATTTAGCATGGTTACAGTAAACTGATGTTTCAAGAATGATACTGATGGATTAAGCTCAACTGGTGTAAGAAGGTATTTACCCTTTAACACAATCAGCTTCTAATATGAGCTGCGAGAGCTTTCCGAACCTCCTGTTGTTGCACCAACTTGTTGCACTCGTGAAATGTTGCAGTGGCTACGCCGCATTGTTTGGCTGTAAGATTACTGTATATTCTGTTTGTTTCCTGTGGTCCTATTTAGCAGAAGGGCTACTTTTGAGTAGATTTACAGTCTCTCGTGTGTGCAGACCAACTGCTCTCCAAAATGTACATTGCTATTTAACGTGGCCACTAAATGCCATCACACATTATTCAAATGTATGTAGGTTTGTTGACCAATTTGATTGATATCCTCATCAATAACACAGTGTTTGTCATTGTGTAGGCATTTTCCATTTTGGCACTGCTACACTGACTGGCCCAGGGTTTGTCTCCTTTAAGGTGAGCAAATACAATACATTGTTTTCCTGTTCTTGAGTTGCAATTTATATCACTTCTAGTGATTGTTTGGCTCTCAAAAATGATAGAACGTTCCTGCTAAGTAATTTAGCCCATCATAGCAAGGCATCAGACTTTTAACCCATCACCTCACCACCCCTAATGATAACGTGTCATGAGTCCTATGTTATCACTGGGGTTAATATCTACTGTTTGACATCTTTTTCTGCCATTAAGATATCTGGTAACCTTTTTGTTGCCACCATGGACTTCCATTGTAACTAAAAATGTCCCTTAAACATTTTGAAAGACAATAAAAAATTACATGACAATTACATTTGGTGAAAATGCTAACTTCTAAGGTGTCATATTTGTTTTTAAGTTGCGGGGAAAAAGTCAACTTGTTTTAACGTCCAAAACCAGCTCAGAAAAAAATAAACGAAAAAAACCCCAGTGGCCCTACGGCCTTGTGTAAACAATGTAATGTCCAGTGCTTTATATCTACAATACCAGCGTTCTGAATCTGAACGGTACTGGACAAGGAAGGATGGGACCATATTGGATTTGTAATTACTTTTAAGGGGAAAAGATTCAAAGCACTCTAATTTTACTTCAATAAAATTTAGATCCATACTATGAAAAAAATCCCAGCAGCTTACAATTTGCAGTGAGCTTTGAAAGCTTGATGTCTGTCCAATTCTCACACGCAACCACAAATAGCATAACATAACATAGGCTACAACCAGTTTCCAAAATTTTCCAAAAAACTTTAAGGCTAACCTGCCAATGGCTGGTAAACTAAAAATTAAAAGCCAATATATAATATAATATAATAATTATCAATATAACCAAGGCATTCTAATGTTATCACCAGTCAGTGTTGCGGGATCCATCCACCAAAGACAAATTTTACTGGCATTTAGCGCTTGGCAGGTGTTAATTTCAGACCCTGGCTACAACCACGAGAAGCAAAAGACAGACACATCTTTTCCAGAACACAAAACTGCCACACAACAACAATAATAATAATAATAATAATAATAATAATAATAATAATAAAATGATGACAAATAATGATCAGAAATCAGAAATAAAAAATAGACAGGAATAAAAAAAATCCATTAATTTTTTGTGTGTTTCACCACAAGCATGTTAAGTAAGGCAAAGTAGAATTAGGTGACAGTGTTTTTTTTTTTTTTTTGGTGATTTCATGGCAAGCTTGTGACAAAGGGGCACCTGTGCACATTTTGGTTCTTGTTTTGGGTGGAAGACTTGCAATCCGTCTTGATCCATTTTTTTTCTGGGACGGTTCTGATCCACGCCACTTCAGAAGAGGAGAAGTTCATCAGTCGACAATGTCTTCATACACATCGTCGTCAAAGGGTCGGCCCAAAGACGGCTGTATTCTGTGTCTGGAGTACTTGAGTTGAAGGAGATCTCCTACCTCGCTGATGACGCTCAGCGCCTGAGGACAGGTACAAACAACAGGTGTCAACATGAATAACAATATGTGCATCTAATGAATTCAAAGCTGCACTAGGCATGATTTAATGGAAAAATACATCTACACAATCTGTCTTATCAGCGTAAAACTTAAGAGCAACACCTAAAAGTGTCTCCTAACCATCAGTGAGTGAGCGCTCTGTCTAGAGAAAGCTGGATTCACCAACGATGGCTGAACCTCTTCATCACCTCCACCCCATCAGACACTGAGATTACATGATTTTTGGGTAATGAAGTCCTTCAAACTTTCAAAAATTCAAACAGTTATCTCTCCCTGCCACTTGGGGCCACCAAAATGCAAAGGTGTAGCTTTAAAGAAGAACAATAGGAAAGGATCAACAGGGTAGTCGATTGCTACATCCAGTTTCTCACAGCGCTTCAAAAGCAAGGCAAGAATTGTCGGCCGCCTTGGCTAAAATAATCCCACAAAAATCATCATTAATTTCATCGGTACCAAACTGTCAACTGAGTCCCAGAGTGAATACAGTGATTATCGCTGACATCTGCAGGCCAAAAAGGGTCACTGCAAGTAGAGGGGAGCATTATTTTTGTGAGCAGCATTCCCAGGTAACGTAACCCACATTGTTTCATCGTGTCTCATACTTTCACTGCATCACTTTTCGTTGTCGGTTGGCATACATTAGCCAACCTTACCCTATATAACGTGGATACAGGAAAAATGTATCTAAATGTGCGTTTACTTTCCATTTGAAGCAGAAATGGCTGATAACAAACAGCCCAAAACAAGGGGCTTTGTTCAGAGCCATGCTCCACAGCCCCCAGCTTGCTCTACATTCACAACCCCAACCACATCCCCGCCTCAAGCTTGGACTGGCCTGTAGCCACCCCAACAAGTACACAGTGTTTCACTGAGCCTAAATATTCCAGCTCAGTTTTTTGTTTTACCTAAGTCAGCAGAACAAGCAGTGAGAGACAGAACACACACCAAAACCGTTTCCAAATTGTCCTCAAGCTCCTGCTTTGTTGCCCTTAGGATACCACTTTTCTTCACTTTTAAAAAAGCGATTTCACAAATCTAAATGGGTCCTTGTAAAATGCTATACTGGCTCGCTCTTTTTCCTGTTTTCCCTAATGTTCTCTGCTCTCCTTAATGCTGCCAACAGCTCCTTCACATCTGCCTGCAATATATTTCTGCCTTCTTTCTCAACCTCTGTAGCCTTCCTCCACCGCCTCCTAAGCTGAATTCTCTCCCAGATGAGTCCGTCTATCTCTTGTTGTTGCCTGGATTTAACCACCTCACACCTGCCTTCTTCCTTCTTCCAAAGATTTCTACTCCATACTCAAGTACAATGTCCCATTTTGAATATCCCATCCCATTTTTTCGGACGTAGTCACAGCCGTTCCTTTAAGTTTGTCTAACACGTACTCAAGTTACTATTAATAATTTACCATTTCCCACTTTCAGCAGCCTGGCCATTTAACTGCTTCTGAGCACTAATCCTTTCCTTTTTTAGCTGGATGACCTTCCTCGATGCTAGAACCTGCTTCCACTGCAGGGATGCTGTCCTGCAAACCTTGGTTTCCAACCTGCCACTGGACTTCATCCGACTGACGTACTTCTTAGGAAGAAATCTTAGCCAACTGAACCACCAGGATGCCCCAACTAGATAGAGAACCCAGAAGAACGTTCTCATGTTGTGTGACATCATCAAAATCATGTGTCCAATCATGTGCCATGGAGGGCCAAGAGTATGCAGCTGATTAGCACGCCTTCAAACAGGGGGGGGGACTAATTAGTGAAATCGCTCGGTGCAGTGATGGGTTGGAAGGAAAACCTGCAGGCTATCGGCCCTCCATGGCACATGATTGGACACCACTGCTCTAAATTAAGTTTACTATGACAAGTCTAAGCTAAAGAGTGGGGACTGGAAGAGGAAGAGGAGGCAGGTATGCAGTGGGTAGACCTTGGGGGTGGAAACAGATAAGTCATCTTTTTGATGTGTTGTCTAGAGCGAGCAAAGCGCCAGGGTCTGCACTTACATAAACAAGCATAAGGAGTAAATGGCATGGGAAAAAATAGGAATTTGTCCCTTTGTTCCTTTACCTTCTTCTTTGATAGACCATTTACAAGGCTTGTCAATGAAAAACTGCATATAGTTATATAAAATTGGATGCAAGACTGCTCAAATCAACAGCAAACGGTTTACCCAAAGACAAGATTTTGATTTAGAAAGTGAAATCCAGTTGACATCACAGTAGTGAACTATTTATCAAACAAGCCAGGACCTCAGAGTCAGACTTTGATCTTTCGGGTCCGTTTTATCAAATTCCCAGAAATCACAGAGCGATAGACCTCGTTTCCAATTTATCTTATATATATATATATATATATATATCTCACTGAGTAGTTACCCTGTCGAGCATATTTTTCGTGTGGGCGGCCGAGATGCAGAAGCGCGCTCGAGACTCGATGATGGGCGTAGCGGGGAAGCCCACCACCACCACCCCGATGTTCCTCTTCAACATCTCCCTGCCAAACGCTCTGGTGGGAGGAAGGGAGAGAGAGAAAATAGCGTGAGGGCAGAAAGACGTGGTAGAGATAAGCATTAGACCGATATACTGGTTTGACAATATATGGGGCCGATATTGGCCTTCTACTAAAAATCAGACAGTCAGCATCGTCCACCTCTGATATGATGCAGTTTGATTGATTACATATTTATCATATAATTGATCAATACTACACTGGTCGTCTATAGGAAGCCCTGAACCTGAATTGATTCTGATGCAACATTTTGATCGGATATTATGCCTCACACAGAATTGAATTAAATGCAGTAACTACTTAGATCATCAAGGGACTATTAGCATTCTCCAGTAAAGCTAGAGGCTCACCCTATCTTGGCGGGCATATAGAGCATCATGGGTACGACAGGAGAATCGCTGTTGCCATAGATGATGAAGCCCATTTCTCGAAGTCTCTTGCGGAAATAGACTGTGCTCTCTGCCAGCCGTTGCACCCGTTCAAGGCCTTTGGGACGACAAACAGATGAGACATTTCCCCACGTTTTTTTTCAGACTCTACAGTGGTGTATACAAGACGCTCATATAGGTATGATCATTCCTGAGTACTACATTTTGTTTTGTTAAATACCAGACTGCGGGTTACAGAAATAAGATTGGAGAGACCCTGTAGCTAAAGCACAAAAAATGGTGAACACGGGCAACACAATAGCTTTGAACACGTGGCCAAAGTGTGGTAGATGATTTAACCAAAATGCAGGAAGCTCTTGTTTAGACATAGTATTACCAATTTTAGCAATACCATTTGTTTCTCCAAATCTGTCACGGGTTGTCAACAATGACAGGGTACACCCTCCAAGACTCAGCTCCATGTTTATCTTGTCCAGTTAAATTATAGAAACTCATAGGTTATATTGTATATGACCTTTCAGAGTTAAACAAAGACTATTCTGCTTCCCCAAACATGTTCTCCTTACAAACTAGGATCTTTCTGGTAAAAAAAATACCAATTTATTTAAGGTGAAAATGTATTGAAACAGAGGGGAAAGAGACACTACAAAGAAAAAGGCTGAAAAGAGCATCTGAAAACAATCAGGTTCACTCAGTGAAGTGAGTAATAAGAACCAAGTGTTAGAGCATCCAGGCGCCAAGGGGAAATCAAGTCTTGGCTTCTCCTACCCGTCCCAAAGGAATTTTCCACACACACAAGCTCGATTCTACAAAACTACGGCTTTTATTTGCTGCCTCTGGGAGTAACTTTAGACGGTGTTTGTTTCAAAATATTTACTTTTACAAACAACTAAAATAAAGGAAAAATGTCATATCTCATAATGTGATATAGGCACTGGTGATGCAAATCATTAAGGGAATGCGGTAAATGAGTGTAAAACTCATAAAACATGCTGGTCATCCTTGGTGCTTGGTTAGCTGACTAGCAACCAGCCAGCTAACAAGGACAGAATACCTGCTTTCCTTCCCATAATAGTTCCTCCAGATATATGTCCATCTGCCTTCAAGTGCTCACAAATTGCCACACTTACACACTGTACTTTCCAATAGTGGACTAGCCAGTCATGGAAAACATTTGTTGATAACAACTTAAAAGGTTAAAAATCGGATACACCACTGCGCTTTGTGGAATCAAGGAAATCATAGTGTGAGCACCCTGGCACACCCATTTTAACACAGTTAACTACATTTATGGTGTTTCTAGTCACACACAAGTACAAATCACTGCACTGATTAGGAGGTTCATTTTCAGGAACTTTAAACGGATGTCAATGAAGGAGTTGTGACACCACACACCTGCATATATTTCATCACCACTTGGCTATTATTTACACTTCGCTCTCTAAGCCAAGATTTGCAGATATGCCTCAGGATTTCTTTTTGTTTATAAAAAGGAAAGCCTGAGGGGCATTTTACTTCATTTCAAATGTTTGGAATGTGAACTGATACAGCTGGAGCACTCTTCACTGAAAACAGGTCATAGCTCTTCCAGTAGTGTGACAAAAATCAACCCACTCTGACTAATTTAACCAATAGAGATGCAGGGACAAGTTAGCCTAATAAATGTTTGTAATTATAATTGTGATTATAGACTAATAATCTATAACTTTGGGTCCAACTGACCAGCTTGGCAGTACAGTACTGGCACCACCAAGCACAGAGAATGCCCTTGCAGATACACGGCAAGGTAAACAAGACTCAAATTCCTGGCACGGAAATCAAAGTAAATGGGAAAAACCTCTTACGAACTGGGAAATTAGCTGATCCCAGTTCACGTTGGGGTTTCCTCGGGGTATTCGATGACTCAGAACCAAATACAACCAAATTTGAGAGTGACAAAACCGGAAAATTATTTTAGTGTTGCTATAAACTATATAAAACCTTAAGACCTACACACATCCCATGGGCGTCTAGTCTATGTGACACACTACACACACTAGCCCTTGTGTATTTTATATATTTAAAAGAAAGAAAACTTGGGTTGATGTGCAAAAACCTTGAGGTAGTTTTGTAAAAGCATGCATCATAAAAGATCTCTATCATGAAAACAGAACCGCACTGGACTCTTTGACCCTCTTATGGATAGTAAGGTTACAAAGTACAAAGTCTCATTACAGGCCATGAATATAGGCAGAAAATGAGATCTGCAAAGCAATTTCCAATGGTCTAAAGCCGCGCTACTCAACACGCGGCCCGCGGTTAATATTATTGCGGCCCTTGGTTGAATTTTTATTGTCATAGCAACTGCCAATAAAATAATATTCTCATTTCAATGAACACAAACCATTTCTAAACTAAATTCTTAATGACCACAAGATGGCGATCGTGCATACTGTGCTTATTTAGCAATCGTGGGATCAACAAAGAAGATAAAACAACACATGATCAGCGACAAAAACGCTCGGCGCTGGCACTGCCATTGATTTCCTATTTGGGAAGTGTCGCTGCCGCCCTCGGCGTTGTGCACCTGGGCGCAGACGCTGGCAGAGCCTCTGACGCTGCGCTCAAAGTTAAACTATAATCAACTTTGACATTCGCGACGCTGATCTCTGCGACGCGAAACCAATCACAGCACAGTTTGATATCATAACCGCGAAATAAAAAAACAAACAATGGAGGAGAAACTTGTTTTATGTGTGTCGGAGCATCCCGAGTTATACAACATGACGCTTAAATCACACCACGATCTGACTAAAAAGTCTGTGGCATGGAATGATGTCGGTTTACAGATGAGACTGCCAGGTTGGTTGACAGCTTAGTACAGGACTTTATGCAGCCAGTCTATATTCACTTCCATGGCTGTGCTAGTATGATCATTGGTGGTGTGGTTAGCTACGGCTGATGCGGGCTGTAGTCCGAAATTGAACTCCACTCTATTCTTTCCTGAATGCTGTCATTTTAAAAACTCGACAGTGTTTAAGTAATGAATGTAATGTAATTCTCCTGGCGCTGACCACGTGAAGGGGTCGCGCTCAACCTGGTGTTGACGCCGACGCTTTGCATGGATCAAGCCCGAACTGTGCAGGAAGTCTAGCCTAGCCTACTCTCAAGTCATGGCAAAACCGGCAAAACGTAACATTTCTGATGAACACAGGGTATTTCAAAAAACATGGGAGGAAGAATTCGCTTTTGTTGAGGTAAATAACAAACCAATGTGCCTTCTTTGCCAGAGAACAATAGCAGGACCAAAACGGGCAAACGTTCACATCACCATGATAGCTATCACGGTGACTTGGAATTACATATCCATCTGGGAATAATTTGATATACTCAGACCTGATTTCAATTTAGTATGCCTATATTTATTTTATTAAACATTCTTGTGATTTATTGCAACAGCAATCTAACACTTTTACATTTAATGAATAAAGCCTACTTATTGTCATTTAATCATTTGATATCCATGTGGCTTGAAATAACACTACAAAATAGTTTTATATGACCAAAAAATTTGCGTTGCGGCCCTTTGACACAGCTGTATCTTGCTGTGTGGCCCTTGAGCTATGTAAAGTTGAGTAGCCCTGGTCTAAAGTAAGACAACAGCCCGGAGTCAGTCAGAAGTTATAATAGCTTGCACTGCCCCCTTGTGGCAACTGGTGAGAAATACACCACAACAATTAGTTTATCATTCTGTACATTTACACATTCTCTTCAGTAGAACAACATTTTCATTTCAAAAGCTCTATATTTTTGGATAATAACAAAACACTATAGGCAACCCAGATTCCAAACTGAAACTACAACCTTCCTTCCAAATTATTTAAAACCATTTTTAAAACTAGTACAAAACAAAATCACTTTTTGAAATTAGTGTGCAATTTTTGTACATTTGTATACATTTAAGAAGGTGGAGGACATTAGTAAATGGCTTATAATGGCGTTGGAGTCCAGTTCCTGATATTTCAAAGAAAACACTTACAAACGTTACAAACTGGTCTCATACATTGTTTAGTATCTTAATATGTTAAATATCTTGTCTGAATCTCAGTCGGGGATCTTTATCAGAATTTTGCTGCCCCTTCGTGGACTCACCTATCGTGGTGCCGTCCTCTCCCATAATGCACTTCATAGAAGTGATGATTTGCTCCACCACAGGAGGAGACATGGATGTGGCGTAGACTGCACTGTGGGAATGGGAGCGCAGGTACTCAATCAGCTCCTAGACCCAGGAGATATGCAGGAGATATAAGCAGACATGCACGAACAACACTGCTCTAGTGGTTTTAAATGAAGTCTCCACAACCATGGAACCATGGAAGACTCTTTAGTTAGAGACAAAGAGTTAAATGATGATTTACTTTTGATTTACTGCCTCTGCACCTCGCTCTTAGACAGAATGGAGTGGAAAAGAAAAGAAATAAAATATACAATTGGCTACAATTATTATAATTTCCATAGATCATGTAAAATGTATATTGTGTCCTGCACACTTGGTCAAGAGTACATCGGCCTAAACAGGTTGTGAAACCCAATATAAACTGCATTTATTCTAATAATTTTAATTTTTTTTTTCTTTTTTAAATATTGCTGTTTGGATAGAAAGTGTTTTCAGAGTGCAATATATTTTTTAAAGCCCCAATTGCTGACAAACTTCATTGCAAAGCTAATTTAAGTCTTTTGATACTTTAACTTTTCATTTGAAAACTATGTAAAAAGGACTTTATTTGAAACCTGGTTAACGGCATGATTGTAAGCTACAGTAGCAAGAAACAGTTTGTAAACCCTTGACATATTGCTGAATATTGACTCATGCCTTATGTCAGCTTTCTTTGAGAAAAACTCACTGCGAGAATGCAGGTGAAGGTGATGTGTTGACATGTAGGTGACAAGGAGCTGTCAGACAAGAGCACCGTTTTACTTTTTCTCTCATTCACATTCATTTTAAAGTGGTAAACTGCTACAAAGCTGTTCAGACTGTTCCAGTTTCCAAAAAAAGTCCCAACCCCTTTACTCAAGGCAGTTTTTGTCAGGCTAGGGTAATGATGACAGGACAGGAATGCAGTACACGCACTGCAAAATGGTACATCCACATTGCCAGGATGACAGACAGACTCACGGGTATTGATTACATCCTAAACATTACATCATAACACTATGGTGCAACGTCTCACCAGTTACTGTTACATACCTAGTGTTGCATATCATGTGTTGCAACTGCAAGGGTTAGAAAATCTAACGAAATGCTCATTGGTGGACTGCATACACTCGTCCACATTCCTCACCTTTTTCCCTGCAATGTATCCCCCTGCCGCGCCAAAGCTCTTGGTGAAAGTGCCCATCATGACGTCCACATCGCAGGGATCCAGGCCAAAGTGGTCCACCACACCTCTTCCCCGGGGCCCTAGGGCCCCTATGCTGTGGGCCTCATCTAGGTAAAGGTAGGCGTGGTAGCGCTTTTTCAGGGCAATCACCTCCGGCAGGCGCACTATACTGCCCTCCATGCTATGTGGAGGAAAGAGTGATGGAGAGGAGTACAAGGTGTAACAGCAGCGTCAGAATGTTCAAGTAAACCACCTAATCAGTGTTTATAAGAAAGAGACATCGGAGACTCATGCTTAAGAGCTACACAAAATCCAATTTATTCTCTCTATCATATAGCCAAACAGCTCTGCACATTTATGGAGTGGCTCAGTCTCATCTTAGAGTAAGGTTAGACCAGTTATCTTGCACTAGCTGGGCATTTAGCTTACATGTCCTGTTCTCCCAGTCTACATACTCCTGTCCACTCATGTCATGTCTGTCTGTGTTTGTCTGAGTGTGTATGGGCGTGTCTCCTATCTGTTTCCAGGCTGTGGCTGTGGCTGTGGCTGGGCAGTGTTGACGTCCTTGTGGTACCCCCACTCTTATGACGATGCCGATTGATGCACCACCAGATCTGGATGTTTCACCCAAGTGTCCTTATTGTGTTTATTCTGTATACTTTGTTCATGTTCCATTTTCTTGCCCAACCTCGGCACCTATTGGTTTTGTGGGCGTTTTCCCCCTTGTCCTCGGCGAGAATCCAAGGTTTGGGGTTTATTGTTTTCATAATGTGGCCGTTATATGAAGCCCTTTGAGACTGTAACTGTGATTAAGGGCTATACAAATAAACTGTGCAAATCAGATGTGTTAACAACAAGACAGTGATGGTTAGCTAACCAGATAATTGATCCAGAGATGATTTCAGTGGTGAAATGATCAGTTCCCAAAACAGCACAGAAAGTAACCATGTCTATGACGGCCAAGTTGTACTTTTAGAAACACAATCAGCTGTTCACAGTCACTGTTGGCAAAGAGCTGAGGACCTCCAATATGGCCGTCAGGGGGTGTGAAATCCCTCTATACCAACACTAATTCCACAGCATCATAACTCATAAACTCATTCCTTTTGGCTTGAAATAGTTTCCTCAGCAGTTTAGAAACCACCTAGTACTAACAATCAAAGAATAATGGGATACTGTATATATTTAAAATGGCTTATAGTGTGTTATATAACTTTAAATATGTTTTAGTATGGTCTGTGTAGGATGAGTGTAGTTAAGCTAACCTGTAAATGCCCTCCACTACTATGAGGATCTTCTTCCAGGGCCTGTGAGTCCTGGGCTGGCCGTGAACTATGGCCTCTCTCAGCAGCTTCTCCAGACTCTGCATGTCTGACAGGAACACCACGCCAGGAGCAAAGACAGCAGGGTTACGTGGACAATTTCTTTATCATTACAACTAATTCAGGCTTTTATTTTCTGGTGCATACTGAGCCCCCGTCAGTCAGTGTGAGGACAAAAAACTGTATGAAGCAGGAAACATTTTTGAGACCATTTGCCAACTCGGGCATTGACAGACTGACAAATGATGAAACTGATACAATCTGGGCAGGATATGAGACTAAAACATTAGAGTTAGAGAAGACATACTTAGTACACCAATGTCTGATCAGTGGGTGTGTCTTATGTTGTCTGAATGAAAGTGGCAAAACAACACAGGTGGACATGTGGTATAAGGAAGGATAAGCGTCGAGAGGGCGACGTTATGTATTATTACACCGAATAAATGGGACAGTTAAAGAAGTTTAAGCATCAGATTTGTGATGATAGAAGACATTTTGGGGAACAGACACATTTGGTTTCCTTGAAGAGAGCGCTAAGGGATGGACAGATGAAGAAAAGGGCTATTGAAACAGAGGGTAGGGGGGTTAGGACGGACCAATCGGTAAAAGGTAGAAGACAGATGGGAGATGAACACGAGGGGTGTGGGGGGCGGACAGAGAAATGGACGTATGGAGGCAGGTAGGAGACAGAGACAGGCGAGGGGGAATGGACCTATATTGGTGGGAACAGACTCACTGTTATGTTTGAAGACTCTGATGGTGGAACCGGAGAGTCTGGCTCCCAGGACCAGAGAGGCATGGTTCAGTTCGTCACTCAGAATCAAACAGCCCTGCCAGACAGCAGACCAGGGCTGATTAGTATTTATGTTAGCCAACTAAGGTAACAGATAGGTTGTGTTTGCCACATGGGATAGTACCACCAAAAAAAAAATAAGTCTATGGAGATGAGTAGAACAGATTTAGTGTTGCGATGATGAGGAAGCATCACTGTCATCAGACTGGGGATCTTTTGCTCCTCTCGTAGACCCAATAAGGCGTAATGTAGTTTATCTGGCCAAGACACTGTGGGAGCCCAACTCCAGCTGAACATCCTGGCTGATCTAGGATCTTTGGTCTCAAAGAGAAAAGGGTGGCTCACCTTCCAGCCTATAAAAACTTTAAGAAAAATACCATTTTATCCCTTTATGCTCCCCGCTCTGACGCTTAACAGTGGATAGAAAAAGTCTACACATCCTTTCAAATTCTCTAGTCTTTATTACCTTGAGACCTGAAATGAAAACCCATTAAATCAGGCTTTTTTTCCCCACTTTCATTTGGACATGGTTACAAGAAAAATCCAGGTAAAATAGCGACTAAATTGAGACAATGTATTTTGTTTTAGAGACTCAAAGACCTTGGTTGGTTAGATGTACAAGCTTCAATTAATACTATAGCACAAGTACATTTCCAAGTTGCAAACCTGTCTCTCATTCACTGTCTATTCTCCCTCTCTGAAGTTGTGTCTGAAACTGAATACTCCTGTTACTTCTGCTCATGCGTAACAATACAGTGGATATATTTTATTTAAAGACTTACTTTAGTCCATCAAGACAACGATTATCCAACTACTTAGAAATAATGTAATGGGTTAATCACATGATCAACAAATTTATCAAAATGTTATCAACAACACTAATTATGATGTGATGGCTTCAGTTCTATGTAGTTAATGGCTGGTTATCAACTCAACTGCTCACCAAGGTTGACACTCTTACGGGCCACAATGACGTTAAAGGATTAATTAACTACGGTGAGATAATTACACTGAGAAACCTTTCACTGATTGTGTTGTTCTCTCGTTCTGTCATATGGGACACCATTGAAGAGCAAGAGAACAAACAATAAATAAAACTGTTCAGGCTATTAGTGTTCACTTACTAATTTGGTTACTGCAGTAAAATGAAGCACATTTGGGTCTAAAAGCTCAAGACCAAAAAGTCAACCTGCCATTTATTTCTCAACGGAGCAGTTGTACAAGTGTGATGTTAAAAGGGGATTACCAATAATTCACAACATTTTGCTGTGTTGCTGTGCATCCTTCATGTCACAAGGACAAAAGAATCCAACGCAGCAGACTCAAATTTCCCCGACAGTCTAAGACAACTAGGCGGTGGCGTCTCTCCTGACCTATCCACTTTAGCAGGAACAAAACAGAACAGACTCCTGGCTGAACTCGCGTTAACCTTTCACTCTGACATACAGCAGAGCTACCATTCGCTTATGCCAACAGGAAGTGCTTCCTCTTGCTATACAGCCAGTGTGTGTGTGTGTGTGTCTGTGTCTGTTTAGGGCTGGAGGTGACTTGTGATACCATGGCCTTGGACAATATTTTTGATAGAGCTAACTGTACTCTATACTGTGCAAAAATACACACATTTTCATCAATGGCACACAGATAAACTAAAAATGTACACACACTAATTCAAACATAGAATTTATATATGGAGAGAGAGAGAGAGAGGGCGAGAGCGAGAGAGGGAGAGAGACAGAGAGAAATATCCGGCCAGCAAGCAAAGAACAAAGAAAGAAAAATGAAAGAGGGAAAAAGGAGAGATAAGAAATGGGGGATAAAATCCAAGAACAAATCCCAGCCAAACCACTGAAACCCCTATCATCACTACCTTGCCCGTCAGCGCTGGTATGTTCATGGAGTTGGTGGCGAAGCCCATACCGAAGGCCATGGCAGACTCCACGCCCAGGAACCTGGCCACCAGTTTCTCCATCTCCTCGTGTCTGTCCAGGTTACCTGAGGCACAGACACAGGTCACCAATAAACACCAAGCAAACAAACACCAAGCTAATTCAGGTCCTCAACGATCTAAATAAGCACTTATTTATTAGGCAAAATGTAATTGTAGTTACTTAGATCTTCTTTAGAAAAAAACACAAACTGCTGTTCTCCCATAGTTTGGCATTTTTCAAGGTTGTACGCTATTAACTTTTATGCAGGTGGAAATAGTCCCAAAATATCCTACTCAAGTAGAAGTACTGTTAGTTTGCTGAAATTTTACTGCACTGGAAATAAGTAGATTTTTACCACCAGTAAATCAAAAAAGCATTTTTAAAGTTTTTATTTATTTTTACAGGATGCAGGTAGGTGGATATATTATTGCAGCCTCGTGTGAAAGATTTAAACACTGGAAGACCACAAACATTTAGTCAGAATGAAAAACAGTAGATAAAGCCCATAAATAACCCTAATTCGTGTTAAACTATTACTTTCATGGTATGAAGTCATTTTTGGAAGCGAATTGATCCAGAAAAGTTTTTCCTTCGAACATTAGATCCAAATGCGATGGTTAAAGCAACACCCAGCGGGTTTTTCAACTTCCTCTATTGAAACACTAAGCAGTCAAAGTCAGCCATTGGAGGTTTTTATACCGAGCTATGCAATCTAAGGAAGGAGGACGCAGTCAAAACTAATGAGCGTTGGGAGGCCGATATAAGAGAGCCAATAGATTTAGCAGATTGAAGAGACATCTGTGAGCACCCGCCCCCACATTTTTCTGACAAAAAATATGAAATGTCCTGTGCTGCTCAAAAATCCCTCACCAACCCCAAACCCTCACCAAAAAATGGGCCGGCGTTACACTTTGGTGACTCCGAAAATGCCACACATTCACTTCCGAACTCCATCTGCCATGAGGTAATATTAGGGCGTCTTCACACTATTTCGCTTTTTGTAGAAAAAAAACCCCCACTACCTCCGCCACATTTTGTGCTGATAAAAACTACTACCAACTTTTGTACCCCTAGTGTCTCAAATTTCATTCTGGGTTGTTGTTGATTGGTTGGCTCTTAAAAAAATGCAGTCCATGTCATAAGCACTGCTCTAAAAAGTTGAAACTTTTCTCAACTTTAGAAGCGCTCTGCTGAAGAAGAAGCCAGGCGCAGTTCTTTTTCCAAAGTGTCCGCTTTAATGTAAAAAAAAGCGCAATATTGAGAACACAGCCTTACATTAGCTAGCTACTGTTGGCCGTCCACCAAGCTTTTTATGGTTTATATTTTACAGCTGCACAGAAGCCAACTCTGCCTGTCAAACAACATCACAATTTATAGCAGTGTTGATGAAATACCAAACATGAATCAACTTTTCTCAAGCACAACTAGACACCTAGTTTTCAATAGCTGGTTACTTGGCTGCCATTTGGTCTCCGTTTCCGCTGAGTTATGTTTTGAGCACTTCCCATACATAGAAAGTACAAAGCAGACATGAATCTGTTCTTCACTTGGATTGCAAAGGGTTAAGATATTTCAATCCCATAGAGACACACAAGCTTCCAGACGTTCCTTTTACCTCACCCAGTGGAGCTTTAAGGAACCACAAGTTTCTGGCATGCATCACTGAGGCGCCCCGAGGTCCTTCGACGCATCCCTTAAGAACCTACCGTTCCCGGCTCCCCCCAATAAACAGACTGGTCTGCCATGCTTTGTTTACCACGATGACATGAATTCTTCCATGCAAGCTCCTGTGTTGCGGTGATAGTGATGGGGACTGTGTGTGTGTGTGTGTGTGTGTGTGTGTGTGTTGTAGTGTATGTACCCATCTCCTGTCTGGTGCTGGCCACTCCCACGCCGTACTTCCTGGTGACCTCGGCTGCAGAGTCGGCACACGGCCCGGCATTCTCAGCGAAGCCCAGGTAATTGTAGGAGCCCAGGTTGATCACGCCCGTTACTACCCGCCCCGTGTAGCTGAACGGAGGTGAGAAGGAGAAAAGTAGGAAGGAAGACATAATGAGAGAGAGGAAACCACCAAGAGGGCGCAAAGTTACTGCAACGGGGGCTAGGCCTGATGTGGCTTCCAGTGATAATTGTGAACTGTCATCACCCTTAGCAGTCAAACAATAGCGAGTCACCGGGCGCTGTGTTACGTTGTCAACCTAGAAATGTTTTCCCTTTGAGAGACACAAAGACCAAATCACTATTAAGATCACATGGGAAGCAAGGCCTTGGAGTGATAACGGCATGACTAAATGAAAATGATCTTTTTGGCTACTTTCTAAACCATCACGGACACTTATGTGACTAATTCTGATTGCAGATGAAAGAACATTACGAACTCAAAACTCCAAAGTCTCTTTCACCTAGTGCATATATCCTCTTTTACGTATGACCTAACAACACCAAATTGCTTCAGTTGTCACCCTCTCCCTAGCCAGAGATAACCACGTGTTATAACAGCTCTGGCTAGGAAGAGGGTGTGTAGCTTTCCTGGCTCACCGCGGGGCTGGTATCATTGCCCAGTACTTTGTTTAAAAGGAAATGTGTCACTTTGGTCCACCCTATTGTAGGAGATAAGAGTGTTGGCACGAATGAGAATAAACCTCGACAGGGGCATTAGACGCCTTTGCTCTTGTTCCATCATGTCCTCCTGCCCTGCCCTCTGTGTGTGTAAACACCCTCCGCTGTGGTTAACTTATTTAGGTCAAAACTATTCACAGCCTTGAACAAAAGACGTGTCTCTCTCACTCAAAAGTCCAGTTGTAGTCGTGGGAAACCCGTTCCACCAGGTCCATCCTGGCCCCCGGGACGCTGCATATGGGCCGGTTCCAACTGTCCCGAATGCGCATGTAGAGGTTTCTGGTGTAAAAGTTCTCAAAGTCCTGATAGAGGGGCACAAAGTCCTAGAGATGGATGGAAAAGAGAGAGAGAACGATTGGGTGAATATAGCGAGGTGGATAGATTCAGTGTCAGTGAATGTAAGAACTTAGGTAAGATGGCCGTCGAAAACCATGGCTCAAATGTCCGTCTTATTAGCACCAGAACTACGCTAGTTCAATGAACTGCATCCCATCCACACTCTTGGAAAGTGTAACTGGAATGAATTTAATCTCGCCTGGTATGTTTAACAGTTAGCTTAGCACATGACTCGGGGAGTGTACAGGCGATTCGTTTTCCTTTCAGCTTCCTTTCAAACCAAGCAGATAGTGTTCTTGGAGGAAATGTCGGTGGGATATCCTTGGGGAGATTAAATGACTTCCCTGCTTCTTTCCCCACTCGCTTTCATTTCCTAGACATGAACAAATATTTGAAAAACAATGGGCTTCATCTATCAAATGTAGCAAACATTTTAGAACAAGTTGTTTCGGCCAAACAATCTGACTGGTCTAGGGCGCCCTCCAAATGTGCCTGATAACGCCACTAGGTTTTGATTGACAAATATTTGCTGCCTTTTAAAATGAACGTTTCAGTTTGAGGTGATACTGTTTTAAGTCTTTGAAATAGGAAATCAAGTTCAGTAGCTTCCAGAGATAAATTTGGTTAACAAATCAACACATAAGTGCATTTGTTCATCTGTTTGTAACACAATATGAGGCTCTATATGAGCATGGTAAAGATTCAGTCACAAGGCAACACAAAATTAAGAGCTCAGTCTCCCAAAGCAATGTGATGTGTTTCAGGTCATGACTAGATCCAGTCATGAAATCTTAACTTTCAGTCATATGTAAGCATAGTCTGCTAGCTGCACTTGTCTGCTGCTGTAGTGGAAACTTCACAAGATTTATCACTTTGTTTGCCTGATGAAGACATTTTACTACCATGTTGGTTACCTGCCATCTTTATCAGGAGAATTGTACCAAGAAACAACATGTATTTTGGAACAGGAAAAGTCAGCTGTAACCAAAGGAAATAATGTATTTCTGAGAGACTGGCGGCAGCAGGATTACAACTGCCTCAAATTTGAGATGGATTGTTTCAGATTTTTTAAGACACCTGGTTAAAGAGGATGCCAAACCTGGTGGAAACTACAGGACCTTTTTCAGACTTGAAAAGCATCCCATCAAAAGAGGCCATCAAATGTGTCTTGTGATGTTATTAGAAAAAGGACATCCAAGACCATCTTGCTTGCAAGAATAGGCCTGGCCTAGAATATTACAGAGATAATCTGGGCCAGGTCGGGCCCTCGGCTCACCTGGCCTGATTTGAGCCCTGATACCTCAAGGTTTGCTTAAAGGGACAATTCCATACCGTTGTTTCATCCCTTGTTAACTCCTCAAAGTAAAAGGCCAAGAGGAGCTGCTCCATGTTTTGTTGGAGCAAACAAACAACTGAAACAACTGAATTGGAACCAAAGTATTAGTGAGGGAGCTGATCATCCTGGGAGGGAGGGAACCACCAGACTACTATCAGGCCACCTTGTTTCCGTGGTGTCTCTCACCTTTTGCTCCTCCCGCTCTCTGGCAATGTGGCATCTTTCAATCTTCCAGTGGCGGAGAAAGTCCCGGAGGTAGCCGAAGATGGTGAGGATGCCATAGCCCATGTAGGTGAGCACCGCTACCAACATGGGCGTCTCCTCGAAAGACTCGTCGAAGGGACGGCTGTACAGGCTGCCATGGCGCGCTGCTGCTTGGACCTGGGCATCATAGAACCAGGAACTTTTAGTGTGCAAAAACATCTAGGATTTTATTCACAAAAGTTCCCCAGAAAGAAAGTACTGATCTGGTATCAGATATAGTCATTACTATGAACTTTCCTGTTATAGTAGACCTTGCATTTTTTTGGTGCGAAGTAAGATCAGATAATGTTACCTAGACTCCAGCGCTACACATATTTTAATATTATTGCATCGGAGCTACGAGTGTGACCTCCTCTCCAATTGTCCTAATGAAAAAGCAAAAGAGTTTTGTTACGGCTAGCGTAGGTTTCTGCATCACTGACTTTACTAAGTGGCCTTCATTCATGTGTGGAGAGTTGGAGGAAGATAAGTAGGCCGGCAAAACAATAAATTGTGGTTTGGTTCTACACCAACTACATTGTAAAGAAAAATTTTGTGCTGTTCTGGCTGGAGGAGGATTTGACAGTCAAATAATCGGATGTGAATCTGTACATTCCAAGCTGAAAGATGTCAGCATGGCAGGGAGCATATTTTCAAAGTTCAGAGTAATGAACTGTAGTCTGTGTACATTCGCAACATATTTTCGGGGCAAATGTCTGAGGCTAATTAAAAATAGGCAGTATTTTATCACGTCTCCATTTTGTTTAGACAGTGTTTTCTCTATCGATGTTGTGATGAGCGGCGGCGGGGTAGAAGGAAAGAAACACGTTGTGTAATACAGGCAACACACTACACACAGGTCTTATGAGCTTTGCCTTCCCATCAAGCTTGTCTCTGTGCTCATGGCTATTAGGGAATACATGTGACCGGTCATGCCTCTTGCTCGAATACCTTAGAGACTAGCAACGCTGACATCCGCATGAGCTGCAATCAGCTGAGAGTCAGTCAGCAGGCGATTTCTTAGCCCACCAACCCAGTCTTATGAAACATCAGGCGAAGGAGCTGGCCATGACTACTGCTTCCAAATGGCCGGTGAAAATAAACCTTTAGGCATCCCACTTAAAACCTATCAGCAATGTCTCTTTTCCCTCAATTTCTTTCAGGATCTCAAACTGGAGAGGATTATAATTCATTTGCTTTTTTTTTACCCTACTGAATAAGATGCCGATGTCAACACAGCAAAATATCCAGGATGGCTGACAGTCACACACATAACTTTTGACTTTTTGTTCCTTTTGTTGAGCTACATACATACAATGCTTCAAAATCCATTTCTTGGGAATTATTTTGTCTGAGTTCTCTGTAAAGTACTGTAAGTGAAACAAAGCTGTATTCACACAAGCAAGAAACAGAATTAAAATTAAAACTGTTCAAAATTGTTCAAACGCCCTCTTCTTCTGAATCATACTGCCACGTTAATTCCTACAGTTTCCTTTTCACATTTCTAGAAAACAGTGCTTTGCATATAGAACTCAAACAAAAAAAGAGGGTGCAGCCTAAATGCTTTCGTGTGTGATTGTATTGAATCATGTAGCCACAGGGAATACATTAATTGGAACAGTGCACCCAAGGGTGGAAATTTCATTAGCCTCTTTTGAAGAAGCTGTTTTGCACCATGCTTGCAGTCTCAATGGGCGGCTTGAACTTGAAAAGGTGCATTGGTGCAATGTTTACTCTAGTCTACCTAATCACAAACCCAACACAGCTTCATCCATAGTATAAAGAGCATAGCACATTTGCTTCAATTAATAACTCCATTTAGTCTATGATGTAGAATTATAGCAGGGATCATGCTCATCCAATATACCTGAAATCACACACTGTAATATGAAGGCTACTGTTCTGTGGTGACTGTTAGTTTAGACTGTAATTCATAGCCTTCAGGGTAAACATACTGTCGACCTGCAACTTTCTAACAGGCCAGGCAAACAAAGGCGGGCTGTTACCTAGCTGTTCGACTTGCTTGGTTGGTTCAGTTACCCTCAGCTTAGTGATCTGATCATAACTAGCCCCGCCAAGTGCCGTGCTCTCGTCTGTGGAGAGAACCTCACGAGGAGAGAACCTCATTCAAAAATCTGGCAGTAAAATGACCTCTCGCTCACTGACAAAAGTACATAAATGATCAAATGTAACTCGAGGCGTTATTTTGAATCCTTATGAGATATTCTTCATTTCGGCGTGGGTATATTCCACAAAGCAGGGCATGTTTCGATAAAATTTCTACTTTTGGAGTTGGCTCACTAATTTTCCCAACAGTCTTCTTCCATTAAAACACAACGGCGGGGGCGGTAGCGAGCAGTGTTAAAGAAATGTAAAAGTTTCGATTTTATTTAAATAAAGCGTTGTTTCCTGGGTTATATGCATGCCGAATTGAAGAGCGGCATATACGGATTCACAAAATGTCTGGAGTCCTATTTTACGGGTTATGTATCTTTGCCGATAAGCGAATACACAATAAACTGTCAGATGTTTTTTATGGAGTTTGGCGTATGTTTCTCTTCATACAAGAATGAACAGGACGTGTCGCGGGTAGATGATAACAAACTGTAAACTTGTCTGCAGTAGAACCAGTCAGTGCATTAAATCAGTATGTTTGTGGCGTTATAGCACGGGAATAATTGCCGATGACTGCGGTAACAGCATCGCCTGGATGTTTCCGGGTCCCCGGCTTCCTCCATCTATCCTCCCCGTCCCATCCCGGGCCTCACCTCCTCCTCCTCGGGGTGGCAGTGCTGCTTGGGCTGCTGATGGCAGCGGTGGAGGCTCTTCACCAAGCCGTTCCTCTCCGGTTTCAGTCCGTTCTTCACATGCTGACACACTGCTCCGTTGGCTGGCTTGGCCGTCGGGCTTTCAGTCATTGCTCGCCAACGATTGTGAAGCCGCGGCGGTAACTTGCATGTAGGGAGACGGAGCCTGCCTGCGGTGCAAAGCGGTGACAGTATCCGAGCTGCGAGCGCTCAACAAATACACTGAAAAACTGTCACACACACACACACACACACACGCACACGCACACAACACACACACACAAAGTAACCTGAAATTCCAGACGCCCAATACCGGAAATCAACGCCCATAGTAACTGGTTTAAGCCAGTAATATCGCTGCCTGCATGAGGGGGCGCGGCTTACCACCCTTCACATGTGCAAAGGGAGTGGTCCGGTGTACGTGAACGCTGTTAACCTTTCATATAATGTGTGGGGCCACAGCCTGCCTTCATGTGCTGTCGGAAATACCGGTACGACCCAACAGAGTGGTAAATATGACTGTGAAAAAGGGGATTTGCCTTGTTTTTTTATTGAACAGTTGTTAATGTATTCAAAATCATGTGCACCAGTCCTGAATTAAATAAAGATAAATAATAAATTAAATAAAAACAAATTAATAATTGAATAAATATAATAATGATAATTGTAATAATGATTATTGTTGCTATTATTACTAAAATTACATTTAAAAAATGATTCATGAATGCAATTTAACAGGGGTATAGCCTATTATAACTATGAAGATGGATAAATCTTCGTAACTTTTGAGGGAAAAGTAACAGCACTATATTTACCATGAAACGGCCTTGCTTCACAGTGTACACCGGCCAAAGACCATAACTATCACTAACTATAAAATGTTCATGGTGCAACGTTAGCTCGTAGATTTACTAGCAAGCTCAGTGATGTCTGCCATCACTTCTACATCAAGTCAATATGTTACCTCTGCATGAAAAGTTCCCCGCTATTAATTTGCAACATTCCAAACTAAGAATCTGTGCCTGGTTTGTACCAAACAGCTGCTGGGTAGTGTAGTGTGGTAAACATGAAAACGTTTAATCATAACTTCTATCGATTGAATTCCACTATTTCAGAATGGGAACCATATGGTTCATAGTTTACTTATATAAAGTAATCTGCAATGTACTTGTACTTTTTAATTAATTGGGATCAATTTCATGCCTGACATGGATTTCCTCCTCTTCATTCTTCCCCTGCAGCACAAAGTAGCACTGTTCCACTTGAGAACATCAGCCACCAAAATAAAACCTACTTTTTTTGCTATGGGGTCCATTTTGTTATTATTCCCAACCAAAAGCACTTTGAATGCGTGACAAATCCTATTTACGAGTTCTCAACTTGGAAGGAGGAGTTTACGAGGAGCACATGAAGGCAGCATTATAGTAAGTGGGAGAAGGGGAAAAGGGAAATTTGTTGCATTAAAAGTAAAACCAACCTGAAATCAGTTTAAGACACATTGCTTCATTCCAGTGTTTGAACAATAATAATAATAATAATAATAATAATAATAATAGTTAATAATGAAGCACAACAGACTTTAGAAAGTGATTTCATCAAACAAAAGCAAACACCATACTATAGAATAGTATAATATAATAGTATGAATAGTATGGAGAATATTGAAAATTTGAGATTAAAATTACAATTTTAAGAATTAAGTTAAAATAATATTTTCCTGAATTTTTAGATTAAAGTAAAAAACTTGGAAACAGCCAAGGGTTTTTTCAGATTAAAATAGAATAGTAAAAACTTTGAGGTGATGTCAAAAATATGACACTCATGTCGAAATATTAGGCTATATTTGTTTACAAAAGGATATGATCTGTCTTTGAGCATATTCTTTGCTTCTTTCTCATGGCAGTGGGGCTCACAAACAAATCTATGATTACTTTTTAGGCATTAGTTAATGCTCATCAAGAGTGATTACAATGAGTCTAATCCCCCTTTCACACTCGAATCCCGGGATTTACCCATGTTATTGAACATTGGATCATTCCCGTGTTGGAGCTGGGGTTGGGGTCGTTGCTTCTGTGTGAAAGGGGTATAAGAAGGCTGGGTGGCGGCCTGCATATACAGTATGCAGGTCTCCACATTTTCTGTGGAAATCACAGCATAGTTACGCCCTCTAGTGGTTCAAATTATGAGTGATGAATTTGAAGGGCTTGGTGTATCCTAGATTACAATGGTTCTCAATGTTGTATTAAAGAAATACTACCCTGACCCTTCCTCTTAGCACTTGCTTATTTGTTTCACTTATTTGTCTTAGCACTTGCTTATATGCTTCACTTACTTGTCTCATTTGTTTAACTAACTTATTGCACTTTTACTTTAGCATTGGTTATGCTCTTAGATGCTTGTTTAGGAAGGAAATGCACTTATGATTTCTGGTGACTACCTACATTGAATGCACTTATTGTAAGTCGCTTTGGATAAAAGCGTCTGCTGAATGACTGTAATGTAATGTAATGTAATGTAATGTAATGTTGTGCCATTGAGGCCCGAGAGTATACAGGTTTTCAACAACACACTACATCAGCTGATTTCACTAATTAGCACACCTTCAACCAGAGAGCCTAACTACTGAAACTAAATTGATTACTGAAACTGCTGAATTATTTAGTTGGAATAAAAACCTGCAGACTCTTGGCCCTCCATGGTACATGATTGGGGGCCACTGCCCTAGAACAGTGCCATACAGCTGATGCCACTGCCTCTGTTGCCAGTCCATCCTCCTCTTCCCCCTGACCCTAATGCTACACTTCCAGTAAAATGAACAAAATGGAGGATTTTTATCACATTTTGTATTCAGAATTTTTGGTTGACAATTTTGGTTTGCTGTAAAACAGGAACTTGAATGTATCACTTACTAAGTGCATGTCTGATAGGCAAGAAACAGCTGATCACAAGAAACCAAAGCCTGCGGAAAATTCAGCCATGGCTTCAAACAGGTTTGAACATTCAATCACATCCAAGTCGTGCCAATGTTTCCCCCCCCCCCACAGTGCATGAATGCAGCATAATTATCTGCCTTGGAGGATGCCCCTGGTTGTTTACATTTGGCATACTTTCAGCAACCATTAATGTAGTAAATATAGTCTCCCATGTCATTTATGATCTCATCACCAAGTTAGTTTTGTAGTTAACCTCATTTAGGGCTGTGGTGTGAGTTGATGTGTTAGCTCCTGTTTCTGTATTGGCAGCAGTCAGCTTTTGAAAACAAGGTGACATGGGGGGGACCAGGGATGTAATGGAGGTTAATGGAGGGTTCCTACAGTCTTGAATTCAAAATTCCATGCTTTTTCCAGACCTTCATTCCTTGATTTGATTTGAAGATTTTGGTGTTAGGCATGATTTCCGCAGATAGTCTTGCCCCTACTAACTACGCCATATCACTCTATAGATGATTGTTCTTCAAAGTGACAAGTATCAGAATATGAGATGACAGGGGTGTAAAATATGTAGTTTTATGTATTTAAGAACAGTACAAAAATATTTTTCCAGACTGATACCGACCTAAACTCAGTTTACCAACCTTTTTATTTGCTATAGAGAGTTTACCCACCAGGCTGACTTAAATCTTCATGACCTACATAGTACACACACAGTTAACACATTATGTAACAGCAGCATAATTTGGCTAGCTGGGTAGTATCAAACTGATATGTCATAAAGATTGGGACTGTTAAGGAAAAAAAACAATAATTCAATGGGTTCAATATTGGTGGTTGTTTCTCTTATGATGACTGAAGTCATAGTTTGCCCACCTTTTGAGGTCACATCACTGGGGGGCATTGCAGGCTATCGAGGGTACCAATTTGGTAGCAAGGAGTGTGTTGAGTTAGAGAAGGAAAAAATGGAAGAAACCTCAAGAGGGGCTTCAGAGAGGGATCCTACCAGGACGGTCAGGCGGTCAATGGGTCCGAGAGTGAGCAAACAAAGATTAGAAAATACAACATAAAGTTCACATAATAAACCCGATAAGGGCGGTTGGGTGAGACAGGTCTGTCTACCCACTATTTGATAGAAGCCCTCTTTTATAGCCAGAGTGGGCAAATCGCCTGGAAACGCTACAAACATTTATTATGTCGCTAATATAATAAATCCTTATGGAAAGCAAAGGTGTCCTGACAAATGGTTAAATAATGGTTAAATGTAATCTAAATAGTATTTTCATTGCTGTCCATTTAGTAACCCCAGCAGTGTAAAGCAGACTTGGCAGCAAGTCAAAACTAAATAAAAACATCATCCAGAGTGGTAAGAGTGGCAGTGCTCCCATTCTTTTTTTTGCTTTTTGATAATAAGCATTGTGTAAAATATTTAATATTTTACACAATGTTAAATTATTTTAAATTATTATTTTAAATTATTTAAATCTTAAAATTAAATCATACAATTACAATTATCATACATTATTACAAAAAAAATATTTTTAATTTGGTGAAATTCAATCTGATATTGCCTGCAGCTAACGGAAAAAAACATGACCTCGAAAAGACTGGAGGCAGACCGCCACAGGAGTGCAGTCCTGCTGAGGAGCTGGCCCCCTCCGACGATAAGGGTGGGCCCATAATGGAGAGGGTCCGGTGGGGGGGTGTTTCCTCTGACCCTGGTGCTGGCAGCTCCAAGCGGTTACCTTTCACACAGGGTTTGTGCTTAACCGGGATGCAAGTACATATTTAGTAGAGCCCATCTTCTTTACTCCACACTTTCATTTACAGCTGAGGGGGATACTGCGATGCTGTTGGAGCCGCTGTCACACCCTGTACATGCAGGGGCCCATACAGAGGTAACCTTTAAAGCAAGCTGTTATGTGCACTAGGATCACCAGCCTTTGCTGATCAATGAATATACTTCATGCATTCCACTTGCATCTCTTCTCAGGTGGACCTCGATGAGGAGGAAACCTTATCCGTGTGCTCAGAGAGGCCTTCAGGGGTAAATCCATCATTTTGTAGTTAATGAAGTAAATTAGTAATTGCTTCCCTTGCTCTGCTGTGTATCATAGGAAGATGCAAATCCTGCCATGATACACATCCTCCATCCTGAGCCTGTGGCCTCCACCTTGAGGTTCATGAGGCCAGCTAACACGGTAAATTACTAGGTACTAGGTCACATTGACATTTTCATCTTCATGTGAACATCATTCAGTTACAAAATACCATCCCAGTGTTTCTGAAAACCCACCTAATTTTAAGTGTCACTGATAATGCATGCCACCCGGTCATTTTAACCAGTGCCTTATTTTGCCGGGTTGAAACACACTCTATAATGGCGCTTTATAAAAGAACACTTGAACTGGACTGCAAGCTAAACGTGCTACAATTGAAAAACTAAACTTGGAATACCAAAACAAGGTAGGCCTGTTTGATTATTTGTGGTGCCCTTTTTAAGAATTGTGTCACTGCATACTCATCACCTTTTTGTATTTATTTTCCTACAGCAACGAGAAAAAAAATAAAATAAAAGGTGTTGAGTAAACTGGCTCTTTATCTTTTTTCAAGTGAAGAATTGAGTTGTGATGGCCTCTTATGGCCCTGCCAGAGTGGTGGTCAAGGGTCATGGGGTCCACATGGAGTGTTGCTTGTGGGCACCACACATAATTCTAATAAACTTTATTTGTACAGCACTGTAACAAATGTTACAAAGTGCTTTACAGCATGAAAAAAGCAAAATGCCATAGTGCAAAATATAATTTTTATTTTGAAAAAAACAAAACAAGTCTTCATTCAAAAGTAATTTAATGCTGCTTTCAGTTGGTAACAAGTACTTAGGAACTGTGGGTTTGGCAATGGACCCCGATTTCTCTAACGTCCTGACCTGCTGATGTCACCAGCAAGGAAATACCTGTTTTGCAATGGTTTGCAATGTATTCCTTTCAAATAAAATGAACAAAATGAACCATTTTAAACATTTTACATTACATCAAGTCATTTTGTGATCACAACTCTTGCAGACGGCAGGGAACCATACCAGATTTTTTATTTGTGGTTCACATTGCAATTTGGTTTGGATTGCTATAACACATGAAATGCATCACTCACTAAGTGCATGTGTTTTAAGTGTGAGAAAGATGATCAGGAACAACCAACAATTGCATAAAACTTGATCAAACTAACAAGACGTTCCAACAGTTATTATTATTTGACTGGTTGAGTCTTACCTGCAGCTGGTCTATGTCAACTGAGAGCAAACCCAGCTGCTAATTTTCCACTCTGGTGATCTAATCACTGCTATGAATTTCACATACTTGCCACTAGATGGCAGCAGAAGATCAGAAATGAACAGGGGCTCCCAACCCTTTTCAGGAATAGTTTAACTCTGAAGTGACCGGCCGGGATCAGATGTTACCCCCTAAAGATTACAGGAGAAAGACTTTACAATAGACTTAACATAACTGGGATCAGCTACAACCGGAAGTTACAACTACTGAAAAAGCCCCAAGCAATTCAAAAACAAATAAACATGACATTCAATAAGTAAAAAAAAACAACAAACCATTTCTATCCATTGCTTTCTAAAAATAAATCACCGCCTGAGAATCTGTTCTGATTCTTGTAGACTCTGTTGCCTCCATCTGGATCAGGTGTGTATTTAAGTCTAGCACAGTTGGAATTACCATGCTGATAGTGATTACCTTATTTCCCTCTGTTGGCTCAGTGGCTCCAGCAAATGGTCTGAGAACAACACATAGTTCATTTAATTGGCCCCATTCTCTTGTTGTGAAGTGCATGGAGCAGGTGCTCCACAATGTGATCCACTTCAGTAACCGCCTGCAATTGTTTAAATTCTGAATTCCAGCATGGTACATTTACAACAGGAATATCTTTGCCACTGCCAAACACTTCCTCAAACGTAGCCTTAAAGATTGTGCTGCTGTGCAGTAGAGTTGCCATTTTTTCCAGGGAGCTGATTGGTGAGGAGGCAGGCTTTTTATCCGTTTTGATCCGATATCTTGAACATAACCTGCTCTGGAGCAGGTTAGCCGTTCAGCATAAATTGCGAATGGCGAAATACTTCGGTAAAAAGTAAACCATTTTCGTGACACCGAAATGTATTAACCTGAAGTTACCCCGCTAACCCCATAATCCAGTTTCGTAGTATAGGCCCCTGGTTTCCCTTTCAAAGTGTTCAAAGTGGAGTGCAGGCAGAGAGTCTCCAGGCAAAGCAAGTTTCACTACCGCCTACTTCCATCTTGGCCTAAATCCCGTCAGGCAGACTAGACTGCTTCATTTGTATGGAGGGAGTGTGTCACCTTTGGTATAATATCTTTTTTTCTTACTTGATTTAGCCAGTGCTTAACGTCTTAGTAAGCTAGGCTACTAATAGATATGTCTTTTAATTAGTAACAAAACAACTATTTAGCAGGTGCACCTGTTTGACGCATGCATAGTTTGTGATGTCAGTAATCAATATTAATAACGGTTTCCTTCACGGATTGAATGTTAACGCTGTAAACTAGTGATTTACCAGCTTAAGACACATTTGTATCAACCTTCACAACAAACCCACGATGTTTAAACAGGAAATATTTCGACAAACTGTTCTGTCAGTGAACTGTGTCAAGCTGCCAGGGTCAGGCAGAATAAGACTGGAAATGAAGCGATTCTGCCTTCAAATAAAAGCACAAAATGTGTCACGTTGGAGTGAATATAGTGTCGTCTTTATTTCCAAAAAAGTAAAATCAAATAGCATCAAATACTGAGCCGAATCATTGTATTTACCAACATTCCTCCTTAAATACAGTCCTTACATTCACTTTGGTACTTTTGTATTACTTACGAAACGTATGTTGACGTATGTTTGTCAATATAGGTTTTATTTTGAAAATAATAAAATAAACGGAAAATAAACGGAAAGTTTATTGCAGCTCGCTCAACGCCACCTAGGGGTGAAATTGCGATACAACATGACATTTGACATCAAAACGTTTTGTTTTTCATAAAACAACAATGATCATTTACAGTATAAGTGTGTTCTGGCATATATAATAACAACAACAAAGTCTATATGAATCACATTTTCATAACTTTCTTAATAAAAAAGGACTTTAACATCCCTAGGGATGATAGGGGGGGTTGATTGTTGGTCAATACCACAATCTCCCCAAGACACTCCCAATCCCCCCAAACAAATGAAGTACATTTTGCTCAGCTAAAAAAAAACAAAATCACAGAATCATACAGTAAATATTGGCACATGTGTTGTAACGTGGAGAGGCGATGGGCCTCAGTCGTCCACATCCTGCTTGGAGATGCAGCAGCAGCAGCATCTGAACAGTCTGTGGAGGAAACCAGCAATGGCACTTTTCTTGGGCTTGTTCTTCTGGGCTGGAAACCAAACAGAGGAAATCCATATCATCATCATGTAAATGTCCCGTATGAAACAACAGGCTTCTAAATTGTTGACGAGACACTGTGCAGCAGATAGATAACTTACCAGACCGGAGCTCAGCTGCTGGTCTCCCCACCTGGTCAGGGGAGTCACAGGATTCTTCATAACATTGATTAACATATTCCTCAACTGTGTCCTTACAACAGAGTGTGTCCCTCAGTGTGAGGATCTGCTGGACTACATGGTGAGTGATGGCTCTGGTCATCTTGTGGACCCTGTGAGAAAGGGCCATCTTCAAATTGAGCTTGGTGCCAAATAGACTGTGGAGGCTGTTGTGGATCTGGGTCACCATGTTGGGGAACTCCAGTGGATCCAGGTGCCAGTTGACCTTCTCCACCTTCTTGGACACCTTCACATTGTATTGAGAGAACATGTTCTCCACCTCAGCAATAATGGGCCAGTTGTCTAGCTCAATAGGAGACTCAGTGTTTCCATCAGTGTTTCCATCGTGTATGTAGATAACCGTCAGACCAATTATCTTCCTGATGGTTTCAAGGTGCAGCACGAGTTCCTGGTGGTTTTTTGGTGGCACTGTGATATTCTGGGCTTTTGCCTTGCTCTCTGACAGCCAGCTCAAGATGGCTTGGGGCAGGATGGAGTCTTGAGGGTTCTCAAACAGCTTCTGGACCTGGGCGGTCACTGCTTCAGTGATGCTCCTGATCAGTCTGGGGCTCCAGGAGTCCAGAGCGCTGTTAAGCTCCTCAATGCTGCCGAGTTTAGCAATCCTGCACCGGACAGAGCAGACCATGAGGATCCCGGTGGCTCTGGAGTAGTGGACTTGGGTGTCCGGGCTCTTCAGAGCAGAAGGCAGCCTTCTCAACACCTCCAGCACCATGGTGACAGCCAGGTCACTCAGGGCCATAAAGGCTCTGTCATGGGTGAGAGTTTGAGCCGCCTGCATCAGGCTCAGCAGCAGCCTTGGCACCAGGTCCACCAGCACATCAGTTGAACAGCACAACTTAGAGCATGGATGGAAGGTCACCGTGCGGGAAATGGTCCTCATTCCTTGGACGACCTCGGCTTTTACTTTGTCAGTACTGGAATTAGACACAAACAAACCGCTATAGAGGGACAGTGGTATTTATGATACATATTATGTATAGTATGAGACTTACAGATAGGAGAGGTCTCCTGAAGCCATGTCCTGATTGGGACTGAGGTTCAACTCTGTAGCAGCCTGGAGCTCCATGGTTCGCATCACAAGGTTGGTGTTGACCCACAACGCCTTCAAACAGAACACAGCAGGTCACACCGGAGTAGCAGTAAAAGTATACCAACATGTACTAGAACCTGTCCTCGCATCACCGCTTTGGACAATCAGAAACTGTTTCATCAGTATCTTCTGCAGAGGGAAGCAGTAAAACACAGACGGTCACACCAAAGGCAGATTTTTAATGAAGGAAATAAGGTTTTGATGAAACGTGGTGTCATTTTACCTGGTGATGGAAACAGTGCTCATCCCAGCAGAGCTCTACAGCGCTCAGGTATTCAGGGCTCTGAATGTACACCTGAGAGAGGAAAGTGATGAAAATGCAACTTCAGGAGGTTTCAGACATAATTCAGAGAAAATGAACAAAATAATGGTCTGAATCTCACCTGGGCAGATGTAGAAGCAGGTTCAGTCATGTTGTAATACAATTGTATAACAACAAACAAACAACAATATTGAATACAAGTATACAATAGGTAGGTATAACAATAGGTATAACAGTAGTCGCAAGTACAGTATAACAGTAGTCGCAAGTATAACAAAAGTCGCAGGTAAAACAGTAGTCACTCAGTAAGAAAACGCAGGCACATAGGTGGCGATTTGGTACAGACTGATGTTTCCAGGAGGGTCCAGGCATTCCATAACCTGAACGTTCTATTGCTGTATTGTTGTGTCTTCACCTGTTGTCTGGACATCTGGGCTTTTCATGGAAATTTGCAATACAATGATAATACATTTTATTCTGCATTAGGTGTATCCTGACAAATTAATAACTCATTCCATTTGTTTGATCCCTATGGCTGGAACCATTAGGTCATTTGTTCAGTTTGTCTTGGTTGTAAAGGTGGTAACTTTCTAATGGTGGACGTCTGTGTGTGTGTGTGTGTGTGTGTGTGTGTGTGTGCGCGCACGTGCGTGTTCGCGCAAGTGTGTATGTGTGTGTGCGTGTGTGTGTGTGTGGACTTAATGGGATGCGTTACAGACAAACTGGTAGTAGAGGGTCCTAATAAAACCTGAAAAATGCCAAAAGAAAGTTCATGTATCATACATATGAGAATGGTGGTCTATAAGAGTAGTAAAACTCCTACAAGGTTTTGAGGGGCAGTTTTTCCTCTCCCCTCAACATGAATCTCAATTATTGAATAATGTTTATTCAAATATCGTAACATACGGTGGCCCTGAGAGCTCAACGCACTACAACTTAAGAAAACACATGCAACTAGACAAAACACAAGCAAATTAACAAAACATCTTCACCAATTTGACAACACAGACAACACATTAGAGACAACACAACACATTGAGACAATTTGAAAGTTCCTGTTGAAGTTCCTTTTGAAAGGAACAGTGAGCGCGTCAAGGGACTCCGGCACGAATATGTCCAGGTAAGATGTCTATCCAATACAGCTATTACTGTAATATAGTGAGTTTTACAGTAAACTCTCATAAACTTTGGGTACAGTAGGACAGTATGTATACAGTAAAGCATTTACATGTACTCTGTTTGATTTTTTCCAGAGAGTGATGGAGTTGGAGGCTAGTCAGACCCCACATGTCATGATCTATGTTGATGAGGCCGGCTTCAACTTAGGGAAAAGGCGCAGACGCAGGCGAAACATAATTGGCAAAAGGGCCACAGTCGACATGCCAGAGGAGCGAACATCACCATGTGTGCAGCAATATCGGAGAATGGCTTGGTGCTGCACACTTGTAGGATTGGCCCATATAACACCGAGCGCCTTCTCCTGTTTCTAGAGGAGTTGTACAGAAGGCTTGTGCCGGAGGGGGAAAGGGGGCAGGTGAGAGACAACCTGGCAAACTTTGTGATTACATGGGACAATGTGGCCTTCCACCATTCCCGTGCAATCACAAACTGGTTTGCTGCCCATCCGAGGATGGTGTCCCTTTTCCTCCCCCCCTACTCGCCTTTCCTGAATCCTATAGAGGAATTCTTTTCATGTTGGAGGTGGAAAGTCTTCGACCATCGTCCGCATGACCAAATGTTGCTCCTTGACGCTATGGATGCTGGGTGCCGTGACATCACCTCTGAACACTGCCATGGGTGGATAAGACATGCCAAAAGATTTTTCCAAGATGTATAGCATGAGAGAATATAAGGTGCAATGTAGACGAAAATATGTGGCCAAACGCACAAGACCGAGTCGATTAGTGAAAGAAATGACTGTATTCTGACTGTGTATTTTCTTTTACAGTACTGTGTTCATCTGCATTATTGCAGATATTTTGTTAGTTTTATCACTTTTGCAGTCATCTGTTATTTCTTTGCTAATAAAGCCTTTACTGCAGCATTTCTATGACTTTCTATTTTCCTTTTGCACAATGTACATTTTCTAAAGTAAAGATGAGTCATTCTGTTTTGGTATGAAATGTTTTTTACTGTAAAAAGGAAAAATAAAATTCAAATCTAACTTCAAAAGAAAGTACTGAGCCAAAAAATAATTATTTACTATCAATATACTACAGTTTAAAGGTAGGACTGGCACATGTAAAATAATGTATCTTCTGTAATACCATCTGCAGTTAGTATTTTGTAAGTCATTGTGCTATGATTGACTAAATGTCCTTGCTGGAAGAAAACTAGTGCTAGTGTGTTTTGATAGAATTATTTGATTTTGAAGCATGTTTGCAGTGTTTTGCAGTGAATTATACATACATTCTTATAACACGCTTAGCATGTAACATAGACACCTATCCAAGAAGCCACACAGTCTGAAGTCAGCGGGGATTTTATACTCTGACAAGGATGATAGACATTCACACAGACATCTTGTCCAGTCAGCGCCACCCAGGGTTGCCAGGTCTTTGTGACAAGACCGACCCAATGGTCAATTAAAACCAGACCAGAACTCAAATTAAGCAAAATGTAATGTAAACACGGCCAGGTCTGGCGGTCCTGGCCACACTGACGTCACTGTGCCTTTGTGGCGCACAGAAGCGAATGTCATGATGTCACCTGTTGGAGTGGCATACAAGCACACGAATCAAGCTCTGACCTGCATTTGGACTGAAACTTTCAGCGAGATAACAGAGACAAGGAGGTCTTAACTCAGGTAAGGAACCAGACAGATAGATAGATCAATACAATGAGGACAAATTATTTATTTTCTCTGTGTATGTAGATAAAGTTTATTGTTGTGAAAATGTAACTTTCAGAAAGGATTAAACATTATTGCCACAGTGCAGAAGCTGTACTTAGGACTCAAACTGATGTGGTAGCCTTGGTCTAAACTGGTGTTTTCCTCCAACCTCAGAACAAGATGAGACCATCCGTGGTCCACATTGTTTTACTCTGGCTTGTAAGTGAAGGCAACACCTTCACAAGCAGCAAGGCCCGGAGGAGCGTCACCTTCCAGGGTAAGACATCTTCTCAGGATCCTCAACAGGTTGGAGGGTGCAGGGTCAAAGGTGAAACGAGACTGTACATCTCACTCTATATATAGACAGTACATATCGAATTGGGTCATTGCAGAAGCAAATAATAGGATACAGCAAATGAAAAAATAGGATAGGATTGGGAATAGAGAAAATGGAACATATAAAACACAACCAGCAATTTCAACAGTATAATATGTCGAAACCAGAGGAGGCTGGTCCATAGAGGCAGAGGAGGTTGCTCCTCCTCTATTTTTGAGAGGCAAGAGGGAGATCAAAATATAAAAAAGAGTAATTGGTTGAAATAAACCATAATCAGTATCATTTATAAAATATTTCTTCTCTCTTCTTTGGAAAAATTCCATTATTGAAATTCTGATTAAAATGCTTCAACAGCGACACCTGCAGGGCAGGCAAGAGGGGAAAGGGCAGTCTGTGTGAAGTGGTGGTGGGTGTGGGGGGCAGAGGAGGACGGGATCTCTTAGATAATCTGTTATTGGTCAAAACACGTAAAATGATGCGCCAAGGGAGGACGTCCCCCTAACCAATCAACAACCAGAATACAATATTGACATTGCGTTGGTCCAATGATAATTTCCAAATTTCATCCAATTCTCTACCACTGTATTGTACGTGAGTGTGACGAACTGGCGGTAAAGCGATAGATAGATTATACAGTAGCATATTAGAAAATAAATTATAACAAACTACTTTTAAACACAAAACTAAAAAATTACATTTTATTTAGGCCTTTTCAACCAGGGGAGGCTGGTCCAAATTTCCTTTTTTCAGATTTACGTTTCTCTTTCAACGCAACAGTTAGCTTGTTGCAGCAGCCCTGAAGGACTGTTAAGCTAACGGCGAGAATGGATTTGGAGGACAGTGGTGCTGCGGCAATTAACGTCAGCGTGAGTGAGGGGGTGACAGAGAGGCATGGACGCAGACGCGGAGAGTGGGATGGGGAAGAACATTTTGTGGATTATTTGTTGTCACAGCCATTCTACAGTTTGGATTACGCAGCAAAGGTGAGGATCAAGACTGCTGGACGACCAACTCCACATATAACCATGATCAAAAATCACCAGAAAGACTCAAACCTGAATAAGGTAATAAGATAATATGATATTTGTTAGGTTATTATTATTAGCAGGGGTTAAAGTGGGCCGGAACGATCTGGAACGGCGTTCCGGCACCTTCGATTAATAAGTAAATAAATCTGATTGGCAGTTTCATATTGCTTCATACTGCAGCCTGGCATTCCTTTGTTTTAAAACGAAGTTTTGAAACTAAAACGATCTCGGTCCACACAAGCGTTTTAGCACCATTTCAGAAATGATCTCCGTCCAAAAAACGCATACCACGTTACCATTCACCTACACTGGGCATGTGCGTGCCGGTGTAGGAACAGGAAGCAGATTGTCTGCTCTGCTTAGTTGCAGAAAATACCGTTATGAAGAACAGCAATGGCGAAAAGTAAGAGCAAGGATGTCTTTGTTTGGACAGACGACGAGTTGGAACTGTTAGTGAAAGTAACAAACGAGTATAAGGCGGTAAACGCGGCGGAGAGTATAGATTGGGAGTCGTTGCAAAGCAAATACAGCGACATATTACCGCGGTACCAGGAGCACTATCCATCGCCAGGGAAGGATACGTCTGACTGATAAGACCCAATCAGGAAGCGGACGTGGCTCTCCCACAGCAGCCAGCTAGGGCAGAAGCAACAGATGAGATTGACAGCAAACCGAGATGTAGAAGCAGGGCAGTAAAGCCTCATTTCTATTCTTCTGTGCCTGTATATATTTTGTTATGTGTTTGACACAACGTGAAGTAATTGAGCTGTATATATTGTTATTTGTCACAAAGTACTTGGCAATTAAATATTTACAGTGGAGCACCTTATATATAGTATTATTTAATAATTAATTTAAGAAAGTGTGTGGGTGCCCCCCCAACTGGTCAGCTACCACCACAAATATAATCTAATTATGTGGGAAACACTGTGTACACTATGTGTTGTTGAAGTTATCTGGTTCATTGTGAAATGTCTTAAATAAATAATAAATAAACAATAATTATTATGAGGTGAGTCATTTTTCCCTGCTGCACCTCTACACCGGATCTTAGGGTTCCCCCACCTGCCAAATCCCACTTTAACCCCTGATTATTAGGTTATTATTAGGTTGCTAGTTGGATTATTGCTACATTTGAACATAAGAACATAACATAACTTGAACATAAGAAAGTAGAGATACGTAGCCAACTAGTGTAAAATAACATGACGCCGTGGGTTGGTTTTCCTCCTGTCCTCCCCAATTTTTTGAGTCACCAGCCGCCACTGGTCGAAACATATTAGTGAAACATATGAAATAAATGTATGCATTGCAGTATAACATACTGGAAAAATGAATGAAACCTGCACAACATGAAAATATATGAAAAATATCAAGATAAATGCAATGTGTAACAAGAAAATGTGAGGACATGAAGAAAAATAATATGTGAGATTGGATTTGTGTTTTCACCTCTTGTTGCATGTCTTTTTATCTGGTTTAGACATAAACATGAAGCAGTTTACACATTTTGCCAAATTGAGCTACATGCTGGTCAGAGAGGACATTGGCCAGCTTGTTATTGGAGCCAGAGGGACTGTGTTCACCCTCAGCCTGGCTGACATCTCCCAGAAAACCAGTGAGGTAAGATGCTTTGTTTGGACTGACTGGGCTACCGTAGACAACACACAGCCAAAGGAGATCACCTTTTATCTAGGCCATTTCAGAATCACTTCAATTCAAGAAATGTGTTCCAGTTGACTTCAAGAGCACTCCTTTCAAAACCTTTCTCAACTGTAGAAATCCTTTCAGCAGCATCTTTTTCCAAAGCGTCTGCTTTCAGTCCGCCTTGCAGATGTTACATTAATTTGAATGTAAGAAAGGTGCTACGGTTTTAAAAAAGTGGAATATTGTGAACACAGCCTTAAATAGAAAGATAAGTGTGTCTATGTTGTACTGTAATCTGTGTTGTGTTGTCTCAATAGGGCCAGCTGTACACTGGTTCTGGTAACGTTGCTGTCCAGCTTAACGTTAGGGACCGCTACCCATCTTGCTTTGACTGCGTCCTGGCCCGAGACCCATACTGTGGCTGGGACCAGGTCAAAAGTCATATTTTCTCATCATGCAGGATTCAAAGTCTTACTGATGGAGATGTCAGGATGTGCCCGACCTCTGAGAGTACGTTGAACATTTAAATACATACGACAATGCTTTTAAATAGAATACCATTAAGCTTGTTCTTTAATGAGCCTAGACACTTATTGACTCTGAATGTGTGCATGTCCTCTACCCAGTGAAAGTGGAACCAATCATCGTCCACCCCCCCATCGGAATATCCCAGTTCCTCCCATGTTTCCCAGAGAACAACCTGCTAGTTAGCTAGTTCTCTGATAGCGTCCTCCTCCCCGGCCCCCGACATATGGTGCTCAGCCAGGGTCTTGTCATCAGCAAAACCACCGAATCTGATGTCTCTATACCTGCCACGCTGTGGAGACAGTCAAGGGAAGAATCTATCACAAGACAATAGTCTCCAGGTTCAGGACATCAAAGACATTGTCACCTGCCTGAAGGTAGCGGTGATTGTCCTGGTTGTCCTCTGTTTGGCAATTTTAATTGGATGCATCACACTGGTGATCAAAGTCACAAAAGGATGCACCCAGAGGGCCAACAGTCGGCTGAGGACCGCCAGACTGTGGCCAGGTTGAAGACCACCAGACGGGGGAAAGACCTGGTTCACAGTGACCAGGCTGAGGACTGCTGGGTGGGAGAAGATCTGGTTAAGACCCAGGAAGCCAACAGCAGGAAGGATGGGCATGTTAGCATGGAGGGAGAGCTGAACATGGACATTGAGATCGTCATAACGGAGGGCAATGTGGCGAACCAGGTAGAAGAGGAGGTGGTGAAGAAGGGAGGAAATACCAACAGCAATACTGTTGTGGAAAATTTCCTGTAAGCACTCAGAAATCTTGAAATAACACTGAAATAATACATTGACAGGTTGAAGTACAAAAATATATTGTATACAGATATATTGGAGAGAGAAAGACCTTGTCACAGGTCCCACAGAATGTCAAAATCTCTCTATGCTCTCTGAAAATCAGCTCACTACAATCTTTATAGTTTCTTTGGAAACAAAGAAGTCTCTCATGATTGGTTCTCCATGCTAAGATCATATGGTTCATCCTATGGACTATCTCCACATAGTAGTGGTCTGGTCAAGATCAGCTTTCTGACTTCCTTGAAGGGCCTCACTGGCTCACTGTGCAATACACAGGCACATGTGTAGCATGTGCATTCTGTTAGCATTCTGTGCTAATTTACTTTCACAATACCTACAACAATGACTACGTGGTTATTATGATCCCAGAGTAATCTCCACCTTCATTCCTCCATCCCTCCATCCCTCCATTCAACCCACTGTCTGTGTCTGTGTCTTCTTGAAAATACAAATGACATGTATTTTAATTAAATACATTTCTTTACACCAGTAATTTGTAATTTATTTTGATACATATAATGGGCATGTATTTGTATTTTTTTTATCCAAATACATTTTAATGTATTTTTGCTAGGGCTGTCAAAATTAACGCGTTAATCCAGATTAATTAATTTGCATGATTAATTTGATTAAAAATTTTAACGCAATTAACACATGCACAATGACTCAAAATCCCACAATTCCACTCACTGGCGTGGATTGGTGCTCCAACGCTATCTGGCGGCAGAACCAACTCGATAAAGATGGACGACTCTAAACAACATATTGGCCCTCTCGATGGGAAGTTTGAGTACAAAAAAACCCAAGACGGGACAATCGACCGACATAAAGTAGTTTGCACACTCTGCAGGAAGGAGTTTTCGTTTCACCAAAGCACTTCCAGCTTAAAGTACCACATCAACGCGAAGCATACATTAGTCGGGGATTCCTCTGCAAGTACTTCGGCGACGCCCGGCTTGCGCCAAACCACCCCCTATTTTTATTTTGATATCTGGACACCATATCTGTTCTATAGTTTAAATAAAACACATGTTAAGTGTATATATCGCCTTCTGTCATGAGTCTTTTTGCCCCCACAAAATGAAACACAATTAATAATGAATGGGTATTAATCGTGATTAATCTAAATTAATCCACAGCGGCCCTGTGATTAATCTGATTAAAAAATTTAATCGTTTGACAGCCCTAATTTTTGCCCATCTCTGCACACGCGCAACACTTCAATTTCGGACTCTCCCTTTTATGGTGTTGAACAGGGTGTTCTACACACAAATGGAGGTTTCCTCGCATGTTTCATGAATCCCACGTTGGGGTTTTCTTACGCACATAAATACGACAAATTTGCGAATAATTTAAGAAAAGTTTTGGGAATGAGGCCCAGTGAATGCAGGCAATTCAAAATTGTTCACAAACCTTTTCTCGCAACTGCATATGTGACAGTAACATCTGTGAGGCTTTCAAATCCATGCTACACCCCAGCTGGTGTGTAGACCCTTCTGGGAAAATGTTCTGTGGACCAATGAAACCATATTAGAGCTCTTTGGCAATGCAGATCATACTTGCAGTCAGATATAGTGGAGGTCCATAATGCTGAGGGGCTGCTTTGCTGCTTCAGGTACTGGACGTCTTGAACATATTCAAAGCATCATGAAATCAGAAGGCAAGGCATTTTGGAGTGAGGGTAGCACCCAGTGTCAGAAAACTGGGTGTCAATCGAATCGAACATCCAAAAGCACCCAGGAATGGTTCAAGAGAAAATGTTGGACTGTTCTTGGAGTGACCAGCAATGAGTTCTGAATTCAATCCCATTGAGAACCAATGGTGAGACCTAAAATGTGCAGTGGGTCAAAGGAATCCTTAAAACATTGAAGAACTGGAGTGGGTTGCAATTGAAGAGTGGGAGAAACTGCCAGCAGAAAGATACAGTAATCTTATTGATGGTTACAAGAAACGTCATCATTGCCAAAGGCTGTGCAACTAAGAAAAGGGTGCCAATAATCATGACCATAGCCAATTGTCAATTTTGTATTCTTATAGTTTGATCATGTGCTGTTAACTAAAACAGATGAACAGACAGTACCCTGGCACTAATAATTTTGGACAGAATTGTAAGGGAGAGAATGAGGTGACGACGTAACAGCTGAAAAGTAAAGAAGAGAGACGAGGAACCATGAACTGGAAATACGAAATGAAATGGGGAGGATGAAAGAAGTGAATAAAGATGAGAGGAAATGAAAGGAGAAGACAGTAGAGAACAGACGAGGAAAGGCAGGACAGGAAGAGAAGATGAGGAGTGAGAGAGGGAGAGCGAAAGGGATGAGAGGAGAGCTAGAGTACCAGCTGCCATGTCATGAAATGTGTAAAGACACCAGATGGTTGATAATTGCTGTGTTAGAAAAAAAACAGTGTAAGAAACCACAGGCAATTAATTGACACTGCACAGGCACACCCACATTACTTAAGGCTATTGTACATACTGATACATGGATGCCGATTCGGTGCTTTAGAACAGTGGTTCTCAATCCAGTCCTCAAGGACCCCCTGTCCTGGAGGTTTTAGCGCCCGCTCTAATCAGGCACACCTGAACCAATTAGAGGCTCCACGTTTTCATGATACCTTAACTGGCGCTCTACTCAGTTTTTTAGATTGAATTCACGTTTTTGGAGATATTGAAATTCCTGTCATGTTTTCCGTACGCAATGATGTGCACCGACAGTTTTATATTGGAAGATGATTCACACAGTAATCCCATGTGCATATACAACTAACTTTGTAGTGCAATAAAATGTGTTTCTATTATTTTGGACGCTTTTGGACGGCAAAAGGGATTTCATCCACCGAAAGGGAAATCACAAGTGCTTTTTATTTTATTTTTGGCATTTTTGAAACAGCATTTAGACCATCATGGGGCACTAAAACTCTCCGTCGAATAATAACAACTCGGGTAAAGGCTTCCCAAGACAACCAGTGTAATATTGATCTACTGTACAATAATTATGTAATCAAACAAACATATCCATCATATCAGAGGTGGATGAAAATGACTGGTTAATGTTCAGTGTGTTAATAAAAGGCTAATGTCAGCCTCATATATCGATCCTCTCTAGTTTATTGTCACGAAATCTGAACAAACTGTTACGTGCACCGTGAAAAGAATTGTGTGTTGAAGTAAGGTACGCTTGGTAACGTGTTTGCTTTTGTTTGCAAGTGTACACACACACACACACACACACACACACACACACACACACACACTCTTTCACACATCTATTATGTGAAATCATCTTCCTTGCAGCAAATTCATTTCACCCTTGCTCTCTTCATTTGGCTACTCTCTAACTCCTGCTTTCTCTCTGTGCGCCACCTCCCCCATCTTTCTCTTCTTCTTCTTCCCTTTCTCGCTCCCTCTCTCCCAACGCCCTCTCCCTTACTCCCTCTCTTCCTTCTGTTTCCTTGCCTCTACCTGCTTCCCTATCCGAAACCTGTTAACTTGCTAATGAGGGTATGGCCATGGTGTTCCCCCTCTATCAATGATGGATTACAGTGATAACTTTAATATATTTTAATAGTCTGAACTTTACTGATATTAAAATGCTGATCTCTGACCTATAGAACCACTGAGACCAGACCTTTAGCTGTTTAAAATAGAAAAAAAGAGAGAAAGGGAGATGTAGAGAAAAAGTAAAGACCTTTACTATGGCTAGCTGTCTCTCTGTGTGCCCTTTTATAAATCCACAGCGGCCCCCATATGGGATAGTACATTAATTATAACCAGGCACATCCCACAGGCATCCCGTGACAGCCTCTGCACCATTATACCCCCGGAATGACCCCCTGTGAAGATTACACCAAATATATTCAGGCATGTCCCAGGACAGCAACTCTTAGGACCCCTGCCCCCCCCTCCCATAATGACCCCTCTGGATAGTACATCAATTTTATTCAGGTATGTTCTAGGACGGCCTCTGTATGACCCCTTAAGACATTAATATGGTCACTAATTACAGTCAGGCATGTCCCAAGGGCAGCTTCTGTATGCTGTTGGGACCCCTGGAATGATCACGGTGGATGTTAAACTAATTCTAAACTGGCATATCCTAGGACAGCCTTTGTATGATTGTATCAGGATATGGCTGCCCTGGGTAGGACACTGATTTTATTCAGGCATGAGTTAAAGAGCCCTTGAACAGTGTTAGGGCCCCTGGCAGTACCAAAGGCCCCTCACGATATTACATTAATTTTATACAAGCATGCCCCTTTATGGCCCCTTTAGGTATTTATAACAGGGTGCCAACTGGTCACTGAATTTCTGGAATGTCATGGAATTTTGCAAGGTGTTCTCCAGACTGGGAAAGTTAGCGAATATCAGGGAATTTTACAAATGGCTCGCTTTACAACTGGTTTCACACATTCATTAGAGCTGAAAAACAACATTAACAAAGTTTTTTTTGACCATGGAAGCACCTAGCTATGGAAAGTCATTGAAAAGTCATGGAATTTTACGGTGGGAACCTTGTAACAAGAGAGAGAGATGTTTTGTGAATGTGTGTTTTTTTCTTAAAGTAAGTCGACTTCAGTGATGATTTTTTAACGGCCGTCCCTATGAGAATGTCCTCATAGCGGAGTTGTCACTTTGCTGAGAGAGAGAAAGAAAGAGGGAAAGGCAGACAGAGAAAGGGGAGGGGATAGGAAAGACAGTAGAATGATGTGTGGAGAAAACGAGAGAAGGAAGAAAGGAGGAAGAGAGAAAGGAAAGACGACCTTCGAACCACGGCCTTGAAGAATGTTTTTTTTGCCAGGGCAACTCTGTTTGTGTGTGTGTCACTCAAACTAGGCCAAGACGAGCTGAAAAACAGAAAATAGCTCTTAAAACGAGATGGCCAAACACAGCCAGATATCAGCCAGCAGTGGTTTTCCACAGAGGTCCCATACGGAAAAGAAATATATTGGCATATATTTCCAAATATCCATAATGTATCACCAACATATGTTCAAATATGTTACTTGACAATATTACAATGACAATATTTGATTTGATTTGATTTGATATGTGGACAATCAGGTGGATTGGAGATTCTAAATTGGCCATAGGGGTGAATTTCAGTGCTGTGTATAAATATTTACAGATGTATTGATTAAATATATGCAATTCTTCTATAAACCTACTAACCAAAATTTCAAAAAGCTATGAGCCAAGTAACGTTAATACTGGGGCCAGAAGAGCCAGAAGGCAGTAAGGCTGGCTAACTGGCCAAGAGCGAAAAGGAACGGCAACTGGTGCTTCAGAAAACCAGAACCAGATCTAACAAGTGAAACAACAGAGCTGGAATAGCTGAAATGGGTGTTCCTATCCAAATCTGCACAACGACTATTTGGCTGCCATCGAGTATTTGATGATGTGCTCACTGAAATGAGTCTTATTTTGAAGGGTGAAAGGGTTGCCTTTTCTATCTATTCTAATTCTAGGTTTTTCTGTGTATGGTGGAATAGGCAGAAAACACGTGGACTTTTGCTCACTGGAAGTGCCAGAGAAATCAGCCTTTATTATGGATGGAAGCAAATATTAGCTGGTGTCCCAAAATGCCACAGATCAAATCTACCAGTGCTACGAGACTGGAGCCAAATGCATTTTGGCGATGAAAGTGTGCAATAAAGCCGGCTTACTGGCCCATCTGATGATGAAGTGGGTGTAACAGGGGCTCCAAAAAGCTATGGACCAAATCCTCACTATGTCTCACGAGAGAAAGAAGTTGTGAGGGTGGAGCGTGGAGGAGTCTGTGGTAACTGAACATTGACTGCCAGAACCTCAAGATAAATGCAGCGAGTAGATGATTTTGGTTGGTGGCTGTTGTTGAATAGTCAGAGGACATTGAGGTACGATGGGAGGGAGACATCACCGTGGGTTATTATATTAGAAGAAAATGAGAATTTCTATTCCTCCTCCTTGAACTCCAATGAAGTTGGAACTCGAAGTCTAAAATCACAGGGTGTTTCGAGGTGTTTCACAAACCTCTGGACCAAATCAAACCAAAGATCTTTCTCTTTATCATAACAAATGGTAAGACTCTATCACGTGTTAGCCAGGTCCATTCCAGCACTCAGCCTGATGGGGGTCCACGTCTAGGTTCGCTTTAGATTCAGGGGACAGTTACCTTTCCTACCAAACTAGAACATTTTGAAGTAAGAATCTCTATCACCAATTGGTTGGATGTCAAAACAGTTTGTTTGGAATAAACAAGAGAAGAAGAAGAAGAAGAACTGGGTAGCTAGCATGACCAGCGATAGCCACCATGGCTGAACAGACAAAGAAAAGAGCGCCACCTACAGAAACTCAATCAAAAAATACTACTACTGGCGCCAAAGATGTTGCTGAAATCCAAAAAGGAGGAACTCACGGATTACCAGTTTAACTCCATGTTGTTTCTCTGTGTTTAGACAGTCAAAATATGATCGGATCTGGGCTGCAATTCCAAGACCGTTTGGAAAATCCGCCACTGGTCTTGTATAGTAAGTCGGCTTTTCTTTACCATGACAACACACTGGTAATAGGACCGCAGGGCAAAGAGCACGGCAGAAATAGCTACTCCCTTCATCCATATTTCTCTCGCTCCATCCCGTTCCCTCTCTCGGAGGACTCGCTCCACCTCATCTCTATCTGTCTCTCTGTCTTTGAGTATCACTTCATCTCACTTTGCTTCCCTGTCTGTTTCTCTGAGGAACGCTTGAGACAGAGAGACAGATGAAACACCCTCTCTCCTCCTTCCTTCCACTATTTCCTCTTCTCTCTCTCTCAGCCCCTCTCTTACTCTTACTCTCTCGCTCTCTCTCCATCTGCCCCCCCAACATAAGTTAATTGACAAATTGTTCTTCTTAATAGAAATGACATGCTGCCACTACGTCACTAGCAAGCACTTCTCCCAAAGCTACAATCTGAATACACCTCTCGATTTCTTCCTTCCTCTTCATCTCAGTCTCTGTCTACACCATGTACTGTATTTGTCTCTCTATCTCCCCCATTACCTATTAATATCTACATAATTATCTGCATCTTTCTCTCCTCACCCCTTATCTGTTTTAGGTGAGGTACATCGATAACACAAGATTGCGACATGTGCAGGCTTACATAGATTCTGTCTCAGGTTATGAATCACTCATCCACAAGGGGGAAGCAAAGCAACTCTCAAATAGTGTCTGGAAAAGAACATGGTACACGTTGTCGTGGCAAAGAAGACTACAGTAGTGGTAAGGATTGGTGTGGTGAAGGGGCTCTAGTTTTGAATCCAGCATCAAAGTTGACAAGCTGTCCTTCACTGTACGGATTTGCCATGACAACAACCAGGCGTCGGCAGCAAGTCGGGGCTCTTATGACCGTTGTTGGTATGTGTTTACACCAGAACCCAATACTTCTTTGTTTGTAGTTATTCTTTTTAGCAGTATTTACATTTGGCACCTTGAAACACATGACATTTTGCGTAACAAAATTTGGACGACACCTTTTGCTATGCAGGAACATGAGAAATGCCCCATGTGTTGCCTTAACAGGCGTTTTAACCTAACTCACGTGCTGTTTTCAATACCTCTCCCCCACATTCCTCTCATCACCTCCCCTTGTTTCAGCCGCTGCATTTCATTCTCTTCCTTCCTCCGAATCCCCCTATTATTCCCTGCCTCTCTAACCTTAATCTTATTTGCTCTTTCCATACTATACCATCCTTCCCCTCCCTCTGCCTCTTTCCTCTCCGTCCTCCCCGTTTTGTTTTCTACTCTATGATCTCTCTTCCCTCATCTCTGGGCATAGTTGATAAAATGACGGGGTACCGGCGGAGCAAGGGAGGAGAAGAAAGAGATTGAGACAGAGAGAAACAGATGAAGAGAGAGAAGGCAAGAGAAAAAAAAATCACAATGCACATGGTTGTAACATTTGTGTGCTTGTCATGTGGTCTGCATGCTGTTTTGCTGTTTGAAAGACCTTTCCACTCCGTCAAACAGTAATTGTAGTCAAAACTTGCAACAAAAATCACCTGAAAAGTCTCTATTTCTATTTCTCTTTCCTTCTCGTTCTCTCTTTCTCTTGGAGTTCTGGTGAGATTTGTTTTGTTTGTTTCATTAAAGGTGCTACGTGTCGCATTTTAACATCATCATAACCACGTTAACTGAGAAGATTGGCAGCTTCTACACTGCATTTTACACTGTGTGCCTACTGGGTCGGATTTGGCGGGAAACCTGCTGGATCGCTTTACAGCACACTATTCTAACTGCATAGTTTCAAATCCGTCTTAGCTTACTTGGTCTGACTAGATATTGGCTTTTATTGGCTCTTATCCTTCTCCTAGCGCTTCAAAACAAATGGAATGAGCAACTGTGGTTTATGTTAGGGTTTATGGGAAATGCGGTCTTAATTTAAAATGCTACACATAGCACCTTTAAAAAATATCCTTTATGTCTTTTCTCCCTTCTCACACTCACACCCTCTCTATAATTTGGTGAAGCTCGTAGCTTTAATCAAGCCTCCCACTCTGTTTTACCTTACTTAATTAGCTAATGTCCCCACAGCTGTAATTAAGCTGTGATTGGCTCCGATTCCCACTGTGCGCTCTGACAATGTGCTACTTATTCCTTGCTACCTTCATTCCCTCCCTCCCCCTCGTTTGTATTCCCCTCCTTCCATCCCACTTTTCTTTCTCTTCTCTCCCTCTGTTTCAGGCAGACAGCCTTCCCTTTGATCCAACAATGGCAGCTTTTAGTGTTATCCCACTAAACCAGCCCTTCAGTAAAACCTGCGCCCTTTTTTTATATTCTTTTGATCCCCAGAGGAGGACTTTGCATTTGCCCCCCACCCCCTCCACCCCTGCCACAGGGAGGTCAGGGTCAGCTACAGAACAGCCCTTCTGGAGCTGGTAGGGATTCAGCGTCTTGCTCAAGGACACTTCAGCAGGGTGATTGCTGCCACGGGGGGGGGGCTTGAGCCTTGACCTTGAAGGTTAACAGTCTCAAGTTAACAACTCCTCTGTGTGTATTAATACACGTTCTATTAATTGCCTTAATATGTATTTAACAAATCTTGTATCGTCCATGTTTGATGTTTAGCAGATGCAGATCACATTCATGAGATTTACCTGTCGTATTTCTTGAAATGTTAATATATGTCTATTAATGTTTATCTTGTTCCGTTACAAAAAAGTCAGTGTTCCCACATGTGGTTTTTGGACACATGTGTTTTAGTTTTTCACATGTGAATAGGGACAATCACATGTGAAAATGTCGAATTCAAATGTGATTTTGTGACACAGACTTCATTTTTACATGTGTAAAAATGTTTTCACATGTGAATAGGGACAATCACATGTGGAAATGTCGAATTCACATGTGAGTAAAGCATATCACATGTGAAAGTGCAGGTGTCACATGTGAAATGGGAGATTTTTTGTAAGGGTTGTCTATCTGTCTTGCGATGCCAACTGTGTCATAGAGTCTTTTTTTATGAATGCCAGAAAGAAAAACAGAAAAACTGAGATGTCAGTTAAAAAAATAAAGAGTAAAGAATTAGCTTTTCAAACATTTTCCTCTCTCTGCGCATGCATCAGACCCTGACCGGACAAATCGACAAATCTCACCTTGCTGTTTGAGAAACCAGGAACGAAAATAGCAAGAACAAAAGCTACAAACTTAAACTAGCTACTTAAACTAAACGACATAAACTAACTTTCAGCGCAAAGATTTGACAGTTGCCACATTCCTGTAACTACAGGATGTCTACTGTACTTAAAACACTGGGCAGACTGCTTTAGAAACCTTGTCTCAAGGAGCCTGATTTATTCCCTTCAGAGTGGTGATTATCCCATGATGGATGGTAGACTGCCGTACAAAAATAGGAGCGATGCGACGCAGGAGGAGCACCGATTAGTCGACATGTTCATGAACTTGACATGACACGTAAACTTGACACAGGTTCAAGAACAAAATGGTATGCTTGGATTTCTTTCTACATTATGTTATTTTACTCTTATTCATTCAGTTTATGAAACAGATTTCTTTTATTCAACGCACTGCATATTATGTCACATCGGTACCCATAATAACAGTAAAAGACTCATGGGTATTATTGTTCAAAGATTCATTGATTTCTTCCATTTGAATTCTGGGGGAGTTATAATGCTATACTATGTATGCAGTTCAGTAACTGCATCCCAGCATAACATTATATATGTACCTTAGTGGAGGTGATCAATCATAGGCCCCTGTAAATAAAGAAAACTACCATTAATATTTGTTAATTGGCGGCCCCAAATGCCAGCAAGAGGTAATTGTTTGAATTTTCAATACCCAGAAATCTTCTTAGTGTGTGGTGGGGTGGAGGTGGTGAAGAGGTTCAGCCATAGTTGGTTGAGTCACTGCTGTTTAGGAGACACAGGACTTCACTCTTAAATTTTGATTTGTCACTTTTGAGATTAAGATGAATTCTCTGTTGTAGCTTTAAAGCTTCAATACCACCTGAAGGCTTCAATAAAGAAATTAAAGGTTGTATGGTTCACGTACCTAAAGCCCTGCATCGGACACCCTACCCTGCATGTGTGTGTGTGTTGTGTTCGGCGGCCACTTCCCCCCTTGCATGTGTTGTGTGTGTTGGTGCGTGTGTGCACCCCGAGTTGCAAATAAAGTAATCTTCTTCTATCTTCTTCTTCTTCTTCCCTATCGGAGGTCAGTAATTTAATTTTGTCCATGCACATTGGTAATTTCAGCCAGTCATCCGGGCGGTAACATATTTAACGAGGGGCCGTGGTAATCCAGGGAGCCGCCACACAACTTCACCCAGAGGATGAGAGGGGCAGGAGGGAAAAACCTTGATAAAGAGCCATAAAAAAAGTTGGTGTTAGTGGTGTTAATTCTTTTGCTATTGGTAAATATGAATCAATCAAAGTCCAGATAGGTACCACAAACCTACAGCAGGGTTTTGATAATGATGGCGGCTACATCCTGGAGTTTAAAATATTTAAGGATTGTTGAAATACTGGTGACACAAACAGCTCAATAAAAAGAATCGCCTTGACATCCCATGGATTAAACTTGAATGGCCACGAGTGACTGAGAGACGTGGTGTGTGTGTGTGTTTGTGTGTGTGTGTGTGTGAATCAGTTCGACAACCGGTGTATTAAACTTTCATGGCCCCTTGGTTTGAGCTGGTTCTCTCTTGCAGCATGCGAATGAGTGTGAGGGTACAGTATTTATGTGTGTGTGTGTGCATAACAAAAGAGAGTGCGTGTGGGTGCGTGCATGCATTTGTGAGACAGTGTGTATGCTAGTGCATGAGTAAGTGTGTGTGTGTTGCGTGCTGGCGGTATGAATATTTGATGCGCTACTCAGTATTCATGAGGGGGAGAGAGAGAGAGAGAGAGAGAGAGAGAGAGAGAGAGGAAAGATGGGAGATTTAAATCATCTGACAACAACATATGGTCACTATAGCCATAATACTCTAGTGGGTGTCCTTTATTGTGATTACGGGCATGGCGGCAAACCTCTCTCTCTCTCTCTCTCTCTCTCTCTCTCTCTCTCTCTCTCTCTCTCTCTCTCTCTCTCTCTCTCTCTCTCTCTCTCTCTCTCTCTCTCTCTCTCTCTCTCTCTCTAACTGCTACCAACCAGAGGAGATAGTATAGTGGAAGCTTGTTTTTCGCCTGTTGAGGATGTGACTCTTTGAATTCAGGTCATTCCACAGTAGCTGGGTTCCCATCTGAGTATTTATTTTATGTAAATTATGATGTATTGAAAGGCGGCACAGCGGCGCAGCGGTTAGCGCTGTGGCTAACCTGCGGCCCTGGGTTTGAAGCTCAGCCCTGCATGTTGTTCGCTGGAGACTCTACATTGCCCATGTGAGCGATTGTGAGCTGTGTTAACCCTGTGATGGACTGGCCATCTGTGGCGCTTCTCTGCCTTCCACCCAATGCATGCTGCGATAGCAATAAGCAGGTAAGGAAAATGAGTGATGTAGGAATAAGCAGGTAAAGAAAATGAGTGATGTATTGCAGTTGGAAAGTTTCTTCTAGCACATTTTTGTTTTTACGCTTGCTTGAGCAGAAAAGCTTCTTTGCCAAAGAAGAAATTCTTTGATTGATGGAAGCGCACATGTTTAAGAAATAATGACGTCGGCCTGATGAATCGATCTCAATGTATCGCAGTTAAAAAGTGTCTTTGGACTGTAAAATATCTGTCCATCACGACCTTCCAGAAATGTCACACCCATTGTCTCTCCCATCATCATATCAAGTCTCCATCATGTCCAATAGTTGGTATGTTAGAATATTGCCAAGTGCCTGTCTTTGTTTTTTTTATCTTCAGACAGCATGACCGGCATTAGCTGACACTAAAGACTGTTATTACGCAACTTTATTGAATCCTCAATTCTGATTGGCCAGTGAACACATTCCGTTTCACATCTAATCATATCGCACCGCAGGCCGATTTTGTTGATTTTTAATCAGATTAACTGGCAACACCTTGTGCCAAAAAGACATTACTCCTTCGTTCCTGCAGACAGTGCAGCTGGACTGGTTTTGTTGGTGGAAGTTTGTAAATTACTTCAACTTCTTATGAAATTATATATTATTATATATATTTTATGTCAAATAATTCATGTTTTTGGTAAGCAGATGTGCAATAGCTGGGATAATGTATAGGGAGCTGGACATTATGGCAAAATAAGCCCCTTTTGGGTGATCACTGTACATTCTCCCTAGTAACAATTTGCCTCAACACTTTTCACCCAGCTGGTGAAAACTAATTCGCATTGATGTCTTGCTAAAAATTTCCTTCATAGTTGGACGGAAACATGGTGATTGTGGAGTTAAAATGAGCCACAGCCTCACTCAACACGTCTCCTGACCCAGACGCTCTCATACTGGTCTCTGAGCTCAGTGGACACACGGGCAGAGAGAGGAAGATGCTGATCTTCCCTTATGTCCGTGTGTTTCATCAGCTGTTGGTTGGTCGTTTGTTGTGCGGCAGGCAACAAGACCCTCCCACTGTTGTTTTGGACCACAGCAGATTTGGGCCTCCATCTGCTGAGTCTGACTCCCCAGTTTTTATTCTTTGACTTATTAGAAACACACTGGATAGTCAACTTCAGGCCAATGTGTGTCAGTATTAAATTGCAGAAAGCAAAAGAAATAAAATAAGAAAAGATGAACCTTTAACAATCCCCTGGGGGAAATTGGGCTGTTGCCACAGCAAGCCGACAGCAAAGGAAACAAATAGGATATAAATAAGAATAGAGGAAATTGGGTCTATTAAACGTAGATTCCAATTCCAACACTAGAATCTATTAAGTAAAACTATATGAAAGAAACTATGAAAATACACGAATCACAGCATGTATGCAGAGTGTGCAAAATAAGTCAAAGAAAAATGAACGAAATGAAAAAAAATTGAAAAAATTATCACAATAACACAAATTATTTTGCAATAATGACAACATATGCATCAAATTGTATGTGTGGACTGGACAAGAAGTACGAAAAAATACAGAGACATTTTGTGCTAGGCTAGTTGTTGTTTCTGCCAACTAAAATTGATTGATTGAAATGTGTTTGAGGAGACAGCAATAATTAGCCTTTCCTCCATGTTTTGCACGCAAGTGTGCGTATATCGCTGCAGTACGCAATGCTGCAATCAGTGTCATCTGGCGCAAGGGGTAACATGATTAGTCTGACTGTATCCTGACTTCTATGTACAGGTTTGCCATGTGTTTTTTTACATTTAAAAAAAAAAAATAAAAGGAAGGAATACATGAGTAGCGTTAGTGTGCATGGAAACACACTTACATCAAACAAGGAATACTTCCCTGAATAGCGAGTTCAGTGATGCACAGTTTGTAAAATCCCCTGTCAAAGTCTCGCTATCGATTCATTTGCCAATTAATTTCCTGAGCCAAACTTTTTAAAAGCCTTCCCTACCTGATCCCAGAACTGGCATGTGCATAGAAATGGGGACCCAACGTCCCTCTTATGGTTTAGTTAGTTAAAAATGTATTTAACATAATTTACCCTTGCCTGAAACCGGTTTTAGGTGTGTGAGATGGTTGATGATTCCAATCCCCTGGACGTGCTGGGAAAATGTGGGGAGGGGTAAAATGAGCTAGAAACACTCCCTCGACAATAACTGTCAAGGTGCCCTTGAGCAAGGCACTGAACCTCCAACTGCTCCAGCAGAGCGGCCACCAGTAGGAGGCTGGTTCTACTGGTCAGCTCCCAGTAGCAAACATGTATTACTGTATGAATGTGAGGCAGGCTGTTGACTTTCCCCAGGATGAATAAAAGTTCATTCTTATTTCTAAGAATCTGCTTTCCCCGCCTGACAGCAACATCTCTTCTGAATATTGTTCAGTGAGAGAACCCAGATCTGTGTAATTGCTTAATGAAATGCCCTGTGAAAGCTTTACAGTTGATTGATTTCTCACCTTGTCACAGAAAGAGCCTGTTTAACCCCCCACTTTGTGTCGATTTCCAGGGTAAACACACTATGATTACGAGACTGGGATTTGGACTCCGGAACTGTTTGAGTCTTTATTTAATTAACTGATTTTGACACAAAATCAATGAGACACCCTGCTGGAACCTGGCATCCTGGTGTGTGTGTGTGTGTGTGTGTGTAATACCACCACTCAGACTTAACCACTAATGGCTGCCTGTTACACACAAGCATGCATCCGTACACACACACACACACACACACACACACACACACATACATAAAGTAAACCAACTGTTGAAGTGAAGTTGCCAGGCTTGTCTACGTAGGCAAAGAAAATGGACATTTAATTGTAGAGCAATCACGACTGAGAGCTTAATGGGACTTTTATAGCTTTCTATCGCTCAACCTCTCTCTCTCTCTCTCTCTCTCCCACTTCTCGTCTACCTCGCTTTCTTTCTTCTTGTTCTTTCTCCAACTGAATCATAAGAGCTTCCTTCTGCGGCTGTTATTCACCCTGTCTCACTTGTCACTTTCCCCTCGCTCTCATTCTCTTCCTTCTTTTCTTTCTTTCTTTCTTTCTGTCTTTCTTTCTTTCTTTCTTTCTGTCTTTCTTTCTGTCTTTCTCTCCTCCTCCTCTCTCTCTCCCTCTCGACCTGCCACTGCCATTTTTCTGCGTCTCCAATCCAATCAGCCAATATCAAAGGCGACTTGCGGCTACAAAGGCAACATTTCCATCTGAGGAATTTGCTCTTTCACTTGTTTGTTCACTGGCTTTCGTCTTCTGTTCTTCTTTTGTTTTTCTTGATGTTGCGTCGGCTGGAAAAAAAAACCTAACAGAGAAACCTTTCATGAAAAAAAGCTGTGGACCGAAGCTAATCTCTCTGGACACATGGGAGTAGAAATCCAAACTTCCAAGCGGGCGACGAAACAAAGGGAAATGGACTGTTTGGTGTTTGCTTGCTGATAAATTGACCTCACATTCATACTGGAGAAACACCGATACTCTTTTATAAATATTTCAGTACTCTATTTTAATTTTTATTTGGTTTATTTGTACAGGGCCAGATGCAAACACATTGACAAAGATTTACAATGATTATAGTAGCTATTTCCCCTCAGCAGACCCAACGCTAGAATTTCCAACAGTTTCTTTAAAGCGGCACTAGGCAAGATTTTTATGTAAAAATGCCACTTAAGTGATGAATCAAAACTCTGGACAAAAAGCTGGACTCACCAATGGTCGCTGAACCTCTTCGCCACCTCCACCCCACCAGACACTAAGAGGAAATGTAGCTTACTGATGTCATCTTAGAGGATTTCTGGGTAGTGAAGTCCTCAAAGTTCAAACAGTTACCTCTCACTGCCACTTGGGGCCGCCAACGCACAAAGTTGTCTAGTTCTGCTTTAAAGCTCCGCATAGTGTTGATGATATTCAGCCGGCTGCAGTCTCATATATAAGTGCTGTGTTTAATGTGTTTATCACATTATATTGTGTGTGTGTGTGTGTCTGTGCACATGTTGTATAAATGCACAAACACAAGAGTAAATAGGCGGGTCACGGGCTCATTGTTGTCTCTGCAACACTATTACTGAAAACACTGGAGAGAACTATTGAACACAGACAGACCCACACACACACACAGTTACACAGAACTATTATTGAAAACACAGGAGCCCCATGGAGCACACGACACACATAATTGTCTCCAAACCATTATAGAGGATCTGTTGTTGTTTTAGCAACTTTAAAGAAACAGAGGACTAACAAAATGACAAAAACAACATCACCAACAACAACGGCAATAGCACCGCTGCCATCATCATTCACAGCACCAATGCCACTATAGACAACGACAAAAACACACACTTCAGATTTATTATGAAAGGTGAAATCCTCCGCACCAACAAATAATGTAATGAAGTGTAATAAAACATCCCTCTAAATGGTTTGCAATAAATAAATCCTGTTCACGCAATAAATCCTGTTCATGCAATAAACTGCCAGATAATGTAATAACGTTACATTGTTAACCGGTCGGTTATTACATCATAAACAATGTAACATATTTTAATTGATGATATAATAATAATAATAACTAATATTGCACTGACTTGTAAGAATAAGAAGAGTGTAAAAAATCAAACCAAATATGTATTGTATGTACTGAGAGACGGAGCCTGAGAGTGGCTGAGCGCAAATGGAGAAATGGCAACCTCCCGGAGGACCTTCTTACCTTCCAATCTCTCCTTTCCACTTTTTACTCCTCTCTATCTGCTGCTAAAGCTGCTTTCTTCTGCACTAAAATTCAAACTTCTGCTTCCAACCCTAAAAAACTCTTTGAAACTTTCTCTTCCCTCCAACCCCCACCCCCTCCTCCCACCTCCTCCCTCCGCCCTGACGACTTCGCCAACTTCTTTGACAAGAAGGTCAACGATATCCGATCCTCCTTCCCTCACCCCCTGGCTGGTGCCCTGCGCACCAACCACACCTGTCTGCCTTCCACCCATCCCTCTCTACCACCCTCTCCACCTTTTCCCTCCCCACCTCCCTCCCTATCCCATTTTTCTCCCCTCTCCCCAAACGAGGTCCTTCACCTGGTTACATCTAGCCGCCCCACCACATGCTCCCTTGACCCGGTCCCATCCACTCTGCTTCAGTCTACTGCACCTGAACTCCTTCCCTTCCTGACCCACCTCATCAACACGTCTCTGGTGTCTGGATGCTTTCCCTCTGCTTTCAAGACTGCCAGAGTCACCCCCCTTCTGAAGAAACCAACACTTGACCCCTCTGAGGTCAAGAACTACAGACCAGTTTCCCTTCTACCCTTCCTATCAAAAACTCTTGAACGTGCTGTCTTCAATCAACTGTCCTTGTACCTCCACCAGAACAACCTCTTGGATCCCCACCAGTCTGGGTTCAAAGTGGGTCACTCGACCGAGACTGCCCTCCTGGCAGTGATGGAGTCACTCCATGCCGCTAGAGCGAACTTTCTCTCCTCTGTCCTGATACTCCTGGACCTGTCTGCAGCGTTTGACACAGTGAACCACCAGATCCTCCTCTCCACCCTTGAGGGGATGGGTGTCTCAGGCTCTGCACTCTCCATGTTTGCATCCTACCTAACGGATCGCTCCTACCAGGTGACGCTGAGAGGGTCTGTGTCAGAACCACGCAGGCTCACTACTGGGGTTCCGCAAGGCTCAGTTCTAGGTCCTCTTCTTTTTTCCCTCTACACATCTCTTGGTTCTGTTATCCACTCCCACGACTTTTCCTACCACTGCTATGCAGATGACACCCAGCTGATCCTGTCATTTCCCCCCTCTGACACACAAGTGGAGGCACGCATTGCTGCATGCCTGGCTGACATCTCGGAGTGGATGTCGATGCACCACCTGAAGCTCAACCTGGACAAGACTGAGCTGGTGTTCCTCCCGGGGAAGGGCTGTCCGCACCGAGACCTGGCCATCACCATTGATAATGCTGTGGTGACGTCAACTCGGACTGCGAGGAATCTGGGTGTGACCCTGGACGACCAACTGTCGTTCTCGGCAAACATCGCATCAGTGACACGCTCCTGCAGATTCCTCCTCTACAACATCAGGAGGATTCGCCCCTTCCTCACTGACAAGGCAGCGCAGGTGCTCATCCAGGCTCTTGTCATCTCCTGCCTGGACTACTGCAACTCCCTCCTTGCTGGTGCCCCGGCGTCTGCCATCAGACCTCTGGAGCTTGTTCAGAAAGCTGCAGCTCGTCTGGTGTTCAACCGCCCCAAGTTCTCCCATACAACTACCCTTCTCCGTTCTCTACACTGGCTCCCTGTAGCAGCTCGCATCCAGTTCAAGACCCTGGTGCTAGCCTATAGGGCAGTGAAAGGAACAGCTCCTTCTTACCTCCAGGCTATGGTCAAGCCTTACACCCCCGCCCGACCACTTCGCTCTGCTGCCTCGAGGCGACTGGTTGCCCTGTCGCTCAGAGGTCCCTGCGGCCGATCTACACGGTCACGGCTTTTCTCTGTTCTGGCCCCGCAGTGGTGGAATGAACTCCCCACTGATGTCAGGACAGCAGAGTTGCTGCCCATCTTTCGCCGCAGGCTGAAAACCCACCTCTTCAGGAAACACTACCCTGACCCTTCCTCTTAGCCTTGCCTATTTGTCATCAATTATTTGTCTGAGCTCTTGTTTATTGGCTCTTGTTTATTTGATACACTTATTTGTCTTAGCTCTTGTTTATTTGGTTCACTTATTTGTCTTAGCTCTTGTTTATTTGATTTTCTTATTTGTCTCATTTGTTTAAGAAAAGTAGGTTGCTAACTTATTGCACTCTTACCTTAACACTAGTTATGCTCTTAGTTGCTTGTTTAGGAAGGAAATGCACTTACGACTTCTGGTGACTAGTAGTTTTCTTGCCTACCTATGTTGAATGCACTTATTGTAAGTCGCTTTGGATAAAAGCGTCTGCTAAATGACTGTAATGTAATGTAATGTATTACATTAACAGATTGTATTACATTTTGACAAGTTATTACATTATCAACACGCGCACACACACACACACACACACACACACAGCTTCAGATGTTCCCAGATACAGTCTCTCCCAGTACTGGAATTAAAATGCTCCGACGTGGAAAATCTCATCTTCTGGACCACGTTTCCCATCAGACACTTCTCCTACACATCACTGTGGCGACCTGTGTAATGGACAGCACAGACTCTGCTTCTCTCTCTCTCTCTCTCTCTCTCTCTCTCAGATTAGAGTCAACTGAAATGAGATTCCACTGGAAATCCAATCTAGCCTCTCTCATTCCATTTCAGCAAATCTGGGCTGTCCATTAATGTGTGTGTGTGTGTGTGTGTGTGTGTGTGTGTGTGTGAGATTGACTGAATCAGGCACCTCCTCATTCCCGCTGGTTGCTCTGGTCAAAAATCATTCCAGTCTTAAGTGCCAATTTGGATGGTTGGTAAAAAATTTGAATTCTAACTATTTTCCAGCAATTTTTTCCAACCAACTTTTCACGACAACAAATTCACCATAAAGCTTCTTTAGGAGCTTTGCCGAATAGCGAGCTGAAAAGTCGGTTAGAGGTTTAGCTGCCATCTCTTCCGGGAACAGAACACGATGGTGGAACGTTCGAGACGTTACGTGCACGCTTGAATGAAATGATATAGAAAATGACAATGACATCAAATTGAACAGAGGGATGAAAAAAGCTGGGAGAGCTGGGAGGTGACAGTCTTGGAGGTCGCGTTTAATTGAAACGGGCAGATTTGGAGATTCGCGGACGTCACCGTATTATTCCGGAGCTGCAGAGAGGGGATTGACGGAAAGAAAAGTTAGAAACCAAGAAGAGAAAAGAGCAGTTGTTCAGGTGTGAAAGTCACTCCCTAGGCCTTTCACTTTCTGAGGTTTCACGGTCCTTTCGTCGCTACCTCGTTGGCTTTCAGGAGCCGCGGAAAGGAAAAGAGAAAGAAAGGGAATTGCTTTTATTTTTCCCCTTGTTAAATTCTTTGCTCCGAGTAGCGGTCATTCCACTTCATTTCCATTCTCCCTCCTATACTCTCACCCCCCCCCCCCCATCAAAACAGCATCAAAAACAACTTGCAGAGACGTGCAACTCAAAGGTGAAGCAGAAGATAAATGTATTCCACATTGATTTATCAAAAGCAAAGAGTCTATGGAAAATGCTATTTTCTATCAAAGTGGCAAGTTAAGAAATATAATCACTCATTCTCTACTTCTACTATGGAAGTTGGACAGATATGGGGTGATAGGGGGTGATATGTTTGTGTTCTTTTTGATTGAAACCACATTAACTGGAATCAAATGCATTAACTTTATAAATAACACGGACACGGAGCAATCGCTGTCCTCCAGCAATGTGAAGCAGATAAATCCCATTAAGATGTATGGAAGCAATCTCTTGGACAGAAAGGTAAAAATTAGAGCACTTAGAATACATTCAAAACATCTTAGTGTAACCGCAAGATGACTATAAGCACTCAATCACTATAGCCAGAGTTACTGAAAATCACCTCTTATTTCAATTGCCATGCCTAATGTTGCACACTTGGACACATAAGGGAGCTCCAGACGTGCATAAGTTCAAAAAACAATTCCTTTTATTCCTTATTTACAACAGCGAAACACACACACGTCAGCGCCACGCAGCTACATGCTAGGTCTCTCTATGATGCCGGTATATACAGTGCATCCCGCGTCTTACCGCAAAGGACCCCTAAGCTGCCCAAAGTGCCTGAGTGAGTTTTACTCATTGTAACCATAAAATATTACAGTGAACAAAATAATAAGTCAAAACAATAATACATGAGAATGGGGGGGGGGGGGTGTCCAGTGTCCCCTACAATGCCCAACATCACTGTGGGTCCCACACTCTCCCCTCCAAAATGAATGTCGTCCCGACATTATGTATTTCCCAGAGTCCTCCTGTCTTCAACTGGTGAGTTATAGCGGTAGGTCATACGGGAGTCAGTCTTTCGGGATACTCTCTGTACAACAACAGTCTTTGACATGACATGCATCTCCCTCTTTATGTCACGTGTCAGCAACAGATATCACTGGCCAGGCAATATCTGAAATGCTACTCCGCTACTTATGCGGGCTATGTATCTCGGACTGAAAGGTTTGGACCCTATACCTACACCATAACCCATTACATAGACCCACATGTACTAGGCTATGCCTCACACACGTCCCAGTATCCTTCTATGTGTCAGTGGTCTGTGTTCTGGTACTCTACTTGTTAACTAACATGAGTTTCACATTTTTACTCGAACCTAAAATGCTGCTATGAACTGTTCTCTTTCTCGTTAAACTGTCACAACAATAAACTCAACATGTGACTATGAACTTGTCCCCTTTACTTTTAGCTGTAAACATCACTTGTGTCTGTGTGTGACTGATGGTTGACCTAATGTGTTGTATGTGAGTGTCTTGGGTGGATTTCTTTGTCGAAAAGGATACTTTCTTGTGGGACATGACTGCGGCTCAGGGTCCCCCTCGTCTGCTCCATCAGATAATGACACCCGCTCAGAGTTTCTCTCATCTGCTTCATCAGATGACGCCTCTCGCTCAGCCCCTGCCGTTTCTCCATTCTCCATCTCTGGTTCCATCCTACCTCCATCACCCTCATCTGGACACTCATCTCTCTCGCAGCCTTGCTCCAGTTCTCTGTCAGCTGCTTGTGGCTGGAATTCCTTCGCTTCTACTCTCAGCTGGCCTCTGACCTGGTCCCGTGGTTCTGCTGGTCGTGTGGTGATGAATCTCCAGTTACTTTCATCCTCTGAGCTACTGTCAGGGTCTCTCTCCTTCTGCTTTGCCTTTGTATTTGGCTTTCTCTTTTCTATTTTCCTTTTCTCCTGCTTATCTTCTTCCACAGGCAGGAAGTCGCACGGCAGTAACAGGTTCCTGTGCAGGACTCTAGTCCTTCCAGAGCCTCTCTCAGGTTGCACTACGTAGACAGGGCTGTCCTTGTGCTTCCTCTCCGTTACGACGTGGACTTGCTCCTCCCAATAAGACCTAAGCTTCCCAGGTCCCCCTCTGTCCCTGAAGTTCCGCACCAACACTCTACACCCTGGCTGTAGTTCCACTCCATAAGTCTTCCGGTCATAGTGCTTCTTTGCTCTATTTTGCTCCCTCTGAGCTGTCTTTGATGCCAGCCTGTATGCCTCTTGCATCCGCCTCCTCCACTTACTGGCATATTCACTGTGAGAAGTGCTCTGGTCACTTGGCGTCAGGCCAAACATAATGTCCACAGGTAGCCGGGGATTTCTACCATAGAGGAGGTAGTATGGGGCATATCCTGTCGCTTCACTGCGCGTACAGTTATATGCATGCACGACCTTGGCTAAGGAGCTCTTCCAATCTGACTTGGCTTCCTCTGTCAAGTTTCTCAGCATGGAAAGGAGTGTTCGATTAAATCTCTCAGCCTGACCGTTTCCAGCTGGGTGGTAAGGTGTTGTGCGTGAACCTTGGATGCCACAGTATTCTTCCAGCTTGGAGAACAGCTTATTCTCGAACTCCTTGCCCTGATCATGGTGCAACTTGGCAGGAAATCCAAACTTGAGCACAAAGTCTCCAAAGATCTTTTCAGCGGCGGTTTTTGCTGACTTGTTGGTACAGGCATATGCCTGAGCATAGCGTGTAAAATGATCTATAATGACTAGAATGTACTCATATCCTCCCTTACAGCTTTCCAGATGCAGGTAGTCTATTGAGACCATCTCAAAAGGGTATGTGGTTACTACATTAACCAACGGTGCTCTGGTCGGCTTGTTCGGCCGCTTCCGTTTCAGGCAGCTACACACCTTGGTCACATGATGGTCCACATCTCTTTGCATATGAGGCCAATAGAATCGATCACGGATCAAGCTGAGTGTTCGTTCCACTCCGGGGTGTCCCATTTCCTCATGCAGCTTCTTGTAGATCAGCTGATGGAATGTTGTAGGTAACACTAGCTGAGCTCTAGCCACTGACTTCCTATACAGGATACCATCTTTGTTGACATACAACTTGTTTCTCTCCCTTACTAGAACAGAGGTGTCATCACGCCGGTCTCCTCCTCTCAGATGAGGCCACTGTTCTGTCATGAAATACTCTCGCACCTTGCCAATGACTGGATCATCCTCTTGTGCATTCTTTATGTTCTCTATGGGGATCTCTGCCACTGGGGATGTTACTCGTTCATGCTCATGCTCAGTACATGCTGCAGCGATGGTGGCTGGACACATCCAGGGCTCACGTTCATGGGATTCAAGTTGGAGTGCCTGTGTGACAGTTGTTATTACCTCTGGCTCCATTTCCTGTGAGCATGTGTGGATATACTGCTCCATGTCCAGTGGCATTTGCGACAAGCCATCTGCGTCTCCATTAACTTTCCCCGGCCGATACTTGATTGAGAACTTAAAGTCTGCTAACTCAGCAATCCACCGGTGTGTTGTAGCATTCAGCTTTGCCGTGGTCAAAACGTAGGTTAAAGGATTATTGTCGGTGTAGACAATGAATGAGGGCGCATAATACAGGTACTCCCTAAATCTTTCACAGATTGCCCACTTCATTGCTAAAAACTCTAACTTTCCAGAATGGAGGTGGTAGTTCTTTTCTGGAGCAGTTAGTGTTCTCGACCCATAACCTATAACGACCAGCTTGCCTTGTTGTCTCTGGTACAGTACTGCACCGAGCCCCTCCTGGGAGGCGTCGCAATGCAACACAAACGTCTTCTCAAAGTCAGGGTAACCTAGGAGTGGTGGACGCAGCAGGTACTCTAGAAGCTGGCAGAGCACTTCCTGGTGTTGGTCTGTCCAGGTGATTGGCTGGCTTGAGGGTAGCTGGTCTGATGTCTTGCGTTTCCCCCCTTTCCTACTTGCACTTAACCCTTGTACCCGACTACCTGGAGTCTTATCGGTGGCTAACAGACTGTACAGTGGCTTGGCAATGCGTGAAAAGTTTGGGATATATGGACGGTAGTACGATAGGAATCCTAGCATTTTCCTCAGGTCTCCCACAGTCTCAGGTTTGCGGTCTTTGAGCGCTTGTACTGGTGCCATCTCAGCAGGATCCATGCAGTAGCCGTCTTTGGACACAATCTTTCCCAGGAATTTCACCTTGTCTTTAAACACTTCACATTTCTTAGCTGTCAGCTTTACCCCATGTGCTTGATAGCGACGTAACACCTCTCTCATATCACACAGATGGTCCTCAAAAGACTTGCTGTGGACAAGATTGTCATCCAAATACGGCTGGGATGTTTCATCTCTCAGACCGATGAGGCACTCTTCCATACTGCGCTGGAACTCTGCTGGAGCCGAGGACAGGCCGAAGGGGATCCTTACCCACTCATATAAACCCCACGGTGTTATAAAGGCGGTGAGTGGTCTGCTACTTTCCTCAAGGAAACCTTGATGGTACGCCTTGCCCTGGTCCAGTACCGAGAACCATGCACTCCCACTCAGGCTGTTCAGCATGTCTTGCACTCGAGGGATGGGGTGACGGTCAGGGATGGATTTTTGGTTCAGCTCCCGGTAATCCACGCACAGACGCAAACTCCCATCCTTCTTACGCACGCAGACTATTGGTGATGAGTATGGGGACCGGGATTTTCGAATCCATCCTCTGTTCAGTAGGTCCTCCAAATACTCCTTCACCTCCTTGTGGAGCGGTTTGGGTACTGAGGTGTAGGTGCGCCTTACTGGAGTTGTGTCACTCAGTCTGATTTTCAACTGCAGAGATGGAATGCATCCAACATCATTCTCGTCTTTTGAGAATGCAGCACACTCTTCTCGTAGCATCTGTCTCGCCTTTTCCTGCTGGTCTGGAGTCAGGTGATCAACTGACACTGGAGGGTCCCATGAATCGTGTTTACATGTGTCCAGCTGTCTGTGTTCCTCTTTGTGATCTTCAGGAGCGCTGGCTGTGTTTTCACTGGCCCTGGTTGTTTTGGCTGTGTCTTCGCTAACACTAGCTGGTCTTACATCTACTGGGTAAATAGCCTTGACTTGCTGTAGCTGTCCCAGCACTGTGCGAGGGGTGAGAGTAATGTCATGGTTGTTGTCATTAGTGACAGGGATAGCAACCCTGGACCAATCTCCCTTCTGCAGGCAGATGACGGTTTCAGTAATGTTCACGCCCTGTGGCCACTTTGGGATCTCCTCTGGTTCAAAAAGGACTTCCTGTTTTGTGGAAAGGGGACCTGTCCTCACACTACACTTCACCTCCCTAGTCTGGCCTGCCGGAAAGTCTTCCAACTTTCACCACACCCTCCTTGTCATTCTGGTCACGGCTCTGTACTATGTGGATCAACACCTTTGCCTTTACACAGTCAATGGAGAAAGCTTCTCTTATCACAGCAGGTGTAACTTCTGGATGCTGCTCCATTCCATTTATCACCAGATCCTCAATCACATTGTAGCCGATGATCGGTGGTTCTGCTACTCCTGGCTCATTAGAGACAAGCACCGGCACGATTAACTCTGGCTGTGGGCCCCTACTTGATCCCATCTTGAACTTCAGCTCAACCCAGCCCGCAAAGGGTATGGGTGTCTGGTTCGCTGCTTTGCCAACAAGGGTCTCGCCTTCACCCAGGAGTTCATCTGTGCTCCGTAACTGGATGTGTGGAAAGCAAGACTTTCTCCAGCTTTCATTGATGATCGTGACCTGTGAACCCGTATCCCACAGTGCTTGTGTTGCTACTCCCTCAAAGAAGCAATCCACCATGCACTTCTTCCCGATTAGGGCCTTCAGCTTGGCTTGTCGGCGTAACGAGAGATGGCTGGCATAGGTAGCACCCACAGTCTGTTCAGCCTTCCCACTTTTCCCTAACTCCGCCTCCAGCTGCCTGATTCGATCGCAAAGAAGCTTGTGCACTTTGTCATCTGGCTCAGCTTGGCTTGGAGCTAATGATTTTGGGGGTGTGACCGTCTGAATTGTCACCTTCATGCCGTCAGATTTCCCTGCCAACCCCCTTTGTCCTCTACAGCCTCTTGAGAAGTGCCCTGACTGTCCACACTTGAAACAGTGTTCACACTGGTCAGCTGTTCCCTGCTCCTGACACGCTTTACATCCTCTCCTAGCACTCATTCTTACTTGGCGGGTGGGCCCTTGAGGGTTAGTTATACTTTTTCTTATTTCAGCCATTTCTTCCCTCAGCAGCCTCACTGTTTCATAAAGTTCTGAATCTCTTGAATTGGCGACAACGGGTGCTTTACGGTTCTTAGGCTTCACAACTTCAGCGGACTGCTCTTGAACCCCCACTCGGTCTTCGGCTGCACCCTGACCCTGCTGACTGGTCTGCATTTCTGTCTGTAGTTCATTTACTTTTGGGACTTTGCTGCTTGTGTTCTTCCTTTGCTTGGATTGTCTTTCTGATTCAACACTAGCTGCTTCATTCATCCTGTCAATAAGCATTTCATCTGTCACTCTCTGATCATCGAGATAAGGCTTGAGCTGAAACTTGATATGGTCATTTATCAGCCCAGTACTAACTGACCTCAAGAATTTCTTCTGGATCAGCTCGGGTCTGTACTGTTCATCTGACCCTACTTCTCTTGAAGCAAGCAACAGCCTCTCCTTTAACTCAATTGCTCTAAAGAGGAAGTTCTGAGGAGACTCACGACTGTCTTGTGTTATATTTACTAGTCTGTGGTATAGATCTGTAGAACTGTCCTCTTTGAAATGGCCCTTTAATATCGTCTTCAACTGGGTAAGGGTAAGGTCACTTTTTATCTCTAGCATGTCACGAATACTTAAACCTGGACTGATCGACTTGACCACAGCTTCCATGACTTCAGCCTCACTGTGTCCTTTACTCAGGCCCCTGTCAATCTGATGCATCAGATTTGTGTATGAGAGTCTGTCCTTCTGTCCCTTTTCCCCAATCTGACCACAGATCTTGAAATCTCTCCTTATTGCCACTTCCGGAAGCCTGTTCACTGCTGTAGGCAACACATTTTGTGGAGCTGAAGCTTGACTTGAAGATGCACTGTTCACTCTTTTCACTCAGCCTCCTAACTTCATCCTGCAGAGCCTGGCTGTTTAGCTGGAGCTGTGAATATTGTTCTGCTAAACTCATTTCTTCAGCTGTTTTCTGGCTGCTTTGTGCTGTGCTCTCTGTCTTTTCCCCACTATCGATGCTTCCAGTATTTTCCTTTTATTTGCTCAACTGATTTCAGCATTGTACTTAGGTAATACATTGCAACATCCTCCTCTTCATCATTAATCACATTGTCCATGGATTCTGTAATTAGTCTGATTAACGCCCGCCTTGTTATGACATTTCCTATTGGGATTTTAGCTTCAACACACACCTCTTTGAGCTGATGCAGTTGCAAAAGCCATAGTCTCTGCGACACGGTCTCTGCCAACTCCTCCAGATCCATTGTGTTTGATGTAGCCTGCGCCGTGAAGCCGCGCGCCCCCGTCGGCATCAATTAACGCAATCCCCGTCTACGTCTTGTCACACTGAGCACGACGTTAAACATCCCAGCGGTGCCTCCAATATTTGTTGCACAGTTGGACACATAAGGGAGCTCCAGGCGTGCATAAGTTCAAAAAACAATTCCTTTTATTCCTTATTTACAACAGCGAAACACACACACGTCAGCGCCACGCAGCTACATGCTAGGTCTCTCTATGATGCCGGTATATACAGTGCATCCCGCGTCTTACCGCAAAGGACCCCTAAGCTGCCCAAAGTGCCTGAGTGAGTTTTACTCATTGTAACCATAAAATATTACAGTGAACAAAATAATAAGTCAAAACAATAATACATGAGAATGGGGTGGGGGGGTGTCCAGTGTCCCCTACAATGCCCAACATCACTGTGGGTCCCACACTAACCTCAGTAACTTGTGTCCGTAAAAAAATCTGTGAAGTGAAGATGCTTTCAAAAATAATGAAATATCAAACTGTACTATACTATAAAGAGCAGTAATGTACACTAATGCAGAGAACAAAAACATCAAAAATAAACAACTGAGACCAAATTTATATAAAGAAAGGGTGCCTTTTTATTTGCACAGTATTATAAACTGCTGCCTTACTCTAAACTTATATATATATATAAACAACTCAAACAAGAACAAGAATTACACTACTGTACAACTACATGGTATGGACATCCATTCATGTGATATAGGACATCTAGGGTTCAGCACAAAACTGCACCTTTAAATAATGAAAACATGGTAACTGGCGGTAACTTTTGAGATGATGACATTTGAACGCCTCGGTTCCATTACAGTTTTTGTTTTTTTTGCCAACTCACAAACTGCGAATTTGAATTCTGTTGCACTTGAATTGATCCAGAAAGAGAAAGTTTGAAATTAACACACACTACCCCGAAAATGAAAACACTGGTTGAGTTGTTTCCTGCGGTATTGGTTTTGGCTCTTCACAGGAGGATCTCACTCTCACCAGGTTTTTAAAATGCAAAAGTGAAAGTGATGGTAGGTAAAATAATTTTCTCTCTTTCTTTCCATCTCTCCCTTTTTTTGTCTCTGAAACCCAACCCCGCTGAAGGAGCGGCGGAGAGCAGGCGGCACAGACATACCACCACAAAAAAAAAAAATGTACTCAACCCCCCTCTTCCTCTCTCCATCTCCCTTCCTCTTCCTTCTTAATCTCTCCCTCTCGTTACCTCTCTCTCTGGCTTCAACTGGGAATGTCTGCTGCCATTAAAGAGAACCACTCATTCCTCTTCTACAATCTCTTTCCCTCTTTCTAGCCTTCCCTCCTCCCCTACCCCCCTTCTCTCATCGCTCCTCTTCTCCTGACCCTCTGCACTTCATATAATACATTAAATACTGATGACCCGCACGTATATTCTTGACATATTTATGCACATATTCCATACAGCCGGCTAATAATTAATTGAACATGATATAATGAAAACTAATCCTTCCCTAATATCTGCCCTCAAGCAGAATTCACATCTGTTTCCTAAGTAATTGCTATGGCTATCACATTATCACATTTTTTAAAGTTAGAAACCAGAGAACTAAAACAAAAGTTTAGAAATTCTCTATTAAGAACGTTGACCTCCAAAATGTTTCAGGAACTGAAATATTTCAGATTGACAATCATGTTTTTTGATGGATTTTGAGTAGGTTTCAAGGATTGTAGGGTCTGCATAGAAATGACAACGTAAACTTTCAATTGGAGTCACTTTCTTTTTAAATGACAGAAGCGATATGTGAATTCTGTTTTGCTAATGAATGTTTTGCTAATGAATTCTGTTTTGGGTGGATTTCCCTATGCGGTTACACCATTAGATGTAAAGTATATAAGATAATATATAATAAGATGTATTCATATAGATGATATAATATAATATAGATGCATTCATCTCCAGGACTGCAACCAACACATCCACCTCCAGTTATTATACATGAAGGCTTCTTGTCCTTGGAAAGACTCCTGACATTATCAAAATGCATTGATTATTGATTATATTACTAATTGGATGTACTGCAACAGATAAATAAAGCAGAAGAAATAAAGGTAAGAAAGAATGTGCTGACGTCCCTTGCCATATTATTGGGTTTACAGATGGAAGATGTGTGTAGATGTGCCAATGTGCATTGTAAACTGTTCACATTATTGGTAAATTACAGCTGTAAATTACATGTGTAAAGAAATGTGCAATATAGATAGAGAGAGAATGTAACTCCTCCTTTTTCAGGTTCTTCAAAAATCCAACCATAGTATCAATTTCATCCCTCCTAACATAATCCGTGTGTGTGTATGTGTGTGTGTGTGTGTGTGTGTGTGCCGGTATATATATATATATCAGAGTATTGAATAATACAAAAGGATGTAAGCCCGCTTTGAAATTGACTGCAAGTGATAAAGCAAAGAGCATTTCAAGTGTTTGTCTCAGTTTGTGTGTGTGTGTGTGTGTCTCCATGTTAAGCCACAGAATCAAAGCACACAGGGATTTAAAGGGATTTGATCATGTGGAACACCGTATGCCAAGAACATGTAAAAAGAATAGGTAAGTGCGGAAGTGTGTCTATTACTGTGTGTGTGTGTGTGTGTGTGTGTGTGTGTGTGTGGGTATAATTGGTGTGTGGATTGTGCGTCTTGCCAATTAGAAAGCCAACCACTTCGTTAGGAACATCCAGAACATTCTTAATTGGAATGGGTTATTTTAATTAATTAATCATTAGGGCTTTCATCAGGAAACGGGAATGTGTGCACCGAAGTGAGGTTGTGTGTGTGTGTGTTACTAGTTCCTACCATTTTGCTAATGTCATGTGCAAACCTTGTAACTCCACAACTCCAAACTACTAAAACTTCCATATATTAACTTCAATTAAATGATTATAAATTATAAATCGTCATAAAATTCCAGCACCCTCGGCGCTTATGAAACCTTTTCAACCCCCCCCCCCCCCCCCCCCCAGGCTAAAACATTGGTGGTCGAGCTAAAACCGAGGCTGTTTTTCTTTAATTCCTGTAAAAAAAATCACATTCTGGAGATGCGATAATTTGCTGCTCTGTGAAAATGGATATTCTTTTTTGTTTTCATGTCAATTTCAGATGCTTGGTCTATACCAGGATTTCTCAAAACCGTCCTAATTGGGTTTAAAATATTTTATTCACTTGGCTACTTTCTCCCCATTCTCCTTTTCTTCGTATAACCTCTTTCTGGCAGCTGCTGGACCAGCTCGGGGCTAAGGTCCTTGCTTGACAGTGATGGTTGTTATGCGTCCACTTCCCCTGCACAGTGTTTCTCAGATGGCCCATGGATTAAATTGGCAATCTTCTACTCACAAATCTGCTTCTCTGACCTTTAGGCCAGGAGTTTGCTTAGTAATACACTAATTGCACTATTGTTGAATTCAACAGAAGTGATCTCAATTAGTGTATAAAAGCAGACAGATGGCAGACAGCTATACAGTTCAAACTAAATCTCTGATTGCGTAAATCTGCTCATGAGTGTACTGATTCACGCCTCGCTGATGTGGTAACAAATGGGAGGAGAGAGAGAGAGACAGGTAGAGACACCTGGTATTAACATCCCAGGTGATCCGATTGGATCTGCACAAAATAAAAAGCAGGTGTAAATGCATTCCAGATGCGGAGAAGATTGCATTTGGTTACTCCAATCCTCATTGGAGTTACGTAATCTCGAGTGCACGGATCCAACCAGGAAGTGAATGCGAATCAAACAGACAGGCAGCTCAGATAACATATTCGTCAAAAATGAATTGTCGGGATACTCATGGATAGGGAACAAGCAGTTGAGGCGTCTACTGTTAATCTAAAGTTAAAAAATCCTTTTCTTGATCTCTTCAGGTGACACCTTTGGTGATAAGCGGTCATTGCGTTGGTGTTTTGCACCTCATTTCCCAGTGATCACGTCAATCAAGTGTCTCCAGTACATTGACTCCTCTGGACTGACAGCAGCTCCCACAACCCAAGCATTAAGCTTAGTGCTGTTCTACTGAGACTCGTGAAGCAACTACAAGAAACACAGTGACAGAAATCAGCCAACGCCTACGAGCGACGACGTTAGCAGCAGATCTTTTAAGTCTTGTAAATTGCGAGGTGGGCCCTCCATGGATCGGACTTGTTTTTCCAGCACGTCCCACAGATGCTCGATCGGATTGAGATCTGGGGAATTTGCAGGCCAAGTCAACACCTTGAACTCTTTGTCATGTTCCTCAAACCATTCCTGAACAGTTTTTGCAGTGTGGCAGGGCGCATTATCCTGCTGAAAGAGGCCATCAGGGAATACCATTGCCATAAAGGGGTGCACTTGCAACAATTACAATTTAGGTAGGTGGTACGTGTCAAAGTAACATCCACATGAATGCCAGGGCCCAAGGTTTCCCAGCAGAACATTGCCATAGTTCATCTTGGTGCCATCTCTTCCCCAGGTAAACAATGCACAAGCACGAGACCAGCCGTTTTGGAGATGCTCTGACCCAGTCGTCTAGCCATCACTATTTGGCCCTTGTCCAAGTCGCTCAGATCCTTACACTTGCCCATTTTTCCTGCTTCCAACACATCAACTTCAAGAACTGACTGTTCACTTGCTTCCCAATATATCCCACCCCTTGACAGGTGCCATTGTAACAATGTTAACAATTTAACTGTCAGTGGTTTTAATGTTTTCAAGAAGATTCAAGATTCAAGATTCAAGAAGTTTAATTGTCACATACACACACGAGGTGTGTAGTGAAATGCAAAGTGGCAATGCTTAGCAGAAATGTGCAAAATAACAGGTTCACACTATTTACAATAACCAACACAATATTTACAATGTCACAGTTTTTAAGAGCTCTATATAAAAAACACAATATTTACAATAAGAGCACTTTATAAAAAAATATAGTAAAAAAAGGGAAAATTGTATGTATAATATAATATAAATTATAAATTATGTGTAGTCTTTACCTAAGTGTGTGTGTGCATAAGAGGGGCAGTGTGTGTGTCTTGGTGGGGGCCCTGGTGAGGTCAGAGTTCACAGTCCTGATGGCCTGAGGAAAGAAACTCCGTCTCAGTCTCTCTGTTTTGGCAGCATGACTACGGAGGCGCTTGCCTGACCGCAGCAGCTGAAACAGTCCGTTGTTGGGGTGGTGAGGATCCTTCATGATCCTGCAGGCTCTGGTTCTGCACCTCCTGGTGTATAAGTCCTGCAGGGTGGGGAGTGTAGTTCCAATAGTGCGCTCAGCCGAACGCACTACTCTCTGCAGAGCCTTCCTGTCCTGAGCGGAGCTGCTGCCAAACCAGGCAGTGATGCTTCCTGTCAGGATGCTCTCCACAGCTCCAGAGTAGAAGGACTGAAGGATCCTCCGGGAGACTTTAAATTTCCTCAGTTGCCTGAGGTGGTAAAGGCGCTGCCTCGCCTTTCTCACCAGAGTGTCAGTGTGTGTGGACCATGTGAGATCTTCGGTGATGTGGACTCCCAGGTATTTATACCTGCTCACCCTCTCCACAGTAGTCCCATTAATCCCCAGTGGTGAGTACGTCCTCTGTTGTTGTGTCCTCCTAAAGTCCACAATCAGCTCCTTAGTTTTGGTGACATTCAGGAGGAGGCTGTTGTCCTGGCACCAGAGTGACAGATCAGCAACTTCCTCCAGGTAGGCCTTCTCGTCGTTGTCGGAGATCAGGCCCACCACCACTGTGTCATCCGCAAACTTAATGATGGTGTTGGAGCTGAACCTGGCCACACAGTCATGTGTGTACAGGGAGTACAGTAGGGGGCTGAGGACGCAACCCTGGGGGGATCCTGTGTTCAGGGTGAGGGGGTTGGAGGTGTGTCTGCCCACCCTGACCACCTGGGGCCTGGCGGTCAGGAAGTCCAGGATCCAGGCACACAGGGGGGTGTTCAGTCCCAGTTCAATCAACTTGCCAGCCAGTCTGGTGGGGACTATGGTATTGAAAGCTGAACTATAGTCAATGAACAGCAGTCTCACATAGCCCCCCTTCCGGCTGTCCAGATGAGAGAGTGTGGTGTGCAGTACCTGGGAGACAGCATCATCCGTGGATCTGTTGGGACGATAAGCAAACTGCAGCGGGTCCATGGAGCAAGGGAGGAAGGCGCAGATGTAGTCCTTTATCAGCCTCTCGAAGCATTTCATGACCACCGAGGTGAGGGCCACCGGTCGGTAGTCATTCAAGCATGCTGGAGAAGCATTCTTGGGCACAGGGACAATAGTGGATCTCTTGAAGCAGGCGGGGACCACAGACTCAGCCAGGGAGATGTTGAATATAGTGGTGAACACTGGAGCTAGCTGATTAGCACAGGTCTTCAGTACTCGCCCAGATATGCCATCCGGACCAGCAGCTTTCCTGGTGTTCACCCTCGTCAGAGCCCTCCTCACACTGTGCTCGGTCACAGAGAGTGTGTGTTCATCCCCAGCGGTAGAACTCACTCCGGCTACGCTAACGGTGATGTTGTTAGCCGACGAGCTAGCGCTGTTGTTGCTAGCCTCAAACCGTGCATAGAATGAGTTCAGGTCCTCCGCTAGGGATGCGTCGGCACTCACAATTGCGGGGGGTCTGCCCTGGTAGTCCGTTATAGTCCGTAGCCCCTGCCATAGGCGTCTGGTGTCGTGCTGCTCCATCTGCGACTCCACTCTGTCCCTATACCTCCTCTTGGCCTCCTTCACTGCCCTTCTCAGTCCATAGGACGCTGCCTTGTGCTCGTCCATGTTGCCGGATACAAGACCGGAGTTATAGGCAGCAGTGCGGGTGTTCAAAGCGTCGCGGATGGATTTATCAACCCACGGTTTTTGGTTAGGAAAGGACCTAACTTTCACCGTGGGGACGATGGTGTCCACTAGCGTTGCTATGAAGCTCGTTACTACTTCCGTAAACTCGCTGACGTCCCTGGAACTGGATTGGAACATGTCCCAGTCGACGTCACGCAGAGCGTCCTGTAGCTCAGCCTCTGATTGGTCAGACCACCGCTTTACGTCCCTCGTCACTACCGCTTCCCGTGCTATCCTTTGTTTATACTCCGGTAGCAGGAAAATGGCGGCATGGTCTGATTTGCCGAACGGAGGGAGAGAGACAGCCTTGTAGCCTCTCTTGAACGGCGTATAGCAGTGGTCCAACGTTCTTTCCCCTCTGGTAGCACACGTAATGTGCTGGTGAAAGTTCGGCATGACTTTTTTTAGGTTCGCCCTATTAAAGTCCCCAGCCACCACCATAGCCGCGTCGGGATGCTTGTTCTGATGCCGACATAACACATCATGTAGGTCCGATAGTGCTACGTCGGTGTCCGCTTGTGGTGGTATGTAGACGGCTGTGGTGATGACCGAGCTGAACTCCCGGGGAAGGTAGAATGGACGGCATGAGATAGTCAGATGTTCCAGGTTCGACGAGCAGGAACGAGAAAGAGTCTTAATGTCCTTGGGGTTGCACCACTTGTTGTTGGTCATGAAGCAAACCCCTCCACCCTTAGATTTGCCAGACTCTTCCGTTCTATCCGCACGGAAAACAGAGAAGGACTCGGTTGGGCATATGACTCGATCCGGCACCAGCGGGGTCAGCCATGTTTCCGTCAGACAAAAGACGTTACAATCCCTCATGTCCCGTTGGAATCTAATCCTCGCCCTAACATCATCCAACTTATTATCCAGAGACTGGACGTTAGCAAGAAGGATGCTGGGCAGAGGTGGACGGTGGGCTTGAACTCTCAGTCTGTTCCGAATTCCGTTCCGTTTTCCCCGATGTTTCCTCCTTCGTCTCCCCGTAGGTGAGTCTCCACTGTTGTTGTTGTGGCTCGCTCGTACTATCTCTGCCGGCCACGCTGGGTCGATGGGAAAAGTGGACAAAAACCTTTGTTTTGCGCAAAAGTTTATGTCCAAAAGTGTGCTGCGTTCGTAGGATGTTAGTGCCGATGTGTTTGAGCAAAAAAAGATATTAAAAACAAACACAAAAACTAAAAAAACGCACAATCTCCGCGGAGCTACCACGACGGCGTCTAGACACGGCCGCGCCATCATCATCATGATCATCAATGTTGTGGCTGATCAGTGTATATCAATCAGTGATAGAGAGTAGCGAAACAGACATTTATGTATATGAAAAAGTTTATTAATATTTACGGGAAGAAGTGCCATACTCCTACTACTGAAACTATTTCTATTACTCCTACTACTGCTGCCAGTATACACAATCCAGATATGAGACGCATGTTAATACCAGGTGGAAAGAAGGCCCAAGGGTCTTCGCATCTACTATCCATTCTCATACAACACTTCCAAACCTGCTTATATGGGGACACGTGGAACAATGGCTGATGACTGACCAGATGTTACCATCATATAACCATCGGTTTAGAGGGAGCATCGGTCCTGAACGCTCACCTGCCGTGATTTCCTTTATTATTATTATCCGAATGGATATCTGTCCATTTTTGCTTGATCTTTTGCTCTCCATTATAACGATTAAAACTACAAGATCAAATTTGGACAAAGTAAGCCCCAGTTGACGCCCCTGATTACAGGCTTCTGCAGTGCACTGAATCCTAATGTGCTCTATGATAATCCTCCACTACAGTATTAAAACTGGATTTGTCGTCAAAGAGTGAGAGAGACAGAGATATGGGTTATGTTATCAAGGTGAATTAGGCTGTGTTTGTGTGTGTGTGTGTGTGTGTTTTGTATTCTGGTGAGCGCGTGTCTCAGCCTCTGAGCAGTTTTTTTCCTCTCAGGGATTTAAGCCAAGAGGTTCAACTTTAGTGAGTGTGTGTGTGTGTATGTGTGTCGCTCCCTAAAGGGACTGCAAGTTTTTTTGACATGCATACACTCTGTCTCTCACTTTCTCTCTTCTCTCTCTCTCTCTCTCTGCCTTCTTAATGAAAGCGTTATGATTAATGATCAATTAATTAACGTGCTCCGAATAGGAATGTTCTGGATGTTGTTAACGAAGTGTCTGACTTTTTTTTAATTGGCTGGACACACAATCCACACAACTAATTATTCACATGAGCACACACACACACACACACACACACACACACACACACAAAAGTGCATGCACACACAAGTGAAGTGAAGTAATTCAAACGGTATGAGCTAGTACAACGTGGAAAGAGGAGAAGAGAAACGGTCTCTTGATGTGATGAAGAGAAATATCCTGAAATTTGATGAGAATATCCTGAGAAATCTACTACTACTACTACTATTACTACTACTACTATTATTACTACTACTACTATTATTACTACTGCTACTATTATTATTATTACTACTACTACTATTATTACTACTACTACTACCACCACTACTATTACTACTACTACTACCACTACTACTACTACTACCACCACTACTACTACCACTACTATTACTACTACCACCACCACTACTACTACTACTACCGATTTATCCATATAATGTCTGACGTTGACAGCGAAAGTTAGCTTTTTCTTCTCACTCCAGGTCTCACTTCCTCAGTTAAATTTAAATTAACACCAACTTCTCAAGGTGCAAAAAGCAAATGAGAGAAAGGAGGTGTAGAAGAAAGGGAGCGTTGTTTCTAATCTATTCCTCGTGTCACCTCGCCGCTCTGTTCTTTAGCAGAGCCCACCATCTCTTTCTTTTAAGAGCCGGCCATCAGGCAGCTTAAAGGAGATTTCAAACCTTTGATGTCGTGAAACAAAAGAGTGACTTTGTTCCACACAACACCTTTCATGTCCCTGAAATTAATAAGAGAAAGAGAGAGAGAGAGATAGATACAGTAGAGGGAGGGAGGGAGAGATGGGAAGAGAAGAAAGACAGAGAGGAGGGAGGGAAGTCATGCCAGGTTTGTCATTTGCCATCTCAGTGTGGCTGCAACTTCTTCCCTCCTTGACTTACGACTGGAAAGTTGCGCCAACTTTTGACAGTCCACATGAATCAAACTCTTTGAGAATCCATGCAACAAATGTAACCACCATTTGTATTTTCCCTTTGGAAAGACAAAGGAGGTTAGGACATATGGCAGGCTTCGGAGGGACTGATATGGGGTTTTCAAGGTAACAATGCTGATTCCGATACTGCGATGAAATTGAGTAGAGGGTTGTAGATCAATGCCCTTCTGGATTTTGCCGGAAATTATGCATCTCACGACTGCACTGTAACATTAGCCCAAAGGGGGGCGATACATCATTTGTTTGTTCATTTATTGGTTTGTCTGTGCGTCAATCACAATATTTCAGACACCACTGTTTGGATCGTGACTAATGACTAATGGGAATGATGCATCACTGTGTTTCTGAATTGCTGTAGTAACTATAATTATTGCTATATTGCTACTTCAAGGTCATGTTTACTGTTGCCATGTTTTGGAATGAATTTGCCAATAGCTTTTTTTTTTTTTTTTTTTTACCATTTTAATAAAAAAGAAAATCCAACAATTACACTAAAACTCGCCACTGAAAGCCAGACTAATGAAATAGACGTAAAATCCTCCCACACCACACTGGCGTAATTTCTCGGCTCTGAGTGTACCAATCATAATAATAAAAACATATTGAGCAGCTGTCATCAGCGAGGAACCTCCATCATATCAGAGGTGGATGACAGTGACAGGACGATATCATATTTTTAATAAAAATCCAATATTGGCCCGATGTATCTAACCTTAGGCTACACTACCAGCTTGCCTCCTGTCAAACTGTCAAAACGAGAGTATCTGCGAGGCATTGTTCCTGTCAAAGCACTTCCAATGGACGAAGGCATCCCCATTATGAATTGTCATAGTCTGATACAAACAAACCCTTCAAACAAATTCAATTAAATAAAAGAATCTGACAAATAAAATCAAATAAATAAATAACATAAAATATGTTTTTTTTTCCCCCTGATGAAGCCAGCTTTTATTGGATCTCCGAGTCGCTGTCAACCCATCAATGGTGGAAGGAAACTGAAATATGTATTCGATGAATTGTCATAATTTAATAAAGCGCTGCCGCCCTCTGTCTGTAGACACGACAGGATGTTAATTCCGCGGTCAGATGTCGAGTGTGTGATTGGGCACACAGATCAATTAGATTAAGTTAGTACGCAAATATTTGCGCACACACACGCTTTTTTCAATGTTTTTCATTATTCTATATTCTACCTGTCACTTTCAATCACTGCATCCCGACAATGTCATTTATTATCAGTTCTCTTTGTGTACATGGGTGCGTTATTGTCACATATATTATTCTTACTACTCCTTTCTACAAACCCCTTCTCTTTACATTTGCAGCAGTCAGATTGGTTTGTGTGTGTGTGTGTGTGTGTGTGTGTGTGTGTGTGTGTGAGTGGTTTGCGATATGTGGAATAGGTTTTCAGAGAATTAACATACAAAGGATGTTAAAGGACGTCTTCATTTCTTTCTCTTTCAAGTGTCATTTCTCTGTTTCTCTATTACTCTTTTTTCCCTTTATCTCTTTTTATACTCCATTTTTTTCTTCTCTTTTATTCTCCACCCCCCCCCCCCTCTCTCTCCTCCACGTCAAACCCCACCTTTTTCATCCCCCTCTGCTTTGTGTCGTGTGTGTTATTATGTGTTTCATGTCTGTGGGATATTATAGGTCACACACACTGTCACATACAACACACACACACACACACACACACACACCTCTATAATTGCAGGCCATCTACATGCCATCTCTATATATACCATGTACAGAATGTTTGTCTCATTATTCCTCTATAGGACACATCATATATACGAACATGCTGTCTGACAACATGACAAATGTGTGTGTGTGTGTTTGTGCAGTAGTGTAATATGTTGACATTGATACAAGGACAGATCGAGTAGATGATTTATCACCTAACCTGCTTTTCCTGCTTACATTTTCTCAGTCCGCAATTTTCCTGCAAATCAAATAAACAACAACGCAAGGAGGAAAATGTACTGAGATTTTAAAGCAGCAATGAAATTAAATGAGAAAAGACATTTTTTAGTGGTTAAATGAAGTACCTAACCATAAGGCGCTCCGAGGAGATAATACAGGATTAGAAAAATAAAAAATATGATTATTCCTTTGGGAAATATGTGCTCCTTGCAGCCTTCAACATTTTTATTTATCCTTCCTTTAAATGCATTGTAAATGTGTGTGTTTCCGAGCTAAAACGTATAAAAATTATGGCTACTTTGTCTTTACCACAATCATATTTTATGTATTTTTTTGTTTTATAGCGATCTCCTCAAAAATTGCAATGAGTTGTATTGTACTTGTATTGTCCCCAACACCATGCACCTTCCACTGTTCAACTCAGAAAAATAAAAAACATGAAGAAATAAATGAAATAAATATTTCCCTTTTATCAGAGCTGCAAGTCATGAGCCCAACCCCAATGTTAACACTGAAATAATTCACAGGTCCGTGAATTATTTCAGTGTTAACATTGGGGTTAGACACATATATCAGTTTGCTGATATATACTGGCCGGAGTTTGGCCTTTTAATATCGTCTGGACTGAGGTTCCTTCCTGTCCACTGCTAGTCGGTATGTTATTATTATTATTATTTTTTTAATCAGATGTCTGACAAGAAAAATCATTCTGGTGCGGTGAGGGACGATTTTCATCAGCAGCTTCAGGGATGTCGGTCTGTAAAACCTGCAATGAAACCTGCCTCAGTCTGCCTTAAGAAGCTGCTGACCCACCTAAAACTATTTCATTGGTTTGGATTTCATGATGGTCTAAATGCTGTTTCAGAGGCTTTTCCACCCCCGACAAGGAATAAATTCTGGGGGGAAACAGTAACAAATATGTCACCTTGTTTTGTCACCCCCCCTTGGACCAATCATTGCAATATTGAATTCCAATGAAATGCTGGACCACAGTAGTGAGGTGCATCATTTCCCCATCATGCACACACAAATAAACAAATGATGTGGCGTCCCCCATTGGGTCAATCGGTGTCATTTTGAAAATGTTGCAATGCAGTAGTAAGACGCATCATTCACCTATGTTTTGACAAACAGACAAAGCTAGACCGATCCATGGTCCGCCCACTGAGACATCTGAGGTCTCTCTGTTTCTCCCATACAGTCCTGTTAGATCTGCCTGGCTAAGACAGGTCTGTCATATGAAGACTTCAACTGGCTGTTTCTGCATGAAGACATGGACGATAAATCATCTCCAGCTCTGGCTCTGCGTGACAAGGCCGGTCCAGAGTGCGGCGGTGGTGAAGTGTGCTGGCGTTGATTACTGATGCTGCTAGATAAAGAGACATGTGGAGTCTGCCAAGCGGCGTACCCTGGGCCTTGACTAATGGTTTGCCAAACGTGCATGTTGCACAGAAAAAATAGCGCATGGAAATTCAAAGCGACCTCATCTGCAGGGTAAAAAACTGCAATCCCCCCACCAAAGGAAGTAATACCCGTACATGCACATTTCTGCCAGTAAATGGGGAGAGCCAATGGCAAAAACACAGCTGGAGGGTCACAGTTGCAGCGCAGCACTCAACTGGTGCAGGGAAGTGTACATACTTGACACCAAAATTTCACTTGGGCAAATAGGGTGAATCTGCATTGTCTCAATTAGTGGGGATGGGACTCTTTTCTCAGTTTCAGTCCCACTTTGTGATGATGAGACGGCTGGAGGGGGTGGTGGTGGTGGTGGGTTACATTCATTCATGCACTATGCAGCACGACCACAGACTTCTTAGGTCGAATCCCAATTCACCCCTTGGCCCTACCCCTTAGCCCTTCCCCTCCGTATTTCCCGAATTCTACCTGCTCACGTGACTATTCACACCAACACCTGATTGCAATCCTGCTTTTTTAACCAACTGCTTTGTTTTGAGCAAGTTAGCGCAACATCACCCCTCATATGAAAATAAATTGCATCACCGAAGACTTAATGATATTGTGTCATTCTGTGTAACCCTTTGCGGTGCCCAAAAAATGTTCATGACTTAACTTGGACCCAGTGTAAGCCAAGCATCCCTGGTACTGATGCTGTTGTAGTGTGTTGAGCTTCGTTATGAACGATGAGACTATTTGGTCAATTCTGAAAATTGACAATTATTGAAATTATTCTTAGTAATTAATATCTTATTAATTAACACTTGCGGGGCACCACCAGTTTACACTGGAATAGTCTCTTTATAATGATATCAGTCTAATAATCAGAAGAAGTGAGCTCTAGATTTCAGTGATTTTCTACCTTCATGTCCAGGATATATCAATGACCCACAAAAGCCAGTTCTTTATAAATGCAAAGATTTTATTAACTATGTAAATAAAACACCAATAAAACGAATACATGTATACTAAACTAAAACAGATAATGGCAATAAAACTGGCAAACAAGATAGCAAGATAAACAGTGGCAGAGGATATATCAAATAAGGTGGAAAGTTAAACAGTGGCAGAGGATATATCAAATAAGAGTGGCAAATGATATTGGGATCAAAGACGGCAAGGAAGTTTGCACCGACAAAACGACCTGAGCTGTAATACGTCTAATTGCGGCAATGGGGCAACAGCGAAAGATGGCTTGGAGGACAGCTGACAGTTTCCGGGAGACTTGGGACAGAAGGACAGAGAATAGTGGAGAGAGAGAGAGAGAGAGAGAGAATATTCTAACCTCACTTTCACAGTTCAACACTGCCTTTGCATCACCCGTGCATCAACAAGAAAGTTGGTTACTGTCTGGTTTGCAGGGTGTCAGCGGTGTCCTTGTCTCCGTGGTAACCGTCGCGCAGTCGCAGTGGACAGGTAAACACACGCACGTGTTGGTCTGGACCAGTCGACGTCAGGAGGGCCGTTGTGGATTGCGGTCCGGGGGCCGTTGTTCGTCGGAGTCGTCGTGCCAACAGTTCACCTCAGTGGATACAGAGGGATAGGGCGATGTGTTGACTCATGTCGTTCAGGAAGCAGAGTAGAGTAGCGGCTGGCTTCTGACGTGGTTTCATAGTCTTCTGGATCAGGTGGAGTGAACTCAATCGGCCAAGATTCACTCTAGAGCTGGTCTGGTACTTGAGCTGAGAGAAGAGCTTTGAGCCAGGTTCAAACTTAGTTACAGGACGGGCTGCGGGACGGGCTGCAGGACGGTTGAGTTGAGTTTCTTGATGTTTCTTGATGTCTTTCCGCCTGAGTTTTTGCCCGTCCGCCCGCTGCAGGAGTTGTCCTCCTTTTTCGTTCGAGTTTGTGAGATTTCGTGTGTGTTCTGACTTGAGCCCAAGGGTCAAGGGCTTTATGGTATGTCAGGATTGGTGGGTGTTTCCCTCATTTGCATGCATCAGATTTACAACTTGATGACCGGTGATCACCATCCCCTAAAACTGCATTTCCAACTCAGGTTTGGAAAACATAATTTTTCTTGATCCTTTGGGGATGCAAGTGACATATTTAATCACCTAACAACAAATGGGTTTGAATGACACCAAACATCACTGTCTTACCACAAAATACTGGCGAGTAAACCAAAAGTCCTGATAACACATTCTGTGTGCCTTGAATAACCAAGATACTACATTGGGGAGTAGGGTACATCATCTGCCACAGGATGTGAAGTTTAAATCTAATAAAACATATAAAGAAAGCACATTTTTGCAACAGATTCCAGAGCTTCTTTGTTCTCTTATTCTGTGTCTCCCTTGGAAGGTAGATTAGGTACATTTCCCCGGCCCTTATCATCGGTCCCATCTCCTAATGGCACCAGAGCGGGCTAGTCGAACCTGCAATGTGTTACTTTTGGCGGCTTTATGGGGGAAATCCACCTTTTGCTGCAAAGGGGGTTCCTTGGGTTCCTGGGAGCACAGCAGGGGTCTTGACCTCATAGGAAGACCCTGGGAGAGGAATGTGTTAGTCTTTGGGTGTTGCTGTGGTCCGAAGAGGGGGGGGAGGCTGATGTCTCCTGCATACACTACACTGTGATTACCTGAAAGCGTGAAGGGTGAATCAGGGCAACCGTGAGCTATACATCATAGCAGTAGCTAAATGAAGCAACATGCGCGATGCAGGTGATAAAGACATGTTAACGCTAACATACCCTGTTATGATTGATGACATGGATAACATCGACGCAACTGCGCACAGACACACAGTACTACCTCAAACAACAGCATGATTGATGTCAAAGCTACCGTGTGTGATACGTGTGTGTAATAAAGACATGGCCTACACCTGCCGTGATGAAGTATTAAAAATTAATTAACGTCAGCGTGCACTGTGATTGATGTTGCGGGCCAACGCGTAGATAGCCATGACGGATGGGGGGGTGGGGGGGGGGGGTGGGGGGCGTTCCAATATAATGAAGGAGACACAGGAAATGGGCTCTGCTCGGGTCACAGCCTGACTGCATTAAAGACGTAACAGATAAATCTGTGTGTGTGTGTGTGTGTGTGTGTAAGTTACATAAATGTGTCCTTGAGCTGGAGAGTTCATTAATCAGAGACAGTAGACACTTGGAGGGGAGAGAGAGGGGGAAGAGGAGGAGGAAGAACATTCACATAATATGCAACCACTAACTCACCTCTCTTTCTCTATTTTATTTGTTGTTCTCTCTCTCTCTCTCTCTAATCCCTATTTGTCTATGCCGTTCTCTTTCTCTTGAGTCAGTCCTAAAGCGACGGCTTGCTAATTCCACCAATCATTACTCTCTCACCATGTCTGATTCCGCCCATCGAAGCGTCAACGTTTGATCACTGGAACTCGGAAAATTAACAAGTGGAAATTGGCTCGATGACACGTTCAGTGACACAGCAGAAAGCGTCCGGGGGGGGGGGGGGGGGGGGGGGGGCGATATAGATTGTCTATATACACAATAAGTGAGGACAGAAATAAAGAAAAAGAAAGAAGGAAAGAAAGAAAGAAGGAAAGAAGAAAGAAAGAAAGAACGAACGAGTGGCTGAATGAATGAAGACAGACTGGCTCCAGCATATCAGGTTATTCCAAGCTGTTCTATCCTTATCTGCTCTCTGGAGACGGAGGTCGGCTCAGTTGTCTGCGGTTGTCATAGACGTCCATCCATCACAGTGAAACTGCCTCCCCCTCTCTCTCACCCTCTGCTACCTTCCACTCTAATAACTTGTCCTCTCCCCTCCTACACAAACAAAAGTGTGTATAATTTCTAATAAAACCCTTATTTTTCAAATGCCATTTGTACATAAGTGTCACTGTTATTATTATTTGAAATCAATATTGTTTGATTAGTTTGTAACTTTGTTTTGTTAAGTAATTAACAAATGTCATTATTATTACTATTGATTTCCTATATACTACTATAACATTTTCACATCATAATACACAAACAGCAGTAGTGATTTGTGTCTGCATGCATGCCTATTTGTGTGCATAGACACGCATGTGTGTGTGTTGGCAATAGGTGTGTATTGATCATGGGTAGGCATCGGCCCAAGTAAAGCCTGGTTGTTGCAGAACAGAAACACCAACAACAAACCAGCTGAATGCACTGATAGAGAGAGAGAGACATTATGAAAGACAAGAGAGAGAGAGAGAGAGAGATTGAGAAAGAGAGAGGGATAAAGGGATGACAACAGAATAAAAAAGTAATACAGGACAGAGTACCAGAGGGAAATTAAACTTTAAAAGCTCAGAGAGAAAGAGACAGAGCGAGGAGGAATAAAAAGATAAACAGAGTGGGGAGATTAAACAATATGAGATAGCAAGAGAGATGTATACTATTTAAAAAAAAAAAAAAAAAAAGTAAGCCAGCTAGCTCTGCTGTTATTTCTGGGATGAAGAAGAGTGACAGAGGGGAGGACAGGGGGAGACAGAGGGGAAGATAAATACTGCAAATAGAAAAAGACACATGCGGTAGAGAGAAGAGGACTGTCAGAAAGGAGAAAGGCGAGGAAAACAGGATGTGAGAAAACGACAAATATGTGATTAAGTTATTGAGTGGTGCAAGCGCTGGCTGTAATGTATCCTGTGCCGCAAGACTCACAATATCAAAGACAAAATATAAACTCTAACTTCCTCCTTCAAATACAGACAATTTTTGAAACATTTACTGTGGAAAGAAAATAAAGACTAAAGACGGGAGAGGGTGGTATGATGCTTTATCTCTAACTTAGAGCAAGAAGAGCCTTGAAAACAGACCCTAAATTCCCTACTTTTACTCCACCCTTATTCTTACTCTTTCTAATCTTTATTTCCTGTTAATATACACTTTAATCTAATAAAATGTCTTTTATTTGCTGTTGTTTTTTACTGTAAAACATCTTTGAGTACTATGAAAAGCACTATATAAATGTGATGTATTATTGTTATAATTAATGTGAAGTTAGAATAGTGGAACTGGAATAAAGTTGTGGATTTTTGCATATGAAGTAAAACAATAAAGCAATCCAGCAGATTTCCCTCCTTTCGCCACACAATGTAAAATGCAATTAGGAGGCCGGTAGAGGCTGCCAGTCTTCTAGTGATGTAACCTATATTTGTTTACAGTCATTATAATAATGTCTCAAAATGAATAAAATTAAATTAAAATACTACATGTAGCACCTTTAAGTACACAAAAAGTTGTGCTTCAAAATAAAGCGCTAGAGGTAAGCTGTTACTGTACCCTGTGCTGTGCCAGGTAAAATACCTTGGCACCGTGTTAGTCACCGTATTTTGTGCCAACCTGTCATGCCAGCTTTTAGGCTTAAGGCGCAAAACCCCAAAGCCAAGTCAGTAAAAAAAAAAAGTTTAAAAATTAAAGAGTTCTGAAGCTGTTTAAAGCCTCCAGGGATTCACTTTTCACTTCCCGGAACTAAACTCAAACTTTCCAGGTGACCAAATCAGTACAACTTGTGTACGTGAAGCATGTGGGATGGCTGTCTGAGGTATGATTCAAAGCTGAGTAGGGTTTGTGTCTGTGAGAAAATCATTTAAGTGATATTAATTTTAATTCCTTCAATGACTGTACACCAAATTCATGAGAAAACAAATCTAAAATAGCTGAATGAAGGCTGGACAAATCAATCCCTTTATACTAAAGGGTAAAAATTATTTGAGGATAAAATGTAACCTTACTTCAATGGTCCTAAAGATAGATAAAGATAAAGATGTACCTTTACTGTTCTGTACCATTTACTAACCACTTATCTTTTTTGACAGGACACTTTTTCTCCTGGCAAGACTAGCACTGCTTTCCTTGCTTTTGCTCGACAAAAACACATGCACAACTCGACACACTACAGATGTAGCCGTTGTAGCAGACCCGCTATTTATTGCGTCCTTGCTGAAGTAATGCTGCACTCTTGCTCAATCCCTTAAATTAATTGCTCAGAGAAAAAAAAAGGTTTTGCTCCCTTTACAGCAATCAGAAGGTGAAATCAGTGGTATGGGATGTAGATGGCTGAGAAAGAGTTTTGTTGTAATATGCTACTTTAGATCTGCTGTATTCAAGAAAAACAATTGTCTCCAGTACTGAGGATAGATACTGGATTAATGCATGGAGGGGGACTTTTACTTTGGCCGAAAGTAGGGCTAAATGCCATACTTCCACGCACCTTAAAGGTCATGATGCTCTCAGTTTGAGCCTTTCTCCGCCTACTGCGGATTTTGAAAAACGCAAGGAAGAGCTGGAGGAAAAGGGGTGGATGGGTGGGATAGTAGCATGTAAACCACCAAAACGATGCGATTCACTCCACCGTTTTTCAGCCACTAGTTGCCGGGATTGCTGGGATTTGCACGGAAAATCAAGGAAAATTCCACGAAAAAAAAAAGCATTATGTGAAGTATTATCAAGATTATGACCAGGATGGATGTGTTTCAGTATAAAATTGCCATGGACATTGATTGATAGCTGAAAAAGTACGTTTAACGTTTCATACTCAACTGTGAATCATGGAGCTCCCCAGGGTCCTGTACTCAGCCCACTGCTGTTCACCCACAACTGTGTTGCTATGCACGACTCCAACACCATCATTAAATCTGACGATGACATGACAGTGGTGAGCACTGACTTGACTTCAGGAAATTACAAATTGACCACACCCCTGTACCAATTATTGGTTGTGTTATGTTTAGTACCCCCCCCCCCCCCAATTTCTACTACAATTTCTACTGAAATAAGACAATTTTCTTGCAGGGATAATTCAAATTTCTAATCTAATCTAATCACTGATGGGATTGCAGAGGAAAGACTCAGCAGCTTCCAAGTACCTCTGAACCTACATCACCGAAGACTTCACCTGGACCCGTAACACCTCGTCTGAAAGCAAAGCAGTACCGTCACCATGTGAGAGACCTGAAAAAAAGTCAACCTCTCCTCCAAAACCCTTGTTAACTTCTACAATAGAGATCGTACTCTCTTGCTGTGCCACAGCCTGCCTCGGGAACCCACATGACCTCGGACCACAAGGCCTTGTAAAGGGCGATAAAAAACGACCTGTTACACCACTGGGTCGTCACTCCCACCCATACGGGACATTTACAGCTCATGACCCCACCCATCCCAATCAGGGACCATTTGCTCCCTAGCCATCTGCCGCACAGTAACTGCAGAATTTGGTCCAGCACAACTAGACGAGGAACAGTGTACTCCCATTCACTTGGTGATCCCCGTTGATTCACACCTCAAATACTATGATGCTGTTATGCTGAAATACTTTGACTATTACAGGATGTGATGCCTGACCTGCCATTGCGTTACTGCACTATGATGTTTCGTTTTGCCTAGTTCTTGCTCTGAAATATGCTGTGACCTACATTGCACGGTTGCACTTTGTTGTTAGGTGCGTTGTTTCATTTCGTTTTGTCTCATTTTCACCGTGACCCCAAGGAAAAAGTGATTTGTTTCGTGGTACACTTGAGTAAGGTGGAATGACAATTAAGTTGAATTGATTCAGAAATTACATTGAATTAAATACATACACTTTCATTCCTTTTTCAGATGTTTCAGCTTGTTTTTTGTTCTTTATTCTCTTCCCTCCCCCCCATATGGCTACAGGTAGTGAATTAATAACTAGAGTTGAAAATACCAGAGGAGTGGAGGAGGAAAAGAGGAGAGGAGATGAGAGAAGAGAGGGAACAAGTCAAGACTTTATGATGTAGATCGGTGCAGAGCCTTCGATAGAAATAGCAACAGCCTTGGAGTGGTGCTGTAGAGCTTACATGGATCCCGCTGAAAACCTTTGAGAGAAAGATGGACGACTATAATGCCTCAGAAGCTAAACCTCCGGGAGAGGTTGGGGAATGTGGCAGTAACGGGAGTACTTCATTTGAGAAAATGAGAGTCGAAGGCTTCTACTGCCATAAAAATATTCTTGACACCGGGTGGAGGTTTCATTTCAACGAAATCACCTTGAGACTCTGTCTCCCCGACTCCCCCCAAAGCCAAGCCTGCGATTTACAATGTGATACTTAATTATTTACAATAATTTTATATTTGTAGATCATTTGTTCTTGACTTTGCACGTTGGCGGCCCCAAGTGGCAGCGAGAGGTAACTGTTTGTATTTTGAGGCCTTCAATACCCAGAAATCCTGTAACGTCACCTCAGTAAACTAAATGTCTTCTCGGTGTCTGGTGGGGAGGGGGTGAAAAGGCTTTTTGACCCAGCTGGTCCAGGGATTCGAACTGGTAACCAACGCCTCGTCTCACTTGTTACCCATCCAAGAGCGTCCAAGCCTTGATTTGGTTTATTTCTGTTTCTGTAGTTGCTCTATGTGGACTGGATTGCATTTCCGCTTTGATGCTGAACCGCCCCAAACGTGTCTCTGACCAATGCCGGAGGTGGTTTGAATGATCGGTGGATGTAATGTGTTTTTTTTTTGCTCTGTCCAATTATTATCCGATCACAGGATGCATGCTGATGCCAGATGGGGAAGGAGCTCCTAGACGGTGTGCACTTCTTAGCCGTGGATTAACAATATGAGTGTAAAAAGTGGCTAAGCCAGCCTCAGGCTAAGTATATGGCCCCAGGCGAGAGAATGTGAAAAGTGTAATATGGTGATGGTGCCCTGAAATCCTCCAGTGTAAAGGAGTATTTACCACGCCTATACAATAAAAACAAGCCATGTGTGGGAGATCACAGATCAGGATTTTTAAAAAAAATAGGTAAGCTGGAGACAGACAGTCATTAAAGGCTACCCTGCTGCCTCGTCACACCCACGCACACACACACACACACACACACACACACACACACCCATCTAGGGATTGTCTCCCTTTCTTCTTCAGTCTTTTTTTCAATCTCATATCTTCACCTTTGCCATTTTCCCTGGACTGCGTTTGTGCGTATGTGTGTGCTTGTGTGTCTCAGTAGGTGCCAATGCAGGAGGTAATATCTCCAGTGAGAAGCTGTAGCAGCTTTATTAGAACAGACCCGCTGCTCTTCACTACAGTCCCGTGGAGAACGAGAACACACACACACACACACACACGCACACAACGCAACCTTCTTCAAGAACGCTGTATTATGGGCTCTTTGATTGAGAAGGACAGCAACATCATGGTCGGTCTGTGTTGAAAATGACAGCAACAATGACAACTTGTTGCAGAGAACTGCTAGAGGAACCGAATGTCCACTAGGGGGCAGCACTCACTGTTTCCAATACACAATCAGTTCTGCAACACAACAGAAACAGCACAGAAACCAGTCTAACCGGTTATGTTCTATATTGAACAGTGTTTAGAGGCTACTTTATGTTTCAGGACATATATGCGATTGCAGCTGTATGTATATACGGTGGGATTATATTCTAGTCTGCTTCACTTTCTGCGTTCTCGTCTATTCTGATTGTTCTATCGGTGTGTATGGGAGAGGCAGAGAGAAATAAGAGAGTCAGACTAAGTGCTCCTTTCCTCTCTCCTCTCCTCCTGGGAAATTTCCCTTGTAAACACACTGATAGAAGAATGGATTTTTGCTTTTCTGCCTTTTCATACAAATTTAATCATGATTCCATTTCCTTTGAAAAAGGGTGTCCTTGAAAGGACTCAGGTAGACTTCACAGTGCCGAGTCCTGCTGCGGAGCCTTTTTTTCCTGATGGCTCTACACCACCATGTGGACCCGTGTTAGCATTTTTTCTGCTCCTGATCCAATGTAGTTTCTGAAATGCAGAGCGAACCGTATCAACCCGACGGGTCAGCTCTCCCTTTGAAACTGCGTTACGCAACATCTTTACATAAAAATACACAAGTGCTCCTGTAGATTTGCCCTTTTTATCCCAAATTAAATTACGATGTCGGGTATGGTCACTAGCAGGAAATATTCACCCCAAACAGGATGTCACGAATCCAAAGTTTAAAAAAAAACAGACTGGCCAGGTCGGTAAACATGGGTTTTGTAGTAACATGTTATATGATTCTGGATTTTTGAAATAGTGCACCTTTAACCTTGTTAGTACCATACAGTTTCTTGAACTGCCGAGTCAAGTCCGATGGGTCAGCGTCCCCCCCCCCCCCTCCATGCCCCACCTATGACAGTATGGTTTCTGAACTGCTTAACGGGCTGTTTCAAGCCAGCGGGGTCAACCTATTTTTTTTTTGCTGAAATTGATGAGATTGGAAATGATAGTGTTGGTGCATAGTGGTGTGGGCATGACACACCAGCTATCACGCACCTCCATCATCCAACATCCAAGTCAGGTTTCTATACGCTGAAGGTTGTCACTCGAGCGCACACACACACACACACCTTCCATCTCTCTCCAGCCAGTCTACCACTTTACTTCCATTCTGTACTACAATGCTCCATTTACCTGGAAGGAGCAACATTAAAAAATGATCTGTATTTTGATATTTTTTTCATAATGTACACACACACCTACTGTGCGTGTGTGTGTGTTTGAAAAGCTATACTACGGATCATCTGACTTGCCTATAAAAATGTTGGAGCACCACCAATGAGTTCATTTTTTATCATGTATTGATCTTCTACTGAAAGGGATGAGGAGGAGATGAGTGTGTGGGTTCTTTGAGCTGAAACTGCAGAGAAAATGTTCTAAGTTCCTCAAGGATGACAGACTCGATGCACCATGGTTAGCAGCCTTTATTCCAGCAACCTGTGCGTCCACTATAAGGGTTCTAAAAGCTTGTAGCAACTGATGGATAATGTGAAAACTTGTCAAAATGCAATAAAATGTGGGTCGAAAATGTAATAAAATCTGTTAATGTGATAAATTCCCGGATAATGTAATAACATCACATTTTTCCAAACCGTCTCCTGCTGCTATATCCTTTTTTTTAACCGTGACTGTGAAATGTTTTAGTCATTTTTTGTTGACGAGACAAACGGTTGTTATCAGATCCAAGAATATACCTTCAACTGCTCATTGGGTCCAGATTCCTGACCATCCTGTCCCCTTGAGCCAGTTTAGCCCCACTTCCTTACAAGATCTCTTTGGTACTGTTTCTCATTTCTTAAAAAAAGTCCTTGGTGCTATTCGCTCAAAGCTTACTCCCTGTAATGAATAGCTCCCTTACTGCTGGCTATCATTCAACCTCTGTTAAAAACCCTAAATCATAGACCCAATCATAGACTCCAAGCTCCAGTTCTTCCAGGCAACTTTTACACGTGTTAAATTCCAATCTGGCTTCTGTCAAAAACACTCCAGTGAAACCTCTCTCCTCGGGGTCTAAAATGATATTTTAATGCATGCTGATTCCGGCGAGCGCTCTATTCTGCTGTTACGCCGCCTCGGCGCTGCACTCCGTAGTATTGATTGTGGTATTGTCGAGGAAAAATGGAGCCACAGTCGGATTTCGGAAAGTTGCTCTGTAAAAAGTTAGGTTTTATTCATATGAACAGAGAGAGAGCATCAACCAGTGGTTAAACCTCAGACAAAGTGGGAGCCATGTTATAAAGGGTGGCGAAAACATATATGGGTTAGGAAGAGGCAAGATATGAGGATATTGCAATGTGGGGAGGCATAGTGACTCCACTGGGTGGTACGAACAGATATGTGATCATAAGTTAAACGTCACACAACTTGCAATGTAACAATTGGCAGGTAATAATGTCACGCTATTACATTATCCAGCATTACATTAACTTGTGTTATTGCGTTTTCAACCCATTTAGAGGGACATTTTATTAGTTATTATATTATCTGCTACAAAGCTCCCAAAATGAGACTCCAATAACCAAGTTCTTATAGAGGAACCTGATGGATCTGCAAGGCCCCACCATGTTTTTCAATCTACCCCTCACTGACCCTGTAGTTTATGCAGCGCGGGATGCATAATCACTGCTCCATTTAGACTTTTTTTGCAAACTGAATTTTGGGGTAGGGTTGGAAATATGGGGAAGGAAATGGTTGGAACAGCAGCCTGCAGGTATTTTTTTATTTTTCGTCCACTGCCCTATTAAAGGAAATACCAAAAGCCTACAAGGCAAACTGTGTTGTGAGTGTATTGTATCTGTGTGTGTGTGTGTGTGTGTGTGTATGTGTGTGTGTGTGTGTGTGTGTGTGCGTGGGGGGGTTCCATCCCACTGGTATAAGCAAGTTGAGGCCAGGTCCTGCCTGGAGTCAGCACTGAGCACAAGGAACAGTGCATGCGTGAACAGATCGTCTTCAGGCCCACAGACAGGAAGTAGGAAGCTGGGAGACAGGATATTGACCTGAAACTCAGGTCCTGCCTCAGGCAGCCTCTCTGTTTCTCCTCTTCTTCTCTATCTGCGTTTCCCTCCATCTGCTGCTGCCTCTCTCTCTTCTTCACTTTCTGTTTGTGTCACTCTCTCTCTCTCTCAAGGTTTCTTACATCGTTTTCCTAAGAGGTTTTGTAGGAGTTTTTCCTTATAAATACGCCCGACCTTAGACCCTCGCAAGGTCCAAACCTTTTTTTTTGGAGGCAAAAACCTGCTCCATCAGACTGACATTGGTTAAAAAGTTTGTTTTAGTTTTTTTTTAATGTCTTCTTGTATTTTCGTCCAGCCTCATCTTTCCACATTTCAACCATACTAGACTACAATCACATATAAGGCTGAACGTACCGCGGTGTAACACCAATGCAGGAAAGTCTGCCTTTAGCTTTTATGCACCTGAGAAGTGGAACAGGCTGCAGGACTCCCTAAAGCTGGACCAACTTGTCTCTCTGGAGAGGTTCAAGGTTCTGGTAGAAGGTGTGCTCCATGTCGACTGTACATGTTTCTCATAGATTCAAGATTCAAGAAGTTTATTTGTCACATACACACACGAGGTGTGCAGTGAAATGTAAAGTGGCAATGCTCAGCAGAAATGTGCAAAATAACAGGTTCACACTATTTACAATAAACCAACACAATATTTACAATGTCACAGTTTTAAGAGCTCTATATAAAAAACAACACAATATTTACAATAAGAGCACTTTATAAAAATATAGTGAAAAAGGGAAATTGTATGTATAATATAATATAAATTATAAATTATGTGTAGTCTTTACCTAAGTGTGTGTGTGCATAAGAGGGGCAGTGTGTGTGTCTTGGTGGGGGCCCTGGTGAGGTCAGAGTTCACAGTCCTGATGGCCTGAGGAAAGAAACTCCGTCTCAGTCTCTCTGTTTTGGCAGCATGACTACGGAGGCGCTTGCCTGACCGCAGCAGCTGAAACAGTCCGTTGTTGGGGTGGTGAGGATCCTTCATGATCCTGCAGGCTCTGGTTCTGCACCTCCTGGTGTACAAGTCCTGCAGGGTGGGGAGTGTAGTTCCAATAGTGCAGCCGAACGCACTACTCTCTGCAGAGCCTTCCTGTCCTGAGCGGAGCTGTTGCCAAACCAGGCAGTGATGCTTCCTGTCAGGATGCTCTCTACAGCTCCAGAGTAGAAGGACTGAAGGATCCTCCGGGAGACTTTAAATTTCCTCAGTTGCCTGAGGTGGTAAAGGCGCTGCCTTGCCTTTCTCACCAGAGTGTCTGTGTGTGAGGACCATGTAAGATCCTCGGAGATGTGGACTCCCAGGTATTTATACCTGCTCACCCTCTCCACAGTAGTCCCATTAATCCCCAATGGTGCGTACGTCCTCTGTTGTTGTGTCCTCCTAAAGTCCACAATCAGCTCCTTAGTTTTGGTGACATTCAGGAGGAGGCTGTTGTCCTGGCACCAGAGTGACAGATCAGCAACTTCCTCCAGGTAGGCCTTCTCGTCGTTGTTGGAGATCAGGGCCCACCACCACTGTGTCATCCGCAAATTTAATGATGGAGTTGGAGCTGAACCTGGCCACACAGTCATGTGTGTACAGGGAGTACAGTAGGGGGCTGAGGACGCAACCCTGGGGGGATCCTGTGTTCAGGGTGAGGGGGTTGGAGGTGTGTCTGCCCACCCTGACCACCTGGGGCCTGGCGGTCAGGAAGTCCAGGATCCAGGCACACAGGGGGGTGTTCAGTCCCAGCTCAATCAACTTGCCAGCCAGTCTGGTGGGGACTATGGTATTGAAAGCTGAACTATAATCAATGAACAGCAGTCTCACATAGCCCCCCTTCCGGCTGTCCAGATGAGAGAGTGTGGTGTGCAGTACCTGGGAGACAGCATCATCCGTGGATCTGTTGGGACGATAAGCAAACTGCAGCGGGTCCATGGAGCAAGGGAGGAAGGCGCAGATGTAGTCCTTTATCAGCCTCTCGAAGCATTTCATGACCACCGAGGTGAGGGCCACCGGTCGGTAGTCATTCAAGCATGCTGGAGAAGCATTCTTGGGCACAGGGACAATAGTGGATCTCTTGAAGCAGGCGGGGACCACAGACTCAGCCAGGAAGATGTTGAATATAGTGGTGAACACTGGAGCTAGCTGATTAGCACAGGTCTTCAGTACTCGCCCAGATATGCCATCTGGACCAGCAGCTTTCCTGGTGTTCACCCTCGTCAGAGCCCTCCTCACACTGTGCTTGGTCACAGAGAGCGTGTGTTCGTCCCCAGCGGTAGAACTCACTCTGGCTGCGCTAACGGTGATGTTGTTAGCTGGCGAGCTAGCGCTGTTGTTGCTAGCCTCAAACTGTGCATAGAATGAGTTCAGGTCCTCCGCTAGGGATGTGTCGGCACTCACAATTGCGGGGGGGCTGCCCTGGTAGTCCGTTATAGTCCGTAGCCCCTGCCATAGGCGTCTGGTGTCGCGCTGCTCCATCTGCGACTCCACTCTGTCCCTATACCTCCTCTTGGCCTCCTTCACCGCCCTTCTCAGTCCATAGGATGCTGCCTTGTGCTCGTCCATGTTGCCGTATACAAGACCGGAGTTATAGGCAGCAGTGCGGGCGTTCAAAGCGTTGCGGATGGATCTATCAACCCACGGTTTTTGGTTAGGAAAGGACCTAACTTTTACCGTGGGGACGATGGTGTCCACTAGCATTGCTATGAAGCTCGTTACTACTTCCGTAAACTCGCTGACGTCCCTGGAACTGGATTGGAACATGTCCCAGTCGACGTCACGCAGAGCGTCCTGTAGCTTAGCCTCTGATTGGTCAGACCACCGCTTTACGTCCCTCGTCACTATCGCTTCCCGTGCTATCCTTTGTTTATACTCCGGTAGCAGGAAAATGGCGGCATGGTCTGATTTGCCGAACGGAGGGAGAGAGACAGCCTTGTAGCCTCTCTTGAACGGCGTATAGCAGTGGTCCAACGTTCTTTCCCCTCTGGTAGCACACGTAATGTGCTGATGAAAGTTCGGCATGCCTTTTTTTAGGTTCGCCCTATTAAAGTCCCCAGCCACCACCATAGCCGCGTCGGGATGCTTGTTCTGATGCCGACATAACACATCATGTAGGTCCGATAGTGCTACGTCGGTGTCCGCTTGTGGTGGTATGTAGACGGCTGTGGTGATGACCGAGCTGAACTCCTGGGCAAGGTAGAATGGACGGCATGAGATCGTCAGATGTTCCAGGTTCGACGAGCAGGAACGAGAAAGAGTCTTAATGTCCTTGGGGTTGCACCACTTGTTGTTGGTCATGAAGCAAACCCCTCCACCCTTAGATTTGCCAGACTCTTCCGTTCTATCCGCACGGAAAACAGAGAAGGACTCGGTTGGGCATATGACTCGATCCGGCACCAGCGGGGTCAGCCATGTTTCCGTCAGACAAAAGATGTTACAATCCCTCATGTCCCGTTGGTATCTAATCCTCGCCCTAACATCATCCAATTTATTATCCAGAGACTGGACGTTAGCAAGAAGGATGCTGGGCAGAGGTGGACGGTGGGCTTGAACTCTCAGTCTGTTCCGAATTCCGCTCCGTTTTCCCCGATGTTTCCTCCTTCGTCTCCCCGTAGATGCGTCTCCACTGTTGTTGTTGTGGCTCGCTCGTACTATCTCTGCCGGCCACGCTGGGTCGATGGGAAAAGTGGACAAAAACCTTTGTTTTGCGCAAAAGTTTATGTCCAAAAGTGTGCTGCGTTCGTAGGATGTTAGTGCCGATGTGTTTGAGCAAAAAAAGATATTAAAAACAAACACAAAAACTAAAAAAATGCACAATCTCCGCGGAGCTACCACGACGGCGTCTAGACACGGCCGCGCCATCATTCGTACATGTTTTTCATAGTCTTGTCTTTTATTCTTGGATCTTGTGACTTTGTCTTGTGATTTTATCTTGTTTGTTGTAACATAGTTATATTTTGTATGTGTTACATTGTAATCAGGGCGGCATTGTAAAAGAGAGCTCGCTCTCAATTGTCTTCCCTGAATAAATAAAGGTTTCAATTAAAAAAACAAAACGAAACAGGTTGTCTACAACAAGTCATCAGTCAATGAATGTCCCATTGGACATTATGTTCTTGGGGACCTGAGCTGCAGCCCCACGTAACCCAAATGTAATCCTTAAACAAGGACTGCCTGGGTCTTCCTGGTGGTCTGGAGTTGATGCGTTCTGAAGTGTAACTAAGAGATCAGCTTCTGGTCGGCCTAACCCTAACCCTCTAAGGCAGAAGTCAATAATGCTAGCTAGCCACTCAGCGATGCTACCAATGTTAGCTTTGCTATGTTATGGTTGTAAAAGGTAAGATAGGGGTAGGAGAAGTGGTAGAAGAAGGGCGATTAAGTATTAGTTTCCCAGTTGGTTACCATGGTAACCAGCAAATAACTTAGTTATCAGTATTACAGTTCTTACTTATTACTACAATTGTTACTACTACTATTATGTTATTATCAGGTGGGTTTACCCTCCACACACATTCTGCCTGTCTTACCTGCACGACGTTAAGCATTCAGAAAGCTCTTATGCCACGACCACTTAATTCCTCTGTCTTATTTTATTTTTTTTGTTTCTTAACTCACGCATGCTGGGATAATAGCTTCCTTACTAATGTGTTTGGATCTCCTCAGCAGGAGTTAACCTAATCCCAGTCCAAATATCAAAGCTGGCATGAAGAACCAACATCTTCCTTTCTGTCTTTGGTACTTGACCTTAAATACAGGAGGAGAAGAAAGACACACACATGAACACTACCATTTGTTAAATTCTAACACACAAGATTCAAATATTATTAAGATTTAAGAGCACAAAAACAGAGAGCACCTATTAGCCTTCCATCCCATACAAACTTGTGCTGTTGTGTACTCAATCTTGTACTATGCAAGATTCTGAATGCAGTCTGAAGATAGACCAACCAACGCACTTATAAACACACACACACACACACTCAAAGAGATCTGTGGTCGTTGTTCAGTTTAGCCCTCCAGAGTTGAAGCCCACACAGAACTCATCATTAAAACATTTCATTAGATTTCAATCATAACTACCATAAGTAGGTAAACTGGATTATTACAGAATGATGTGACTGGGGACAAACACAAAGGAGAAGGCTACCCTTTTTCACAGTTGTTTTAAAAGCTAGATATGTTAGTCAAAATCAATATGTCAAGATGCTATCCAGGGTTTCCAATTCAATACATATTATTTGACACCTTTAAGGCTGTACAGGACCAGTCTACCACACAATGATTTATCCTGAAGGTGCGAAGGAGCAAAAGACATGTAGTACAGCCACTGTGGGACAAAACTGTTCAATATTTTGGAGGCCACCATGCCCAAGATGCCCCGGCTGTGTCCGGTAGATGACAAGCCTGAGGTCCTCAAATGTTGGAAAAGGTCCAAAGCTCCTACGTTTAAAGAATGGATGGATGTGGTGGTAAAGATGAGAGACATTGAGGTAGGAATATATTTGGTATATGTGTGTACGCATCTATAGATGTGTCCCCACAGTTCTCTCCATCTATCTCCTGAGGCACACACAACAGCAGGCAATCTGTCCATCTGACCATGTGATGTCAGAGAGTTTCTGCAGTTCTCTGGGTGCATCTGGTCTCCTGTTGCACTGCGAGCCATTTCTGATGTACGTAAGACCCAGACATATACACACACAGTTTCTGCACCCGGGATAAGAAGCATTCAGCTTCAGGAACTGACTTCAACAAGAACAAGATTAAGACAATGAGCACTGCAGTGTATGTAAAATGAATGCTTAGCTTCTGCCTTGATCCTCGCTGCCACTGATCACAGAAGCCCCATCGTAACACTGTCCTACCAGATTCACCCTGTATTCAAGCCTGTACCTCTGCAGGCACTGTACGGGTTTTCATTTTGCCGAAGTTCACTGATAATTGTGCACCATATCTGCAAGACATTTCCAGCTGCTTTCATTGTCTCTCCTATCAATGGATTATGTTCACAGTGACCCCATGGGGGAACATTTTGCGTTGCTGTTAAGAGAAGCATCTCTGCTACAGTCTTAATATACTGTCTGCACAGTTTCCCTGTACTCTTTTATGGTACTCCTTATCTATGGCATGGAAGGAGAAATCTGTCGTAGCAATTGTCCTTTTATGTTCATTTCTTGATTCATTTCTAACCCTAACCCAAGAATCGCATTGACATGGCATTCTGATTTTTCTCGAGCCTTAAATTCCCCCCATCCGTACACATTGCCTTTTTTCAGTATCCCTCCTGGGGAGTGAAGGCAGATTCGTATGAACACGGTTAGCCAAAGTGTCACCACTGAAGTCGGTGATGTTGACTGTACCATGACTTGCTGAAGGCCCTCTTCCTGGCACCGCGTAATGTTCTTAGATATATCTTTAAGATGGGCTGCGCTGGCCCTGCTGCTCGGGGGGACTATGAGATCTCTGCAGTTAAAAGGAAAAGAAACAAAACAAAACACCTCATGTGATCTATTGGTGTCATGTGGTAATACATAATGCATTCCGCTACAAAAATGCCATCAAAGAAAAGACTTGAGTCCCATTAAACAATGAGCCTTACACAAGGGCTGACACAACAATTCTCACCAGCAAATTTAGAATCTGTCAATTATCATCGATATTCAACTTCCCATGACAGCTCAGTGAGTCAGAATGGAACAAAACACAAAAAGTAATACCACAAGGTCCAGATGTTGTGGGACATGGTGACGTGTCTCTGTCACCGTCGCTTGATGTGCTCTGATGTGCAGACACCCGAGGGTCCTCTTGCAGGGTCTGCAGAGGCAACGAAACAACGACTGCCATTTGTTGATTGGAAAATTGGCATCAACATTATTTTGTTGTGTTTGTGGTAACTTTTCATTGCTCTGATTGAGGCTGTAGTCTCTGATCCGGCAATGCTAGCCTTACCCTTAAGTGCGGTTGAAGCAGGAGACTCCCTGGAAACTCACACGGCGTCGAAAGAGATGCGTCTATACTGCATGATGTTTTTGCAAGAACTGACTCAACCTGACCTGTAATCTCAAATCATATCTTGACATACAGACAATGTAGCAGACACTGGTATTTGCTCATCATCACTGCTTCTGCTGTCTGAATACCTATTCTGTGGCTGACTGTCTCTTCCACTGGCTGGCTCTGTCTCCCTTCTTTTTCTTTGTTATGAAGAACCTTTTGAAATTCTGAGTGCCCTTTCATCGTCTAGCATCTCTCTCCCTAGATTTTGTAATGAAAATATTTCCATGATATTCAAGGGCTCGACTAAATACATATCTATTCATGAACTTCAGCACTCGCACAATGCATGACATCACTGCGACCATAAACCTCTGGTTAAAGGACTACCATGACTTTTTTAGGAAATTGGCCCATTGGTCAACTTACCCTTTATGTGACCAGAGGACTGGCATAAGAAACCAACATCAACTCTTCTTACGTTAGATAATGCTAGTTGCCTACAGGCACTTACTGTACTGTATGCTAACATGTTAGCATGTGCACAGGACAGAGATATCTACCAGAGACTTTGATCATTTTGGTGATACTCCTATTGCTACATGGAAAAGCCAATTTCCCAAAAGGTTGGAGCAGTCCATTAACTAGTTAGTAACGTTAGCTATGTAGCCATGTCTTGGCAAGTTATTTGTGCTGCAGATTGCAAGGTAGCCAATGCTACCAGAGCTAATGTGAGCCGTGGTATGAACTGCCCTACTGCCACTTTTGTGTCTACTTGCATGTTCATTACAGTCCACATGAAAGCAGCACACTGGGGCTTGTTCAACTTAGTTAACTTACCAATTCTTCAAGCAAATACAGTGCTGCTTGAAAGTTTGTGAACCCTCCAGACATGGTCATTGTTTTTGTAAAAAAATGTAAAATAACCTTATTAAATGTATATCCAAACACCAATTTGTAAAGCAGACTTTCCAAATAATGGACACAAACAATTTTTTTTAATGTATTTTCATTATTTATTCAACAAAAGTGGTTTATCTCACAAAAACGGAAAATTTGACATGTGCAAAAGTATGTGAACCCTTTTAGTTAGTAGCTTGTGGCACCTCCTTTTGCAGCCATTACTTCAACCAAACGCCTTCTGTAACCACTGACCAGTCTCTCGCATCTGCTGTTGGGGATTTTTGCCCACTCCTCCTTGCAGAACTCAGCCAGTTGAGAGAGGTTGGAGGGACATCTGGCATGTACCGCCCGCTTCAGGTCTAGCCACAACATTTCTATAGGATTGAGGTCCGGACTTTGACTAGGCCAATCCAGAGTACGAATCCTCTTTCTTTTAAGCCATTCCTTGGTAGTTTTGCTGGTATGCTTTGGGTCGTTGTCTTGTTGCAGAACCCATTTTCGGCCCAGCTTCAACTCCCTGACTGATGGCAGGAGATTCTGATCAAGAATTTGTTGATAGGCATGAGAATTCATGTTTCCCTGGATAATATGGAGTCGTCCAGGTCCAGAGGCAGAAAAGCTGCCCCAGACCTTCACATTTCCACCACCATGCTTCACTGTTGGGAGGAGGTTCTTTTCTTGGTATGCAGTGTTGGCTTTTCTCCAAACATGGCGGTTTTGATTGTGACCAAATAATTCTATCTTGGACTCATCTGTCCAGAGAATGGACTTCCAGAAGGCCTCTGGTTTGTCCAAGTGTTCTCTGGCAAAGTTGAAACGGGCAGCTTTGTTCTTTCTTGAGAGCAGAGGCTTCTTTCTAGCAACCCTCCCATGAATGTCATGTCTATTCAATTTTCGTCTGATTGTAGACGCATGTACATTTACCCCAGATGCTGCCAGAGAGGTCTGCAACTCTCTAGAGGTGATGTGTGGGTTGGCCTTTACCTGATTTATTATTTTTCTGGTGCTTCTTGGTGATAGTTTTGATGGGCGTCCACTTCTAGGCAGAGTTGCGGTCATGTTGAATGCCCTCCATTTGTAAATGATTTGTCTTACAGTGGATGGATGGAGCTGGAATCTTTTGGAGATGGTCTTATAGCTTTCCCCAGACTGATGGGCTGTCAGTACCTTCTTCCTGATGTCCTCGGACATCTCCTTTCCTCTCGCCATTGTTGATCTGTGTAGGTACACCTTGGCACTACAGTGGTTTGGTTGGTTTCCTCTCTCTTTTAATCTGTGTTGCCCAACCCTTTTCCTAAGGATGTCTCATTTGATTGGTCTGCTTAATTGATTAATTAAGCACCCAAATGTGTTTCACCTGAATCTATTACCTACTTGATTTTACCAATGCAGCTGGGGGTTCACTTACTTTTGCACATACACTAATTCCATGTTTCATATAGTTTTTTGGCTACTCACACAATTCCCTCTAAACAAGTACATGCAATTGATAAACATAAACCTGACATTTCATATATAGAAAACTGGTGATGATAAAATAAGAAAATCATGGTAAAACAACAGAAAACTCTAAACTGCTCAAGGGGTTCACATACTTTCAAGCATCACTGTATACTGCTGGTGTAGCTTGTAGTCTCTTGATTTTCTTTGTTCGCGATTCTGGACAGAGAAGGACATTTTGAAACTCTGTATGTTGCAGTGGCTTGTCCAGGGAGAGGCTTGGGTGGGCCTGTGACACCAGACCCCATTTTCCCAAATACTCATTGGGCTATAGGGGGTGTCAATCATCATTATTGTAAACTCAATGACCTATGATTCTGTGGATTTAGTAGGGGGGGGGGAAACTCAGGGAGGCCAATTAACCTCTGGGGGCCTCTGCCACCCCGGGCGCACCCCTGGACCCACTACTGCTACTGGTGTGGCTGGGAGCTGCCCAGTACAACCACATACTTCTATTGGCGGTCACAGAGAAGCTCCAGCTGAAAAGTTAGGGGTTAAATTCCACCAATATCTAAACCCATAAAAACCTCAGTATCAAACATAAGGCAAAAACCACTGACTGTATTTAATGTGTTTTTGTTAGTGGAATTTGCAGTGCATTGGACACATTACCATCTCGCTAGTATTTTATTCAGCCTAGTTTACATTGTAGGGGTTTTCTGTGCAAAGAAAATGGAAATAATTCAACAATATCGAGAGCAGAATCACCTCAGGGCCAAGATATTCCTCCTCCCAAGCCTTGGATTACATTTATTCATGTTTGGCGAGATGAAGCGCACAAAATCATACAGAGCAGACCGGAGACCTCTAGCCCGAGGTAAGAAGAGTACAAACTAAAAGATGATGCTGGTAGGAAGTGGAAAATGCGAGCATCGCCACACACAATGCAGGCACGCACACACCGGCCAAATGAAGTTAAGCGTGAAATACTTCGCTTAAGAGAGGAGATGAGGAGGAGAGAAGAGAGTAGAATGTGTGTTGTAATAGCAGCGCACTCTATCAAGCCATTTATTTATTTAGAAAGTATGGAAAAGTATGTCAGAGAATTCAATTTAACACATAAAGGTCCATGAGCACTGAACACATAAAGAGTCATATCTTCTCTTCATCATCATCATCAGCTTCACCCCTCCCCTATGTGACAACTTTATCAAAGGACTTTTATCACCATTGTTTCAAACATGTCTGAGTTTTACACTGAGTTGAATGCACTTATTGTAAGTCGCTTTGGATAAAAGCGTCTGCTAAATGATGTAATGTTTTACGGGTATCATATTATGGCTCTCGGCCACCACTACTGATAGCTCTTTAGTTGTTTTCATTTCCTCATTTATATAAATTTTGAAATTTGAAATTCAGTTCTGTTGCCATGGTAACCCAGAAAAAGTGTGTGTGTGTGTGTGTATGTATGTGCGTATGTGACCACACGCGTGCACACACACACACACACACACACACACATACACAAACATACACACACCGATTCCAACATGAGAGCAGATGCACTCCACCATATAAATGCCTGATAAAATGTTTGCCCCCGATCGGTTTCACTCCCTGTGGTTTTTGTTATCTAAATCCTCAGTATCTCGCTCTCTCTCTCTCACTCTATCACACACACACACACACACACACACACACACACACACACACACACACTCTCACTAAACCACAGCTCACATGCTATATGGATCAACACTCACCATCAAGGGTATCTTGAGATACACACATGCACGCACACACAGACACAAACATGATTTTTTTTCTCTCTTACACTTATCTTATCTCCTCTCTCCAACACACTGCAGGTACAGGTCACACACACCAGCACACATGATACACAGTGAAATATTAGATACACACACACACACACACACACACACATACACGTCCATTTTGAATCAAACCATAAAGAACATGTCTTAAATTCATCAACAGCCATACAACATGAGCAGACAATTTCCTTTTAATGAGAATTGCACATATTTGAAAAATGACACTTTGACATGTGAGATGATCAAATGAATGTAACGACACAGACTCAAATGTCACAATCAGAATCAATATACCAACACTGCAAATCTGTACCTCAAACCTCAGTTTATGACTAACAGTCATCTAAGAGAGGGCGTTCATAAGCTCTTCCGTTCTTCATTGATGTATTCAATTAAAAGCAAATTTCCTGTGCAGCAGCAACTGCTATACCTATCATATCATTGCTCTTGCCCCTGCTCTTCACTCTCCTACCTATCATATCTGCAGCACTGACAGACAGAAATCTCCCCACACATCCCACTGTCTCACCCCTCCTCCCCCTCATAATGAATGGTAACTATTTTTAATCTCTATCCAGTCTAACACTGTAGCCCTATACCAAACTTTGCTGCCTTCCTCTTGGCTGCACGCACGTCTGACCAACTTTCCCATCAGCTGTTCTGCTGTTTTATTTCACCAGTATGACATGCCTGCGGGGAATGTATTATAAAATAAATGCAAAGCAGAATATTCAGGGCAGCATTTCTTCTTTCCCGCTTGCAGAATTCTGCCCGTCGGCACTCTCAGATTCTGAATATTTGGCAGGGCGCACATCATATGTTTGCAGTGATCACAAAAAAAAGCCCCAAACGGAAAACAAAAAACGACTTTACTTTGTTGTAGACGAGACCGTGGTGAATTTCTCCATATAAAATTGCCATTGTCCGCCGCGCTGGGTTTACCACAGTAGCCAGTTCAGTGAACTATCCAGAGGCCATTTCCCACAGTCTAACGGTCGACAAGGAACACCCATCCGGACAGGGATTAGCTACAACGTGAGTGACATTTCACCAATAGAAAAATACCTTCTGGGACTTTTTGATAAAATGAGTAGAGAGCCGAATTTTGGACTCTGTAGCATTTTTAGCACACCCAGAAAGACAGAATTCTGAATAAATAAAGAACGATTGACCTCTAAATGTTTCACAGTGAGTTTTTGTTTTCATAAAATGCAATGGCCTCCTATAATATTACCCCTTTCCTTGTTAAATGATAGGTTGAAATTAGTTTTGTGCGTCTTGGTGGAACTCCCACTGTGGTTACATTGCCGTTTGACCTCCCTAAACATGTTGACCCTCTGATTTGAGTTCCTTTAAGGCTTGTCCTGGAACTGTCATGCTTTCTTTGGTCCTGATTGCATAAGACGCTTTTATGAACGTGCCTTCTCAGTTATTTTCAGCGGTTTGGTTCCAGCGGACGCCTCTCCTCCGAACTATGTGCCTGTGTGTTTCGGGACACAAGTGCAGCATGCCTCAACTTTAGCTGTGCCACGGAGTATGTCACTGTCAGAAAGAGAAAAGTTAGCAGTGTCTGGAGGGAGGTAAGTCTTACAGTTTCCCAGTGAGTAACGTGAACTTTAGCTACTTTTCCTTTTTTGGAATGGGCAAAGCGATCTCTAACAGTCTCTTCCTAGGTTAGCTAGGTAATGCTAACTAAGAGAATGATGTAACGTTCCTTGGTGCGCTTGGAGTTCTTGCTCCCTCTGTTACTAGAGATGCTCACCAAAAAGGTCTGATGTAGAAGCCTTTTAATTCAGAGTGTTGGGCTAAATATTAGTTCAGGATTGATGACGTTAAAAATGTACAGCGTGAGATTATATGCACACACAGACACACACACACACACACACACACTCACCCTCTCCACAAGTGTCACCATTCAAAATGGCCTCATTGACACTGCCCTCATGACTGGTGACCTTCTCAGCTCTGGAAAAGATACATAAACCATCATTCATCTTTCCCTCTCTCTTCCTCTCTAATTCCCTCCCTTGCCCCCACTCTTCCTCTAAAGCCTGTGAATTTTGTCTGTGTCTCAGGGCCAAATCCAACATGTCAATAATGCTCTCACACAGCCATTCCTTTCTCTGTAAAAGTGACTGAATCGTCCCTAACAAGTCTTAACGAGGTTTAATTCACCCCTGACACGTTTGGCTTGACTCCACACGCAGCAAACTACTGGACACACACACTCACACTCATGTGAGATGCACTGTTGTGACTGACAAAGCTTCTGTAGTGTATGCAGGAGACATCAGCCTCCCCCCCCTCTTCGGACCACAGCAACACCCAAAGACTAACACATTCCTCTCCCAGGGTCTTCCTATGAGGTCAAGACCCCTGCTGTGCTCCCAGGAACCCAAGGAACCCCCTTTGCAGCAAAAGCTGGATTTCCCCCATAAAGCCGCCAAAAGTAACACTTTGCAGGTTCGACTAGCCCGCTCTGGTGCCATTAGGAGATGGGACCGATGATAAGGGCCGGGGAAATGTACCTAATCTACCTTCCAAGGGAGACACAGAATAAGAGAACAAAGAAACTCTGGAATGTGTTGCAAAAATGTGCTTTCTTTATATGTTTTATTAGATTTAAACTTCACATCCTGTGGCAGATGATGTGCCCTACTCCCCAATGTAGTATCTTGGTTATTCAAGGCACACAGAATGTGTTATCAGGACTTTTGGTTTACTCGCCAGTATTTTGTGGTAAGACAGTGATGTTTGGTGTCATTCAAACCCATTTGTTGTTAGGTGATTAAATATGTCACTTGCATCCCCAAAGGATCAAGAAAAATGATGTTTTCCAAACCTGAGCTGGAAATGCAGTTTAGGGGATGGTGATGACCGGTCATCAAGTTGTAAATCTGATGCATGCAAATGAGGGAAACACCTACCACTCCTGACATACCATAAAGCCCTGAACACCTCAGAACACGTCAGAACTCACACGAAATCTTACAAACTCGAACGAACAAAGGAGGACAACTCCTGCAGCGGGCGGACGGGTAAAAACTCAGGCGGAAAGACATCAAGGAACATCAAGAAACATCAAGAAACTCAACTCAACCGTCCTGCAGCCCGTCCCGCAGCCCATCCTGTAACTAAATTTGAACCTGGCTCAAAGCTCTTCTCTCAGCTCAAGTACCAGACCAGCTCTAGAGTGAATCTTGCCGAGACGGCCGATTGAGTTCACTCCACCTGATCCAGAAGACTACGAAACCACGTCAGAAGCCAGCCGCTACTCTACTCTGCTTCCTGAACGACGTGAGTCAACACATCGCCCTATCCCTCTATATCCACTGAGGTGAACTGTTGGCACGACGACGCCGACGAACAACGGCCCCCGGACCGCACTCCACAACGGCCCTCCTGACGTCGACTGGTCCAGACCAACACGTGCGTGTGTTTACCTGTCCACTGCGACTGCGCGACGGTTACCACGGAGACGAGGACGCCGCTGACACCCTGCAAACCAGACGGTAACCAACTTTCTTGTTGGTGCACGGGTGATGCAAAGGCAGTGTTGAACTGTGAAAGTGAGGTTAGAATACTCTCTCTCTCTCTCCACTATTCTCTGTCCTTCTGTCCCAAGTCTCCCGGAAACTGTCAGCTGTCCTCCAAGCCATCTTTCGCTGTTGCCCCATTGCCGCAATTAGACGTATTACAGCTCAGGTCGTTTTGTCGGTGCAAACTTCCTTGCCGTCTTTGATCCCAATATCATTTGCCACTCTTATTTGATATATCCTCTGCCACTGTTTAACTTTCCACCTTATTTGATATATCCTCTGCCACTGTTTATCTTGCTATCTTGTTTGCCAGTTTTATTGCCATTATCTGTTTAGTTTAGTATACATGTATTCGTTTTATTGGTGTTTTATTTACATAGTTAATAAAATCTTTGCATTTATAAAGAACTGGCTTTTGTGGGTCATTGATATATCCTGGACATGAAGGTAGAAAATCACTGAAATCTAGAGCTCACTTCTTCTGATTATTAGACTGATATCATTATAAAGAGACTATTCCAGTGTAAACTGGTGGTGCCCCGCAAGTGTTAATTAATAAGATATTAATTACTAAGAATAATTTCAATAATTGTCAATTTTCAGAATTGACCAAATAGTCTCATCGTTCATAACGAAGCTCAACACACTACACTTCATATCTCTTGCTGTAAGTAAATGGAGCCAGTCCCTTCCCTCAACGACTGCAGTTGAGATGCCCTTGAGCTAGACAACCAACTCCCAACTGCTTCAAGGTCTAATGGCAGTGGTCGCGCTGGTTCTTGGCAATCTGACTGGGTAATACTGCTGCTAGCAGTATGTATTGTGTAACTAACCATTCAGTTTCCATCCCACCAGAAAGGGTATTGAGAAAATCTAAATCTGGAGGTTTTTCAGCAGCAATCAGAATGTCAATCGAATGTGACTCGACCCTAAAGTTCCTGAGAAAAAGGGTCTAATCAGCCAGAGGACAAATAGCGGTGTTCATTCTGTCACACCCTCCACTTCTGCCTCCTAGCAGTCTCTCTACCTGTCTGTCTCTGTCTGTCTGTGCTTGTGTGTATGTGTTGGCGGCCGTGGCTCCTGACTCCGGCTCCTCCCTGGCTCATCACCACCTCCCGCTCACCTGCTCTACCCCGCACACCTGCAATCCATCAAGTCATCCCCTCCTGTATAAGAACCCCGGCTTTCCAACCACTCATCGCCAGATCGTTGTTTGTACTGCCCCGTCAGTCTCGCTTCTCGGCCGCTTTGCAGTTTTTCTCAAAGTTTCCCTACGCCTTGTGACTAACCTATTATCCTGTGTCCAGATCCAGTCTCCTTCCCTGACTCCCCGCCTGCCGACCTACCACCGCCTGTCTACCCTGCCTGCCTGTCTGTCTCCCTGGTTTCCTGCCTGTCGTCCTGTCTGCCTGTCTCCCAGCTCCGCTCAACCCGCTCCTGCACCAGCCCGTCTCCCCAGTTTGCCATTCCTACCTTGCCAATCTCCGTACTTATTCCCCAGTAAAACCTGTTTTTTCCCTACCAACGTCTCTGTGTCTGTAGTTTGCACTTGGGTCCTGTAACACGATCGTAACACATTCAACCATACTCGCGTCAAGGTTGGATACCAATATTCAAATGTGCATTTGTTTCATGTGCATGTGCATTTACATTTGTTTAGAAGAAGAAACTTTAATGATCACCGTGGGGAAATTGGGCTATGGGTCTTGGGTATTTCACCAGGATGCAGATGCATGCTAACACCTTATCCCACTCCCTGAAGCTTTGTTCCCAGGGCAACATTCAGAATATGCTGCTTTCATGTATAATCAAGAAGAACATTATTAGGTGCGAGCACTTCTGTAGGGGTCGGGCTCTGTGTGTTTGATCATGTCTAACGCTTTTTGCAATACACAGTGCTTAGGGGAATTACGGTATGCACTGTTTAGGCCTGTTCAGAGACCCGAGAGGTAAGGGAAATACATTGTGCACTTATACACTGGGCAGTACGGTACAAGTCACACCAGCATGAGCAAGATGGTGCGTGGTGCATTCACATACCAGGCAGTAGCTGGGTGGTTTTCTAACTGTAGCGGTTTGCCCAGCAATTCTCTTACTTCCAACAACACTGTGCTACCACAGGTGGAATTTTTAAAGTCATCATAATTTCACTCACTCCAATCAGGCCCCTCCACCTGAGCTCTTAGAAAACAGTAGTGCACTTGTACGGATATGAAGATGTAAATAAACACCTTTTCCCAAATATTACCTTAAACGGATTATTACGTAGGATCCAGAATACATTTATTCATTTTCCATACCCGTTTATTCCTCTTCAGGTACCTTAAGGTAATATTTGGGAAAAGGTGTTTATTTACATCTTCATATCCGTACAAGTGCACTACTGTTTTCTAAGAGCTCAGGTGGAGGGGCCAGATTGGAGTGAGTGAAATTATGATGACTTTAAAAATTCCACCTGTGGTAGCACAGTGTTGTTGGAAGTAAGAGAATTGCTGGGCAAACCGCTACAGTTAGAAAACCACCCAGCTACCACCCTTACTCATGAACAGTAACTACACTATATGGCCAAAAGTCAGTGGACACCTGACCATCACACCTATATGAGCTTGCTGGACATCCCATTCTAAAACCATGGGCATTAATATGGAGTTGGACCCCCCCCCCCCACTCTTCTGGGAAGGCTTTCCACAAGCTTTTGGAGTGTGTCTGAGGGAATTTGTGCCCATTCAGCCAAAAGAGCATTTGTGAGGTCAAGCAGTGATGTTGGACGAGAAGGCCTGGCTCGCAATCAGCGTTCTAATTCCTCCCAAAGGTGTTCAATGGGGTTGAGGTCAGGGATCTGTGCAGGCCAATCGAGTTCCTCCACACCAAATTAGTCTAACCATGTCTTTATGGACCTCGCTTTGTGCACAGGGGCACAGTCATGCTGGGACAGCAAAGGGCCTTCCCCAAACTGTTGCCACAAAGTTGGAAGCGCCCAATTGGCTAAAATGTCTTGGTATCCTGTAGCATTAAGATTACCCTTCACTGGAACTAAGAGGCCAAGCCCAAACCCTGAAAAACACCTGAACTCAATAACTAGTAGGGGTGTCCACTGACTTTTGGCCATATAGTGTAAGACTACTACTACTACAGTAAGTCATACTTACTACAGTAAGTATGACCTAATTTCAAAAAAGTTACTAATAACGGGTTACAATAATTGAAAAACTAACACATCAAGTTAGTTACCAGTTACCAAAATAAAAGTAATGAATGACTCTACTCTTTCCCCAAGACTACTCATGTATGGCACATGAATCATTCCGTAAGAGCAAAAGCAGGCCATGCTGTTTGCTGCATACAGAGAAGACCAGTTGCCAAGATTTCCACAGAAGAAGAAAAAACCCAGGAGGCAATGCTTTGTCCAAGACGGTGCAACAGCGCAACACACAGCAGGAGGACCTCCGTGAAACATGGACAGTAGCTGCCGTCAATAATTCACGTTGTATGTCTTATTCCATCATTTATGTGCTTGGAGAGAATATCATGCTTGTCCATCATATATAACTTATATATATAGATATATTTATATATCTATATATCTTTTTGTGTGTTCATGCTTGCGTGCAAATGTATGTATGAACGTTAAGACACAGCACTACTGAACTGAACCAATGGTTTCATATCTCATAAGACTAGTTTCAGGGCTTAAATATACCCTTAACACATGTCAAATGAAACCAATGGAGACCACCTGTTCCAAGAAAAAGATCAAGGTCTATAAATTATGAGGTTGACTCATGGGTTGATGTAAGACGTGACGCTTACCAGCATGCTAACTTGGTTCAAAAAGACCCTTAAGGTGGTCCCCTGACTTGTTTTCAAGAAAGTTCCCTTGTTGTTGTTTGGATCTGAAAAATGTACAGATCCCTTGCCAGATGACACAGAGTCTAAATAAAAGCCTTGCTCTATGTATGCATTCGCTGTAGCTCACTGTAGAAAAATGACAAACGGAGTATTTGCATTTCTAACAATGAGCCGATTAAGACGAAATGTGGCTACATAATGAATTCCCAAGCCTAAGGAGCAGACAAAAAAAACCTTCCCTTTGACACAATCCAACAAATTGCTAACTCCCAATAATGCAATAACGATGTGAAATTCATTTATCACAACTTAACAAGCCCAGAAAAGACGTTGGATTCTGAGTGCTTTATACAAATAACACCAATTATGGATTTGGAAAACGAGTGGCTTGCCAGGCTGTATCAACATAACTAAATAAACTAAAAGCTCAATGATTAATCAGTGCTTTAATGTGTGTGTGGGTGGGTGGGGGGGCACCATGATATGTACCAGATTCAGTTCCAGAGAAAAAGAAAGAGCAGGAGACAAATTTTCCTCCGAGAGGCAATAAATTATTCATTAATTGCACACACACACACATAGAAGTTCAAAGATTATGCTCAAAGACACATTTGTGATTGAGGATAAACAACCTCACAGATGAAATCAGCTTGGTAAGTCTGGGTACTGAATAAAGTCGCTTTCTAAGCTTGTTTTTATTTATTGTTCTTTTTTTTTCTTTTTTTTTGCAGTTCGGGAACACATTAAAGACACCACCAAATGTCACTTGTTCTTTTGGAGTTGTCAAGCAATGCACCCTGGGTAGTCCAAGGATATGTAAAAAAAAAAAAAAGATCACAAAAACACAATGCCTATATGAGAAAAATGAAAGAAATGCATTGAAAATCAATCCAAGAAATCATCCGTTTTCTGCACGTGCAGGCATAACACTGCACAGGGGGGTCATGCAAACAATTAATAAAAAAAAAGGCACAGGCTAGCATTCAAGAGCGTGCACGTATTTCACAGTTGGTATATTTTCATATCCTGCGCATTTCATTCATTTTTTTTCTCCATTTTTCACTTCCACCGCTACGCCTGCTGCTGTTTTGCACACCCTCATAATGCCTGCAATCCATATTTTTTCAGTACTTTTCATTCATACATTTCTTTTAAGTCCAGGCCCTTTCACTGATTCCAACCAATCAACTGAAGGTTATGTGGATGTCCTGCCTGTTTTCCCACCACATAGATGCTAATCCTATGGAAATATCATGGAAATTACCTCTTTCGGTCCCAGTGTTTTGCCCCGAGGGAGCGAGGGGTCCCCACCAGTTCTACCTCATGCAAATGCGAGCTGTTATTCAACTGTAAACGCGGGAGAGTAGATTGAAGTTGCCCTTCACTGTAACCTTCATTAAGGAGTTTTCTCACCTCGTGTCAATCACTTTTGCTTTCACATGACCGAGCGAAGGCGGTGATGCGATGATGACGAATTTGACCTCATGAATGATTCAAAAGCGATGTCACTCGATTGCTGTGTAAAACGATCGATCATTAAGCCATCCACCGCGTGGATTGTTTCTATTGGTTAAAGAAACACACACACCCCGCAGGCAGCTAGGACGGCCAATATTGGTCGCCGAGCGCTCACAAAGCGCAGTCCGTGCCAAAACCAATATTTTAGCTTCGCAGTGGCGCCTCTTCGCAAGTTGTGAGAGGACATGACTCATCTTCCTCCGAGGAGACTAATTGAGCTCGGTGTTAACAGGTTGCAAGATTGCGTGGAGTGAAATTGCCTGCAGACATATTTCCCATATGTACCTGTGCTCAGAATGGATACAAATGTGTCCCGGATGTAACTGTAAAACAACTGTTCTAGAAGTATACTGTTAGCGCCGTTTTGTACCTTAATTTGTTGCATGTGTAGATAAAATCAATCAATGTGACCCTCTCCATCATGTATATCCCCAACATTCATCATATCACCCCCCCCCCGCTTACAGATCTGTCTGACTTTACTTTTTTTGTTTTTTTGTTTTTTTAAATGCACCAACGTCACCAAGTCAGATTCCTTGTATGTGTGAAAGTACTTGGTTAATAAATTTGATTCTGATTCTGATTCAAATATGTCTTATTACAACAAGACCTGAATAGTATCCATTTTTGAAAAAAGAAAGCATTCAAAAGTTTATCCGTCAATATCTCTACAATATAGAGGATCCAGTCTGAAAAAAAAGGGTCATCATTTTGTCACCCAAGGAGTTATTGCCACGGGAAACTGAAGTCTGGGATTTCTCTTATACCATTTGGGATTCAATAAAGATCGCCAATGTTTAAAAAAGAAGCAGTAACCTTATATGGAGAAAAGCCTTGGCATGTAATTAGACTTTTTCCTTACCCAATCTCAGGTTTTTTACTGGGTATGATTACGCCGGCACAAACACAAGTAATAGTCTGGAACGGCAAATAAAAATGTTTGTAATGTCTTACATGTTTTCTGTTATTTTTAAACCATTAATTCTGAACATTACTTTTATATTTATGTTTGCAAATCTGTGCTCATCTTTGATTTCACACATTTTAAAATGGTCAGGTGTCTTTTAAAATGAAGGTTTAGCTTAAACAGATGATCAAATGACACCAACTTTAGTGTAAGAACTGTGAACTGAAACGTTGAGGCGTCCCACTGTAGGTCACCATACATTTTTTCAGCAATGTCAAGCAACTGAAAGCCTTGAAGATATTCCCTTATATTGGACATATTTAATGTCTTCTTAACTGCACAGTGCACCTTTAATCAAGGCCACACACAAAAAGATGAATGCTGAAGTAAAACCAGGATGGCTCTTCAGGGCTGGACAGCTCAGTTAGTAGAGCATGAGACTCTCAGTCTCAGGGTTGTGGGTTCAATCCCCACATAGTGTCAACCATCACCTTTATAAGTTACGTTGGATAAAAGCGTCTGCTAAATGACTCTAATGTAATGGATGTAGAACTAAAAATGACCCTCATTGGAACAAGTCCATTTTAAACCTATTCAGTCTTCTTCCAAATGTGCACATGAAGGAGAATTTATATTTTAACGGTAATCTTCTTTCGTAGTGATAGGCTGCTGAGCACTGGAGCGAGGCTGAGGAGGAACAGTTCCTCCTGGTCATCTTTCTTATTGAGGTTGGCCATTACATTATTCTCCAAGCTCTGTGAAGGACTGGCAGAAGGTCACGGACCCTTTTTGGATGCACAGGCTTCCGGCGGCTGCAGCTGAGCAACACGCAGAGACTTAGGAGGGGGGGTGTTTGCTGAGGTGGAGGCTGCAGCCAAGGAACATGCAGGGACTCAGGAGTGGGTGTTGTCTGCAGCAGAGGTACTTTCAGGGAACCCCGGACGCGCCATATGCAGCACAGCATACTTCCTGCTGTTCAGCATGAGGCATGTTGGTCAGGAGTAAGCACAGAGTATTGTAAAGTTTATAACTGCAGGAAATGATGTCACAGGGACTCTTCCTCAGACCTCAACACCCCATAGCCCAACAGTTTTATGTTGCAAGCTAGACTGTATATGGATATTAAATTATATTATACAAAAGACAACAAACTAAGAGTAAACTTAATTATTTAATTTAATTTAATTTCTGCATTATTTCATTAGAATTATTTACTTTATTCCTTTATTCCCTCAAAACCTGTTAAAGAAAAAAAGTGCAATGTTCCTTGATCTGTGCCAAGTTCGCTCCCGGAAATTGTCTGTAGCACCGACTTTGTCAAGAGTGCAACATTTATATCCAGTAAATGGCCTTCATGGTCTTTCAAACTTTTCTATCCATTTACTTTTACATCAGCGGGAAATAAAGGCTATTTAAATCCACTTCCCCTGGGCTTTAAATGGTTATTTACCCCTCATTTATGAACACAAGGCGTAAAATGACACTCAAATTAAAATGGTTATTGCTCTGAAACCCCTTTGCATAATCACGGTCTCTCCTGAAAGGTAAGTCTTGTAGTTTGTCCTCAAAGTGTCAGAATTACAGTCAGTATTACAGTTACAGAAGCTCAAACACAGTGGAAATCAATTATAGTGGAAAGTTTTTTTCTCGCCTAAAAAGTATAAATAGCTCCCTGTGGTTGTTTCACTCGACACTCGATGGAGCTCTCACCATGAGTCTCACCCAATCCTGGTTCTATTTGCACTGTTTTTGTTTTTCAGTTTAGGCAGATTTCCAAAAAGGCCGTTTGGAGACTCCAAAAGGACACGTTTTGATATTATGGGACTTAGAAGTGTACAAGACAACATATTTTTGTATATTCAGTAAAACCACACCAAATACTCAAAACTTAGATGACAATTTCAACTCGAGTGGAGCCTCAATTCATACCACCCAGAGCTAAGTTGCATTCATTTCGCTCCAGTTGCCTCCTTCCATTGACTTTTCTTGCATTCCGACTGCCTCTTTTTTTTTACACAGTTATTCTGGTTTCCAATATAGGGCCATACAGGGCTGAGTTGTTACGGCTGAGGTGCCCTTGACATTTGATTAAGGTTAGGATAATCAGATTAAGACGCTTACGTGACAATTTCAATAGTTGCAGTATTGCCTTAATCGGGTGAAGATTGAATTACCACCCGCAATCGGTCAGAATAGAGACACCCATTAACCGAGTTAACCTTTTTCTACACTCTCCATCTTCCTCTGTCTGTCTCTCTCTCTGATTAGTTAGTCAGTCATTACAACCTTGGTAACAGAAATAATAATAGAATAATGTTCATAAATAATGGGAATTAACTGGTTATTGTGTGGAATGATGATGTGAAATAAGCCGTTATATCTTAGTTAAGTGCCTGATGGGAGGGGCAATATTCAGTGTTACAGTATGTAGTACATAAGTACAGTGAAATATAACGTGTGTGTGTGTGTGCATGTGTGTATTGCTCAACTGTGTGCACAATTTATACTAGTTTCATTGATTTTATTAAAACGCAACAAAGATCAAGCACCTGTGTTTGTGTGTGATTCCCATGGCTAATCCCACCAGAAGATTGTTTGCTCTGTCCCATACTCAGTGGTTCTCTCAAAAAAAGAATACAGAGTTTTTGAGCTTGTCCCATTGGTCAATTTACCTGTGATGCGATCATCGACACCAAAATCATCCATGTGGCCCTGGTAGATCATTGGCTCCTTTGCTCCATGCTAACACTTTAGCATACACTATGTTGAGTGATAGTAGGCAACCATGCTAACACTTTACCATCCACTATGTTGAGTGATAGTAGGCTCCATGCTAACACTTTAGCATTCACTATGTTGAGTGATAGTAGGCTCCATGCTAACACTTTAGCATTCACTATGTTGAGTGATAGTAGATTAATAGCTTATCCAAGTACAAACTAATACAAGGAACTATTTCAGGCAAGCAACCATGTATTCCATTCACTGCACAGTGATTTTTAGCTGTACACACCCTTTGCCCACCACCTTCACGGAAGCAGGTAAAATAGTTCCTGGGTGGGTGTCATTTTGTGTGAATCTTTACCAATCACAAAATCGCCAGACCATTTAAATTTAAAGCTGCTAAAACTTTCGTTTTCACACTTTTTAGCTAATGCTAGTGGCCTACTATCACTCAACATAGTGTATGCTACAGTGTTAGCATGGAGCACCAGCCCACATGATCTACCAGGGACCTATGTATGATTTTGATTTCTATGTTCTCATCACTTAACAGGTAAGGTGACCAACAGACCAATCTCCCAAAAACTGCATTCCTTTAAGACTTTAAGAGCTCAACGTAAAAATGCTAAGAGCAGTGGATTGGGAAAACAAAACACAATTTGATGTTGAATTGAATCAATTCAATTATTAATGAAGGATGTTTTCGTGGCTATATGAAAGGATTTCCCCTGTGCATTTCAGACAAGAAGCATCTTACACACTTAAAAAGATAAAAACATGGAGTTCGGAGTCGCATGAATTCATTCACATTCAGTATTGTCTCTTGCTTTTGGGGGAAGTGATGCCACAATGCCGCACAATGGGATACAAAATGAAAGTGCTTCATTTTGCAAAATGTAAATGAGAGACACTTCATGGAGACACTTGTCACAGCTGGAGATATACTCAGCCTTCAATTAGCAGTTTGAAAACTAATCCAATAATTTGCTCTTCACTGTGATCAAAACAGAAATTAAATGGAAATTTCTCCCCGTTACCTCTACCTTTCAAATTAAAGCAAACTTGGGATTTTTTTAAAAACATATTAACAAATACTCTATTTCATAACGTACACCTAGAAATGCCAGAAATTCAGATTTTTTTTAATTTTCTATAATTTTTCAATCAATCATACTGTATATACAAAAGTAAAAATACTTTTACTTCCTGGAAAACTGTTAATGTTTAGTGGTAATTTCATCGTGTGCCAGTAGAGGTGTACATACAAATTTACTGCAACTTCACAACCAAACAGTGCAAAGCATTTTTGAACATCTGAACAGTCCCTCCAGAACATCCTGCTTTAGTCGGAAATAAATTGAATTATGGAAGCAAGACACCATCGAAATGCCAGGTCCATGTGACTTTAATGTGGATAATTTTTCATTAGATAGTTGACAGTAGAAAGAGACTGGGGGAGAGAGAGGGATGACGTGTGACAAAGGTCCCTGGTTGGATTTGAACCTCTACTTGGATATCAACTAGTTCTACATTACTCAAGCAACACTCAACACAACACTTTGAGTCATCATTCTGCCCATCGCCACCTGCACAGTATTCTCCGCTGTCAACCGAATGGACCCGAGCAACAGGGCATCGATGCTCATCAGCCGCCTGAACAACATATAATTACTGTCATTTCTGTCAGTCAGGGCCCTGTTGCATCGCCCTCCGCTTAACTCACTTAGCCAGCCGAGTGAGGCAGGGAGCGATCGGCAGTAATCCTCCAGCGGGGCTAAGAACAGAGCCCACAGGTGGATGCTGGGGTGGTGGTGGTGGGGTGAGAGCTTCATCAGCATCGGCATAACAGCAACAGAGCAACGCAGTGTGCAGAGCGGCAGCGGCAGCAGCAGAGAATGAGCAGTGAGATTGATGGTTTAAATAGACCGCGCAATTGCAGCGGCTGCATACGCTCAGCTGACGAGTCAACTGACTGAGCTGTAACGCCTCCTCGAGTGTGACTGCCAGAAATAACTCCGCTATGCTGCGCAAAGCTTCGTACCATTTAAGAGAGTTGAGAGAGACACTGGACTATGAGGACATCATTTTGTTATTTCCAACCAAACCAGTCAAGTGTATCTATTCAACAGTGTATATGAATATACCTAACATACACAGTCTGGGGCCAATGGATTAGTGCTTTAACACAAAATCAAATAAAAATCTCAAACTTCAAATAGAGTTTATGTATCATGGCCTTAATAAAAGCAGGCATTCTGCAGTCTGTTCTACTGAAGACTGCAATGGAGAAGAGAGAGAGAGTGAGAGAGAGAGGGACATGGCGACAGACAGAGAGTCAGAGGTCTGGAAATCCTTCAGGTGTGTTTGATGTGTGACAGTTTCACGTCTCCTTTGTGTGGACTCTACTGTTGAGGAGCTCCCATTCTGTCAGGGTGGTTACATCAAACGCACCCACGTCAAAGGCCCCGCTGTTGTTATCTGCACTGTGTGTGTGTTTATTTGTATTTCTACACAAATGAGGACCAAATTTCCTAACAAGGAGAGGTAGATGAGGAAATGAGTGAGGACGCTTTGCCGATCCTCAATTCCTTAAGGGACTATTTTACGGTTAGGACAGCAGGTTTAGGGTTAAAGTTTGTGTGTGTTGCCCAACTTTCTCTGTTGCTCTCCCACTCACTTTCTCCCTCTGTCACACACAGATGCAAGTAAGACATTTTGCCATTTATTTCTCTCAACTCCTTTCCCCATCTGTCGGCCCCTCTGTTTCTTTTTGTCTCACTTTGACTCTCTCTCACACACACACACACACACACCAGAAGAGTGCATGCACTTTGGGTGCGTACACCCAAAGTCAAAGGAACACTAAGCGTTTTTAAGGGTTTCACTTTTAATTGTATGTCCTTCACAACTTCACACCATACATATTCACAAGGCGGTGATCTATGAACTATAAAACTATAAACTATGACCTGAGAGTCACTATCAATGCTGTGTTGCTTACTGAAGTGCTTACTACTACTTAACTGTCCATGAAAAAGCAAAAATGTCCACAAAATAGAACTTAAATAAATGGAATTTGCCAGATGAATTTATTCCTTCAGAGACAAGTTTGGAAATATCTTCACAGTGTGAGGCTGCAGGACCTTCTCCAGAACATCAAGGGTTTTAAGGAACTCTAACATTATTAATATGGTTTAATTTACAACTGTATTGGTCACAACAACCCATTACTATACCTGTTATATCACATTGTGATTTTTTCATTAGAAAACAGTCTTCAGTGACAGCACATCCTAGTAATTCCTATTCTGTACTTCAACTAATTGCAAAGACACTAAATAGATGCTCGTTAAGAACCTTCCCACGGGTCTGTATGAGGGTTTAGGTGTTTTGTACCTGAACTAATATGGCGGGACACTGTTGAGGAGTCCCGTTAAGGAGAGCCTCTTACCGAACATGTTAAGACGCTTGTTAAAAGAAGAACAAGTATCCTCAGGGGATGAAGAGCAATCTGTGATCTGGTAATGCTTACAGGTGGCGAGCCGTGTCTCCGCTTCCAGCCCGCTGTGTCCAGGTTGTGCGTGACAACGTGCACTTTTGTCAAGGAAGGATAAATTCTTGAGTTTTCAGTTTGTATCCTGGAGATACATTTTAATGTAGGGTGTAAAGTGAATGCAGCTACGTTAGACATGGACACAATTCGGACACGAGACACAATGCCAGGTGGAAAGGTAGGTCTTTGAGGTTCAGGTGATCCAATCTTCAATAGATCCAATATCCAATCACCCACGAAGCATATCAATATCGAGTGTGAAGGGGAAGATCATTTTTCTGTACAGCTTTTGAATAGGGCTTAGGTTTTTGACACATCTTCCATTCACGACACTGCTGAGAAAGAAGTTGAAATAACTCCTTGAAGTACGATCCAGGCGTGTAGTTTTAGAGGGGGAGGACAGCAGTCCTGCAAGACAGCAGTATGATCACGAGCAGAGGTGGAAGGTAGGCCAGAGATGCTAAATGCTCGCTAGTAGGAGTGTCAGGCTGACAGTAGCTAGTGTCTAGATGTGATACGAGCAGCCCCAGGGAGCCAGCAGAAAGTAAATGCCTGTGGTTTCTCCCCTTTAAATAAACATTACAGTACTGTTCAGTATTCATTAGTGATGGGAATTCCGTCTCTTTTCAGTGAGTCAGATCATTTGGCTCAGCTCAGCAATAAGAGCCGGCTATTTGGGCTCCCAAACGGCTCTTCATTCAGTAGCACTTCTAGCTTTTTAAAGCCAGTCAAATTAAGCAGTATTTGACCTATGATTGGTATGTGCACATCACAATTGCGCCTGCCGCCCAGTAGTAACAAGTTACATCCTTGCGGTCACTTCCGCTACACAGTAATACCTTAGTTACTTTCCCAAGCTAAAATTATAGCTGCTACTGCTGCTGCTGCTTTATTTATTTTTTCAGGATTAAAATGTGCCCACTGGTTGATTAATTTATTAATCCGTCAGAAAATTAGCAATGTTTGCATACAATTGTCACAAGAGAACACATAACATGTCATATAATAAGGCTTTATTCAGTCGATTCGAAATCGCGCACATCACAAGCGGCGATGTGTTAGGCGTATGTATTCTAAGACTCTTATTTTGCATGAAGTATGTTTGGTTATTTGTGGGCTTTTATTTTGAGGTATTCCTGGAAGAAGTGCTCACTTGTATTCACATATTACCCATTACTCCTATCATTCTGTTTTGTGTTCATTTACAAAAAAACAACAAAAAAAACAGCTCCCATCGTTCACTTAAAAGTGCTCAAAGAGCCGACTCGTCCGCGTACAACACATCACTAGTATTCATGGTGTTGCATCGTGGTCTAATATCTTTAGTCGTGTGTCTGCTGTGTCTCTCCACTGTTGGTCAGCCCCACTCTACGGTCCAGGAGGGATTTTGTTTTCGCCGATACGGTCCTGTTGGTATTCACGGCAGTTTGCATTGTTTTGCTACGTCGTGCTGCGCCACACCGTGCTGCGGCAATGCTGCTTCAGTGGATCCACTGTGATACAAGCCAACAAAAACAGCAGGGATTTATTGCCCTGGAAGAAGAAAGAAGAGTAAAGTACTAGACTTGACAACCTCTTAACACTAAGTAAATTTAGGCTGTTTCATTCCAAAATTGTACATATCTATTCCTAGGGAATAAAGATGTTACTTGGTCTTCATCCCTCAGTAGTTCTAAGATATAGATGATTTAATCAGTCAGTGAATGGGAAACAATGGTTAAAATATGAGAAATGTTTTTCCAAAATGTTTTACTGTACAGCAATAATAAGAGTAGGCGTAACTTTTTTTCAGATAGTAGATGTCTCACTTTATGAACAAAACTCTTTGTGTACACGTTTCAAGCTTAAGAATCAATTAAATTAAAACACTCTTCCTAACTCAAGTAGAAGTACCGATGGTGTAAAAATCTTAAGATACATTTAAGATAATTTAAAAGTAAAAGTTTCTGACTTAAGAAAAACAGAATATATTACATCTTATTACATCTTTCCTCCGCAATGAAAAAAGCATGACAGGACAGAGCTTAACTCGGTTCTTTTAATTGAAAGAAATACAAATCTTTACACTCTTAAGTACAAATACTTAGTTAAAAGTTAAATTACTGATTTAAAAAAACAAATGGCCCTGATAAAGCTATTCATTCATTTCCAGCCTTGGTACAGAGACAATCAGAAAATCCCTTTATTCACATTATCGTATGTAATTATTTTGTCAGGGATTCAAATAACAGGACTCTCTCCCTCTGTCCAGACCACTCTCTTGTCTATCAGACAAAGAAAATGAAAAGACAGTATATAAGTTCAGTGAATGTTAGAGAGAAATGATTAGTATTCTGATTAGTGTTGGCTCTATAACAAAAGAGAAGTGATTAGAAAGTGGAAGAAGAATGGCAAAAGAAAGAGACTACCTGACCCTTTATCTGTGTGTGTGTGTGAGAACAAGGCATTGAGCCATGAAGCTACTTGATTAGATTAGAGTGGAGCAGATTATGGTTCATTGTTATGATAATCACGCCAGGAGTCATTCCCCAGAACAAAGATGGCAGTCTCCATTTGGGTGCCGCCGTCCATCCTGCATCGTAAAGCCTGCCCAGAGTTTCTGCTTCTGAAGCCAAAAAACAGTATTGATTGCATTAACATCCAAACTGCGGATAACTTTGCATTTGGGGAAATGCTGTTTGTGCGCCATCTTCATATCCCAACCGCAAACATCCCTGTACGTGAGTAAACAGCATTTTCTGTGTTACCCCGGAAACCGAGCTCGCGCTGATTGCGAAAGCCGACAGTAAATACGATTTATGTGCCAGTTTTGTTCATGCGCCTCAGTATTCCAGATTATATCCACATATTCCAGCTATAATATCCAAGTTTCTCATTATCCCATTATCGCTGGGTTGTTTAAGTGCACCAACTCATGAAGGGAACATTTGAGTATCGCAAGGGAATAGGCATCAGAAAAGGTGGCTGCCACCTTTATGTACCTGCTTTATTGCTGTATGATTGACTGAATTTATTCACTGTCTGGGTGACATAATACAGGCCTAAATGGTGATGCGATCAGGAACACAAAAAAAGCGGGAAAATAGTAATCTAACGTTGCTGTCCGGTGTTTTCGTCATGATTTCACAAGAACCCCCACGAAAAATCATAATATCCCTGTTAAAATTGACACTTAGTCTGCTTAGTCTTCCTTTTTACAACTATAAAAGCAGTGAGAATACTTGGAGAAAGTAAAGTTTTCGGCCAATTTCTCATCTAAGGCTACATCCACACTAATACGTTTTCGTTTTAAAACTAAAAAGGTCTCCGTCCACACAAGCGTTTTAGCTCCGTTTCAGAACTTATCTCCATCCATACGAGTATAAGGCGGTAAACGTGGCGGAGAATATAGATAGATTTTCTTCCGGAAAAGGGTCACGTGATAGGGGAGTGACGAATCGGGGAAGGATACGTCTGACTGATAAGATCCAATCAGGAAGCAAACGTGGGTGTCTGCGTCATCGTTTTCAAAAGTCTCCGTTTCCGCCCGCCCACACTAAAACTCAACCTCGGAGTTTTAAAACTAAAACAGCGTCAGCATCGTTTTAAAAAGTCTCTGTTTTAGGGGTTCCAAAACGCCAGAGTAGTGTGGACGCTAGGCGTAAACGTAGCAAAGGTTATGCGTTTTAAAACAAAAATGTATTAGTGTGGATGAGAATTAAAAAAAGCTTAGTGCTAATTCTGACAAAAACAAAAGGGGGGTTGGGGGTGGTGTGGAGCTTTCAGATAATTCAACTTCAATATGATAAAAGAAACAACTTGATCAAAATAGCAATTTAATTTAATTAATTCATTCAGTAATGGAGTCGGCTGCTATTTATCACACAGACACACAAACAGACAAATGTTTGACTGAGTAACTGGCCGGAGATGTAGAGAGCATTGCCAAGGGGCGTATCTCATCCAGGAAGTAAATGTAGTAAATTGGCTCTTAATTAGCCCGATCTTGATGATAACTCCACTAATGACTTTTTTTGAGGGGATGAGATGAGATGTTTATGGCTGCAGCTTTCTATCGCTGCATCCCAAAAATGTTCCACTACTGCCTATCTCCTCCCCTCCCTCACAAACACCCACTAGGAAGTAGAAGAGATGAGAGAAGGAAAGAAGGAAGCAAGGAAGGAAGGTGAGGAGATGAGAGGAAGGAACATCCAAATTGATGGTCCAATGATTTCAGATGTCACCGAGCAACCCACATTTGCCAGCTTGTGATTGTGCGTCCGCACTAAGACCTCCAATGACCCTCTAACCCTAATGTAATGCTGCATTCAAGGCATGTGGGAAATTGAATGACTTGATGGTTAAAAGCAACAAGTTAGATGTTTTCATGGGTTCAGACTTGTTTGAAGCTGTCAAGAAGCCATGATTGAAATTTTCTGTTTTCTGGTTGCTCCTGATCAGCCTTTTCACACTTAACACACAAGCACTTAATTAATTAATTTGAGTTCATGCTTTACAGCAAATCAAACTGTTAACCACCAATCAGAGAATCCAGGAAGCAGATGTGTCCTGCTGTCATTTTAAAAAATCACAAAATTATGTTTTGTTTATTTGAATTGGATATATCAATCCTTACAATTGACCACAGGTATTTCCTTACTGTTGATATCACAATTCAGGAAATCGACAGCCGTGTCTGTTTAAGTCGGCAGCATTTAGATGCTGTTTTGTCTTGTAAAACAACTAATTCTCTCCTATGATACAGCTGTGCCTGTTCTGCTTTGTCAGTTGACTCTGCCAGTTACTTAGTGTGACATCTGTGAATATCTGCATTGTGTCATGAGTTTGGGTGATGCCAACCTTCTGGTCAGATCCCAGAGTCGTCTTCTCTTCCTCTCTTTAAGAAATAGGGGAAGAGCTCAAGGAGGAGATAACCGAGAGAATAAATTCTTGAGACCTAGTATATGGCTGTTGCCCCCATGGCTTCCATAGGAAAATGCAACAGGGTGTGAAAACTGCATGTTTGAGAAGAAGGAGTCATAAAACATCATATTGAGTTTTCCTTGAGCTCTAATCTCTAGGTTTAAAAAAATAATTTTGCTTTCCATTTTGCTACACAGTCAGAAAAAAAGGTACAGCTCCAGCGATAAAAGACACCACTCGCCTGGCTAGTAGACAGTAGATATTCTTTGAGTCTAGTGTTCAGCAAAAAAAAAAGGATCCAGCAAATTAGCAACATGATCAATTTCGATTAATATTCTTTTATCGCCTTTTACATGGCGTTCACACTGCATGGCAGAGCCTGCAGAAGTCTTCCCACAAAGCAGCAGGAAAGATTCCTTACAACAATAAACATCTGCTACGTGGGTTGACATGGATTCATTTTTAGCGGATTTGCTGCCAATTTTCATTAGGATTGGTCTAGGTAGCAGCTGTTGAGTCCAAATGAACACTCATTAGATTTGTGTCATATTTAGTGTGATGTTGGACATGTAGCTATTCAGATTTCATCTTCAGTGAAATAAAAGACACGGGGATGTGAGTTTATCAATAAGAAAGATGAGAAATTGTGAGCTCCACCTTATCCTGCTCTGGTTATGAATGCGCACAGCCCTTTGAAGACAGAAATTATATAGACGTACACATACAATTTTTTTTATTTCAATTACTCATCTGCGTGTCCTGTGTACAGTGTGATTCAGTGTGGTCCAATTAGACGAGTAAAATAATTGCATGGGTTTATTTTACTAGTGGGTCCTTTTTTTTTTATTGGCTTTTCAGCTTTACACATCATGTAAACCGGCATCAGCTCTGCTGATTTCCCAGTACAAGTGTTCTGTGTAAAGACGGCTGTATAGAGCCATGTTGTTCATCCGCTGTGGCCTCCCCTTTAACACAATAAAACCGGGATTATTAGAGCCAGTTGTTAGTCAATTAACTGACGCTTATTCCTGTTGCCTCTCGTGGGTGTAACTGATATCGCCCTGTTGCTGTGTGTGTACATGGGCCTGTTTGTTTGTATGATTGTGTGTGTGTGTGTGTGTGTGTGTGTGTGTGGGCTGTATAATTTAGTGAGGTGTTTACTCCAAATGAACAGCTAAACAAGCTGGTAATTAGGCCGGGAAGCATCCTCCTCCTCAGAGACAGATAGATAGAAAGAGAGAGAGTGAGAGTGAGAGAGATAGAGGGGGAGAGAGAGCTAGGGCGAGAGGGGAAGCTAGAAGGAGAGGGTGGAAAGACAGAGAAAGGGGGTTGACAAATGATGGAGGGAGGAAGGAAGGGAAGCAAGAGATATGCTCGGCACAGAGGGTTGAACTGGAGGGTGATATATGACAAAGTTCTGAGAAGAGAGAGGAAATGGCTTCATGTGGGCGTTTTATTGTTTTTCAGGGATCTGTGGTAATCCATCAGTGTAAAACACTCTCTCTCAATCATTCGTCACACTCATTAGCTGTCCCTACCCCCACTTGTGTAGACCTGTGACAATGTGGATGGATTTCAAAGAATATTGTATTAAAAAATTGGCTCTACAATGAGACCCGGTGTTACAGAAGCCCTGAAGGGACATGATCGAGAAAAAAAAAATTTTGGGAAAAGAGAAATAAATTTGAAGTGTGTTTTTGCAAAGGGGCATCAATTCACTAAACCCTAAGGTACGGCAAAGTACGTGCATCTAATATTATTTGCCACCAAAACTTCCCAACTTTCTTATATCCACTAACTTTCTGATTGAATAAACTATCAGCTTAGAGAAGACATTGGTCCTCCATGCTCCCCTGGTGTGATAATTTTTTTTAGATATGGCTCCTAAATAAATTTCTGGCAATTTTGGTTGCTGAGCGACACATAAGTAGCAGTATGAGCGGCGGTCTTTGGTTAGTGCATGACTATTTAATTTAACTGTTAAGCAGTCACAGGTGTGTCTTTATTGGGTATTTTACAAAGTGTTCAAACAAGCCTCAGCCAATCAGAACTGAGAACCGAAACTATCCATTATATATAGTATATAAAAGATAGATATATTAATTTGATTTTGAAATCAAAGTATTTTACCAAGTAGACTTTTTTGCTCGCATTTAAACCTGCACTATGTAACTTTATGTAATTTAGTCTTTGGTGGCCCCAAGTGGCAGCAAGCGGTAACTGTTTGTATTTTTGAAGACTTGAAGACTTTAAGTAGCATGCTAGCTAGTTTTCTTAGCTAGGCACTGTATTAAACGGTATCTGTACTGGAGAAATGGCAACGCGTCTGTCCTATATATTTCCATACCCAGATAGCAAAGAAATGCCAGTCCAGTCGCAGCCCAGTTCTCGCCTGCCGAGTCAGCTTTAGTTGGCCCGACACCGGAACCCGGAGATGCCCCAACTTCATTTTGAAAGACTGCCCAGATACGTTTCATAGTGTTGCTAGGCAATGAAATATAGTCATCTGCCGAATATTGACCAGAGTTGGTCCAAATTCAGACATCATGATCTGGGCCATATCTGGCAAGCTACAGTCGGGCCAGACTCTTTCCGTGACAATAAACCAGTATTCACCCAAGCCCTCCACTGCCGGAGTCGGCGCGGCTCTGGCTCAGCTGACAGCAGCCGAATCTGACACTCAGCCGATTGTGCCATCAGTGAAGTGGGCACTGGCCCGAGTCTCATTGCTATCTGGGTATGCTCTTCTCACCTCCCTCTCACAGCCAGACTATCTTCTCCTTCCTGTTTTATTCACAATTTTTTCTTTTTTTAAACTTTTATATGAGCCCCTATTCCCCTCTCTCCTTCTGTCTCTCTGTCACACTACGCAAAAGTGTATTAATACCGCACTGATGCCGTGACTAGATTTCCATCTTCTGTTCTGGAGTTGGCTGCTGTTTGTCACACGGGAGAAGATAAGGTAGGAGTGAGAGCAGAGGGAATGAGGAGAATGAGACGGGAAGGAGGCAAGCCGACTGAAACAATTCGTCTGATCTAATTATACACTGCAGAATGGAGGAAGCACACAAAATGTGACGCTCCCTGTCTCTTCATCTTCTGTTTCTCGCTTCTGTATCGACCGGTTTTCTGTCAGGTGGAATGTTCCCTCCTTCGTCCCATCTGTGGTGAAACTGCCTTCGACAACAGAAACGCTTCCACCCGCCCAAACAGACACACACACATGCACATTGAGTATCGTCGCTAACAAATGCTACATGTATAAAAAGCTTGTGTCCTGTTCAGTACGACTATGAGTGTAGTTAGGGTCACCTCTTCTGTTCATTTTCAACAAAGCATTCAATATATTATCCGTCATGTTGCCAAGACAAAGTAACTTATTAACTATACCTGAGGCTGTGTTATTTTATGTTATTTAATTTTATTGTCAGATTTTACTTATTCTATTCTCATTTCTTATGTTTGGTATCTAATTTCCATTTCAATCTTATGGAAAGCGGAGGATACGGTGCTCTGTATGTTTTTGTCTCCTTTGTGTTCTCAGGAAAAGTATTTGTTACTTTTCCAGCAACTAAGTGGGATCCAAATAGACAATAAAATGGCACCGGCTTTTCGAGTGCTGTCCAAAAGTCCTGTGTTTCTGAAGTTACAATGTGAAATTCTGTTTCTGTAAGCATCAATGAGATGTGAGAGAGATGGTTTCTTTTATGAGCATGACACATGGGATGATGTTTCTCTCATAGTAAGTTCAAATTTCATTAGAATGTGCAATTACTTTCAGAAAAATGCTGTAAGAGGTAAAATGGCCAGTGAGGCTAACTTACTAACAGAAAAGTTATGCCACTGTAAGGGGAACTTCTTGTCATTTCTGGTGCTCCATAATGGTTGATTGTACAGATTATGCAGTCTCTCCTTTCACCAATCAGTAAATAAAAGCCTCAGTAGAAAACAGTATTTCAAGAAACTCAAAATGATGGAATTTGAAAGGGAGGCGTGCGGGGAGCATCATTACCAGGTACTGGAAACTGGCTCCTCTAAATATGGAGGAGCAGCAGCTCGACTCCTCCTGGTTCACTGAGCACCCTGTTATGGGGAGAGAGGCCAGCCACCCCGTGGAGAAACCTCATTTTGGCAGCTTGTATGCACAATGCCATTATTTCAGTCAGCACCCAGAATAATAATGAATAAGTCAATAAGAAATACCTGAACGACTCCACTTGGGGCAGCTGCTCACGCCTCACTTAGATGGGACAGGCCACCTTTTTCTGTGAGAGATGGCTTCAGACCTGGAGGAGCTGATCCTCACCAGGACCACATCACACTCATCTGCGAACCGCTCACATCCAAAATCATGGTCCGATGAAGCCAGAAGGATGACATCATCTGCAAACAGCAGTGATGCCACCCTAATGTCAACAAACTGGTCCACTCTTCCAGACCAGAATCTGCATTGCACCTTGGCATAGGCTTTCTATATGTGCACCAAATGTCATGTCATTTGATCTTACAGTGAGGGAGATATGGCTTTTATTATTTAAATTGTACATAGAATACTTTTAATAACATTATTCAATTAGATAATACAATTGACTAATATTGTTTTTTATTAAAAATCATTAAAACAATATTTTTATTTTAAAATAAATTGTAATTATTTTTAAAATTTTGACCTGTAATTGTAGCACACCCTTGGGCCAATCAGTGTAACTTTGAATATGCTGGAACGCAGTAGTGAAATGTATTTCTTTAAAATCTGATGAGTGGTGTCTGAGATATTGTATGTGACGCACAAACAATGTCATAGTCCCCATGATAAATGTAACAGTAGCAGCAATGGCACGTTGAACATTTAGGAACAGTACAGAGAGCTGGCTAATGTGTAAAGGTGGAGATTGTATTCAACATTAGCCAACATCTCTTGTTTCTGAGCTGCTTGCAAATGTGAATGTGGATCCGCAATAAAACTACACCTGAGAACACATGGACTTTCCCCTTTTATGTGTCAACTGATCATGTTTACAGGCAATAATAACATTTCCGTATCTCGTCGCTGCCTACACTTACTGTTTTCTGTAAAAGCATCATCTGCAACACATGCTTTTCTTTTTTGTATGGCAAATGAAAACCAGAGTCATCTCTCTTAACGTTTTCAGAGCTGGTTGTTGTGTTCTGCTCTGTGTCTCTGCTTTGCAAGATCAAATATGTTCACATATCCCATACAAATATCAAGTACTTCAGATAGATAAAGCAGGCTTCATTTCAGATAAAAGGTTTCAGTGGGCGCTCACACTAAAGAAGGCTCTCTTTCGTGGAGAAACGCAAAGTGTGAAAAAAGAAAAAAGAAAATCCAAGGCAACTCTTCTGAAAAGTTCAAAAAAGCCTTTATTGGTTAGTAGTTCATGATGAAGTGATTGTCAACAGAACTTGGCACGCGACTGAGACAAATAGATTAATCATGAACTGTACATACAATAAGGCCTGCCATGGTTCTTCTTTGTCTTTTTTAAAATGGCACTTACTACCAGGAAACCAGTGACAGTTGTCTCTCATTGATCATTTTTGATGGGGAAAAACAACTCTGCTTTGTTGGTGTTTACTGGACTTGTATTGTTGTTGTTGTTATTATTTTGGAGCTTGATGATCCATAAAGGGCCATAAGAGGACAGTAGCCCCAGAGGGACAAATTAACTGGAGCAAAGCAGAGCTGCTGGCAGCCTATCCTAAAACAAATGCTATTTCTTTCTGAAACAGAAACAGGAAACTGTCTCACTGTGTGTATGAGTGTGTGTGTGTGCATATGTTGTAGATCTACACATGTGCGTGTGTGTTTGTTTATGACTCAGCTGTCAGTGTGAGATGATGAGTTTCTGTGTACGCCTCTCTTTATCTGTATGTGTGTGCATATGTGTATGTGTACAAGGTTTTTTTTTCTGACTGAAACCTTGTAGTCTTAAATCAATTTCTTTTCCTTTTTTCTTTGTATGGAAAAGTGGGAAAGAAGCGATTCTGATTGAGACCTTGTAAGCCTAATTGCAACAAGTCTTTATGGTCAGGGGATTTCTCTGAGACCTTGTAGGCCTAAATAAGTTTTTATGGTGAAGCTTTTTTATCGGACTTAGTCCTTGTAAGCCTAAATACTTTAAGTCTTTATTGACACACAGTTTCTCTGAGATCTTGTCACCTTAAGTGCAACTTTTGGATACATTGTGGATGAGTGATGTTCCCTCCCGCATGGTGGGTACTGACGTCTGGGACACAATCAAGGTAGACAACATTGATAAGGAGTGGAAGTGTCATCTGGGTGTTTGCAGGTTTCAGACAGCCAAATCTGTCAATCAATAAGCCATGTTACTAAAAGCATTCTTTGCCATCAAGATAAACCAACAATCTTATGTAACAACATAAGAAAACCTGACACTATTTCCGTTCATAATCTGTCAATACCACAAATTTCTTATTTCTTATTTAGCTCAAAATGAAACCCAATCGAAGGTAAACCTTCATAACATGGTGAAAAAAATAAATAAAAAAAGCTTGTACTGCCAATAATCATTTGTTCTGCAAATAGGCACAAAAGCACACGCACACAATCTCACAACAAACACATGCACTCGCAGCTACTCTTCAATTCTGAAAGCATAAAAGATATTTATTTTTATTCTCATTGTTTGATCCTGTGCTGTTGTAAATCGATAGACGGACGTGTGAAAAGCAAGGTTATCAATAATCAGAACTGTTTAAAGGGAATAGAAAATGACATTTCAATTTGGCTTTTCCCTGTTGTGATGTTGTGGTACCTGCATACCGAATCCGCTCTCTCGTTCTGTTTGTTTTTTTCTCCCTCTTTCTGTCTCTTGCTCACTCTGACAAAATGAATAACAGGGAGAGAAGAGAGGGGAAGACGGGAGCGTGAGTGGTGAATGAGAATGCTAACATGTTAACTTAGTGTGTGTGTGTGTGCGCGTGGCGTTTCATAAAATGCCAGCCAAATGACTCAGCGGGACCAGCACCTTCTGAATGAGAAATCACAGAGAGACACTTTCCTCTGATCTGAAACAAGACTTTTCTTGAGTCAGGACTGAGTCAATCATTCAGCCAGTGGGTCTCAAAATACGACCTATTCTTACGGCCTATTAACTACTAACTAGCGATCTTTGTGCGAACATTAACTACAGCCAGGGGGGAAGTCAGGATGATTCCAAGGGCCCTGACTGACAGGGGCCCTCAAAGATATTGATCATCGAAATTACGAGTAATACAAATATTTTACTTACAATATGTGTACTAACAAAACAATTTATTTTAACAACTTTTTTGGCAAAAGTAAACGGTTTGTGAGTGGTGCTAATTAACAATTAACATGGACGCTAACTCCTTAGACTGTGAAATACTTCATCATATCCTCACATGAAAATATAATAAATCTAATCTAATAATTCATATTTAATTTCATCATATTTAATATGTTGCATGAAAGGCTATCCTCTCTTCCTCTATGTCTCTGTCACATATTAGACATAACTCAACGTTTAGTGAGTAATTAGTCCCCCAGATCATGAAAAGTTAGCAACTCTCCCATCCAGCAGGCCTCTTGTTTAGGGTTAGGGTTCTGGTGGTTATATTGATTGTTCAGGGTTGGGGTGACCTGGGGCCCCAATGTGATACCTTTTCATGGGGCCCAAAATCTCTGGCGGTGCCCCTGCCTACACCCATTCTGATTGCACTGATGCCCTCTGAGTCTTTTTTTGTACATGAATGATTGTCTAAAAAAAACAATACAAGATGGATATTCATTTTCATGCATTATTTAGCCACGGGAGGGCGCTTCACTACCCTTAGCTTTCTGTAGCAATAGCCGAGGCGCTAGCTAGCTCACTCACTGCTGTTTTAGAGCTGTGTGTGTTCGGTTTTGTACGTTTGGATTCATCACTTCCTGTGCGCAGTGTACCTACCGACTCCAAAACATCATTGGGGTGTAATGGAGCAGCGGCTCAATGAAGGGGGAGGAGCCAGTCTTCTCTGTTGCAACCTCACTTCGTGAACTAGACTGATAAGGCGGTTGGATTTTTACATACATTTATTAAAGTGTGGCGGACTGGAGGGAGGGTGGGGGGAGGCTTAATTGGATCCAGGAGAGAGGTGAGTTAGTGGACTGCTTCTTTCCTGGATCCGGTTCCAGCTGCAGCCAGTTGGGACTGATTGCAGCTGGGGCCTTTTTAACCTGTGTGTGAATGTGAGTGTGAGAGGGACGCGCCAGTGTGAGAGGCTGGCGGCGTGGATGCGGGAGCCGGCGGCGATCGGGAGGATCGAGGGCCGGCAGACCGGAGGAGCGGAGAGCGAGCCAGCAGCAGCCGCGTCTGAGCGGGGTCCGCGGCTGGAGTGCCGGGACGGAGGCGAGGGCGCGAGCTGCGAGACGGAGTGGGAGAGCGGCGTCTCCCTCCGCGGCGACGACCGACGGAGGTCCCCGGGGGTGCAGTCGGGAGCCGCCTGTAAGAGCGGGTGACAGTCGGGGTTGGGGCGGGATGCCCCTGCAAGCCTGGCAGGCTGGCCGGCTTTGGGGTTCCGCGGCTGACCCGCCGGGGAGGACTGAGGTGCGTCGGCGGAGGGAGACGGCGTTATCAGCTGCCGTCAACGCCGGGGCCGGGTTTATTGAGTGTTGGTGAATAAAACGGCCCTGCTGGCCCATTAACTCTCCCCTGCCTATGTCTCTGTCTGTCAAGGACCCCGGTTATGTGGCACCTTGCCACAGTTACATAATGTCAAAGTTTCAGTCGGTCGCCTCTAAATCAGCCAGTCACTCAATGAGCTATTAAATTAGCACGTCAGTCAAATCAATCAATCAGCTAAATCAATCAATCAGCCAGTCAGCGCCACTAAAATAAATCAATTAGCCAACCAACCTGTCAGCCAGTTAGCCACCTAGCCAATTACACACACACACACAAGGGCCACCAGTGTGGGTGTGTGTGTGTATAAGACAACATTTAAATCTAGTCGAGTGTGAGAACACAACAGCATCAGGTGCACATTATTGGAGTGTCAAGTGTGTGTGTGTGTGTGTGAATTTACACAATGATTGTTTAGATGCCCCACTTAATTTAGCATGCCTGATAAACCTCATGCTTGACCACACACACATTTTTTACATAGTTACAATTGTTAACTCTGTGTTCTACTCTAGTAGTTTGTGTGTGAAGAGAGAGAAAACAAAGAAGAGGTAAAAAAAAAGGACATGACTTGAGTGTTAATAACATTAATATAACCCAGTCACAGTTAATAATAATCCAGTATAGTCATATGATTTCTGAGAATATTCCACACACACAATCCTGTAATCAATGAGAGAGAGAGAGAGAGAGAGAGAGAGAGAGAGAGAGAGAGAGAGAGAGAGAGAGAGAGAATGAATTTGCCCACGTCAAAATGCACTGTAATGTATTCTGATCTGATGTCTTTGAATGCTTTCTACACAATCCTGTAATCAGCATAGCATTACAATCACACACACCCACACACACACCCACACTACAAAGGGTACCAAATTGCAATTATGGATAGTGGCTTTAAAGCTCCTCAGTAGGTAGACGGCCATGTGAACTTTCCACTCCAGCAAAAAACATGAATATCAGAGTTCCAGCATGTGGTTTTCTCAAGGCAGGAGCAAAAGCTGAAATTTTACTCGTCAGAAATGGCTTGAAATGGAAATGGATTTTTTTTTCAGTCCGAATGGTTCCCCTTCAGAACACCCTGGGGGCTCAGTGGGTGCACATCATGTACAGCGTGGTTTCAGATTAGGGTGGCCCGTCTCGCACCGAATGCACAAACCTGTCCTGGAAATTGACGGTCCGCTGAAGTTTAAGTTTGACCCGGTTGCGTTTTTGGGCTCAGACATTTTGAATTTGTGTTGCCCTTTGTCTTTGCATTTGGAGTTTGTTGGACAATATGTCGTGATTTCTGGAACTCTCTCTTCAGGTGGGGACATGAAGTTCTCAAAAGGGAATGCAGACACTTGATCTGAAGGGCCAAACTTTAAAAAGATCAAACGACAGATCAGACAACTCCTTTTAACGCAACCAGAATACAAAAGAAATCGCCTGAATTCGGTGGCTTTCCATCGGTCCAACTCAGAGAGAGCTCTTGGCTTTCGTGCTAACTCACCCGGAATGTACTTTGACATTCCCAGCAGTTTGTCTGAGATGACATTTTGATAGCTGGTTTTGTACTTCAGGTCCCCTTTGACCCAGAAATGGAGTAGCCTTCCATCAACATTGAACCCTTGTTCCAGTTGGGCAAAGTTTTCCACAGAATCATCCAGGTACTGATTAGCATCATGTGGTTTGCTGTCAATTTAAAAAAGGCTCCTTTTTCAAAAAGGGAATCTACCGTCTATAGAGCAGTTGGTGAGTGCTGGACTGTTTTTGTTGTAGATTTTGTAGATTTTCGGGTAGATTTTGTCCTGACAATATATATTGTCATATTTAACATTTGAAGCTTTTATTTTGAAGTCACTTTTAATTACAGAATTTGTAATAGAAATTTGGAAATGAAATAAAAATTCAAGCTTTTAAGAATATTATAAATTAAGGAGTTTATTCACCTGTTACACAGATGCATTTGTCTGTCTCCTTATTTGAACCAAAAATTCTCTCTCTCTCTCTCTCTCTCTCTCTCCCTCTCTCTCCCTCTCTCTCCCTCTCCCCCTCTCTCTCTCTCTCTCTCTCTCTCTCTCTCTCTCTCCCTCTCTCTCTCCCTCTCCCTCTCCCTCTCCCTCTCCCCACTTGCTTGATGTAACAATCTTTATTCCTTAAGGGTTGTTTCAAATGTTTTAATTTGAAATTGTATCAATTGAAATGTGAGCAGATATAGTGATGTTGCAATAATGCATTTTCCATTCAATTAAATTAATAGAAAAACAATACTTAATGCAAAACCTGATGAAATATAATGTATCGCCACTCTTGTTAAAATTAAGATTACATTTGGGAATGTCTAATGTGTGTGGAAAATGATCAAAGATGTTTTTAATAGCAGAACAATTATAAATGACTCGTGCTAGATTGATACATTTATTCCCTTGCAATGTCAGTGTTTAATGAGAAGAGTTGACCCACGGTGTTGGTTGCTCAAAGAATGGTAGGTAGGTGCAGACACTAGAAAGGCTGACCAAATAAGTCTGACGGTGCCTGTGGGCCCTGCGTGGGCCAAACCACAGTGGGCCCAACCACAGTGGGCCCATGTGGGTTTAGTGTGGTCTCGCCCACACTGCCCAGAAAAAAACCCACATGGGGTTGTTTGCAGGGTCTGCAAAACCCTAAGGTGCACATCATGTGTCATCAGATCATCATGGGTTCAAATCGCGCTTACCTTTTTCATTTTCTTCCTTGTGTTTCCTGTCACTCTCCACTCTGACAGCTGAAGGGAGGAGGTGAATTGTCCTGTGACACGGCCGAGGTGTTTCAGACAAAGGGACACGAGAGAGCATCTTTAAAACGCTGTTATACCATCAGGCGGTGGAATAAAGATATGGTACACAGAAACAAACTGTGACCTACAAGCTGACATTCACCTAGGCCACACACACACACACACACGCAAACACACACAGCTGAAAAGAGCAACGCAGAACAGAAAGGTGGACCAGTAATTGTTTGACCTTTTGGTTGGCTGTTTGAAACATTGGACAAAGACAATCTTAACCTGACTGGGGAAAAGTTAAGCCTGACACTACATGCAAGCTGGCAGCAACTCAAAGCCCTCTGTGTGTGTGTGTGTGTGTGTGTGTGTGTCTTTTGTTTTATCCGTTTACCCACATTTTTTCAGGTTGACATAAATCTTTTAAATTAGTAGTATACATCAAAGTAGGTTCTAGCAATGGTCTTCTAAGGAAAAAAAAACAATAAATCTGTGCTTTTCTGAAAATATTTTTGTTTGTACTAGTGGTTTTGATGCCTCATCACGATCACCAGGATACAGTTATATACAGAAGAAATATCCTTGCCGTAATGCATTTAGTTGTTTGAGTAAATGAAGACGTTTGTTTGATTCACAATAATTCAACGACAACAAAGGTGATCGGAAATACTTGACATTTACAACGGACACGCAGTCTAACAAGGAGCGGTGTTCAATACGTTCCTATAGAAAAAAGCTTATTGCACTGCCGAGGTTGGTTTTCCCTCTTTGACGTTGACAATAACCAGATCCATTGATCCTATTATAGTGAACTTGGGTTGTAGTTGTCTTCGAAGGCTATGACAACTAATCAAAGACGAATGGGTTTCACCTGATCTGAACTGTCACCGCTGTCAGAGGTCGTGGTTACACCTGTCTTTTCAATGCGATCTCGGTCATCCGATCACGCCAGGCTGCATGAAGTGACAGGTGTAGATGCACAAAGGTCGCTTTGTGCTCGCATTGTGTTCGGATCAGCCAGGCCACCTCACGAGGTGGACGAGCTCGCTTTGTGTTCGGAACTCTGAATAGTCTAGACGCAATCAGGCACCTCAAAACGCATACAGCGGGGACACGTCATCAAATCACGCCCATTTCCCTCCAGCGCATTGAGCGCAACAGCCACACACTTACGCACAGACACGGGGGCGCGGAGGTGAGTGTGCTGGCGACACAGACGGGGCTGTAGCTGTTCGCAGATGTGATCAAACGTATGCTTTCGCATCCGAAAGTTCAGCAACCAGTCTGTATCAGTAAATATTTGAAGGACGATGTTTTCCCACCAGTGCTGGCTGCGTTCTCGGACCCACATGCTTCTCTCCACAGATGTCGTTGCACCAAGAACCACAATGAATGAGCACATTGCGCGCCGCTGCTGTTGTCTCCTCAATAACAAACGCCTTGTACGGGCCCTACCGCGACTACACACAATTCTTAACATAAAGTAAAGGAGCATAATCTCCCGCACACCCAGCACCATTTTCAGGGATTGTTGTTATGGTTATTTAAATACTGCGCGGGAACCGGAAATCCGAACACACATCTGACCAAAGAGCTCGCATTTAACTGTCAAGTGTAGACGCACCACTTGTGTGTTCCGATTAGCAGATTCCGATTACCGAGATCGCATGAAACGACAGGTGTAACCACAGCCACGGACTCTGTGAGCTGATCATTCTCAGCTGGACTTGATTGCTGAGGTGGTGAACTGATGAATTAGAGCAGAGCCCAGCGGCAGTGGTCGCAGGGGAGCGGAGCGTTTTGCATGCCGGGGGTTGTCTGCCCTGACGAAGCCACTGTTATTGCACTCACGGTAGAAGGGTGGGGGACCGTTCGTAGCCGTTTTAGGGCTTTAAAATAAAGAGCCTATATTCTTCTCACGTCGTTGTTAAGTGTGCGTTGTTCCCAGATCTCTGACACCGGACCATACCGGGTAAAAAAAGCAGCAGTCAACCTGTCCAGTTACTCAATGTTCATACCTAAACCAAGGTTTATTACACTATCAAGATGCCCCCTGCTCAAAAACTACCAAGAGTTAGCTGCAGATATGGATCAATGCCCTCCATAACATCACCATGGCAAGATGTCACAAGATATAGCTTAAATATAAATATCATCCAAGATAGATCCTATAATCTGAGCACACTGCACAAGCTAGAGAGAGCTTGAATATTGAATCACTGTATTTCTAGGGTTAAAAACTTGTGACTTGGAGCAAAATGTCAAAGAGGAAGCTAGAAGAGAGAGAAAGGTGAAGTCTTCCATTAGGAGACAGGGTTTCAGAACAAAGTGGCTGAATGTGTGAGCACCGTGAAATATTCTCCTCATTGGTTCAGTACAAACGTACCATTTAACCGTGTTGATGAATCACTCCTTTATAGTCTGAGAGTACCCAGTCTCCGGTCTTTACCCTTTAAAACTCTTATGTGAACTTTTACGTTTCCATTAGCTTCTATTTCCCTCCATTAACCAACTGTTATAATAAAACTGCATCTCAGGTATGAATGTATCCTCCAATATAGATATAATATAGGTCACATGATGTGTCAGAATCAGCACAAAGACCCAGCAGGAATATGGCCATGATGCTGAGCAGCTGTTTCTTCCCATATTTGATGCTACCTAACAAGATACTGCAACTGAATGGGGGTGGGTGTCATCAAAATGGTTTTGCAGAAAGGCAAACACCATCTCAATACAGTGTAGAGTGTTGAGGGACAGTTAGGCTGAGACTAAGCACTCATAGACAGCCATTATAGTGTAAGTCTATCAACCACTTCTTTTCAACATATGCTATTAAAAATGTCACACACATCTTGTGTACCACATTTCAACATGGCCTGAGATAATAGCAACACATGACACACAAATTGCTTGCCAATTGATGCTAAAAGCAGGATTTCCCCTCTTTGCCCAAAAGCTATTTAAATGTTTCTTTGTAAAACAAGTCTATGATTAAAGCAACAATACTGCAGTGACTCTTTGGGCACTGTTGCCTATAAAGAGTTAGTGAGATGCCTTCTGAAACACAGCTGTAAAGCAGTGATTGAATGGCTAACTTTTAGAGGCAGTTAAAATGCAGGGTTTGGGATCGGGAGATGAGACAAAAATCGATGTGGATACTGTAGTGGGCTATTTGGAACAAAATGATGATGGAAAAGAGTGCTGTTCACTCTGAGGCAACATCACAGACACGGACAATATCACAATTGATTACAAACAACCAATATTCTTTCATGATACTTTTGCTTGTTACATTCAACCACATTACGCACATTGATTTTGTGCTAGTTTTTGTGCAGGAACACCTCAATAAGAGCCAGGCCCCGTGGGTTCGTCGGTGCTGGCGTCTGTGATGATGTACCGCAGTGCTGAGATTGGATGTGTATATTTGCTGTTGCTCTGTGCCACTCCATTAATACCCCCCCGCCCCCCCCCCTCCATGCATTTTGTTCATTTTAGTTACAGTAAATATATCATTCCCTACACTTGGCTACAGGTATTTCCTTGTTGGTGATGCTAGAACTCAAGAAGCGAAATGAAGAGAAATCGCTGTCCATCATCAAACCCCAAATTCCCAGGTAATATTTACTTCCTGAAAGCTGACGTGAATGATATTTCCAAGTAGGGAGCTAATTTCTGTTTCCCATGGAGGAAGAATGCAGCATTAGCTGGAAAGCTACATACTGTGTTTGGTGATTATTGTAATTGACTACAGCTGTCTTGCACAGTGGTGTTGGTTGGGTGGAGAGGGTAAATAGAGAGACAGAGAAGGTATTTGGTGTTGTAATTAACTCCATTGAATATCATCATAATCATCATCGCCATCAAAAAACATCATCGCCTTTACCGTCACAATCAATCATTGTCATCGTCACGGACTGCCAGGAACTGCTCAGCGATGGCCAATCGGCTGGCTCGGCTTAATAGTCCACTGAATGTCTGCATATAGAGGAATGTGGGGGTGTGGATGATGCTGGCATGGCTTTGGGGGTCAAGCTGTGCTCATAGACACTGAGTCATTCAGTTCGGTTGTGGCGTGCTTGTTCCATCCTTTTTATTTATCACAACAACAAAAAAACGTAACCCAAGAAGATCCGGCTTCATCAAAACCCTACAAACAATTAAATGAACAAACCTGATATCAGACGGCAGTGAGTGGTTTGGTGTTTGACTTGTAGAGGATGGAGTTTAACATCAGTGTTTACCTGTTAGCCTCTACCCCCCGCTCTCTCTCTTTCGTTTGTTGTAGGACGGAATGTCGTTTCCTTCCTTCCCTCTCTACCTCTCTCTCTACCTCCAACTCGTCCTTTTCTCCCTCCGTCTTTCACAGTCCCTCCATCCCAAGGGGAGGGCGACAGAGTCAACAGCGCTAAGTATTTAACATGTAAATAGGAAACTAATCCATTTGGTGGCGATGCTATTAGGGATGCTAAGCACAGCCAGCCACAGGGAGCCAGTCAAACACGGTGTCAAACAAGGGGAATCATGTAGGGGGGGCGAGAGAGGGGGGGGGCGGCGAGAGAGAGAGAGAGAGAGAGAGAGAGAGAGAGAGAGAGAGAGAGAGAGAGAGAGACTGTCATGATATAACTGACACTCATATTCTCTGTCAAATTTCTCATTTTGTGTCTCTCTATGCCTCTGTCTTTCCTCTGCCTCTTTCTTTGTTGTCTTTTATTTTCCCCTGTCTCTCCTTTCTTTCTTTCATTCTCACTATTATTTTCTCCTATGACAAGGGCAGCAATGTGTGGTTGTACAGAGGTTGTATTAATTATCTCATACTTTCTCTCCCTCTTTTCCTCTATTTCTGCCGCTTACTTTCTCTCCTCTATGCTTCCACAAAGACAAGTGTGTGTGTGTTGAGATTATAGTTGTTCATATGGCATTTTTCTAGCCACGGTGCTGTGGGCATCAAGAAGTAAAGCCATTTCAGTCAAGGTGAAATACTGCACTCTTCTATAGTATTCACTCTTTATATAAATAACACAACACTGCATTGTAAGCAGGCCCAGTTCTAGACTGCTTTGATTGGGGGGGCAATCACAGATTTTGGGTGGGCAACTTTTTATTGATATCACAGTATGTTGTACTACAGTCTACAGGGTGTTTTCCTTATTTAAATGTTATTACTACAGGCAACAGGCATAAACTAATTATGAACTTTTATGAACTATATACATGAACACATTATGAACTACATACATGAACACATTATGAACTATATACATGAACACATTATTATGAACTTGTGGGGGTTACACCTTAGGGACTCTGGATTATAATTAACTTTGTCACATTGGTTTTATACCAATTAGTTATATATAAATGTTGTCTCTGGTAGATGATGTCATGTTAATAGTAGTGGCTCTACCTGTGTTTGTCCCAATAGACAAGATATGGTCTATATATGATAGATATGGTCTCACCAGTTTCCACTCTGTTTCACTTCTGTCCATTTCTGTGCAGCGTTCAATGGCAATGGCTAGATGCTTCTGGAATCCCCTGTCCTTTTCTAATGCTGCTTTCCAATAGTAAACCCCATCTTGGTAAAAACAATATCTGTCATTCGTGCCGGAAAACTTGCAAACTTGTCGAGTATTCCAGACACGGCCGTGACCGATACCAGCTTGGCTTAAACGAGCTGTTTGGCTAAACATTCGTTTAGGAAATGAATTCAATATCGGTTGGGATGGTGCGCTATTATTTAACTCACTAGGGTCAGTAGCAGCACTGCTAACTGCCCGGTGTTGGTGCGAGGTGGGCGGGGAAGGTGAGCTGCTTGAACTGGGGACTTGATGCGAGGGAGCCGGCGGTCCCGGAGCCGAGCTAGCAGCAGCCGCAACAGCATTACTTTGGCTTAGGAACCAAAAATCGGTGCATGATATCTATTCAGTTTAATAATGCTGTAACATTATCTAACCCGGTAATGATAGCTACAAGAACGATATTGAAATGAACTAACTGTCTGACAAGCTTTAGTGTGCCTGGTAGCTAACGTTCGGCAAGTAACGTTAACCTAAAACCACCAACAGCAAAGCTCCTAATGCAGACCGATAATAACAAACCGATAATAACAAATACACATACAATTAATCATGAATATTAAATCAAATTATTTACATTTACTACCAAAAGGTGTACTCAAGTTTTTCTCTACAAGCTAATCTCTCAAGTGCGACAGGCTGTGACAAACACATTGTAAAAGTGACAGTGAAGGTTCGTTGTCTCCGAGTTTTATACTGTCACACTAACCTATCAGGACTACGGCACAGTTACGGCCAATACACTACAAAGGTGATTTGTTTTGGTTTAAAAATACGCAGAACAGATCCGGGCCCGGCAGGGACGCTTGGCGTTGGTGGGGCAGGCGGAGCATTTGGTGGGGCATTGCCCCCCCGTGCCCATGCCTAGAACCGGCCCCGATTGTAAGGTCTATTTGTATGCAGATGATACAATCTTATATGCAACTGGCTTCATGCTTACCGTTGGAGTTACTAACTTACAGTCTGCTTTCAGATTTCCCTCATTGATCATAAACTTATTTTAAATTCTGATGAAACAAAATGTATTTTATTGTCATGGACTCATGTTGGCAGTACTGTTGGTCATACACTTCATCGCAGCCTAATTGAAACTGTAGATTATTCTAAATATTTAGGAGTTTGGCTTGATGGTAGATTGTCCTTTTAAGTAAAATAAGGGGATTACATTACCTTCTGTTTATATATAAGGCTCTACATCCTCATTATCTCTATTCAAGAATAAATGCCAAAAAAATGTCTCATATGTTGGTATAGTGACATGTGTGACAACATGGTATGGTGCCCTCACACTATTTCCTCCTGTGCTTCAACAAAGATCATTACTGAATGGATCTGCAGCCACACCACAACAATCTTGTTCACGCCGACTGTGGTTGCTATGAGATTTGTGATGCAACTGCACAGCCTCTCTACAGTGCATCTTCATCACGAATAGTGATGTATAGATTCACAAACTAATCGCTCAACAATACTTTACATTGAATGAGTCAAATTGGTTCTGCGGTCTGTTATGAATGGAGGGGGCAGGGAGGAGGGTGGTGCATGGAGACTGCATTTGATTACAGGGTGTTCAGAGGCTGGAGACCTATGGAGAGGTGAGGATGGGTTAATCAGAGATTATTGTTGGCTGACTACACACACACACACAGATTTAAATTGCAGGGTGCAATAGCTCAGTTGTAAATCAACATGCTTAACTGATTTCCCGACAAGTTTCTGAGCTCGCCTCGACTCTTTCTGTCTTTCTGTGAAGCAAACTGCACTAGGCAAGGTTTTTATATAAAAATACACCTGTCTTATCAGCAGCAGACAAGAGCGTCCCATTCCATCTGGAGACTCTTTTCCCAAATTCACGTTATGGTAGATTCCCAACATTACACAAATGATGACAGATGATGGCTGAACCTCTTCACCACCACAACCTCTACCCAGACACTAAGAAGAAGACATTTAGTGTACTGATGTCACATCAAAATCATTTCTGGGCAATGAAATCCTTCAAACTTCCAAACAGTTATCTCTCACTGCCACTTGGGACCACCAAAAGGCTTTAAGCAAGCTTTTGAAATGTCATCAAAAATAAAATGTGAATTGGATGTGTTTCCAGCAGCTGGAATGAAGTCAATAAGTCAGTTTCCTGAATGTCAAAAAACACATACTTAAGAAAAATTGAGAATTCTAACAGTTATTGGGAAAGTTATTGTTATCTTTACCACCTGCTAATATCATATTTCATGTTGTCTGAAGATGAAAACAAAGAAATGCACTCAATAGCGGCAAAAGAAAACCGAAATCACAACAGCAATAAAATAAATACACACCTTATCAACACCTTGTATGCTTGCTTAGTGTTAAACACACAGCAGATGCCGGTAATAATTGGAGCAAATTACAGCATCTCACATTGTTTTCATGCCCAAAGTGTGACGGGCTGTCAAATTCTGCTCAGCACTAATGGACCAGAGAGGGCTTTTATTTTGTTAAATGTTGTTAAATATACTGTGTATGTGTGCGTGTGTATATATATATATATATATATATATATACACACACACACTTTTTTTTTTCTTTTTAATTTTCAGAAAATGGCATCCAAAGTTTTGCAATGTACTTAAGAGTCAGTGTAGTTCTATTGTGTGGTATGTTACACTGCTACAGTTACTTTATGCTGAAAAGCTGGTTAATACAAGTGAATTAATAATTGATCATAATTGGGTAAAAGAGTGAGAAAATGTGATTTGTATGGCTGTGAGGTTTTGGCGTGTCCTTTAAAAGGAAATGTGAGCCTGACTAGCACTGTGATAATTTGTTAAACATAGATGTATTCAAAAATGTAAGTTAGGCCTGTACAGTGGGTATAAAAATAATTCACCCCTTGACTTTTTTTTACACATTTTCTTCTGTTGTACAACTACAGTAACTATTATTAACTGCTATTCATAAAGCAGATTTTTGTGACTCATCATTTGAACATGGGTAACAGCAGATCCTTGAATGTTTTTTTTTTTTGTCAGTTATGAATAATTATTGGTATGGCTGGACTTTTATTTTGCCGAGCACACTGGTAAATGACTAACCATCTCTTCTCTTTCCCATGTGCCCATCCTGCATCATCAAAATCTTGGGCCTTTTCAAAAAGGGTTATTTTGGATGTTTATAGGTTGTGTTTGAACCAGTTATGCACATAAAGAAGCAATAACCATGAAGCAAGAATGATTTGTCCCTCCGAAAAACTATTTTATCTCGTGTAGTGGAACAAAAAGCTACCTGAGACGCACAACAACAAGTTGTAGTCAAATAACCGTCCTCATTTGTCATTAATTAAATGTTTTTGAACAGAAATAAAGAAATATGTCACGTAGCATTAGCAGTGGGTACATTTTGCCGATGTTTGTGTGGCGATTCCCTGCCAGCCATCTGACAGACTTGTCCTTTAAAGGGGCAATACGTAATACTTAAAAAATTGACCCAAATGCATCTGCAGGGGGTCAATACCATTGACATTAAAGATTACTTCACCAAGTGCTTTTTTTCCATCCCGAAAAAAAAGCAAATGTCAAAGCAGTATTAGTATTTCAGTGTTTCTGTTTCTGTTGGATCTCTGCTCCAATTAGCTAGATTGGACCAATATGGAGCAAACTGTCTACGAATGACATGCTGCAGGTGGTCTGTTTTTTAAAGGAATTTTCCCTTTTCAAGTTGAGTTTTTTTTGGCTATCAGTACTATCTGCATACTCCCGGTTTCTTCAGGGTCAGGCTCCCCCGAACGGTTCACCGGCTCGCTTCTTGTGTTTCCAGCGTCGGTATGTTTTAATGAGCCCGGGTCCTGTGGTGAGAAACTACACTGACTCGGGCTGAAAAATCTAAAGAAGAAAATATCAAAAAGACTAGGTTGCGGTATCGCTGTCGAGACAACAAAAGCAAAAGTTTTCAGACTCCGCCAGGGCCCGGATGTGCTGCAGGTCACAGGGAGATCAAGACATGTCTTTAATGTTTCTAAAGAAATTGAAATTTGATGGTTCTGCAATGTTGTGAATCCCTGGAATGCAATATTGTTTTGTTTTTTTATCAGTGTGAATATTTTCATGTGATGCCCGCTCTCAACCTTGACTTTCAGCAACCAAAACAATATAGACTGATTGCTATGGATACTCAAACAGGAAACTCTGGCTGCATTTTTATTTTTAGTGTGTGTGTGTGTGTTGAATAGATGTATAAATGTTGTTTCTCTCTCTCTCAAACACACACACAAATGTATTTCATGTCAAAATAGTGGGGCAGCTATGTTGAAGTATTCATAACAATTGTGCAATTTTGCATTTAAAAACAAAACATTTGGCACAGATGTAGGTTTATATGTTATGAAAAGATATAGATATCGGGGTGCTGCAAATAGGTGCTAAATATTCCTGAATGTTGCAGAAAACTGATTTTATGACTCTTGATTGCCAAGCTGTGTTCAAGCTGATTAAATCAGATGTCAGAAGACCACAGACATGTTTTATTCCCTCTTTATTTGTCTAAGGGTGCTTTTTAAAAGCTTTTAACCTGAGAAAAACACGAAAACCAAATAAAAGGAGCATCCAATCCAATCCAACTTTATTTATAAAGCACATTTAAAACAACACAGTTGACCAAAGTGCTGTACAATCAATCAATCGTAAAAAAAATGGTCACTTCAGGGTCAAATTTCCCTTGCCTTCATGCTAGAATGACAACCAATACATCTATAGAACGGCAAGATCTTCAGCTTTCCATCAGTGCATTTCTATTTTCATTAGCAGTACAACTGACAGAGATAACGCTGGATAAACCACTATAGTACTCACTATTAAAGAGTACCAACAGAATATCCTCATTTTGGCAGATTCTCCTCATCTTTTCTTTATATTTCATTTCTAAGAACAACTGCTAGACACAGCCCCCCAACACACACACACACACAACCAAGCTGGCTTGTTGATGTCTTGCTTGGTTAAGTGGTTTTGACAACATGTTTCTCGCCCACCCACCCCCACACACACACACATTCTCGTCCTCTTGCTTTTTCATATTTCTATAGACAATAATTTCTGCATTTATAGTAGCCTATCACTTTCTTCTTAATTAACAGTGTGGGGAAATAACACATACACATTCGCATGCTGTGTACCCAACTTCTCATAATAATGTATTGAAGCGTCGTAGGAAATAGCCAGAGCCAGGGAAAAACTACAATTCCCTGACCCACTGTGGATTAATGTCTGTCATTAACAGCTGACTATTAATTATGGGATATGCACTTCCGTTAATGGGGGAGATAGAAACAAGCTGGCTTAGGGTGATCAATGACCGAGTGGTTACATAAACACACACACAGAAACACCAGCCAATAGAAGCACACACACACGCTCACCTGTTTCCCCAAAAGACAATGTTTCCTGAGAAAAGCAGGTGTTTTTTTGTTGCCTAATGATCCACAAGTGATTGATGAACGATAATTATGTGTTACAACTATTATGGTAATGTATGATGATTATTAGGGATGATGAAATGTTTATTCACTCGCCAAAGTAACACAAAACATAGTGTGAAGAACCCAGCGCGCCTCTGCGAATGCTTAGCAGAATGAAGGAGACGTGACGCTCCACTTTGAGTAAAAAAAAAGTGAAACTGACTACTGGTGTGAAACGAGTGAACTGAGCGTTGCAGTCTGCGGCTTTTGGTCCGTTTTCAATCGTCGCATTTCCATCCAACTGCGAAGTGTAATTTTTACATCGCAAAAAAAAAGGAGCAAATTTAGCTGCGTTTCCATCCACAGGCTTCCCAAACATCCGCGTGAAAAATGTTGGCCGTATTTCATGCTTTCATCTGAAGGCGAAAAGCGATGTTCTAATGCACCAACTAAGCACCATACAACCACAACGGGCGCCTTATGGATGGGTAGGGATGGCTTGTGTGAGATTTCTGGAGGTCGTGGTGGACAGATATTTTACAGACTTTTCAGAGTCTAAAGCCACTTTGGAACTGTCGTGCCATGAGACCAAGCTTGTTCGTGTGACGCGTTACATTCGACACAAACAAATTTGAATCAGATTTGGCCTTTTCCCATCACCTTTTTAGTTGTTTTTTTTATTTATCCCTGTAATTTGTCACATAGCCCCCAAAAATGGTCTATATTGTTAAGTAAAAGGAATGAATGAGCTGCTTTATATGAATCAATGGTGCACGGCGCAAAGCTGGCACCTTTGACTGAGGCGTGGTGACCGATTTCTGGTCAGATTTCGTGGCCAGAGGTGCGTGGTGCACCTGGAGGAAATACATTTTCAGTAGGCGTGGTGGGTCCAGCTTCAATCACCACCAATCAAATCATATCTTTTCCGCTCCTTTTAAAAGCAGTGCGCTCTCCACACCGCGGTGCTCTGACAACTCGGTGATGGAACAGGACAGTCTGGAGTGTTTCGGCCACAAAAGCTTCTTCTCCCAAGAGAGGAAACCGACATCCTTTTGTGCTGGAGCTGCAGAATCACCAGGAGCGAATGTACGGCACCTTTTAAACAAGCTGCCGAAGGGTTGACCAGGGTGGGCCATTCACCAGCCAGTCCCTGACATCTATAGAGGAAGTGGTGAAGATTTTGAGGGGGTAGAGGTTGGCGTGTCAGACGAGAAATTGTAACAGGCATCACGCACCGATTGCACACTATTCTCCGGGTAGGCCTGCAGTATGTTATTGAATTAAAATGAGAAGGCCCACTGGCTTTCAAGCCTAAATGTTTGGCCTGCTTATTGCATAAACCTATTAGCTTAAAGACCTACAAAGGAGTTTTTTTTGCCATAATGTTGGTGAGAGACTGTCTGAAGTGGTAATGATGCCGATTCTGCACACCGCTTTATTTAAATTGTCTTTGAGACAAAGCTCAGGAGGGAGAGGGAAACAATATTGAATAATTTAATTTGGGATATTGAAAAGACAAATTGGCACTTGTTAAAGGAATCAAATACGTTGAGTATTACTGCAGTCTCTCAGCAGGAAGAGACTTCTGGAAGAGAATAGGAGGTCCGAGAAATAGAGTGCATCGGGAGGGATGATGGCAACCAGCCGTTCCTCGGTCTCCAGTGAGGTGGGTTTGAGATGCTGGAGGGGGAAAAACAGGATCCCTCAATACTAGGATGGAGAGGGTAATACAGGCAGGGCCGATCGCCATCGGTGGAAGTTTGAGAAGGCTGGAAGAGGCTGCAGGGCCTTTAGTATTTCCGGGCGAATCTCATCCACCCCCGGGGCTTTGTCACTGCGGAGTTTTTTGACTACCTCAGTGACTTCCCCCAGTGCGATGGGCAACGACCCCCCGGAATCTGGATGTTGTAGGGCTGTCGTGGCTGACACGCCTTTTCAATGTCGCGTGGAGGTCGGGAACAGTGCCTAAGGAGTGGCAGACAGGGGTGGTGGTTCCCATTTTTAAAAAGGGGGACCGGAGGGTGTGCTCCAACTACCGGGGAATCACACTGCTCAGCCTCCCTGGGAAAGCCTATTCCAGGGTGTTGGAAAGGAGAGTGCGACCAGTTGTCGAACCTCAGATTCAGGAGGAACAAGGCGGATTCCGTCCTGGCCGTGGAACAGTGGACCAACTCTTTACCCTTGCAAGGATTTTGGAGGGGGCATGGGAGTTTGCTCATCCAGTCTTCATGTGTTTTGTGGACTTGGAGAAGGCTTACGATCGTGTCCCTCGAGATATCCTGTGGGGGGTGCTGCGGGAGTATGGGGTGTCGGGGCCGTTAATTCGAGCCATCCGATCTCTGTACAACCAAAGCGAGAGTTGTGTCCGCATTCTCAGCACTAAGTCAAGCTCGTTCCCAGTGCGTGTTGGCCTCCGCCAGGGCTGTCCCTTGTCACCTATCCTGTTTGTGATTTTCATGGACAGGATTTCAAGGCGCAGCCAGGGTGTGGAGGGTGTCCAGTGCGGTGACCTCAGGATAGCATCTCTGCTTTTTGCAGATGATGTAGTCCTGATGGCTGCATCGAGCTGTGAACTCCAGCACGCACTGGGGCGGTTTTCAGCTGAGTGTGAAGCGGCCGGGATGAGAGTCAGCACCTCCAAGTCTGAGGCCATGGTGCTCTGCAGGACAGCGGTGGATTGTCCCCTCTGGGTGGGGAGTAAGTCTTTGCCCCAAGTGAAGGAGTTCAAGTATCTCGGGGTCTTGTTCACGAGTGAGGGTAAAATGGAGCATGAGATTGACAGGCGGATCGGTGCAGCGAGTACAGTTTTGCGGTCGTTGTACCGGACTGTCGTGGTGAAGAGGGAGCTGAGCCTGAAGGCGAAGCTCTCAATTTACCAGGCAATCTTTGTTCCAACCCTCACCTATGGCCACGAGCTTTGGGTAGTGACCGAAAGGACAAGATCGCGAATACAAGCGGCCGAAATGAGTTTCCTTCGTAGGATATCTGGACTCACCCTTAGGGATAGGGTGAGGAGCTCGGATGTCCGGGGGGGACTCGGAGTAGAGCCGCTGCTCCTTCGCGTGGAGAGGAGCCAGTTGAGGTGGTTCGGGCATCTGGTTAGGATGCCTCCAGGACGCCTCCCTGTGGAGGTATTCAGGGCACGTCCAGTGGGGAGGAGGCCTCGGGGCAGACCCAGGACCCGGTGGAGGGATTATATATCCTGCCTGGCCTGGGAACGCCTTGGGATCCCCCAGCATGAGCTGGTGACTGTGGCTGGGGAAAGGGATGTCTGGGATACTCTGCTGAGCCTGCTGCCACCTGCGACCCGGATCCGGATAAGCGGTCGAAAATGGATGGATGGATGGATGGATGGATGGAAGAGGCTGCAGAGCATCCCACTAACATCGACCCCGGGCCCTAGACATGTAGCTACAGCTCATAACGAGCAAATGGGTGTTTTCAAATAACAGGTGTGGAAGTCAAGTTCACGGTGAGTCACCAAAATACTGAAGATAATATCAATAACATATGGGAACTTCATGTATCCATATAGGAATTACTGTGCAAAAGTCTTATTTTCTTTTAACATAAATTTGGTCTGAAGTGTTTATTTTTTTGTTTGTCTGCATTGGTGTTTTACATTACTGCTCTTTATAGTAATCTTTTTTGATATTTAGAAACTTTTAATTTCATGATTTTTGAAAGCATCTCCACTGTACAGATTTGCTTTTACACTTAAAGTTGGGTCCAAGTTTCCCAAGCTGTCTTGCGCTTGTTTGGGTTGATGTTGAAATCGGTCACCCCCTGCCATTTGTGAAATGCTTGCTTGGGTGTAGTTTGATCATAGCAGTAACATATGTGAATTTAGGATTTCAGTCTAAATCTCTCCTCTCCTGGATGTAGCTTGCGGTTTAAAGCTGAAGGGCTTTTTTTCTGTTTTGAAAACTTTCTACCTTCCCAAAATTCAAGAACACACTTGAAACTCATGTGTCTATGTAGATGTATGTGCTTGACTACTACTGTGTGTGTGTGTAAATCTCCCAGCAGCCAGAGTTGGAGTTATCTCAGAACCCAGACTCACCCCGTTACCATAACAACAGGCTGCCGGGCACAGCGATGTTCTTTTCCCCAAAAAGTTTTCGAATCAATAGAGCATTCAAACAACACACAACACACACACACACTATATCACCTCGCCATCATGGCTTTCTTCCAGGCAATTCAACCCTTCATTTAAGTTCAGGTCTAATTAAGAGTATTGGCTAGGAGTTTGGAGTTGTTTTTCAAACTGAGATTTGATGCATCGTTACAGCTGCAGTTTCAGTTCGTGATGGGACTCAACAATCAACCCCCCACCCCACCCCCACTCCCGGCCTTCGCCAAGACAGTTAGTTCCATTACAACTGGGTTTCCATCCAGCTGTCAAGCACACTTTTGAAATGTCACAAAATAAAAGGATGCGAATTAGGTGTGTTTCCATCAGCTGGGTCGAAACAAACAAACCGGCTTCCTGAACGTCAAAAAAGTGAATCAATGTATTCCTACTAGTTGAGGCCGATAGATTACTTAACGCTACTTTAAATCTTCCATTTCCTGTATGAAAAGTCCAACAATTGAAATGATAAAAAAATATACAAACTCTAAAGGAAACTAGCAAATCATTCTAAGTAAGTGAAGCTTTATTTCTATAGCACCTTTTTAAACAGGGGGTCAACAAAGTGCTTCACAAAATACACAAAAATAAAAGACGGTGTCAAAACAAAATAGACTAGACAAAACGTGTAAAACACAGAATATGAAAACATAAAACCATTAAACATACTAAAAATATATAAGAACCTAAAACCTTGAGAGAAACGTACAGTAAGAATTATAAAAAACTAAAGGCTCCAAGTCATTGTATGTTTTGCAAACTCCTAACATGGCAAAAAAACAACTTTGTTCCATTGCTAGAGACGTGTGGGTCAGATATTTCTGATGTACTGCCATAATTCAGAGTTTGATATGTTATTTTCATGTTCAAGCCCAGTGTTGAAAGGGAAGAAATTGCTACTTCGACACAAACTACCCTCAGAGGTCAACGTATTGGTTAGTTTTCAGAACAAAGAGTTAAATGTTGAATGAGAGTTGAATGCATTGATGACTGTAACACACACACACAGATACACACAGAGCGTTATGAAAGTGAACGTGAGCAGAAATCAAACTGGAGAATATCAGACGGTCCCAGATTTGGACATATATATATCATATATAACCAGTAGTGTTGCACTGTTTCTTTCTGGTGTGATTTCTGCTCCCATTCATGTACGTTTGATCCATTGTGGTTCATATACACATGGTGTTTGTGTGTGTATTTCAGAATGAGCATTTAATCGATCAACAATCTTTACCAGCTAACTGGAGATGTAAGGCTAAGCTGTGTGTGTGCGTGCGTGCGCGCATGTCGGTCAGGTGAGGGTTGTGTGTTGACATTTTCTGGTGCTATGTTTCTTCTCTGCCGCTGTAAGAATATCAATAATTTGATATATTATTATTCCTACTCTGTTTCGCCTTGTGGCCTACAAACGGCATTTGTGTGTGTTTGCATAATCTCGCTTGCATCATCGCTCATCTTGGACATCAATACAATCATCCATGATATATGAGAATAGAATATGATTAATATAAGGTTTTTCGACAATGTTGCACCAACCTAATCGTGATATTAGAAGTATTCCTGCGTGATATTAGAAATAGGAAATACAGCACAATTTGTCACAACTCTCACACAGCATCACATCAATAATCAATGATTTACAGTGCAAGTCGGATACATCATCTTCATCGCATCTTGATAATAGCGATGATGCTTTGATTCATCATGGTGATGTCATGGTTTTCCTCTGGCCCAATCAGCAAGATAGACCAGAACATTACAAGTCCAAGTCATTTGTCCATAATGATCAAGTTTGTATTGATTTTTGATTTGATAATAGCATTGCAAATTATCCATCAATTATTGCTTCACCCATTGAGAGCTCCTCGTGCAACCAAGCATGTTGGTTGGTAATTTTACACAATATTCTAAGGAAAATGTAGCAGGCCTATATGTGTTAAATAAGGCACAGGCAATGTTGTCACCTAGTAACGCTACACTAGCAGGTCCAGCAGGCAGCCTCGGACTGGGTTGACAGTATGATATTTTGCACCCTGATTTATAACTTCTTCCATTCTCTCTCTCACACCTGTTTGCCTGCTTGAAGCAAAACTCAGGACGGAGGGATTCGACGTCCCAGAAGTGCATAGAACTGTAGGGATGCAACTTTATTTGAAAAATCGAGTTGCTTCCTACATTTCTTGCAACTCTCTCCCGCTCTCTCTTTTCATTGTCAGAAACGTCGCGTTCACAGAGCAACTGATTAAATCTGCCTTTTTACTTTGCTTCTCACTCCTCTGACTTTTTTTCTGTCTCCGTCTCATCTTCCCTTGTCCCCTGGTGCCTATGTGTCTTTCATCATTCACCTCTTTTTGATTCTCTCACCCTCCCCGTCCCGTCTCCCCTCTTTGACAGTTATGTCTTTGATAATTGCCAGCAGTTGGATGTGTGATTCATCAGCCCTTTTCCTCCCCTCAATGAGTTTCAGAACTTCCAATCACAATTAAAGCACTGTACGGTAAATGCGTTCCCATGCACACCAATGTTTGAGTTGTCACATGTAAAAGGTCATTCTGTTAATACTTAGTGCTTTACAGGAAGGCATAACAACAAACATAGCATGAAATAGGAAACAAAGAAAATAATTAAAAACAAGTCTATAAAAATGTGTTTAAGTAATTTAAAAGATGGTCCAAAAATACCTGGCCTAAGTTCTCCTGGTCAGGAAAAAAAACAAGTATCCCAACTGTGATCCACTGATATCAGAGAGAATATTGAGGCGTGAAAACACCTTAAATCCTTTTCCAGTGCCTCTTGCAGTTGGCATACGCTGTGTTTTCACGCTGCTATTCTTTTTATTCATGTGTGGCATAGAGAATTGTACACTAGTCATAAGCATGTAATAACACTAATTGACAACGCCACCCTCACACTAAGGGGTGAGGGACCCTGAGGTTCGCTAAGGCTAAGTTCCCCGCTTGGACGGGCCCAGAATGAACTAGACCAGAGGCTGGTGTATCAAAAATAAAAGTAATTTATTACAAGATCACAAATTGGGAACAACATATGAAGAGCAATAAACACTATTACGGTGTGAGGGCAAGGGAGGCTAGTACCAGGGGAAAGGGGGCCTGTGAATGAACTCTGGCTTTACAGGCAGGCCTAGACGTGAGCAGTTTTGTAAAGGTGCAAGCATGCACAGCAAACGGTGTAGGGAACCCTATAACTAAAGGATAGGGCTCTAAATGAGTACTCCAAAGCACACAGTGCAATATCTGAGGTGACACACAACCAAAAAAAACTGAAGTTTGTAATTATCACAACACACAATAAGCATACTAATGCCCGAGCACAGCAAACCAGGTAAACAAAAGGGCCACACGTCTAGCCTACAATCAGACAAGCCTATAATGGGATACGTTGTATGCACAAGGCCCAAAGTAAAATACAAAAGGAAGGTAAAAGAGGAAATGTAACCCCGCACTAAGGCAATAAAACCCACTAAGGCACAAGGGTAGGAAAAACAGTGGCTAGAACAAGGTAGCCTGGACCATTTTACTCTGTTCTGAGAGCCCACAAGTTCTGCTCTCTGTATGTCTCTTCTTGAATCTTTAACATCTTTCAAGCTTCATCAGTATCGCTCATCACTCTCTGGGCTGAGGCAAATACTGCAGCTAGCAGCTATATCCTATAGGTAGGCCGTAGTACTCTTGAAAACTGATGCCTGAAGCAGCAGTGAAATGTTTGTTCAACCATGCGGCTTTCCAACAAGCAGGAAGTGACAACCAGGGACAGAGGATGAGTCAAGCACACCCTCCCTTCCTATATCTCCCTTCTGTCACCTCCGGATCCTAGTGCACCGCCTGTTACACTCATACCGTAGTACTCTTGAAAACTGATGCCTGAAGCAGCAGTGAAATGTTTGTTCAGCCATGCGGCTTTCCAACAAGCAGGAAGTGACAACCAGGGACAGAGGATGAGTCGAGCACACCCTCCCTTCCTATATCTCCCTTCTGTCACCTCTGGGTCCTAGTGCACCGCCTTTTACACATGTATAAAGCATTTCTCCTATTGGTCCTCCAACGTGGCACCAGCCATGGGTGTTTTCTGACATAACTGCAAATCCTCCATACAGGGATGCAGAAAGGAAGGGGTTGTATCTTGACTGATAGATGTGGCAGAGTTTAAAAGTCTATTTCTGGTTGCGTTTTTGTAGCATGCCTGTGAGTGCGCCGTGAGGGATTGGCAGCGGAAACCAAGAAAACTTTGTGCCTGTGTGCGAGGAGGATGTGACGTCTAAAAATAGATTCATTAGCAGTTTTTTTTTTTCATTATCTCTGTATTACACACTCAATTCTCTCTGGGAGAGGCTTCCGGGGGGGGGGGAAACGGGACAAGATCAAACATTCCTCCTCGCGCCGAAGGGAAAGGAATCCAAAAGATTTACAGTAGCTGGAAATCCGACCCCAAAACCGTCCAAAAAGACTGCATGAGATGTTGGAGTTGTTCTTTGCAGCAGCGATAGATGTTTTATTGCAATAAATTTGATAAGTCTTTACATACACAATTTGCTCTGCCAGTATCACACTTTCCCCCCCCCCCCATTGTTTTGTCTCTATAGTCTTTGGATGTGAAATGACAAGATGACTAAATCTTAAGATCATTTTCAGCTTTATCAGCTAATGGGATCACTCAAGAAAGAAGTCCGGTCAAAAATGGCCTGGCTTATGCTTTAAGGTTGCGATGGAGGGTCTATTTAACACATGGCTTTCCAAGCAGGAAGGTGTGAGTTACACTTCATCACGCTGCCTGGAACACGACCGTGTATTTGTTTGCCATTTCATGCAGACTAGGAATTACAGTATGCACAATGTTTCTTCTTTCAAATTCAGGCCAGCTACTCTTTGTTGTCCTCTCACGAGCTCCTCCGTCCTGGCGGGAACAACGGGTCCTAAATAGAAAATTTAAAAAACGTAGCAAACCAAGCTCTGCACAGACCGCTGTTACGACTACACATTGGGGAGGTTTGACTATGATATTGCTGAATGGGAGATGTTACAGAGCTGCAAGCTCTTGTCAAATCACTGTCCGCCATTTTCTGGCTGCCCAAAAGCGATTGGATTAATTGAAATATTTATTTTTTAGTGTTAATGTGCTGTAAGAATGACTACTATCTTGCTGGGGAAGGACCCACACAAGTCCTACCTGAAATGGAATTGCCGTAATTGTTCTGAACAGACACCCAGATAACAGGTTCAGGGCAACCGAGTGGTTCATTTATTGTAAAAACATGGATCTGGGCCTATGTAGCAATTAGGGAGCTCCGGCTTTAATAAACAACCTGACAGGTAACTACAACACAAACAACAATGTATCATGCAGGGAAAATAAAAGCACACACACACAGGTTAAAACAAATACAATTAGTTCCCCTGACCAGAGCTCCTTTGCTAACCCAGGAAGCATGTACGTATCAAATAAAGATCTACTATCCAACACAGTTAAAAAAGCAAAATATAAAAACATGGACAGATAAAACTATTAACAGCGTGTCACAGTATCAAATGGCGACGGCAATGCTACCGTGCAATCACGGCTCTGTGGGTGACCTTATATGCATACAAAAATCATATATACACACAACCACGCTCTGGTATCCCTCCGCCTCGCTCCAACTCTCATCTGCTGTACAATTATGGCCGGTCGGCAAAAACAACCTTTTTCACTTGTATCCTTCCTTTCTTTTAAACTCTCGGCCCCTGGAGGCTCCCCATTGGCCAGCCGACACCCACACAGTCAGACTTACTGGGTATCAGCCTTGCCAGTGCAGTTCCACACACACACACGGGTGGTTTATCAGGACGTTTTTCCCATACCAGTTCAAACAGGAATATGGGGACCCACCTTTCCCTTTGTCCTAGAGAGATATAAGGACTATTAAACTGGTCCATAAATCGTCAGGAAAAAACCTCACTACTCAGAATTTAATTCTAGTAAAGGAGTCTGGAGATTTGAAGACCTAACATTCTAAAGGACTGTGGGGACTGGGCGGGAGTGGGCGTTTCTTAACATAATGACGACTTATGAGAACCCCCCTTATTTAGCTGGACGTTACCCATACACACAAACATAGCAAGACCCTTGGTTATGAGGAACACAATGGCTTATCTGGACATTACCCACACACACAGCAAAGCCTTAATCATGAGGACGATACTGGTTTAACTGGACATTAACCATACACTAGTGTTGCACGGTAATCCGGTACTGAAAAAGTACCGCATTACTAGAGTTTTGAGAAAGGTACAATACAAGCATTTTGAAAAAACAAAATCGATTGAGCATTTGATCTGGCTAATGGAATCTGTCTCTCTTAAGCACTGACAGTGGTGCTGACAGTGGTGATGTTGTGCTAGTGGTGTGTGTAACATTGAAGAAAACAATCCTGACTGAGCCGTAGCAAGGGTGAAGTGAGTCAAGAGCGTCAGTAGAGAGAGCAGACCACTTTCTCGTTTTGTACAGACTTCAGTGTTCAGAGACTTGGAGAGATGGCAGCAGCACCTGCACCGCCTGAACATGTTGAGAAAGTGAGTGATGTATGGAGATATTTTGGCTATAAAGTGGACAAAAAAAGTCAACCCCCTGAACACAGGGATTCAAAGACCAATGGCATAGTCTCCTATTAGGTCCATAAAATAAATAGAAAGATATCTCCACAGTAGTAATATATTCATACATACGTATTTGTGGAAAGATGACAGTGTCATTCATGATGTTGTATGCAAATGATATTTTAGTAGTAGCACAAATATTCCATGTCTTCTATAAATTGGAAGTGTATTCTGATTTTGCAAAGTAGGTCAGAATTAAGATAAAGCTCAACAGGTAAGACATGGGATAGGTTATATGTAACAGTTTGAGATTGTGGTGCTATTGTTTTTTTTTGTCATTTTATTTTATTTATTCAGTATATTTATTGCTCAAAAAGAGTTTTGACTCTAAACATTGTCCATGTTTAAAATAAAGCATAATTATGGCATCTGACAGTTGTTTTTTTTTGAAAAGCAGAATATATTCATGTCTTGGTATCTGTATCTAAATGAAAATTCTGGTATTGTGACAATACTACCATAGACAAACCTAGCAAACCCTTAAAGACAGTGAAATGAAAAAATGACTTTTTACCTCATTCTAGCTATCATGCCATATACCTATTTGACAACTTATGCCAAACAATGACAAATACTGTATTTTTATGTAAAATTGTCATTACTTTTACTTCCTAAAAGTTGGAAAATCACAAGTGGTGACTTAATCATGTACCAGGTGTATATAAAAACTCCAACCAATAAAATATCACAGATTTTTGAACAGTCCCACACATCCACCCCTCCTATCAAATAAAACTGCCTTTGTCTCCCTAACTGATAACCTATAAATTTACACTTTTGAATGATCCCTTACACATTTATATACCGCCCTAACATCCTGTTTCAACAAGAATACATCAAATTAAGGAAGCAAGATGCACTCACAATGCCTTTCATTGTGACTTCAATTATGAGGACCACCTTGGTCTAACTGGAGTTCACCCATACACACACAGCCCTTAGTTATGAGGACCACACTGGTATTAATGAGCATAATTCATACACAAACCTTGCAAACCCTTTGTGAGGACCACTGGTATAACTGGACATTACCCATACACACACACAAACCTTGCAAACCCTTAGTTGTGAGGACCACTGGTATAACTGTACATTGCCCATACACACAAACCTTGCAAACCCTTAGTTATGAGGCCCACCCTGGTATAACTGGACATTACCCATACACACACACTGCAAACCCTTAGTTATGAGGCCCACCCTGGTATAACTGGACATTAACCATACACACAAACGTAGCAGGCAAATATGAGGACCACAATGATTTAACGGGACATTACCATACACAAAAACACACACAAAGCGTCCAGCCTTAATAAAGGGAGCAGGGCACTAATTGTTGGGCACGGTTTAGTTCTACAAGATGATTTTACTTATAAGTTCAAACTCTCTGGTTGGTGTTGTTTGTAAACAGTGAAAACCCCTGGCAGAGCACAATTTCTGCTAAAGTGATTGGAGCTCTAATCCCTCTCACCAACGACCAAGGACAGGCTGAACACTGAAAGACTCACCTCCTCTTTTGAATAACCATATGCAAGGATATTGTGATGCACATTAAAAGTAGTTGACGATCTCTGGACCAGATGAGTGTTAAAGAGTGAAATAAGTTTTAAAGAGTGAAATAAGTTTTAAATTGCATAGATTCTGGATTCTAAAAAGTCTACTTACTCAATTTGTAAGTTTTGCCTCAAAAGTGGAATAAATGGGATATTAGAAATATATTTGTGACGTGCTCTCACAAAATGAGACGGAAGTCGCAATGGCCAATTTACGTAGAAACGCCTTTTAAGGTCAAAAGTCTATTTTTGACCATTTTGGTATTTTGACTAATTTTAATAAAACAAAGCCTTGGCTTTCATAATCTGTATGAATTACTTCCTATTTTGGAGAGGAAATATAACTTTGAAGCATAAAAGCAAGATATGGCATTTGGCGACTAGCCAGCTGCATCCGCACCTGTTGGTTGTCAAGTTAGCAAGCTAGTATCGTAATCATCAAGACTTTCAATGGCGTCTCGGAAATAAGAAGAAATCGCTCGGCAATCCAGTGTTGTCTGTGGATTCCGGCGATCGGTGGCGAGAGCTTATTGACGACTATTTTTTGGCACCGAGATCTGACCGAGAGACGGCTGAGGAGAGCGGCTCGGACGACATGGGAACGGACAACAACAGTGAAACCTCCGGCGACACTTCGGACTCTGACAGGCCCATTTCAGACACCGACAACGATGAAGATGTTGACATGGAGCCACTTGTTTTAACAGACCCAATATCTTCCGTCCTTGAATCGGATGAATGGGATGAATATGTGAGCTATGGATCTGGAGGGGATATCGAGAAGGCTCGTAGCTTCAAGTGTGGCTGCAAATGTCATCAGGGAAAGCCTTGCTACATCCTCTTCTCTATGGTGAAAAAACAAGAGAGATGAGATGTGACTGCTGGTAAGCACTTTTCCACTTATCCCATAGAGCTAGCCAACATTAGTAAACACAAGTGTGTTTCTTATCTTCTTTAAACCTTGTTCTCAGTAATAATGAACACTGTAGGTAATGTTTTGAGTAGTTCTAGCTAGCTGGTCAACAGGACCCTGTAGTTGTATTTAACTACAGATGAGTGGTCTCACACTGAAATGACAAAATTAGTTCGTTAATTTATTTTAATTGTCACAAATTGATTGTAGGCCTAAGATGTTTTTGTTTCCTAGGTGAGAAACATGTTCCTGTCAGCAGCACTATGAACTGATCCAAAGAAACGCCTTGTTCCAAAGGAAGCAGCAAAAAGAAAGGATGCACCAGAGGACCTCTTACTTTATTGATGATCACATATGCAGAGATGATGAATGTCTAGATGAATTATTGAATAATTTAAGGATTTAATTAGTGATGTGTAATATGGTTATATCTTTTCTTGCAATATTACTTTGGGGTTTAAATCAAATCAAATCACATGTATCTGTACAGCCCTTAATCACTGTTAGTCTCTAAGGGCTTCACAGCGCCCAACGTGTGAAAACAATAAATGGTTAGTACACGACATCCCCCAGCCTTAGACCCTCAACAGAGGACAAGGAAAAACTCCCAAAAAAAACCTTTAGAGAAAATTGGAAGAAACCTTGGGAGGGGCTACTCAGAGAGGGATCCCCCTACCAGGACGGTTGGGCGTGCAATAGATTTGATAGAGTTTGGGCAAGCAGCGTATACACAATGCATAAAAGTTTATGGTGGGACGTCCGGATCTGATGTTTAATATTTTGGCACTTATACTAATCTATAGGTCAAAGGGACACTGACCTAGACATTGCTATAGATTGATATAAATCTTCTACACTGTATAGGCTACTGTATACAATTAAGCATATATTTACAAATAAAGAATGTGTTTACATAAACACTTTAATGTATATCAGTATGTTTGTCTTTCTTTTTACGCAATTGAATTATGTGTAACCATAATTGTGGGGGGTTGGGGAGGGGAGTCACAGATTTTTCACAACGTCTTCAAGGTGCTTTTGAAAGATTCATTAATAGTGGATAAATAGTGAAAGTGTACTGTGTGTAATATAACCTTAAAGAGCAATTTCTCCTCATTACATAGATGCCTAAATGTTATTTAAAATAATCACTTAAGCAGCATTTGTTTGAGATGTCAAAGCGGCAGCCCCCCCGAAATGGAATGTTGAGTCATAATGGCAAGGTTTTTTAAAGGCCTTTTTCTCAAAACCACACTTGTGTCTCTCGTTGTATAACGCCACATAACTTTATCATTTTTTTGGAGGAGTGACATGGTTTTGGTCTCATTGGAAAGCCTACATTCTCCTCTTTCAAGTAATATGAAAACCCCACAATGTTTTGGGGTCAATATGACTCATTTTGTGAGAGCAGGTCACATTTACATTATGGGGTAACATGGGCATTTTTCAAATGAATGGCTAACACGCTCAGCAGCTTGAACTTCTCAGATTTTTCATCAACACTCTTTATATAACCGAGGTTGCTTTTACTCTAAAATTGTGTGACCACTTTTTTTGTTTAGAATATGATAAATTGGCATCAGCAACAGGGTACCGGAGGAAATTAAACCAAGCTAGATCACAATGCCTTTCAATGAAAAATAAATTTATTAGAAGTTATAAAACTTTATCAGTCTTTATAAAATGTTTTATAAAATAATAAATAAAAGTGCAAAACAATACAAAGTGCCGAGAAAAAAAACTAGGTAATACAATTACTTCAGCACTACTGCATTGAGGAAACAGTACAATATTACTCTGTCAACAACAAAAAAGACTTAGGCAGATCTTGCCCCGTATGCAAATTGTAAACCATTATTGTAAACTAGTCTCTATAAGATTTATTTCTTCAGGCCCTGCAAGCTGTAACCTGGTACTGTAAACCGGTACTGTAAACTAGTACTGCAAACTGGTCTCTATAAGAGTGATTTATTTTTAAACATCAGGCCAGTTCTCTCTCAAAACAGGGTCCTCAGCAAGCTTACACTGCTCACATTCCAACTTTGTTGCAAGGTGTCCCTTTGAAATGTGTGCTTTGAAGTGTTTCAGGACAGCATTAACTTCATTCTTGCTCCACGGCCTTTTCACAGATCTTCTTGGGTTGACCTCTGCCGATCACAAGAGCATATGAAAGTATCTGAAAAAAAGAACACTAAAACCGAATTCTTCACAGTTCAATAGAAAGAGGCTCAAAAGTAGTGTTACTTAGTCAATACAAATAAGTGTATTTTCAATAAGTTTGCTTCCAATTTATATAAAGGAAGTATATTTTTGGAGAACTTTGGAATTACTTAGATATTAAATGTGTCTGATATTAAATGTGGACTATTGCACACAGCAGACCTCCAGCCGTGGACAATTCAAAAGACACAGAAGAGCAGATAAGATCTAAATTGAAGAAACACCACCAACACAACCCAACCAACAGTCCTTGGGGAAACCAGACTTTCCTGGAGAACATATTAGATGTAGTCCATTAAATCTAATCCAATCCTTTCTTGCGTCACCGCCTGGACTGCATTGCTGCACTGTTGTAACTGCGACCCTGAAGGATAAGCAGCTTGAATATAAAAAGGGATGAATAGATGGAGTCCTACCTTTGGAGCCGGTGACCTCACCCTGGGTTTCCAAATGATTTGTTTTTCCTGGAGAAAACAAGGAATGCTTTTATGAGAATAACTTCTACAGACTCCAAACCATTTGTGGAGGGCTTTATTTCCAAAGCCAAATGATATTATTTACAGTATATAGACAGAACATAAGCTGTATCTGAACTCGACCAATCAATGTGTGGATGTGAAAAGCTAGTCTTCAATTAAGCCAATCCTTCTGTATGGTGCTATGTGTTTTTTATGGTGCTATGTGTGTAGGAAGTTGCACTGAGGTCCATCACAGCCTCACCACAGAAGTCCTGTAAATGAGTAAAAGATAGGCACAACTTTAGGAAAATTTAAAACAGTAATGATTCATTTTCATTCAGCAATCAATGTGCTGGCCATTTGTCTGGCAGAAGTTTCGCTTACTAGCTAGCAAGGAAAGGTGAAGATAGCCAAACACAGCAAGTGACTGATATTACAAAGCGCAACTTGCCATTTCGTTTTCTGACGAGGCTGGAACTGCTTTCTTGGGCTCAGGATTGGACGGCTCTTCACAGGGTGTCTGAAATTGTACAGAGGAAATGTATGCTGTTGTCATATAACTTCTGTAGAAGTTTGAGGAAGACTTGTGTGAAGCCAAAGGTTTTGCAGTTGTGAACGTGTGCACATTTCTACAGTGAACCAGCTAACCTACATAGTACTCCAGCCCTATACACTGACACCAGAACCTGAGAAAAATAACTTTCACTTCTGAGAGAAATCTAACAAGACCTTCCTTCTTATGCATCAAATATCACAAATCACAGTGACTATGAATCAAATGTGTTGGTTCACACCTTTAAAACAGATGTTTCACAGGAATAACTTCCTCTGCATAAGCCCCTCACTGATGGTAAAGGACCGGTGAAATTCTAACAACTAATTCTGTGACTGTACAAATAACTGTTCATAAAATATGATCTGCATAACTAAGCTGAGTAATTAAATGAAAAGCAAGAGACAATGCAACACTGCTGCCCTGTCAGTTAACAAACAGTCATTAAGAGAACATAAACTCACCATTGAGTGCCATGGCCAAGAGGAATCCCCATAGTTGTATGTTATCTCCTCGTCTGGAAATATTTGTTTTACAGAAAATAGGCACAAGTGTGGCCTTCCTTCGACAATTATTTTTTTAACTTTGCAGTTGGGATTTCTGTGATTATCATTTGCTAGTCGTCCGAGTGTTCCATCCTCTTCCGAAGCATCTATACTGTAAGACAAATAGTCCAGATAAAACTTAAGACATTCCTTGGGGTTAAATAATTAAAAATGTCATGTTCAAAATGCCTTCACTTGCCTATTCCTGTATTCCTAATTAGACCAGGGGTCTAGGTTGTTGGACTGTATCAATGATATCATTTAAGATTCACTGTCAATGTACTTTTTAAAAAAAAAAAAAAAAAAAAAAAAAAATGTAACCAGTGTTTGGGATGATAAACTATCAACCACTACTACATTGCCCGACCATTGTATTTGCTGTATAACGTTTTGGAAATTCACAATTATAAAGAGAGGTCCTGGTTAAACTACTTAATAAAATTACTAGAATACCATGCAGCATACAACATCTTTGTGCTGAATCTGAAGTGATGATTGATTTGTTCTTCTTTTACAACAAATAACTATAAAAAGAAATCCATTTCGGTAAATCAACAAACTTACCAATAGCGTGTTCCATTCCAGATGAAATCAAATAAAAGTGGTTATTTCTGTCAACCACATCTTTACTCTGACAGAATTCCACGGTACTCCATCACGAAAGTTGATGGTGCTATGTATTCCCGAGAAAAAAACAAAACACCTCCCTAAAATAACAAGAAAAGAATGAAAATATTAACGTAAGTCCAACTATTTGTTAGGCAACAAACCCCACTCATGGCTTATATTTTCAGAGATAAATCCTGCAAAAACGTGGAATGTAGGTAGCAAGTTCTTTTACACATAAGCTTTATCTGGGTGGGCCGCCCACATGTATTAGTGCCCTGCAGGTACATTTTTTACATTTGCTTGATATTTTCTACAATAAGCTCCACACTTGCATGTAAAGGTGTTCGTTAATAGTAACGTGACACTTTAACTTGAAGATGTATGTACTGCTAGAGTTTACTAGGGCTGCTGTGAAGGGACTATCAATAGCGTTGAAACAATGCTATATGAGATGAACAACATACCTTTAAATGTGTTAATGAATCTTCCTTCTAGGAAGGCTTTGTCTCTGCCCAGAATTATATGGTCCATGGCATCCTGTTCAGGAGTCTCTCTTCCTTCTTTGCTGCAATAATTTCCAGAGAACATGACATCTCTTTAGGTCAAAAAGCATCACTACCGTCCAAACAAAGAAATCTCTGCTCTTACTTTTCGCCATTGCTGTTCTTCATAACGGTATTTTCTGCAACTAAGCAGAGCAGCCAATCTGCTTCCTGTTTACACCGGCACGCGCCCAGTGTAGGTGAATGGTAACATATGCGTTTTTATGGACGGAGATAATAAAGCTATAATGCTTGTGTGGACCGAGATCGAAAACGTAACTGTACGTGTGACGATGTACGGCTTTTGGTGGTCCGCGGCTGACCCGCCGGGAAAGACAGAGGTTTCGTCAGCGGAGGATGACGCCGAACTGCTGTCAAACACCGGCCGAATTATATTACTGACTGTAAATAAAACGGCCCTACTGGCTAGTTAACTCTGCTCTCCTCCTCCTGTCTGTCACGGACCCCGGTACCATAGCAAGCTGCTACAGCAGCTTTTTGTGGAACGACTCCGCGGTAACGGCACTGCGGTTGCGGTGCGCCCCGACGTGCTAGGGCCCGATCATCGCTGCTTACAGCTTTTCATCAATATGAACCGTTGAACAGAACACACAACTGTTTGTTTTTTTTGAATAATCAAATCAACCATCTGCGCTTCAGAATAAAACAGCACGCATCTGTCTTGTCTGTATCTTTTCACTGCAACTCTGCATTGAGATTAACAAGTAACAGCGGCAGTAAAACTGTATTTCACACCATGATGGTTAAACTTTGCAATGAATCCGCGGTTCACATGCGTGCTGGACCGTGGGGGGGATTAACGTTACACCACTAATCATAAATGCATGCATTCTGTTTTACCCCGACCTGCCGAGACTGGATGCATCACACAGCTAACTAGCTAGTTGATAGGTTGCCAAACTCTGCTCATTGAAGGCAGAGCTTACGTTTTTCCTGTTTATTAAATGATCAGACTGGTGTTTTTTTAATGCATTTCTTACAGTCAACAAATCCTATGAAAATAACAAAATCAGCAATGAATTTGTTAACCATGCTGCCATGTAGCCGATGCCCAATAAAGCCATGTCCCGGTAGCCAAAGAACTCCATTGTATTAAAGACTATTAAAAACACGTCAAAGAGCCATATTTCATTTCATTCATTATTTCATATCATTGCGACCACCAAGCCCCTGACTTTTTCCTCCAACAACTTAACAAGCCAACTGGAAACACGTTTTCCATCTCAGGAAACTTTAATCCTAGTAGTAATGAAGAATTTGTTGCTAATAACTACAACAGCATGACTTTTCATGGTAACAGTTGGCGATTTTAAAATGTCTTGTGAGCTGTATTTAAAGGTTTTTAGCTTACAATTGGAACCAATGACTTCCAGCTGCATACAGTGTACAAAGTTTTGATTCGCGCTAACGTTATTGTCCAGCACACAAACTCCGATTTGAATATAGATAATACATTGTGTACATTTTGTTGTTAATACATCGATAACAGTATCACTTACCAGTTTGGTAATTCCAAGTACGCCATCCGCCATTATCTTTGGTAATTCCAAGTACGCCATCCACCATTATCTTCTTTGCCTCATGTCGGCCAGACCTTGACCGCGAAACTCGCCTGCCTGATTGACTTCAACTGCAGTCAATCGGTGACCAGGGATGTGTTCAGCCAATGAATGGCGCTCATTCAGTGTAAAATGACGCAGAAATGTGTATGGAACTGCAGTACCGCAAAAATTCGATAGTTGGCGATTATACACTGCGAGCACACACTGGCACACTAGAATTCCGGTAAAATGGAAGTATGAGGACATTCGGAGAAAAAGCGAGGGAACTTAGTTGCGTCTTGATGAGTGCTTCTACACTACGCGACTTGTGAGGACTTCAATTTTGTCCTTACAAGTCATAAAGTCGGTATGTATACCAGTGAAATGTCCTTTATACACACACACACACACACACACACACACACACACAGTAGAAACCAACACGTCACACCAGTTGTTTCCTATGGTTGTGATACACTGCTAGTTATTGCGCGGAGGATACGCGGCAGGATAGCAGGTACTCATCATGAGCTACTTTTAACACTGACTGACGGAGTTTAACTGGCAAAACTATTTGAAAAACAGGATCCCCACAAACCTCCCACTGTGCTGCACCCACTTTCTCACCAGCAGCAAATCCTGAAGAAAATAACCACAAGCACTGTCCAGCACCTCACTCTCAGGCCAGGGAGGGGTCAGCCTGCTGCTCTGCAACCAGAGGGATATTGACATAGGAAAATCAGACAGAGGTAGTGACAATTTTACAGAAACATTTCCCTTATCTGAATGAGACAGATTTTGAAGTTACCGTGCAGGCTGTAAAAGCCTCGGTGAAATCACGTTCATTTTCGTCCGATCCCCGTTTGGGATCGTCAGATTTACAGAGACCAAGATCATCCAATGTGACCTCGACTGAAGAAACAACAACCTCTAACATACAGACCCCAGAGTCACCCAGTACCCAGATACTGAGACCATCCAGGACTGCCCCTACTGCAATCACGACAAAAACCTTCGACATGCAGGTCCCAGACATACAAACTCCTGAGCCAGCAGACTCACAAGTACCAGGGCCATCCAGTGTGGCCCCGATCGAGGACAACCAATACACTAGACACGAACACTCCGGAAACTTGACCCCCATAGACCGGTCCTGGTTGTCGGCGACTCCAACAATTCCCGTCTACCCCCAATTTACCACGCCGAAATCCAGGTCGATGGCTATCCAGGGGCGACCCTATTTCATGCTATACACCTGATCAAATACAAAACCCCAACATCTCCAGGGGTCCGGGAGGTCATCTTGTCTTCAGTTTAAACGACAAACAGAAATAACACTATGGAACTAGAAAAACAAATCAAGAGATTACTGACAGTGGCGAAGTCCACTTTTCCCAGTGCTACTATTAGGATCCCGCAAATCCGGTACTCTAACCAACTACCTCACCAAATCCAGAGGAACATAGAAGACTTAAACTCCCTGATCCGACAAACCCCGAACTCAATCCCAAGAGTACATCGGGCATGGTTTACGACAAGGAGCGACCTAATACAGGCTGAAACGGCAGGGGCTATCTGGGACCATTGGAGGTCTTTTTTAGTGTAGGGGAACTGCCAGCGCCTCGAGAGGCACAAGAAGGGGGAATACTCAACCTCTCCCGCCACTTCACGTTAACAAGATCGCAGCGTGAATTAATGAAAGAGGGCCTCTCCTTCGTCCCTGTGTGGAAAAGAAAAGGCGAGAGGCGTTGGCAGTTCATCTAACCACCTACCACTGGAAAATCAAACTCTGCTCATACTTCGGCCCGAATACTGACCAAGATGAGATTCCCCCTTTCATCCCCCATCCTTATGGGAACCGACCAATTCGCAAATACCGCGGTCACTAATACGCTTAATGGACAAGGGCTGCAGGGATATTAAAAACCTCATGGTTGCCCAAGAAAGGCCCAATTTAACCACAGAAGAAATTAATGCGCTCAAACAACTACGAGCCAATGAACAAATTGTGATAAAACCGGCAGACAAAAGCAGCGTCACGGTCATAATGGACTACATAAAAGCCAACTCGACAACCCACGATATCAAAAACTACACCAATATACCAAGAAACAGCCAGACAAATCAAAAACATCCCAAGATCCATAAGTGCCCAGAATCCTGGCCAACACCCCGAAGAATCCCTGCCGGATGACCAATTGTGTCGGACTGTGATAGCGAGAGCTATCAGGTGGCAGAATTCATAGACTCCTTCCTGAATCCACTGTCGACAAAACACAGAACTTATGTCAAGGATACAAATGATTTCATAACAAAAGTGAGGTCACTTACTTTACGGGAACCCTGCTTCCTCTTCTCCATGGACGTCGAAAGCCTGTACACAAACATCGAGACACCCGCAGGACTGGCTGCAATCAAAAAATGGCTAACAAAGTATCCTGACGATACCAGACCAGATGAGGAAGTCCTTAAACTCTTAGAAATAAGTCTTACCAAAAACGACAAAAACTACCTACCGAATTCCTACGTTACTTGGACGACATCTGGGGAATATGGACATATTCGAGGGAGGAGTTCGACACCTTTATCGCAACTCTAAACCAACATCACCCCTCAATCAAGTTAACGGCAACTGTCCACGAGTCCAGCATGGACTTCATGGGTACCACTACCTTTAAAGGCCCGACCTTTAATACCACTGGAACCCTGGACACCAGGGTCTTCTTCAAACCAACAAACACGCATGCGTAACCAGGCCTACTAAGGGACTTTGGTACCTTAGATTACCAACTACGCCACCTAGGGAATTGCACCCCAGGAAATAACGTTCAATGCAATACTCATAATACAATGCACACAGGTAAATTGTAAAGAAACAGACGTGGTTCCAAGCTCACAAAAAGTGTTTATAAAAAAAGTTGCTGGTAAATGAAAGCTGGAAACTATATGGGAAAGCTAGGTTAACGATTTATTTTTAGCTACAATAAAACATTTCATTTAGTAAGATTTTTAAAATTGACCAATATCAAAAATAGGAAATTTCTTATATAAAAGATAATTTACAGTACCAAGAGGGAATGTGGAATTGAGGGAGGAGGCCGAAGACTAGGGAAAGGTTTGCTAACAGGACAAGGCCGATGACGAAGCACACCACACGTGTTTGTGTCTGAGTCACACACTACAAACGCACTGCAAAAGGTGAGCAAAGATGTTTAGTGCACATTTAACTCTTAATAGCATGCAAGTGATTTAGGGAAGGGGCCCTCTACGCTGCCAGTCCCCGTCACCACGGCCACACTCAGTCCACAAAAAGGGCAATTACCTACAGCTGGTTTGTCAAACAAAGGAGATAAACAAACTCAAAACAAAGTATACAACCAAACTTGAAAAGGGATTGGTAAACCAGAGCAGGTAGCCTATAGCTCCATACAAGTGGCAATGCCAAGCCACACCAGGAACTGAGGGCGAAATGGGAAAACCAAACTATAAATATAACTAAGGCAAAACAGCAGGGGCGATAACCTGCACAAAGAAATCAAAATACAATTACTATAGTCTAACATTTAGACCATTACAATGTTACAAAAACTAAAGAGAAAATACCTCTGGTGCATCAAAACACCTTGTAACAGGAGTCAGATTCTGGGAGAATTCCTACACTCAGGTAAACTGGGGCTTGGCTGGATGATCCCTATTTGAGGATAGCCATTAGTCAAACAAACTATTAAAACCAAGAAGAAGAACAAGAAAACAACACATTTACCTCGGTCCCCATTCAGTCAGCCTAATGGGGAGCCATAAAGGTCCAGGCTAAACAAACCTATAATGAGGTGAACCAATCATTAAAATGTTTGGAACCTACTAATATCTAGTAGCATGCTAGGCTTACCTTTTGCTTTGCTACACACGAGAGAGCACAGCACCAGAACAAACAGATAGGAATAATAAACACTGATCTCCAGCCTTAAATACACTCCCTATGATGAGGGGGGAATAGAACTCAGGTGTGTACTCGTTAGTTGCAATTAGCTTCAATTGACGTCCCTGAGTATGCTGTGAAGGGGCGTGTCACACCAACAAGGCAGGGATCTACCTGTTAGGCTGGGCTCACACCACAGGTTTTAAAATCCTAACCGATTTTGAAATCGGGTTGCATCACGCACGAGGAGAATCGTCACAGATGTTCTTCTCTCTAATCTCAAACACGCACAGACTACAAGATCTGAAAATAATGGTGCATCACACACTAGAGGATATTACTAAGATTATCGTGCCAGAGGGAGCCTGAATGCACCGCCTCGCGTGATCTCATGGGGAAGTAAATGTAAACAAAATGTAGACTGACATGGTGAAACCGGTGCAACTTGCTTTACTTATGCTTTGCAGTGAGAAAGAATCATTGTTTCCCCTCAAATGTCCCTATATTGCAACACGTAAGGTAAAAGACGTTTCATTCATTCCCGCCCACATTAGGTAAAATAAAGCATAGACATAAAACGGGAAGAATATTTACATTTTAATCCAATCAAAGAGGACAGAATCAAATGCATACAGTGTACATTGCAACCAATAAAATTGTTTCAATGCTGTGATGTGTGTTACCTTGTTTACAGTGAGCCGTTAAACTAGCTGAACTAACCTTAACTATCAATATTGCAAATATGCTTCTGCAAACATGTCAAAAGAACCAGTGCATCAGAAAGGAAAATACAGTCAAACAAAACTGAACTTCAACGTTAATAATGTTACATCCCTGACGTCCACAACTCCGTTGGAGCCTGGCCCTCCACTAGAACCAGCGCAGCGGCAGCCAGAAGAACCCCAAAGCAGCAGCCCTGTGCTCGCTGAGACTGTCAAACCGCCGGCATTGAACCAAAACAGGCTAGCGCTGGCTCCGACTGCCTGGAGGGTTGTTGTCGGGACATAGAGACGGATAAAGCTGCACAGCTAATTGTAGACAAAAAGGAGACCGCTAGATCGTTAGGCCAAAGAGAAAGGTACTTTAATGCAAATTGGTACAAAAATAGAGAGCGGTTAATTCTTTGCTGCTGTCAAACAGTTTGTAACTTTCTCCAAATGTGGAGATGACGGCGTCCGCCAGCCTGTGGTGCAAGCAAGCTATAGTTACTCCGCAGAAGTTTAGTGCGAGTCTCCGGTCTATCTACCGCTACACATACACAGTCACACATACACTCTTTTTGGCCCCCGCACTTCTGAAATTAATCCGGCGCCCGTGCTTGGAAGACATGTTATATAGGCAGTCGTGTTCTTGCCACATATCGACAAGCCTTTCCTCCATCTCAGCTGTCCAATGCACCAGTACAACAGTTTGTTGTTGTTTCTTCATTCACTTCCGTGTCCCTGTAGATTGTCTCTCTCATTGGCTATTGTGGTCCCGCGCGGAAAGCAGTGACGTAATCATCCCGATTTGAAATCCTAGATATCAAACACGTTTGATATTATCGGGGCGGCCCCGATGCGTCCCCGAGCGGATCTGGATGTTAAGATTGGATCTGTAAACCGCTCACATTACCAGATAATCGGTGCCGAACATCGGTGCCGAACAAGATCACTCCACCGATTGCCAAATCGGGGATAAATCGGCCCAATTATCCTCTAGTGTGAGTCCGGCCTTACACATGCACTCTTGCATCGGGAAAGCTTTCACCCCCGACACACCTTCAGGGGAATACTGAAATCTCAGCTCTTGAGGTTTCGTCAAATTTGCTCCCGAGTTGAGGATCGAGACCAAGCGACCAACACACTGTTCAAAGCCCTTCGACTTCGAGGGTACCCCAGGTCACTGCTACGTCGCACCAGGAAAGAAGTCCACGGAAACATTCCACAGGACAAACTACCTCTAAGCACCGAAAGAGACAAACAGATCATTCCATTGATCACTACCTACTCCCACTACACGGTTCGGGCCAACCAAATCCTCAAAACCAATTTTGAGAACTTCCTTGGGAATGAGGACATCGGCCAGGATTTCAAAGTAATCTTGGCCTACAAGAAGAACCATAATCTTGGAGACTATCTGGTCAGAGCCAAACTTGACGAACCTAATACCCAAACAAGACCGCCTACAGCACAACAAACAGCAAGGAATAGAACCAACCAAAGGGCCTATACCTTGCCCTGGAAAAGTCGGACGTCTACAAAGAACTGCATTTACTTGCTAAGATGTGCACGATGTAACATCCAGTACGTGGGCAAGACCAGAAACAGTCTCGGGACACGACTGAGCGCACATGGATACGCAATCCGACACAACACAAGTCAGGACAGGTCTTGTAAACACGTACCAAGACACTTCCGAGAACATGGCGAACAAAACCTACGGAGCCAAATTTTTGAAAGCAACCCAGATGGACCACGGCCCAAAGAAGACGGCAAGAAAGAAGATGGATCGCCCGATTGGACACCATATACCCCAGGGGACTAAACATTAAATAAACTTACCTTCAAATCAGTTGATCTACCCAAAGAGAAAAATATATTTTGGACTATTGTAGTGTTAACTTCGTTCTAAAAGGATTAAAACCACTTATATTTTGATTTACACAAGTTCATAACCCATAAGGTTTGTATTATATTTTATACTAATGTTAAAATGTAAATAGTTATTAACTTTGATATTGTTGTACAACTTAGTGTAGTTCCTTATTTGTGAATTGTATTGTTTTTCTTATTAATAAAGTATTAAATAGTGTCAAATGGGATAAGTAGGGATGAATAGGGTTACATTCAATAGACTTGGTCTTGGAATGACCCGTGTGAACTTATCCATTCGTTTGACACTTTTACTTAAAGGACAGCTTAAGAATCTTTAATATTTATAGACTATCAATCTGAATAAGAGAATTAGATTAAAACCAGGATTGACTTAGATCATTCTTACCGATAAGATGCTTAGGACAGAATCTACAATAGAAAAACTTAAATAAGAGTCCCCTGGAGTACCATGGAATGACGAAACATACTCAGCTCTGGACCAGTCAACTCTTTGGAAACCAAACTCTACAAACTCACCTTTGAATACTTACCTCTGGAACCCTGAACCTACAAGGAAACACAAGACAAAGAGCGCTCCTCCTCCGGCCCCCGACAAGCTGGCGGTCCAGAGGGGGGGAGGGGGCTGAAAGGTAGACACCTGGGGGAGTGTTGCAGCTGTAGACACGGCAGGCACTCCCTGCACCCTCCAGCTCATCAACCTATTCAACTTGTTCTAAACTCACCTCTGGAAACTCACCTCTTGAGGACCACCTTATGATACTCACCTCTGGAGTCCCAAACTGCACAAACGGGAATGGAGCTCCCCGTTTCAGATTCCTCTGCATGTCTCTCTCACTCCTAATAGATGTAATGTGCACACCCGGTCAGTAACACTTCCGGATACTTCCGGCTTCCGGCAGCAGCGACAGCGGTTTGTGATCGATCTTTGAGAGCGTGGTAGATCTTTGGGACTTGCATTATCCAAAGTAAGACCTTTTGGTAATACAACGTTGTTAGTTGTGAACACACCTGTTAAGTCTTTGAACATGCCAAAGCCGAAAGGTGAGGCGAAATCCAAGGAGGATTATATTTCGCTCGCGCAGGTACGTGAGCTGTTGCAACAACAAAGAGAAATATTCACTGAACTAATACAGCAACAACAGGAGTGTTTTAAATGTTTCGTCCAAATCATCATGGACTCAACAAACAAAAGACTGGATGCGATATCAAAAGATGTTCAAGATGTCAAAACAAGCATTCATTACACCCAAAAGGAGGTCGATGACATCAAAACCAGCAATGTGAAACAAACAGCCCACTGCAATACGATGCAGTTTGAGATTTTCAAAATATGCGAAGGTCTACTAACCACGACCGAGAAAATGGAATACCTGGAGGGTCAATCGAGGAGGAATAATCTGGTCATGGATAGCGTCAAGGAGTCACCTAACGAGAGATGGGCTGAATCGGAGGAAAAGGTGAAGAAAATCATCTCGGAGAAGCTGCAGCTTGGCCAGCGGGAGATCGAGGTTGAACGCGCGCATCGGACCGGGAAACCTGTAACCGACAGTGAGAGGCCCAGACCGATCGTCATAAAGTTTCTGAGGTACAAAGACAGAAGGGCGGTTCTGCAAAGAGCCAAAAACCTCAAAGGAAATAACGTTTTCATCAACGAGGACTTCACAGATGCAGTTCGACAGAAGAGAAAAGAACGTGAGCGAAGGGACATAGCCTTTCTGAGGTACAACAGACTAATTATCCATTATCCATTATTTTGTGGGGGATATGAATATTGATTGGTTTAGTGCAAAGTGCACAAATGCATGTAACTTGACTCAAGTTATGAAATTACCAACCAGTGTTTACAAATAAGACTGGAAGTACCACATCTAAATGCATTGACCACTTTTATACCAATGTACCTGAACACTGCTCTAAGGCAGTATCAGTGGCTGTTGGCTTTAGTGACCACAACCTGATAGCGCTCACAAGAAAAACCAAAATCCCTAAAGTAGGTAATTAATCGGAGGTCTTATAAGAGATTCCTACAGGAATCATTTGTGAATGATGTAAAACATGTGAATTGGTCATTGGTATGTGATAAGGATGATCCTGAAATAGCATTAAATGTTTTTATGAAATGATTCATGATGATTGCAGACAAGCACGCCCCAATGAAAAAATGTACAGTAAGATCAAACAGTGCCCCATGGATCAATGTAGACCTGAAAAATCTAATGGCCCAGCGTAATAAGGCAGATCTGGATTGCTGGCTGATAGGAAAACTTACTGCAAATTAAGAAATCATGTAACCAAACTGAACAAGAGTAAAAAGAAGGAATATTATCAGAATAAAATGTTGTGATGTCAAACATGATAGGAAAAAATTATGGATAACATTAAATGAAATAATGGGTAGGAATTCAAATCAGTCTGCCTCTTACATTGAGTCTGACGGAAGATTTTTAACAAAACCAAACGAAATAGCCAATTATTTCAATGAATATTTTACGAGTAAGGTCGACAACCTCAGACAGAATATGAGACCAACTGATTGCTCCTCATACACATTGATAAACAACTGTATAATGAATGACAAAAACTGTAAGTTTAATTTTAAACTGGTAGGAATAAGAGATGTAGAACGTTTGTTGCAGTCTCTGTCAGATGATAAATCGGCAGGGACTGACAATCTAGATTGCAAATTACTTCGAATTGCTGCTACCTATGTCTCCATTCCAATATGCCATGTCTTCAACAAATGTTTGTCAAGCGGGGTGTGCCCAAAAATCTGGAAAGAATCAAAAGTTATCCCATTACCCAAGGACAATAAATCTACCTTTACAGGAGCCAATAGTCGCCCAATAAGTATTCTCCCTGTGTTAAGCAAATTATTAGAAAAAATTGTTTTTGTGCAAATTCAGGATTACTTTTCATGCAACAGGTTAATGACAGGTTCACAGCATGCTTACAGAGAGAGTCACTCCACAAGTACTGCACTAGCTGAAATGACAGACAATTGGTTAACACATATGGACAATAAGAAAATAGTCGGAGCAGTATTATTGGACTTCAGTGCTGCCTTCGACGTTATTGACCACAAGCTATTGATATGGAAACTCAGGTGTTATGGCTTCAACTCAAACGCAATCTCTTGGATGGGCAGCTATCTGTCTAACAGATCACAAAGAGTATTTTTCAATGGTAACTTTTCAGATAGCAAAAACACATATTGCGGTGTTCCACAGGGAAGCTGCCTAGGTCCACTTTTATTCTCAATATTCACCAATGATTTACCGTCTGCCATAAAAGAAGCAAGTGTAGTGATGTATGCAGATGACTCTACACTGTACAGTGCTGCTTCAACATGTGATGAACTGACCAAGGTACTGAGCAGGGAATTAGATATAGTGTCTGCATGGGTGGAGAGCAATAGGTTGGTTTTAAACATCTCCAAAACAAAATGCATAGTCTTCGGTTCAAGGTCCACACTGGCCCGCGACCCACAACTGAATCTGACCATGTCAGCAGTGCCAGTTGAACAGGTTATAACAACCAAACTTCTGTGAGTAACACTAGATGGCTTATTGACTTGGTCAGAACACATTGCAAACATTATCAGCAAGATGGGGAAGGGAATTGGAATGATACAGAAATGTTCCGCTTATTTAACACCATCCACACTAAATCAGGTCATCCAATCACTCGTCCTGTCTCACATACAGTATTGCCCAGTCATATGGTCATCCGCAAAAAATAAGGAAATAAATAAACTTCAGTTAGCACAAAACAGAGCAGCTAGACTGGCACTCCATTGTTCAATGTGCACAAATATTGATCAATGCATACACACCTAGCATGGCTCAAAGTAGAACAAAAACTCCAAGTAAGTCTACTGAACATATTACTCTCAAAGAAACCAGAAAACTTGCACAATCAAATAGTCCACATCAACTACAGACATAATCACCATACAAGGAGTGCCAGTCTAGGTAATTTGTTACCCCCTAGACCAAGAACAGATTTCCTAAGATGCACTGTTATTTATAGAGCAATTATAAGATGGAACGACTTACCTTCTCTAATCACATGCACACAAAATAAATTCACCTTCAAAAAGCGACTGAAGCAATACCTCATGTAGATGACCATATGACGGGACTCCCTTGACCATAGTCCAGTCTTGCTTTTGTCCTCTGTCCTCTGTCAATAATTGAGTCTGGTACACTAATGTTCATGTGAACATGTTTTGTCTTGATGTCTGTCATGATTGTTATGTTCTGCTAGTATGCGTTTTGCTAATTCAAGTTCCTATGTGAAATATATTGTATATATTGTTATCTCTGTCATATATTGTCAATATATTGTTATGATGTCCTGCTGTTATGCGTATATGTCTATTTGCATGATGTCATTCATGCTGTTATGTAATTTTTAATCTTTCTGTGGATCCCAGGAAGACTAGCAGTCGCTCTGCGACAGCTAATGGGGATCCAAAATAAACATAAACATAAACATTCCTTAGATAAGGGCAGAACTCCAGCCTGAATGAAGGAGTCAAAAGCCCCCCCCGTGTCTCTCAAAATCGTCACCGGCACACCGGAGTCTTTTTCATGCAAGTTAAAATCAATACTATCAGGAGTGACGACTTGAGGAACGGGTGCGGCTAAACCAACCCCTTTTACATGGGCACCAAAGGCAGCATTTTTAGGCTTAACCTTCAACCAATGACAGTCTACCTTCCAGTGTCCCCGTTTGTGACAGTAATTACAAACCTTTTCTGCTACCTTTACTTTCAACTTGAAAAGTCTTACCATGCCGGCCAAATTACTCCACACCACCGGCAGCACCATTGTCCCTGTTACCATTACCGGCCCTGGGCTCTCCAAAACTGCTTCTGTGAGTCAACACATAATCATCAGCCACGTTTTTTGCTTTCTGCTCACTGATGTACGTCACTACACACACACACAGGAACAGAATTTTTAAATTGCTCCAGCACAATAAGTTCACACAATCCTTCAAAATCATCAACACCTGAGGCAGAACACCAAGGAGTGAAATGAGTAGTAAGATCACGTGCAAACTCAAGATGACTCTCTCCTTTTTTCCAGGCCCTAAACCGTTGCCGGTAGGCTTCCGGAACCAACTCATAGGCCTTCAACACAGCTGACTGCACAGAGGAACATTTCTGACGATCAGCATCAGTTAACGATGAGTAGGACTCCTGCGCCCTGCCCGTCAACAACGCACTGTAGCATCACGCTCAAACAACAACAACAAAAAACTCCAGATCTCTCTCAGAAAAATTTTGGCAAGAGACACAAGTTTCCTAAGACATCACAACCTATCCTAGAAGGCTGCTCAGAGAGGAGAGACGACTTCCTACTTAACTCACCAACAGCTGAAAGCTTGCCTTCCTTAACCAGTTCCAGGTCTACACTGCTGCATTTCCAATTTGGCCAGTTTTGTCTGCTGACGCATCTTCTCCACAGCCAATTCTTTCTCCAATTCTGCTTTTACTTTAACAACACGGTATCAGGGGAAACAGCTGATGGATCTTCAGTCAAAACTCTCTTTTCCAATAAATTTAATTTCAAAATGGCCTTCACTCCTTCTTTTTAGACGTTTATCGCCAATATCAATAACATAATATTCTGTTATCTTCAGCAGTTGCTCTTGTTGGCTGCTTGTCTTTGTCTTTGTGTTTTGTGTTGCAGATGCCCAGTAGGCGTGGTCGGGTCGTCGTTTATTGGGACCACCTGGGCCCGGTGTTCCCAGTACTATAAGAGCGCACCCCACTTGTTTCAGGGGAGAGAGGAAGGAGAAACGCTGCTCCTTACGCTCCACGCTCCCCAACCATGATTCTGTTTTTCCTTTTACCATACTGTCAGAGCTTGACTGGCTGTTGGACTGAGAGACGAAGCCACCGGCCAGCTGGGAGCGGTCCACCTCCCTAGTGCCCCATTGATGCTTCGCCCTGGAGGTAGTCTCGGGAGTTTGTCTCTGAATAGCCTCGGACCTCCGCCTTGCCTTAAGCTGAGCCAGGCGAAACTTATCATTCTTCAGTTTGGTTGCGAAGCAGCATTCTCAAACAGAGGCTGGTGGCCCTCTACCTCATCCCCTGTCTCACTGCATGACTTATCAAACAGATCCCCATCCTCACATGGTGCTGTGCTGATGTAGAGGTGAAAGGTGATGTCAGATTTGATCCAGAGTTTTGTCTGGTCAGGAGAACTAATTGTATTTAAGTTTTAACCGGTGTGTACTAGACTTTACTTTTATTTTCCCTGCATGATACTTTGTTGTTTTTGTGTTGTAGTTACCTGTCAGGTTGTTTATTAAAGCCAGAGCTCCCTAATTGCTACCTAGGCCCAGATCCATGTTTTTAAATGAACCACTCGGTTGCCCTGAACCTGTTATCTGGGTGTCAGAACAATCCATTTCAGGGAGGACTTGTGTGGGTCCTTCCCCAGCAAGATAGTAGTGTGCAGTGAAATGAAAAAATAAAGTAAAATTACTATTGTCTTACAATCTGCAAAACATGGTTCCTCCTTTAGTTGTTTTTTTTTGTATCATGATGTATCTCTGTGATTCAGATGTTTTGCTCTCTGAGCTAGCATGGGGTACATGGTTAGGAAAATCACTTCTCAAGCAGTCTGGAATGCTGCTACAGTTTAAAGACTGAAACGACTACCTTTGACGGTTCTACTTATATCCCATAGAGCTCAATGACAAAACGAGTAGGGACCGTGTGCACAGTGTGAGTGTTTACATGCTTGTGTCTCCATGTTGTTTACAGTCAACAAAGGCTTTCCTAAATCAGTCCTATGAGGGTTTCCCCCCCTCCCCATTGGATGCTTCCCTCTCTGATTGGAGACAGGGATAATTGTCACGGCCACAGAGGAGACATGAAGGGGGAATATAAATTGTCACCAGCAGAGAGGAGAGATTGCTATCGCTAAGAGAAAGAACATTACCGTCTGAAGCAACACTGATTGGTGTCCTGCTGAGCGGAAGCGTTCGCTTCAATAATCAAATCGCATCAACAGTTAGACTTTAGAAACCAATCAAATCGCATCGAGACGGCGGAATCCATTCCACACAACGTGGAGATATCTAGTGACACACTCAAAGAAATTACAGTTTGTAAGAGCTTTCGTGAAATTAGTGTTGTACTTTTCTCCAAGGGCCCTTCCCCAGTATACTACAGGGCTTCCATGATAATGGTAAAGTTTTCCCTAGATTAGTATTCAGCCTTCCAGGCAATTGTTACATGCTCTTCGGCTGTGATTCCCAATTGACGGAATTCATTTTCTACGGAGATACGTGGGGAAAAGCTATTGGTATTCAGATCTGGGGCTGCGAGGGTGCTTAACTCTTACTTCAGGTAAAAATGTCAAAATCAGCTGACTGCAGTGTCTGCTTTTTTTTCTTGTATTTTTTATATGTTTTCCTTGAACTTGTTTATTGTATAGTGATGTGTGCCTCTCTCTTGCTTTGTTCTGCTGCATAACTGTGTAGAAGAAAGCTTTAATACATACAATACATTAAGTAATAGAGAGGACAGTAGTAGTAGTGATAGTGGAGGCAATACATATGCCATGCTGTAGATGATTATTATCAATGCCTGTTGTATGACTGTTGTGTTAAGATCGGGTGGAAGTGATGATTCAGTGAGACTAAGCATTATTGTGACTCGACCCAAGGGCCATCTGTTGTGTGACCTGTAATGACCCTGCCATTTGGACTGGTGTAACTTACAGGGTACACAGACTCTGCTCACTCTTAGAGGGGCAGAGAAATGCTTGTATGCTGTTTGAGCCTCCATGCTGCATGATCAAATGACCACTCTGCTTAAAACAGCTTTCAGTGGCAATTGACTTCTTTGACAAATTTCCACAACACCTGGCTGCCCAAAACACAGCTAACACCCAACAGATTCAGCAGCGTGAGGGTGAGCAGATACCCATGATAAGATCCCTGCAAAAAAAAAAAAAAAACCTGTGTAGACCAGCCAAGCCGGTTTTGCTGGTGTCCACCTGGACACTCTCTGAGCATGCTGGTTTAGCCGGTGATTCAGGCCACACACCACAATAGGAGAGAACAGTTTCTGATAAAGCTCAGCAACTGCACCCTCCTGTTTGATTCACGGGCATTCATTCACTAAACCCTAAGGTATGGCATCTGGTATCATTTGCCCGCAAAACTTAGAAACCTGCTTATCTCAAGAAAACAACACTGATGTTCTTAGCGCAGTGAGAGCCACAAAACAAATCTCTCTGTTTCTTCTATGGCCTCAAGCTCTGTGAAGTGACCAAAAGAATAAGCTTGCGGATACAAACGGCCAAAATGGGTGTCTGGCCTTCCTCTTCCTGATAGGGTGAGGATCTCCTCCACATTGAGAGGAGCCAGTCGAGGCAGTTTGGCCACCTGGTAAGGATGAGCCATGGGCGCCTACCTCTGGATCTCCCGGGAAGAGCTGGAGAAAGTTGCACAACCCTGACCTCTGTATCCGGCTGGAATAGTCCTCTCATCTTACTCGGTATATGTTCTTGTGTCCTCCATTACACGTTTGATTCAATATCTAATGGCTGAAGCGTGATTCCAAAACAAAAGATGTAAGGCGGATAGTTTACTTGGCAACCGAGGATGTATCGGATGGCGACTTGGCTGACAAGAATGAATGGAAAGTCCCAAGATTCATCACAAGAATCACACACATCGCACCCGAACAGCCCGACGGTCTATAGTACAGAGCCGGTTGAATAGCTTGGAAGGGGCGACGTCAAGATGTTCTCTGTTCTCACGTTCTTCAGAAGTTCGTTCCCTCCAAGACAACTTGAGAAGATCTCCACTAGGACACAAGAGTCAACATGGTGTGTTCTTGGATTTGACCTCTGGTTGAGTTGGCTACTTGCTGGGGAAGATACCACTGTGCTCGGTCACGACGTACAAATTGATTGGCTGAAGGAATTGTCGGCTCCATAAAGAAAATGCATAAAAATGTTGAGCTGAGGCAAAATCAGGACCGAGCACAGTGGAACGAACCCCCTCATACAACTGGACCCTGATATTATGGTACAACGGAAACAGAGTAGTAAGTACATTTCACTGAGTGATGTGAATCATCCACAAAGGGGCCCATAACCCCCTTTCTCCCACTTTTGGACAAACCCCTCAGGGACAGATATGCAGCTATCAATTCCTACTTCAACCTCAACCATCACCATGCGGGCCTCGTCAGAGCCTGGGACTTGCCTGAATATTTATGCCCGACAGAGAGCCTCCCTAAGGGGCTAAACTCTGCCTGGAAGAGAGGGCCCGTCTGGAGGTCAACTGTGTGTGTGTGTGAGCGAGTGAGAGATGGATAGCCCTATAAGTCTTGCCACATGTTAGCTGTTAATATTGATAAGGTGGTGTGTGAGAGGGAAGATGTGGGCTGCATGCTTAAATACACACACACATACACACACACACACCTGCACCTGCTCAGGAGAGCACTCCATTTATCTGCATTTATTTCATTACTCTAACATTAACCAAACCCTAATGCTAACCGTAGATTAGCCCTAAAAAGGATTGAGGTGCAAGCACACACACACACACACACACAGAGCAGAGCAGAGCAGATAGTAGAGGAACTAAGGCCCCTAAAAGTTGAGATACCCCTACCCGAGGTAGAACATATGGAAGAAAATATGTCTAGTTTCTGAAATGGATGGTTGTATAAAAATATTTTACTGCAAAATTATTTTTTTTGGGTTGATGTTTGGATCCTCCCCAAAACCGAAATTAATGAAAATTTAGGCTTCTCCAAAAGGGACAGCATCTGCCTTATCATATGTATCTCTGGAAATAATGATCAAAATGTCACCAAATTTGGACTGGATGTTCACAGACAGTTATTGCATACAATAAAACAAAGACTACATCAGTACCTTTGTCCATCTTTGAAATTTGTACACTTAAACACACATAAATTATAAGCGGAAATTGAATAGGAAATTAAAAATCCAAAAGGTATGTATATATATGTCTGTCATTATTAAAGTAAGGAGACCAATCGCCAAAAAATGTCATTTATATGTACCAAAGACTGTTGTCTTATCATAAAAGTAGGTTATTTGACTCTTCCCTTCATCCTCTGATGTCACCAGCCCCTAACAGGTAACTAGTGCAGCCAGCACTTCAAACAGACAGATACAATGGGGCCCTATTGGTATAAATGTGTGAAGACAAGGACACAAACAATTGATTAAGTCAAAAAACTATATACATTTAATGCAAACAGGTTCAATAGACATTTCTCTATCTTTTTAAATATACATTCTATATATTTTAAGGTTCCTCTGAATAACACTGACAATATACTGTATGATGTTAATATGAGCCAACAGGCTGCATGACACAATATTTTCCAAATGATTTAACTGAAAACTGAATGAATTGGAAAAATCAAAGATGAATCATAAATTGGATCCTAAATGAATAATCAATTATATACAGTATATACAGGTTTTGTGGCCAAATCAATCACCGGGCTCCTGAAAGAGATGGGAGTTCGAGGGCGGGCCCTATGGCAAGCCACCAGGTCATTGTCAGAGGCTGCTGAGTGTAGCAGCAACTGGCTTTGGCTGAAGAGAAAGGACCCGATCTGGGCTGCAAGGTGATCATCAACCTATAGGAAGGGGTAAAGGTGGACGGGGGTGCATCTGGGACGCCAGATGTCGCCGTTGAGCCCGCTGGAGGTGTTGTGGGCTCATCAACGAAACACCAGAGAAGGAGGGTTCCCACCTGATGACCCCAATGAAGTGATTACCCCTTCCGCCACTCAAGAAACCAAGGGACTGCTGATTATTGTAAGGGATAATTCCAACAAGTCGTATGAGCTCAAGTAGAGATATACATGTGACCCAACATTTTAAGTTCTAGGGTGCAACTATGCCGTCATCCACAATTCTGTTAGCACACTCTAGAAAGTCACAGGCACAGAATTCAAGGCATGGCAAGCCAGCTGCAAAACAAGGACATTTCTTCTGTTGACTGCATTGTTTGTCCTTGCAGTAGAGATGTGTTAGATCTCGCACTTCTTGTGGTGCTGCTGCCTTTTCATACATCACTGGTTCCATGACTCCTTCCGTCAACCTCCAGCCTTTCCCCACAGGACACCAAAGAACTGTTTTTTTGTGATGGCTGTGGCACCAAACAGCAGTTTGGTACATGGCTCTTAGTACATGCTACCTAAAAGGATCTTCAGTTGGGGGCAGTTGAGAGGCAGGCATGTCTGAGGTGGATGCCAGTACATACCTCAACTCATCCAGACTGATACACTGATCCCCTTTCTCATTCTTCTTCTGGCCATACAAAAGGAGTGCGTAACGTCTGGCTACAGGCAATTTGCTGTCAAACCAAAGTGACTTAGGCCTTTCAGCTCCTCCAAGTGCTTCTGAAGTTTTGTGAAAGCAGTTGTTTTTCCTATTTTGAAAAAACTACTCGTCGTATCACAGCCCATCAGTGCATGGCAAGCTGGAAGGCACTGGCACAAGGTTTTCCCCAGCTTTTTGCAGATTGTGTTGATGGGCACAAACCTCTCTTTGCCTGTATGGCCTTTGTGCATTAGGACCAAAGCTGAGCCAAACATGCTGCAACTTGCGTAATACAAGAGCAACACAAGGATGTCAGTGTCATCACACTTGATGATGACTCTTGTGTAGGTCTTGGCGAGGTGGATGGCATGTAGCACTATCCTGGTGTCGGCCTCTTCTTGATCACTCATCAAATCGACTAAGCCGTCCACGCTGTCCTTTTGGATAATTTTGGTTTCTTCGGCATCTTCAAAACCTCCGGCCAAGATGATTGTCTGTTCCTCAGTGAGTCTACGTGAACGTCTACGTCTGCAGCGTTTGACACGGTGAACCACCAGATCCTCCTCTCCACCCTTGAGGGGATGGGTGTCTCAGGCTCTGCACTCTCCATGTTTGCATCCTACCTGACGGATCGCTCCTACCAGGTGACGCTGAGAGGGTCTGTGTCAGAACCACGCAGGCTCACTACTGGGGTTCCGCAAGGCTCGGTTCTGGGTCCTCTTCTTTTTTCCCTCTACACAACATCTCTTGGTTCTGTTATCCACTCCCACGACTTTTCCTACCACTGCTATGCAGATGACACCCAGCTGATCCTGTCATTTCCCCCCTCTGACACACAAGTGGAGGCATGCATTGCTGCATGCCTGGCTGTGGATGTCGATGCACCACCTGAAGCTCAACCTGGACAAGACTGAGCTCGTGTTCCTCCCGGGGAAGGGCTGTCCTGCACCGAGACCTGGCCATCACCATTGATAATGCTGTAGTGACGTCAACTCGGACTGCGAGGAATCTGGGTGTGACCCTGGATGACCAACTGTCGTTCTCGGCAAACATCGCATCAGTGACCCGCTCCTGCAGATTCCTCCCCTACAACATCAGGAGGATTCGCCCCTTCCTCACTGACAAGGCAGCGCAGGTGCTCATCCAGGCTCTTGTCATCTCCCGCCTGGACTACTGCAACTCCCTCCTTGCTGGTGCCCCAGCGTCTGACCTCTGGAGCTTGTTCAGAAAGCTGCAGCTCGTCTGGTGTTCAACCGCCCCAAGTTCTCCCACACAACTACCCTTCTCCGTTCTCTACACTGGCTCCCTGTAGCGGCTCACATCCAGTTCAAGACCCTGGTGCTAGCCTATAGGGCAGTGAAAGGAACAGCTCCTTCTTACCTCCAGGCTATGGTCAAGCCTTACAACCCCGCCCGACCACTTCGCTCTGCTGCCTCGAGGCGACTGGTTGCCCCGTCGCTCAGAGGCCCCTGCGGCCGATCTACACGGTCACGGCTTTTCTCTGTTCTGGCCCCGCAGTGGTGGAATGAACTCCCCACTGATGTCAGGACAGCTGAGTCGCTGCCCATCTTTCACCACCTCTTCAGGAAACACTACCCTGACCCTTCCTCTTAGCCTTGCCTATTTGTCGTCAATTATTTGTATGAGCTCTTGTTTATTGGCTCTTGTTTATTTGATACACTTATTTGTCTTAGCGCTTGCTCATTTGATTTTCTTATTTGTCTTATTTGTTTAAGAAAAAGTAGGTAGCTAACTTATTGCACTTTTACCTTAGCACTAGTTATGCTCTTAGTTGCTTGTTTAGGAAGGAAATGCACTTACGATTTCTGGTGACTAGTAGTCTTCTTGCCTACCTATGTTGAATGCACTTATTGTAAGTCGCTTTGGATAAAAGCGTCTGCTAAATGCCTGTAATGTAATGTAATGAACCTGAGCTGGATATGTAATTACAAACAAAAGCAGAAAGCGTAGCCTTGTTGCCAATGTTTGTCAAGTACCTCCTGTAATTTGACACTTTTGTGTGCCCTGACATAACATGTGTTGGTCCTACATCTCCAACTGCTCCATGTCTTTGTCTCTCTTGTTGCTTGATGGAGTTTGGGTGGTCATATCGGTCGAAAACCAAGGCAACACAATTGATTTTTTCCTCTTCCGATAGCAATGAAAAGATTCTTTTGAGAACACGTTCCGCAAGGTCATTGAAAGTTTGAAACCCTGATTCATTCAGACTCTGAAGTAATGCCATACCATCTATGATGTATGCAGATGGTCCTGTTACATCAGGTAAGTGGTACTCACTTGTCACAATTGACTCTACCTTCTTGGCTAGGTCAGCTTTGGAGGTTTTTCTCATCCTGCCATCATCATAGAACAAAGCAGGTGGTACAGCAGCTAACTCATGAGACAGCACGTTCTCCATGGACACATCTCTTTGGCTCGAAACTGCTAGAAGTCTCCCGAAAAGAACCTCAGAGTCCATCCGATGCTGTCCAGACTTGTTTTTCGACACAGGTGCTTTCATGTCTGCAAAAGTGACTGAGCATTTTCTTTTCTCTGGTTCCCAGAAACTCTTTGTTCTTGTGTCCTTTGCAAGGCGCTGCTCTATGAACAGTTGGTTTTGGTGTTGAGCATCTTCAAGGAAACAGGACAAACCTTTTGCCACCTTTTTAGAAGCAACTTGACCAGTGACAATGTTTACAAGCTCTTCAGGAACACTATCCAGATCAATGGGGTTTTGGTTTTCCTCCACAATTTCCATGATCTTTTGTATGTCTGTTTCATCTCGGCTGGTTCTGGAGGACCCATGCTCTTGGTGGGTTTGTGGGCCTTGGGCATTTTTGCCGCAAAGCTCTTTCATGGCATCCGCATATTCTTGTTACATGCCATGTCATCAACCATCTTGTGAGAGCCCCTTTCTTAAGTGTGAGACCAACAACTCCACCTTCACTCTTGCCCTCACGGTTGATTGTTTGCTCCAGTGCCTGGTCAGTTGCAACACAGTTGAAGCTCCGCTCGTCAGACAGCTGTGCAACAAAGCCACCTTCTCGCAGGAACTTGTACGACTCTGGTTGCTGTTGCTGAAGTGTTCTCATTTCATCAACATAAATTGGCATGTACTTGGAATAGTTGTTTCTTCCAGCAGCCCTGAACCACGGTAAAACTTCCACCATACAGTTCAAGTGAAGTTGAAAGTCTGCATCTCTCTCTGCCCGCAGCATTCTCAACAGCAGGTCCACTCCTTGCATGAATGTGAACCAGTAAGCAAATGTGGCCGACTGCAGGATAGGATTCCACAGAAGGATAGAAGGATTCCACTTTTGTGTGTCAATAAAGCAGAAACACTTTTAGCAGTTTACTCTTCTTAAATGAAGTGTCCCATAGACACTGTGGTCACTGACACCAGCTAAAACTAAAGCCCTGTATGTTGTATCCTACTTGGTATAGTATGAAAAATATCCATTTATTTAATGTATCCTGTGGAGAAACTAGGTAAATCTTAAAAGTAGGAATGATAAATAGTAGGCTAAATGTCATCATTACATCACTGATTTGAATGGAAAAACAACATTAGGCTATAATACGGATGACCCCAGTGTAGTTCTATACTGTATATCAATTATTAATGGGACTATTTGATTTTTCCAATTCATTCAGTAAATTTTTTCAGTTAAATCATTTGGAAAATATTGTGTCATGCAGCCTGTTGGCTCATATTAACATCATACAGTATATTGTCAGTGTTATTCAGAGGAACCTTAAAATATATAGAAAGAATGTATATTTAAAAAGATAGAGAAATGTCTATTGAACCTGTTTGCATTAAATGTATATAGTTTTTTGGCTTAATCAATTGTTTGTGTCCTTGTCTTCACACATTTACACCAATAGGGCCCCATTGTATGTGTCTGTTTGAAGTGCTGGCTGCACTAGTTACCTTTTAGGGGCTGGTGACATCAGAGGATGAAGGGAAGAGTCAAATAACCTACTTTTATGATAAGATAACAGTCTTTGGTACATATAAATGACATTTTTTGGCGATTGGTCTCCTTACTTTAATAATGACAGACATATATATACATACTGTACATTTGGGATTTTTTATTTCCTATTCAATTTCCGCCTATAATTTATGTGTGTTTCAGTGTACAAATTTCAAAGATGGACAAAGGTACTGATGTAGTCTTTGTTTTATTGTATGCAATAACTGTCTGTGAACATCAAGTCCAAATTTGGTGACATTCTGATCATTATTTCCAGAGATACATGTGATAAGGCAGATGCTGTCCCTTTTGGAGAAGCCTACATTTTCATGAATTTCGGTTTTGGGGAGGATCCAAACATCAACCCAAAAAAATACTTTTGCAGTAAAATATTTTTATACAACCATCCATTTCAGAAACTAGACATATTAAAGTTATGAAAAAACATGGTTGTGCTTTGTTCTACCTCGGGTAGGGGTATCTCAAAAACTAAAGCCTTTTTTGAGGATTTGTTCCTCTACTAAGAGAACAGGCCTAAGGACAGTCATGCATCACCGACCCACGGCTCAGTGTGAGAGAGGGAGGACAGGGCAGTATCGCACGCACGCACGCGCACGCACACACACACACACACTACTCAATGTAATGTGATGCAAACACACACACCAACACTGGTATAAATAATGTGTCTTTTTGCATGTGGAGGAGATGAGAGGAGAGGCTTAGCAACTGAATAAAGAGGATTTCCAAGAATACCCTGTAGTAAGCACCTCAGTCTGCTGAGCCACCACACACTCTGCTGCTGTAGGATACCAACCACTAGTACCAAGAATAGTTTTCCTCCAGTGTGTTATTCCTTCGATGCCATCCACATTGATGAAGTTTTCATTTAACTTTCCTGCTGAGGACAATATTAGTCATCTACCCTGGATACATCATCACCTTACAATACCTTGAGAAACTATTCAGTATCCAGCTTAATGGTGAAGTGTGCGTGTGTGTGTGTGTGTGTGTGTGTTAGTTATTCTGTCCCCAGCCTCCTTTTGTCACAATCTCTGCCTCATTGACTTCACAACTGCTATTGATTTATGACTACACACTGTTTCCCACAGGCTGGAATGGACACGTATACTGCCTCACTGTGTGTGTGTGTGTGTGTGTGTCTACATAGGTTTTTTTGTTTTTTTTTGATTATTTGTGTTGCAAGCCGATTGTAGTAATGGAATTTTCCAGAGCAGAGAGACAGATAAGCAGAAACAGAAGGAGAGAGATGGAGAAAATGAAACGCGAGAGAAAGATGGGAGAAGTTTGTCGAAAGAGAAGGAGAGATTAATTCAGAGATGAACACAGAGAGAAAGATGTAATCACGGCACTGTCCTGCTTCGTGATGCACGAAGCAACCGACTGTGGTGCTGTTCTTAAAGGTGCCGTGTCTACAGAATAAGTCAGGCAAACACTTGATGTGAGTGACATTGAAATGAGTGACATTTACACGTAAATGTCCGTGGAATTTTGGAATGAACAGAAGAAGAACTGGGTAGTTAGCGTGAGTGGTGATCTCTGGGAAGTGCAGTGCAAAAACACCACAGCGATGAGCGCTGAACACCAAAGATGGAGACTAAATAAAAGAAGGATCTTGCAGATTCCCAGGTAGGAAGGATCTTGCAGATTCCAGTAATAAGATTACAGTTAGATTACAGTTAGCAATAAAAAAGAAGTCAGTATGAAATTGATTTATCCATTTGTTCTCCTCATAATTAGTGGTCGACTGAGCTGGGCTGGATGAGAGATGGTAGAAAAGAGAGTTATCCTGATGTCTAACAGAAAAATAGTGGAAGGACTGCGCCCAGGGAGTAATAAGTAATGACTTTACTGCTCATAAGACATCTCTCCTCAGGAACTATTACCTTTACTGCACGGTAACTAATTACATCCTTAGGCCCAATCCCCATACTCCCCTTGCCCCTACCACTTAGCCCTACCCCTCTGTTTTGCGTGTTCACATGTAGGGGTAGGGTATTCCGATTCATGTTGGGATAGAGGGGTAGGGCGAAGTGCTAGGGCTACATGGCCCTCCAAATGGAGGTTTTTCAGAGGCACACTCAAAACTGAGTGAGAAATCTCCAACAATCATCGGCAAGATGGTGGCAAACGCTGCACAAGCAACAAAAGAAAACCACAAATGTAATATTTTCTTCATTAATAAATATTTCAAAATGATGATAACCATCGTATTATTTTAGTTTAAGATCATTTCAATGTATTCTTTATAACAAGCATAACAAAAAATCGCTAGTATGCTGATGTCTCTAGCTAGCTAACGTTACAACATGGTTTTAAGGCTGATTTGTGCATGACAGTCCCGCATTTTGACATATTTCCATGTCACATTTCCCCCCTTTGATGGCATATGACGCCCGAAATATAACTAAAGTCCAGCAGCGAAGTTGCTGCACTTGTTACGGCTCCTCTTATATCAGTGCAGACTGGCAGGGTAACGTTAGGAGCACGGCTCGCTAGCCTACAGAGCACCGCTAACGCTATTCTGTCATGAAGTGGCCCGGTAATGAAGCAGTGGTCTTTTTTATTTGATGACTTGTTTGATCGATTGATAGCGTGAAACGTATTGTGAACGTATCGCGAGCGTCCATGCTTTTCTATCTCCATCATTGTGATAATACCATTATTGCCATGGTAATGTCTGGCAACAAACATGTCGCATCTGTTTACGTAAACTGGGGTGACCAGACGTGTCCATTTTCCGGGGACAGTCCCTGTTTTTGGTGGCCTGTCCCTGGCTGGAGCTGTCCCCGGAAATGTCCCCATTTTTCAGTCGGCCTGCACCATAGTCTCCTGGAACGTCCCTACTTCAGAGTCTCCCGGAAATGAGCCCAATCTCTCTGACTCCTGGAAAGGAGTTAATCTCCCGACCAAAAAAAAACAAAAAAACAACGCACGAGTTACGCACTTCGGCACAACAACAGCGCGGAATGTGATGTTCGGTGATGTGATTTCGGGATTTAGCTAGCCAAATGGAACACGGAGCCAACATATCCATGTTTTAAGGCAGTAAAAAATAAGCCGACTATGGCACACTGCACTGTGTGCAATTCTAGCTTTTCAGTCGCGGGCGGAGGTTTAAATGACTGCAAAAGATATGTTGAGGTAAACTCAGTTCCTTCCAGCTGCCCCTCCTCTCCGTGTAGCCTCCTCTCTGAGGCTACATCCACAATAATACGTTTTGTTTTTTGTTTTTTTTTAAACTAAAATGATCTCGGTCCAAACAAGCATTTTAGCACCGTTTCAGAAATTATCTCCGTCCATAAAAACGCATATCACGTTACCATTCACCTACACTGGGCATTTGCGTGCCGGTGTAAACAGGGCAGATTGTCTGCTCTGCTTAGTTGCAGAAAATACCGTTATGAAGAACAGCAATGGCAAAAAGTAAGAGCAGAGATGTCTTTGTTTGGACGGACGACGAGGTGGAACTGTTACTGAAAGTAACAAACGAGTATAAGGCGGTAAATATTGTTATTTGTCACAAAGTATTTGGCAATTAAATATTTACAGTGGAGCACCTTATTATTTAATAATTAATTTAAGAAAGTGTGTGGGTGCCCCCCCAACCTGTCAGCTACCACCACAAATAGAATCTAATTCTGTGGGAAACACTGTGTACGCTATGTGTTGTTGAAGTTATCTGATTCATCAAATGTCTTAAATACATAATAAATAAACAATAATTATTATGAGGTGAGTCATTTTTCCCCGCTGCACCTGCTACACCGGATCTTAGGGTTCCTCCACCTGCCAAATCCCGCTTTAACCCCTGGGTATGTGTGATATGATTAGATTACCAGACTATAGGCTGCTGTGTTGTTCTTTATGCAGGGACAACAGCACGTTAGGGAGGCTAAACGTAGAGAGAGCACTTAGAACATCGGTCAATTCTTTGATACTGGACGGGATAGTACGCAGGACCACGTTACTAAGGCAGAGGTTGGTTTAGAGTTCAGTCAAGCTTCAGTTAAGTTAATAGACATAAGGGGAAATAATAATCTACTCGTTGTAAAATTAACGATTAGAATAGTGGTGTACTTTTCTTGTGATTGCAGTATTGACGGTGGAAGATGGTGAAAAGAAGAGGGTGATGCACTAAAGACACAGTTGGCTAAGTGAGAGACCGGAAAGCCGTGAGTATTAGGCCTGGTTGGTTTAAAGTTCAGTCAAGGTTCTTTTAAGTTAATAGGCATAGGCAAGGGGAAACAATAGCCGTTATGGATTATATGGCGGACTGGGGGGAGGGAGGGTGGTAGGCTTAGGCTGGACTCAGCAGCTGCGGCCAATTAAGGCTGAGTGCAGCCGGGCCTTTTTAACCTGTGTGTGGATGTGTGAGCGAGAGGGACGCGCCAGTGTGAGAGGCTGGCGGCGTGAATGAAGTCGGCAGGCGATCGGGAGGATCGGGGGTCGACTGGGAGGAGAACGAGCCAGCAACAGCCGCGTCTGAGCGGGGTCCGCGGCTGGAGTGCCGGGACGGAGGCAAGGGCGCGAGCTGGAGAGGACGGAGTGGGAGAGCGCGCGTCTCCCTCCGCGGCGATGACCGACGGAGGTCCCCGGGGGTGCAGTCAGGAGCCGCCTGCAAGAGCTGGTGACAGTCGGGGTTGGAGCAGGACGCTCCTACAAGCCTGGCAGGCTGGCCGGGCTTTGGGGTTCCGCGGCTGACCCGCCGGGGAGGACTGAGGTGCGTCAGCGGAGCGAGACGGCGCGCCAACTGCCGTCAACACCGGGCCGCGTTTATGGTTGGCATTGATAAAACAGCCCTGCTGACCACTTGACTCTCCTCCTGCCTATGTGTCTCTGTCTGTCATGAACCCCGGTACGGTGGCAACTTGCCACACACGTGCTTTGTGCAGCCCTGCTGTGAAGAAGGCGCTCGGCTACCTCCTCCTCGTCATGACTTCTGGCATTTGGTATATGATTTTAGTTTTGCCCACACTGACTGACAACCTGTTTGTATCCCTCAACCAACCAACTGACCCCTCAGCATCCGAAATGTACATACCCATTGGTCTTCACATAAAGATGACTCAAATCCTGAAAGACTTTGAGCTGAAATCTGAAATCTCTCAGGTGTTGAGTGATTTGGAAACCGATGTCATGAGTTTGAATGAGCAAGTTACAAGTATTGAGTTGCAGAAGAGTCAGTTTGTGGCCAGCTTTGAGGAACACCTTCAACAGCTGAGGGAAGAGAGCGACAGCACTATCAGTCTCCTCCTACAGAGACTGGCTGCCCAGGAGCTACAAACTGACATGATGGAGCAGGAGCTGTCTTGTGTCAAGGCGAGGAACTTGCACCCTCCCATCACAGAAGCCCCTGTGGCCCCCGCTCACCTCACACCTGAGTTTGAGCATGTCCTGGAGAAATGGTTAAAGGACCATGTAAAGCACATCGAGCAGATGCAGCCATGTGTGAAAACATGTGACCGTCCCATGGCAGACACAATGGCTAATTTTGCCTTAGAATCACAAGGAGCCAGTGTGGTGTCTCGTCGCTCATCAGAGACCTATTGGACCACGCCTCCTGTATGGACATTGTTTGGTATCCTAATACGGTTCCAAATGGAGCCCCTGCGGAAAGTCATCCAAGGCAAGTCACGCTTACATGCTGGTCAGTGCTGGCCTTTTGCAGGGGGACGGGGCGACCTGTTGATCTCTTTGTCTCACCCGATTGCCATCAGCGACGTCACCATTGACCACCTCCCAGCAAGCAACTCTCCAACCGGCCAAATTGCTAGTGCCCCGAAGAACTTCCAAGTCTTTGGAATGAGAACAGAGGATGAGATCAGGGACCTGGCTAGGGAGATTTACTTATGACCAGGATGGTGACGCCACCCAGACTTTTGAGCTGCCTACGCCTGACATCGGGGTTTTTAGATTTCTGAGACTGGAAGTGCTGAGCAACTGGGGCCACCCAGATTACATCTGCCTCTATCACTTTCGGGTCCACGGCCAGATCCCCTCCTTACGGAAAGAAGCAGTCCACTCACTCACCTCTCTCCTGGATCCAATTAAGCCTCCCCCCACCCTCCCTCCAGTCCGCCACAATATAATATTATAATATTAAAATGCACTGACAACAAAATGGCTTCTAACATGGATGGTAGGCATATAATATATTCGTTATAAGTAATTCTTATTTTTGTAGTGTCATCAGGATCAAACATCAGGAACAGAGAGATTTCATCAGTCACACAGAGAATGAGTAAGTGATTTGTGTCTTATGATCCCCTAATCAGGAGTAATTGAGGTAATGATAAGAATATTGGAGTAGTTCATAATTGTGATTGCAGCGCGAGTCCGGCGCGTCTCCCTGAAATCAGTTCTGTCAACTTGGGATGTCTGACAGTACAACAGTGGTCAAAATACATGAAACCGGAATAGAGCGCAACAGTGACCGCCCACTTTTTTTACGGCTCTAGTTCCGGAAGTAAATTTCCCATTCATTTACTCCATTGACATTTCAGAAAATCCTTATATAAAGAGTTTTAAGGCTGGAACCAAGCCAACCAGCTAGATGATGAATCGTGACCATAAAACTTTTGATTCTGGGCAAAAAAAAGATCAGAAAACGGAAGAAAAGGCAAAGGTACAAGACTGTGTACATAATTATTTTATCAAGTGAAGGAACTACTCATCCCATAAACCATTGCAAATGATACTTTTCCAACAACTTCCAAACTAACGATAGTTTAGCGCGCTTCTTCTTGAATTTAACATTTGTCAATAGTATAGTGTTGATATTGTTGTTGTTTTGTGAGCGTATATATAGTGTTTCATATAGTATAGTGTAAAGTGTTGTCATCGGCATGGTACAGTGATTCATTCCAGCTGCATAAGATAAGCAGCTAGCTAGGTTACGTTAGTAGCTAACGTTAACGTTAGCTGACAAGACGTTCGCGGGTGCGGTAAACATTTCCATGGTAACAGCGAGCTCCACCAATCAGAGACGTCGCTGTTACACTTTAGGATTGTGGGTAGTGTAGTACTTCTCCATGACATCGCGAATAAAACATGTTTTTCTCAAAACAAGGTTGATATCATACGGACTTGTGGCTTCTACAGGAGCATACACTATCGTTTCACAATCTACTAGCTTGTGGTGAATCTACGTTGGATGGTTACGACATTATGGCTAATAATCAAAATCCCTATGCAGAATATGAATGGGATTTTCTGTCACGGTCTCTGCCGTGCCCCCTGTGTTTCCCTTTGTGTTTCTACCTGTCTGTCCCGGTCTGTGTGTGTGGGCGTGGTTTCCAATCATCCTCCCGGCTCCTGGCTTCACAGCTGATTCCCATCAACTCATCAGACACCCAGTATATCTTCTCCGGTTTTCCAGTCATTCATCGCCAGATTGTTGATTCAGCCAGTGTGGTATTTCTTGTTCACGGCCACTTGAATTGGATTCAAGATTACTTGTTGTTTTTGCCTTGACGTTAACCCTGCTCTCCCTCTGCCCAGGATCATATTCGTCTCCAGTCATTCCGCTCATCCCCGTCTACCTGCCTGCTACCTGTCTACCAGTTTATCCACCACCTGCCTGCCCTGCCTGCCGTGTCTCCTGCCTGTCTCCCTGCTTCGCTCTGCATCCACTCTACCCTCCGGTTTCTCCCCTAAATAAACTCTTTGTTTATTCTACCTCTGAGTCCGAGTTTGCGTTTGGGTCCGACCAGTCCACCGTTACAGAACGATCTGGCCCACATGGACCCAGCGAGCTCGGGCTCGGAGGCAGCCTCGCTCCGGAGAGCGATCGCCAGCCAGGGCGAATTTCTGGGCCAACACGATCAGGCACTCAGGAACCTCGCCGACAACAACCAGGCCATAATCACCCAGATAGCCCAGCTTACCGAGCAAGTATCTGTTCTAACCTCTCGCCTTACCCCATCAGTTTCCGCTGTTCAACACAACCAGCCCGTTCCGGTTTCCTCCCCAGTGCCTCCTCCGATCAGGGACTCCTACGCCCCAGATCCGGAACATTTCTCCGGGGACGCGGACCGTGGGTGCCGTGGGTTTTTACTACAGTGCTCTCTGATTTTCCTCCAGCGGCCGCAAACCTTCCCCTCAGACCAGTCCAAGGTACGTTATATCATCGGTCTGTTGAGAGGAAGGGCGCTGGCGTGGGTCGAAGCGGTTCACTCACACCAGCCAGTTGAGGGATTTCTGTTCAATGATTTTATTGCTGCCTTTAAGGATGTGTTCGACCACCCGGTTCACTGGGGAGATGCGGCGAAACGCCTGACCAATCTCCGTCAGGGAACACGGAGCGTGGCGGACTTTTCTGTGGATTTTAAAACTGTGGCAGCTGACGCTGGGTGGGCCGACGCAGCGCTTCGGGGCACGTTTTTAAACGCTCTGAACGAACACCTGCAGGACGAAATAGCTGCCCGAGATGAACCATCGGATTTTAAGACTCTTGTCTCCCTGGCGATCCAGCTGGACAACCGTCTGCGGGGGCGCCGCAGACAAAGGGCGGCACTAGTTCCGGTTCCGCGCCTCTCTGCCTCCACTCTCCCTCCTCTCGCCAGGTCGGCAGCCGCTCCTTACGCCATCACCCCGGCCCCGTGCTCCTGGACTCCCCCGGACGAGGAGGCCATGCAGCTGGCAAGGGCCCCCTTGTCTCCAGCGGAGCGGCAGCGCAGGATGCGGTTGGGGGCATGCCTGTATTGCGGGGAACCCGGTCACCTTTTGGCCACCTGCCCGGCCCGGCCAAAAGGCAGGGCTCACCAGTAGCTGCGGGGATACTGGTGAGCCAAGCATCTACCTCTCCCGTTCCCCGCATGCAGTTCAAGGCCACCCTGTGCTGGGATCAGGAGACCCTGCCCCTGGTGGCTTTAGTGGACTCTGGGGCCGATGAGAATTTCATCGACTCCAGCCTCGCCTCACAAGCCGGCTTCGCCATGGAGCCCTTAGCTGCTCCCCTGGATGCCAACGCCTTGGATGGCAGACTTCTGGCTCGGATCACCCACCAGACCAAGCCACTACTCCTCATCCTCGCCGGCAACCACCGTGAGCAGATCCGGTTCCATGTCATCTCGTCACCCCATGCTCCCATCATCCTTGGTTACCCCTGGCTCCAGCTGCACAACCCTCACCTTGACTGGGCCACCGGCAAGGTAAGCAGCTGGAGTCCATTCTGCCTGTCCACGTGTCTGCAGTCTGCTCTTTCCCCAACAGAGGGCTTAGCCGCTCCATCGCTGCCCGAGTCCCCGGACCTAACCACCATTCCATCTGTTTACCATGACCTGGGGGAGGTCTTCAGTAAACAGCAGGCCCTCTCACTGCCTCCTCATCGTCCCTACGACTGTGCCATAGACCTCCTCCCAGGAGCCACTCTACCTTCCAGCCGGTTATACAACCTGTCACGCCCGGAAAGGGAGACCATGGAAGGTTACATCAGGGACTCCCTGGCTGCTGGCATCATCAGGCCCTCCTCATCCCCGGTAGGAGCAGGGTTCTTCTTCGTCTCCAAGAAGGACCACTCCCTCCGCCCATGCATTGACTTCCGGGGGCTCAACAATATCACGGTAAAAAACAAATATCCTCTTCCCTTGATCAACTCTGCTTTTGAGCCCATCCAGAACGCCTCAATATTCTCCAAGCTGGATCTTCGAAACGCCTACCATCTGGTGAGGATTCGGGAGGGGGACGAATGGAAGACGGCTTTTAACACACCACTAGGACATTTTGAGTATCTGGTGATGCCTTTCGGACTAACCAACGCTCCAGCCGTCTTCCAAGCCCTAGTGAACGACGTGCTCCGGGATCTCCTTAACCGGTTCGTGTTCGTCTATCTGGATGATATCCTCATCTTCTCCCGCAACCTCGAGGAGCACGTCCAACACGTTCACCAGGTACTGCAACGTCTGCTGGAGAACAAACTATTCGTCAAGGCTGAGAAGTGTGAGTTCCACGCCAGCTCGGTAAGCTTCCTGGGCTACATCATCGAGAGCGGGCAGGTGAGAGCTGACCCAGGCAAGATCCAGGCTGTGGTGGAGTGGCCTACACCTACATCCCTGAAGCAGCTACAGCGCTTCCTTGGCTTCGCCAATTTCTACCGCCGCTTCATCAGGGACTACAGCCGCATCGCTGCCCCGCTGACCAAGCTCACCTCTCCAGCCTCTCCTTTCTGAAGCCGGACGCTCTCTCCCGCCTGCACGTCTTCCAGGAGGCGCTGCCCAACCCAGACACCATCCTTCCACCTTCCTGCGTGGTTGCTGCAGTTACCTGGGAGATCGAGGCGCTGGTTAGGCAGGCCCAGAAGACCCAACCCGACCCAGGTAATGGCCCTCCTAACCGTCTGTTTGTCCCCAATCCTGTCCGCTCCCAGGTCCTCCAGTGGGGTCACACGTCCCGGTTGGCCTGCCATCCTGGGATGGGCCGCACGCTGTCGCTCCTTCGAAGACACTTCTGGTGGCCGACCATGGAGGCCGACACCCGCACCTTCGTCGCCACCTGCACGGCGTGTGCGCGTGGCAAGACCTCCCACCGGCTGGCCTGCTCCGCCCCCTACCTGTTCCCAGTCGCCCCTGGTCCCATATAGCACTCGACTTTGTCACCGGACTACCCCCGTCACAAGGTAACACCACCATTCTCACCATCATCGACCGTTTCTCTAAAACCACACACTTCGTTGCTCTCCCCAAACTCCCCACAGCCCATGAAACGGCCGAGTTGCTTACCCTCCATGTCCTTCGCCTCCACGGGATTCCCTCGGACATCGTGTCAGACCGGGGGCCCCAATTCCCCCCAATTCATCTCAGGTGTGGAGGTCTTTTTGCCAAGCGCTGGGAGCCTCGGTGAGCCTCTCCTCCGGTTTCCATCCCCAAACCAACGGCCAAACTGAGCGGGCGAACCAGGATCTGGAGTCTGCATTCTGTTGTGTTGCCTGCCCGCAACCCCTCCTCCTGGAGCTCCCAGCTACCGTGGGTAGAGTATGCCCACAACTCGCTCACCAGCACAGCCATGGGGAGGTCGCCATTTGAGGCCTCCTTGGGCTATCAACCTCCCCTGTTCCCAGCCCAGGAGGAGGAGATTGCGGTGCCATCCGTCCAGGCCCACCTACGCCGTTGCCGCCGGATTTGGAGGGAGACACGCTCTGCTCTCCTCCGCACTGCCGACCGCAACCGCCGCCTGGCCGACCGCCACCGGACCCCGGCTCCGGAGTACCGCCCAGGTCAGAAAGTGTGGTTGTCGGCAAGAGATATTCCCCTCAGGGTTACCTTGAGAAAGCTGTCCCCCCGTTTTATTGGTCCTTATGTGATCGATAGGATCATCAACCCTTCTGCCGTGAGACTAAAACTTCCCAGGTCCATGAAGGTCCATCCTACATTCCACGTCTCTCAGATCAAACCTGTGTCTGTCAGCCCCTTGTGCCCTCCAGCCGTTCCCTCCACCCCCCCTTATTCATGAGAAATACACTTGCATATGTTTAAGCATTTGACCAGCCGATGAATTCCCCTGGTTATGGAGAACGTGTCCAGAACTCACCTGATATTATCAGTCCTTGACAGGTTGCCTGTTCGGGAGGTCATTCAACCCATCCCGGTAACCTGTTCCCGAGGGGTCCAAGCAAGGGGTACTGTACAGTAGGGTTAACATAAGACTGTGTTCTTTGGGTCTAGACTCATGTGCGTCCTGCTCAGGTAAGCGTTTTCCATCATCCTCCCACCATTCTTCACAGTTAAATGCATTTCCCATACAACTCATGACACCAAGTATGTTAACATTGTGCCGGTTTAATTCAAAACATTCCATCGCAGATCTGAGTTCAGCGCTAGAAGTAGGTATTTCTCTTCACAGGCGACTGATGGTCAAATACCTCCTTGTTTTTTTCCTGATAACTGATCTAAACACATCGTGCCAGGATATTCTCGATCATTCGCTATTGGTAACTGGCCTCAAATAACCTTACACGTTTACAGATGCCCGGCTGTATCATGCAAGTTCTGCTTCCTACTAACCATTAACCACCATTACCGACCTCGGGTAAAACTTTGTTTTTTCCCTCCTGAGAGAGATGTTTTTCGTCTCGCCTGTTCACACCAGTACCGTTATTTAGCTCAACATGGAACTCCTGGAGCTGATGTCCCTTCGGTGTATTGCATAGAAGTGAGCTGCATGTAATGTCCACCTGCTGAAATGTGTTTCTTCAAATCTCACTATAACGTAAGTATCAGACACAACTATCAGGTACGGAATGGTTTCCTATTTTACATAGGACATTCAACCACTTAACCCCTAGTAACATGTCTGAGGGAAGTTCGAAAAGCAAGGTATACAATCCCGGGGACCAACAAAAAATGATGCAGACTCTGCTGGCGCTCCAGTAGCAAGTTAAATAGTTATTTCATCAAAATGGACCATTGTCCTCGCGGTTCACATTTGATTACAATATTTGGTCTTCAATTGTAACAGTCCCAGCTCGGTTGCAGTAGTAAGGAAATGCATATCCAGGGCAAATGCTCCCTCAGGCTGACATGAGGCACATACAAACATCAAAGTTGTAAAATTCTCATAAGATATGAAAAAACATATGATGAGAGATCTCGTAAATGCTTGGAGACTTGGCCAAATTAACCTTGACCTGTTAGAAGACGCTGTACATAGCTGTATTTCTAAACTCATACACCATTACCGAGAGCAGATGGGTCACGTTGTGTATTGTTTCTGCACCTGGAGAGATACTTTTGTTTTTTTCACTCTGTCACACGAGTGTATTAGCCAGAGACAATGCAAGATCTCTGGAGCTAGATGATCCCTCGGTGATGCAAGGGAAGGGCGCATTAAGTCTATTTTAGTATGTTTCTCTTCTATTATATGATAGGAGTAGACACAAATAGGTTACAGGGCAAATGTTATTTTTTAACATAATGCAACCGATTCAAAACTAGTAGAAATGTATGCATGGAAAGTATGAAAAGACAAGTATACATGCCCCCCCCCACCCACACACACAAATGATGCAGGCACCCCTTGGGCCAATCAGTAGCAAGAAAGTTTCATCAAAATAGGACCAGTGGTGCCTGCGATGTCACATTTGAGCTTACAATTTTGATCTTTAATTGTAGCGCCCCCATTAGGCCAATCAGTGTAATGTTTTAAACTCATAACACAGTGGCAAAATGCCCTCCAGCAGTAGGACATACAAAGAAAAATAAAAAAACAAATGAAAAATATGGACATAGATATGAAATATGGATGAAGCTTAAATGTCATGCCTGCTGACTTACGACTACACAATATTTGTATCTGTTACGATGATCACTGTGTCAGATTAGGCGATTATAGAGTGATATAGGCCAAGATGACTTGGCCGAGAGACATGACAGACTACACGTTGGTCACCGACCAATAATCGCCAGCCGACGTGTTGTCATCGGAAAGCAGGTACTAGGCAACAAGAATGTAAACAAACAATGGCGTCCGAAATGGTATGTATGATACTGGCTGTCTTGTGTTCCGAAAAGCCTAATAAAAGAAAGAAAAAACGACTGTGGACCCGTTCTTGGGTTGCACGAAGAGAACAGTATGGGTTGTCAATCCTTCAAAGAGAACTTGAAGTAAAAATAACAAATGTTTTAGCCTGTAGTGAAACCTAAATGTAGCTAGCTAGCTAGCTAGCCTCCACAGGGGTGTTGTTGCCAGAGCTCAACAAACCTTTCCTCTGTTTCATAGTTCCACCTAGCGGCACCAACAACTTCATTCCTCTTTCACTTCGCCATGTTTGTTTATAGCGCTCCGTGCTCCTATTGGTCAACGTCACGGACGAGATGGAACACGTCTTGGACGGCAAAAAAAAAAGTCGTCCACTATGTCACACTACATGAGATAAAACGATCGATTGTGGCGCTCTGTCATTTGCGACACGACCCGACGCCCTACGCCTGCCGAATCGGGCTATAATCGGGCTGATATCGTGTAGTCTGACCCCGGCATTACAGGTAACTCCATCCCTATGAACGCTCTGTTTGGACCAGGATCTTACAACACCGGCTACCTAACGGCCCCCCCGTTTGTTAACAAGCCAATTTAAGGCTTTGACGAGCTTGTTAAAGAGTCAATTAAACCCTACTGGCCTTCCTCTGGTTCGGCTTGACGAGCGCCTCGGCGGCGTCCAGTCATCAGCGCCGTCTCTTTATGAAAGCAGACAGAGTTAATTTAAAGTCTAGTTAAGAGTTAATTGAAAGTGGCCGAGCACTGGCAGTCAGATATTGTAGCTCCTGTGTGTGTGTGTGTGTGTGTGTGTGTGTGTGTGTGTGTTTGAGTCAGTGTAAGTGACAACTTGTGAGGGAGAGAATAAAACAGATTTTTTTTTATTTTGTGTGTGTGTGTGTTTGTGTGTGTGTATTCTCTCTAGCCTCAATTTCCTCAATATCGCAAAATCATTTTCGCTTTTCGCGCAAAAGTGTTGACGTTATGTTACGTTTGTTATGATGATGGAAATGCATTTGTCAAAGAAATAATGACATGGGCTCGGCTTCAAAAATGTCTTTGGACCTTCTAAAATGTTGTCCGTCAAATTCTATCTGCTGTTCCTTCCATGTAACCGGCCCACGCTGTGGTTGTATGACCATGTGGCGGACTGGGGGGAGGGAGGGGGTAGGCTTAGGCTGGACTCAGCGGCTGCGGCCAATTAAGGCTGAGTGCAGCCGGGCCTTTTTAACCTGTGTGTGGATGTGTGAGCGGGAGGGATGCGCCAGTGTGAGAGGCTGGCGGCGTGGATGCGGGAGCCGGCAGCGATCGGGAGGATCGAGGGTCGGCGGACTGGAGGAGCGGACAGCGAGCCAGCAGCAGCCACGTCTGAGCGGGGTCCGCGGCTTATAACATACTGTATTTTGGTACCATTGGATTCATGCCCATAAAGTTTGATATAAAGTGAATTAAAGTTAGTGTGAGAGTGAGCAAGCCGGCAACAGAGATGGTTGATAAAGGTGCTACACTGAGAAAACCACCGGCCTCTACATTGTAGAGATGGCGCGGCCGTGTCTAGACGCCGTCGTGGTAGCTCCGCGGAGATTGTGCGTTTTTTTAGTTTTTGTGTTTGTTTTTAATATCTTTTTTTGCTCAAACACATCGGCACTAACATCCTACGAACGCAGCACACTTTTGGACATAAACTTTTGCGCAAAACAAAGGTTTTTGTCCACTTTTCCCATCGACCCAGCGTGGCCGGCAGAGATAGTACGAGCGAGCCACAACAACAACAGTGGAGACTCACCTACGGGGAGACGAAGGAGGAAACATCGGGGAAAACGGAGCGGAATTCGGAACAGACTGAGAGTTCAAGCCCACCGTCCACCTCTGCCCAGCATCCTTCTTGCTAACGTCCAGTCTCTGGATAATAAGTTGGATGATGTTAGGGCGAGGATTAGATTCCAACGGGACATGAGGGATTGTAACGTCTTTTGTCTGACGGAAACATGGCTGACCCCGCTGGTGCCGGATCGAGCCATATGCCCAACCGAGTCCTTCTCTGTTTTCCGTGCGGATAGAACAGAAGAGTCTGGCAAATCTAAGGGTGGAGGGGTTTGCTTCATGACCAACAACAAGTGGTGCAACCCCAAGGACATTAAGACTCTTTCTCGTTCCTGCTCGTCGAACCTGGAACATCTGACTATCTCATGCCGTCCATTCTACCTTCCCCGGGAGTTCAGCTCGGTCATCACCACAGCCGTCTACATACCACCACAAGCGGACACCGACGTAGCACTATCGGACCTACATGATGTGTTATGTCGGCATCAGAACAAGCATCCCGACGCGGCTATGGTGGTGGCTGGGGACTTTAATAGGGCGAACCTAAAAAAAGTCATGCCGAACTTTCACCAGCACATTACGTGTGCTACCAGAGGGGAAAGAACGTTGGACCACTGCTATACGCCGTTCAAGAGAGGCTACAAGGCTGTCTCTCTCCCTCCGTTCGGCAAATCAGACCATGCCGCCATTTTCCTGCTACCGGAGTATAAACAAAGGATAGCCCGGGAAGCGGTAGTGACGAGGGACGTAAAGCGGTGGTCTGACCAATCAGAGGCTGAGCTACAGGACGCTCTGCGTGACGTCGACTGGGACATGTTCCAATCCAGTTCCAGGGACGTCAGCGAGTTTACGGAAGTAGTAACGAGCTTCATAGCAACGCTAGTGGATACCATCGTCCCCACGGTGAAAGTTAGGTCCTTTCCTAACCAAAAACCATGGGTTGATAAATCCATCCGCGACGCTTTGAACGCCCGCACTGCTGCCTATAACTCCGGTCTTGTATCCGGCAACATGGACGAGCACAAGGCAGCGTCCTATGGACTGAGAAGGGCGGTGAAGGAGGCCAAGAGGAGGTATAGGGACAGAGTGGAGTCGCAGATGGAGCAGCGCGACACCAGACGCCTATGGCAGGGGCTACGGACTATAACGGACTACCAGGGCAGACCCCCCGCAATTGTGAGTGCCGACGCATCCCTAGCGGAGGACCTGAACTCATTCTATGCACGGTTTGAGGCTAGCAACAACAGCGCTAGCTCGCCGGCTAACAACATCACCGTTAGCGCAACCGGAGTGAGTTCTACCGCTGGGGATGAACACACACTCTCTGTGACCGAGCACAGTGTGAGGAGGGCTCTGACGAGGGTGAACACCAGGAAAGCTGCTGGTCCAGATGGCATATCTGGGCGAGTACTGAAGACCTGTGCTAATCAGCTAGCTCCAGTGTTCACCACTATATTCAACATCTCCCTGGCTGAGTCTGTGGTCCCCGCCTGCTTCAAGAGATCCACTATTGTCCCTGTGCCCAAGAATGCTTCTCCAGCATGCTTGAATGACTACCGACCGGTGGCCCTCACCTCGGTGGTCATGAAATGCTTCGAGAGGCTGATAAAGGACTACATCTGCGCCTTCCTCCCTTGTTCCATGGACCCGCTGCAGTTTGCTTATCGTCCCAACAGATCCACGGATGATGCTGTCTCCCAGGTACTGCACACCACACTCTCTCATCTGGACAGCCGGAAGGGGGGCTATGTGAGACTGCTGTTCATTGACTATAGTTCAGCTTTCAACACCATAGTCCCCACCAGACTGGCCGGCAAGCTGATTGAGCTGGGACTGAACACCCCCCTGTGTGCCTGGATCCTGGACTTCCTGACCGCCAGGCCCCAGGTGGTCAGGGTGGGTAGACACACCTCCAACCCCCTCACCCTGAACACAGGATCCCCCCAGGGTTGCGTCCTCAGCCCCCTACTGTACTCCCTGTACACACATGACTGTGTGGCCAGGTTCAGCTCCAACACCATCATTAAGTTTGCGGATGACACAGTGGTGGTGGGCCTGATCTCCAACAACGACGAGAAGGCCTACCTGGAGGAAGTTGCTGATCTGTCACTCTGGTGCCAGTACAACAGCCTCCTCCTGAATGTCACCAAAACTAAGGAGCTGATTGTGGACTTTAGGAGGACACAACAACAGAGGACGTACTCACCACTGGGGATTAATGGGAATACTGTGGAGAGGGTGAGCAGGTATAAATACCTGGGAGTCCACATCACTGAAGATCTGACATGGACAACACACACAGACACTCTGGTGAGAAAGGCGAGGCAGCGCCTTTACCACCTCAGGCAACTGAGGAAATTTAAAGTCTCCCGGAGGATCCTTCAGTCCTTCTACTCTGGAGCTGTGGAGAGCATCCTGACAGGAAGCATCACTGCCTGGTTTGGCAGCAGCTCCGCTCAGGACAGGAAGGCTCTGCAGAGAGTAGTGCGTTCGGCTGAGCGCACTATTGGAACTACACTCCCCACCCTGCAGGACTTGTACACCAGGAGGTGCAGAACCAGAGCCTGCAGGATCATGAAGGATCCTCACCACCCCAACAACGGACTGTTTCAGCTGCTGCGGTCAGGCAAGCGCCTCCGCAGTCACGCTGCCAAAACAGAGAGACTGAGACGGAGTTTCTTTCCTCAGGCCATCAGGACTGTGAACTCTGACCTCACCAGGGCCCCCACCAAGACACACACACTGCCCCTCTTATGCACACACACACACTTAGGTAAAGACTACACATAATTTATATTTTATATTATATTATACATACAATTTAACCTTTTTTTACTATATTTTTTTATAAAGTGCTCTTATTGTAAATATTGTGTTGTTTTTTATATAGAGCTCTTAAAAACTGTGACATTGTAAATATTGTGTTGGTTATTGTAAATAGTGTGAACCTGTTATTTTGCACATTTCTGCTGAGCATTGCCACTTTGCATTTCACTACACACCTCGTGTGTGTATGTGACAATTAAACTTCTTGAATCTTGAATCTTGTATTTTACATTGTGTGCCATTGGGCCAATTACATGGGAAATCTGCTGGATTGCTTTATGGCACAAAACAGGAAGAGGGCGGGGCGCTGTTCTTCTAGCACAAACGGAGTTAAAGCTTTCAGAGTTTGATTCAAGATTCAAGAACTTTATTTGTCACATACACACACGGGGTGTGCAGTGAAATGAAAAAGTGGCAATGCTCAACGGGAATGTGCAAAGGGCAACAGTACACAGTATTTACAATAAAAGAACAACACAATATTTACAGTATTACAGTAAGAGCTCTTATATAAAAAAAAACAACACAATATTTACAGTAAGAGCACTACAAAATTATAGTAATATGAGAAATATGAGAAATTGTATATATGTATATAAATTATGTGTAGTCATTACCTAAGTGTGTGTGTGTGTGTGTGTGTGTGTGTGTGTGTGTCCATAAGAGGGGCAGTGTGTGTGTCTTGGTGGGGGCCCTGGTGAGGTCAGAGTTCACAGTCCTGATGGCCTGAGGAAAGAAACTCCGTCTCAGTCTCTCTGTTTTGGCAGCATGACTACGGAGGCGCTTGCCTGACCGCAGCAGCTGAAACAGTCCGTTGTTGGGGTGGTGAGGATCCTTCATGATCCTGCAGGCTCTGGTTCTGCACCTCCTGGTGTACAAGTCCTGCAGGGTGGGGAGTGTAATTCCAATAGTGCGCTCGGCCGAACGCACTACTCTCTGCAGAGCCTTCCTGTCCTGAGCGGAGCTGCTGCCAAACCAGGCAGTGATGCTTCCTGTCAGGATGCTCTCTACAGCTCCAGAGTAGAAGGACTGAAGGATCCTCCGGGAGACTTTGAATTTCCTCAGCTGCCTGAGGTGGTAAAGGCGCTGCCTCGCCTTTCTCACCAGAGTGTCAGTGTGTGTGGACCATGTCAGATCTTCGGTGATGTTGACTCCCAGGTATTTATACCTGCTCACCCTCTCCACAGTAGTCCCATTAATCCCCAGTGGTGAGTACGTCCTCTGTTGTTGTGTCCTCCTAAAGTCCACAATCAGCTCCTTAGTTTTGGTGACATTCAGGAGGAGGCTGTTGTCCTGGCACCAGAGTGACAGATCAGCAACTTCCTCCAGGTAGGCCTTCTCGTCGTTGTTGGAGATCAGGCCCACCACCACTGTGTCATCCGCAAACTTAATGATGGTGTTGGAGCTGAACCTGGCCACACAGTCATGTGTGTACAGGGAGTACAGTAGGGGGCTGAGGACGCAACCCTGGGGGGATCCTGTGTTCAGGGTGAGGGGGTTGGAGGTGTGTCTACCCACCCTGACCACCTGGGGCCTGGCGGTCAGGAAGTCCAGGATCCAGGCACACAGGGGGGTGTTCAGTCCCAGCTCCATCAACTTGCCAGCCAGTCTGGTGGGGACTATGGTATTGAAAGCTGAACTATAGACAAAGACACGTGAGATAGAGGCTACCAATCGTCTCCGCCATAGCGCCATTTGTGTACAGTAATCATACCGAGGTATCACAATTACTTTCACAGTGATATATTGATGACTGCGTTTTAGAGGAGGAGGACGTGTGCGGCGGCGGTCGTGCTATAGGAAGGTAAATGGCGTCATAGATGTCGATTCCCGCCCATAAACAAACACGACTGTTCACCACACCACCGACGGTAAGCAATGATGACTGAAGCAATGGCGTGACATACGCTGACAGATAGGAGGACGCAGCAGGAGAGGACGGGACAGAACATAGCTGGGAGGAAAACAACAGGAGATGATACTGTCATTAGCTGAGTCATTTGCAAGGCAGAGTTTGTGCGATTCTCTCCATAAAAAAAAAACATCATTATGGCAGTTTACAACCAGACTTGGGCCAAGTATTTTACAGTTATATTACAGTTGCCAGATGGGCGGTGTTTGTCACACAGGCTCTACCAGAGCTGCTACACAGGTCTGGAAAGTCTTTGAAACCATGGAAATTGAATTGTTTTCAGGTCTTGCATTTTTGAAAGTGGACACAAAAGTCTGGAAGAGTATGGAAGGGAAAAAACTGCTGTGCTGTCCTGATACACACATGGCACATTTTACATAGTTGTTCCTCAAATTGGGATATTTGGTGTTAAGAGATTTCCACTATAGAGTAATGACCTAGTAGACCTGTAATTTTAAGTGTACTTCAAATTAAACGCCAAGTAAAATACTCAAATCCAGTTAAGTCTTAGTGCAGGAATATGCAGGAAACGTGTATATTTCTGTGGATTAATGTTTAGATTGTCTCAGGAAAACATTGGAAGGTCAATTTTGACTTCCACTTTATATGGGCACTATATGAATTGTCCTGGTGCGGTAAACCCCACCCATCTGGCACTGCAAGCAGTTTAAAACAAACCAAATAATGATCTGAATCCATTTGATCCACATTTGATCCACACAGACTGATGACTAGAAGTAAAAATCCCACTTATTTGTAATTCAAGTCAGGAGAGACTAGTTGTACGGAAAAGCAAGCTTTATTGTTGGTAACAAAATCTGAGAATATTGGCGGTAGCTCCGGTTGGGATCAAATGGGTTAGAGGCGAAACCCGCAAATCTCTGAGGAGCAGGAACTCCCCCTGTAGGCCGTTCTTCATGGCGGGGTAGATTCGCTGACGATCAACTGGAGCCTGGCACTGGTGGTTGTGGGGAGGCGGTGGGGTGCAGCAGCGATGCACCTGAAATGACAGAGAGATGGACGCGGCAGGTATCTGTATATGTAAGGGTGTGGCGGCTTGCCATTGGTTCCTCTGTGGGAGGACGGGGAGTGCCCGTGCTTAAAGGGCTGATTGAATAACGAGTGAGGCCAATGTGGAAGAACGCCTAGAGTAGCGATGATAAATAAGTGATGGATGGATACTGTAGGAGCCAATTAACGCTCCTTGCTATAAATAGGAACCAATCTTTGTAGGTTCAGGTGTTGCCCGGAAGGCAAATAGTTTTTGACCACTCCCACTCCCACTCACTCACTCACTCACTCACTCACTCGAATTGTTGCTGCATGGAGAGAAATGTTTGTTTAATGGATTAATGGACATCAAGAATCAACGGAGAAAATAAATGGACTCAATCTCAAACAGAAGAGTTTGTCTCGGACTTTTAATTCATCCAACATACATCAGACACGGTAAAGAGTGCGTCAACTATACCCTACGTGGTGCAACACCTCAGTGGCTTAAAGCTTTGGCTTAGCCTCTATAGATACGCTAGGTAGTCTTCCTGACTGAACTTACGCTAAGCTTCATTTCAAGTCAGGAGAGACTAGTTGTACTAGTTGTTGTTTTTAATGTTGTTTTATATGTGAAATTATTTGTATGCTGCCTTCTTATCCAGGGCCCACTTGAAAAAGAGATGGAAATCTCAACGTGATTACCCTGGTTAAATAAAGGATAAATAAAAATAATAAAATAAAAAAGCAAGCTTTATTGTTGGTAACAAAATCTGAGAATATTGGCGGTAGCTCCGGTTGGGATCGAATGGGTTAGAGGCGAAACCCGCGAATCTCTGAGGAGCAGGAACTCCCCCCAAAACAGTTCGATTTTAGGGTTGGTGATGAGGGGATGCTATGCTGATGGGCGGAGACGGCTATAAAACGAATGAGTGACATGGACGTGCCGACGGGAGGAGTCGGTGCGTCAACTAGCTGACAGGAGGCTAGATGATGCACATATAACATTGAGGAGCTGTGCAGCGACAGCTATGAAACGAACACATGACATAGACACGCCGACTGAAGGAGTCGGCGCATCGACTAGCTGATAGGAGGCTAGTCGATGGCGCGAGCAGTCAGCAGCGACAGCTACAAACATATAACATAACATTGAGGAGCTGTGCAGCGACAGCTATGGGATGAACACAATGACATAGACATGCCGACTGGGGAGACAGCGTACCAACTAGCTGGTAGGCTAGTTGATGCACATATAGGGTGACGAGCTGTCGGGCAACTACAGCTGTAGATGAACAAAAGACGTAGACACGCCGACTAAAGGAAGTCAGTGCATCGACTAGCTGATAGGAGGCTAGTCGATGGCGCGAGCTGTCGCAGTGATGCTACAAACATATAACGTAACATTGAGGAGCTGTGCAGCGACAGCTATGAACACATGACGTAGACATGCCGATTGAAGGAAGTCGGCGCATCGACTAGCTGATAGGAGGCTAGTCGATGGCGCGAGCTCTCAGCAGCAACAGCTACAAACATATAACATAACATTGAGGAGCTGTGCAGCGACAGCTACGGGATGAACATGAGACATAGACATGCCGACTGGGGAGTCGGCGTACCAACTAGCTGGCAGGCTAGATGACGCACATATAGGTTGACGAGCTGTCAGCCGCGACAGCTATATACAGCACATGATATAAACGCTGACTGATGAGAGTCGGCGCATCAACTAGCTGAAGGAGGCTAGTTGATGGCACCTTTAGCATTAGACGAGCTGACGGCAGCGACAGCTATGGACAACACATGATATGTATGCCAAATGAGAGGAGTCGGCGCATCTACTAGCTGTTAGGAGGCTAGATGATGGCGCATAGGAATAGACTATTGTAAGTACTTGATAATAAACGCCTCTAAATAACGATGTGCCTCTGATCTTTCTGTGCACGAACCACCACCACCAGAGATATGCAGACTTACCCCCTGATCATGGCAGGAGAGATCTTTCTTCTTTAGATGGCGAGGATTGAAGAGGGGTCGGGTCTAATGTAAGATGCGTAGGCGGAGGACGACTAGTGGCCTAGAGATTGCAGGGAGGCCGAGGATACGCCTTGCTTGGCAGCTGTGGTAGCTGCACCGATTCTAAAAGAATGCCCGGAGTAGCTAGATTGAGAACCCGATTCAGATGAGAATTGAACCAGTATTTAGACATGGGAACGAGAGAGGGGGTTAGGAAAAGGGGAGAAGATGCGTGAGAGCGGGGTCGAAGCTTGAGGTATTTCACCATGGATTTGAAGGGGCAAAAGGAAGATCGAATGTTAGCTATAATGACGGAACGAGGCCCTCCGGTCTTAGAATATTTGAGGAGTAAGCGGTAATAGTCGGGGTAGAAAACTAAATCAGAGAATGTGACGTCGCGGAGGGGGTTGAAATTGTTGGAGGTTGTGGTGAGCTCGCCCATTCTGAGGAAGCCGTAAAATGCCAAGAGAAAAACGCATTCCAATAGGGAATTTGCGTAGGGGCAGAACAGACCTGCTCTAAGGGCCGATACCATTTGACGTAGAATAGGGAGAGTGATGGGGCGCCTGGAATCAGGAACGGGAGTTTTATTGCAGGATTGGAAAACAGACTAGGAAATGAGGGATCTATACATCTGGCATGAAACTGAATCCCCGCCACCAGGCTGCGAATATAGTTGGGTTGAAGGTGACGGTTGACTGCAATAGGAAATTAAAGCGCCGATTGTGGAAACCAGAATCGGCCTGAGAGACAGGTTGATAGAAATGCAGAAGGAAGCAAACATTTTCCAGGCCATGTCGTAGATTTTTAGGGTAGACCCTGCCCAAAGACTATGCTCCGGGGCGGTGCTTGGGAGTTCGTGCCAGTTCCCACGTCTCAACATGGCCGGCCCCAGTCTCACGTCCCTTCTAGTCTGCGGTCGGCGGGGTTCGTCTTCATCCGGCACGACGGCCAACGTGGGCCCCTGCAACCTCTCTATGACGGCCCATTCCGCGTCCTGGAGAGCGGGGACAAACATTTCATGGTGGACGTCGGCGGCAGGCCGGAGCATGTTTCGGTGGACCGCCTCAAGCCTGCTCACCTGGACTTGGAGCGACCTGTGGATCTGGCCCAGCCCCCGCGGCGTGGGCGCCCCCCTACCCCTGCGCCTCTAAACATGGGCTGCTTCGACAGCCGAAAGTTAACCTAACGGCAAAGTAATATTTTGACTCCCACTTGATGCCGAACATTGGCCACTGCGAAGGGTGGATGGGGAGGATTTTAAATGTGTCTGTGATGTCGGCTTTCGACAACCAGGCGCCCTGGCCTGCCAATTTAATTAGGCGAATGGCGGTGTCGACCGTGGCGTAATGTAAGGAGAATGGTTCGGGGGGAATCATGTCGTTGACACTCTCGACGGGCCCGGCGTGAGGAGCGGAAAGATTGAAGATCAAGCGCTTTTTGCCCTAATATTTTCTAGTAGCGACGCTGATGGTACTGGTGCGAAAAACCGGGAAAGTAGGAGAGACGAAGGGGCCAATTAAATACCCTTTATTTATTTCCCTTTCCACTAAGTTGGAGACTGTAAGCGGTACATGCAAGGCGGAGTTGAGGTTTTTGGAGATGTGCGTCTGCGAGATGTCCTTGATGACTCCCACCCGAAAACTTTGAGAAAGACCAGTGATTAAATGATCTACGAAGGTGGGGTCGGGGTGACACTCTAATTCCTTAGCCAGTGCTGGGATAACGACGGAAGTGGAAGGGTGATTTTTTTAGAATTTCTTGGAACCACCCCTTTTGTTTCTCTGGGTATGGCCCCGCCACGGACACACTGATGCTGGATGAGCCTCTCAGCAAGCGCTGCATGAGTGGAGGAAAATACAGTTAGGGTAAGTGCAAACTCCATAGTTGAAATTGTTGCACATCGCTTTTCTGTTTCGGAAGGAGACCTGGGGATTGGGGTCGTCTTCCCTTTGCTTTGGGCCACTCGGGAATCTAGAGCCAGCACTGGGATTTCTCTGGTAGAAGGCCGAGGGGCATAGGGAGGTTGTATGCCCGAGGTCCCCGCAGGAGTAGCAGGACATGGCCGAGCAGCCTCCAGCTAGCATGATTAGTATTTCCATATCGAGTACGGACCAGTCCAGGCGGGTGTTAGATTGGGTGATGAGGAGGGCTGCTTTTTTGGAGAAAGCCTTATGGTATTGGTAGAAAATGTTTTTTCCGTATTTTAGATGAAGGTCGCAGATAAGCGCTAGGTAGGAATCTAGTTCCTCGGGGTAGACGCTGCATATGACATCACGAAAGATGCCAAAGGCTACTGTGAATTTGCGTATGCTGAGATCTCTGGCTAGCCGGGGGTCGGGAGGTTTGGCGAAAAGGGCACCGTCTATGATGGTAGTGGGTCGGTCGATGTCGGGTGGAGAATATTGACTAGATTGATATCCTTGCCTTGCAATATATGAGATCGAAGTCTGGCAGAGATGTTGGCGTAGAGTGGGATGTAAGGGCCTACCGAGTGCCTGGGCCTGGACTGAGGAAGCAAGCGTGTGCTGAGGAGCTGGATTGGGGATGGAGGGAGAAGTGGGGAGGATGGCAGGTTGTGGCAGGGGGAGGGAGAAGAGTAGCGGGGCGGCCGGGGTGGAGGAATGAAGAGGACCCAGCGCTCTCCAGCACGGTGAGTCGGGAGTTGATGGTGTTTAAGGATCCAGTTAATTCTTGGATGCAGGCCTGCAGCGCGGTGGTGTCGGCTTGGGGTGGGGCGGCAGGGGACGGAGGTGTGGTGCATCGGCATTTGGCACTTGTAGCTCGAGGTGGGGAGGACTTCCTGGTTCGCTTGCGGCCGCGGTGAGCTGGGTTTTCGATTGCCGGTGGTGTGGTCTCTGGGGTGGGATCGGGGATGCTTTCCAGGGTGTTGAGGAGGTTTTGAAGCTCTGAGGATGGCAGGCCTGGGGCAGGCGTGATGCCCAGCTGGTTGAGGGACCCGCGTAGTCCGTGCGCTTCTGCGCCTGGGCCCGAGGGCGGTGCTTTGGAAGGAGTTGATGCTGGTACCTTCCAAGGGAGAATCTGGTATTTCCCCGAGTGATGCGATGTCTGATTCGGACATGGTCCAGCTGGTGCAGCAGCGATGCACCTGAAATGACAGAGAGATGGATGCGGCAGGTATCTGTATATATAAGGGTGTGGCGGCTTGCCATTGGTTCCTCTGAGGGAGGACGGGGAGTGGCCGTGCTTAAACGGGCTGATTGAATAACGAGTGAGGCCAATGTGGAAGAACGCCTAGAGTAGCGATGATAAATAAGTGATGGATAGATACGCTAGGTAGTCTTCCTGATTGAACTTACGCTAAGCTTCATTTATTTAAAAAAAAAATGTAGGTTTGCTATTAAAGTCATAGCCTTGTCTGGAATTTGCCCTTACATACCATTTTTTTGTTCCAAAGACCTTTCCTGGCTCGGTCCCCTTGGGCAATGTCAGTATCATATTCAATACATGGAGCTATTTGACTCAAATCTCTTGATGCAGTCACATCCATCTTTTCCTTTGGGGAGTCTGAGGCGTTTTACACCATGCTGTTTTTTTTTTTTGTTTTTTTTTCCTTACAATCTGAATGAAACTGTATTCAACTGTGCCATCGACAGCTCTCAAGGCTCCAAACAGCATGTGAGCACATTGGTGACGTGCTCTCACAAAATGAGTCGGAAGTCGCAATGGCCGATTTACGTAGAAATGCCTTTTAATGTAAAAACTCTATTTTTGACCGTTTTGGCATTTTGACTAATTTTAATAAAACAAAGCCTTGGCTTTCATAATCTGTATGAATTACTTCATATTTTAGAGTGGAAATATAATTTTGAAGCATAAAAGCAAGATATGGTATTGGCGAAGATTCGCGCCGGCGGCATGTAGCGATACTATCCAGCTGCCAGCTGCACTACGCACCTGTTGGTTGGTTGGTTGTTTGGTTGGTTGGTTGGTTGGTTTTTTGGTTGGTTGGTTAGCAAGCTATATCGTTATCAATACTTTCAATGGCGTCTCGGAAAGAAGATGAAATCGCTCGGCTGTTAAACAGCAATCCGGTGCTGTCTGTGGATTCCGGCGATCGGTGGCGAGAGCTTATTCAGGATTACTTTCTGGCTGACCGGGAGACTCAAGACAGCGGCTCGGACAGCGACAGTGAAACCTCCGGTGACACTTCGGACTCGGACTCTGACAGGCCCGTTTCAGACAGCGACGATGAAGATGTTGGCATGGAGCCACTTTTTTTCACAGACCCAACATCTGCCGTCCTTGAGTCCGTACGCGATGATTATGTGTGCAGTGATGATCTTGAGAAGGCTCGTAGCTTCAAGTGTGGCTGCAAATTTGATCAAGGAAAACCTTGCTACACCCTCTTCTCTCCTGAGGAGATGGTGAAAAAACGAGACCAGCTTCAAGAGATGACTGCTGGTAAGCACTTCCACTTATCCCATAGAGCTAGCCAACATTAGTAAACAGAAGTGTGTTTATCTTATCTTCTTTAAACCTTGTCCTCAGTAATAATGAACATGGTAATGAGTTGTTGGTTTTGAGTAGTTCTAGCTATCTATCTGGTCAACAGGACCCTGTAGTTGTATTTAACTACAGATGAGTAGTCTCACACTGAAATGACAAAATTAGTTCTAATGTTAATTTATTTTTAATTGTCACAACATTGAATGTAGGCCTAAGTTGTTTTACAGGTGTATGTGTGTGCACGCACACGCCATGTGAGGCCTGTATGTGTATTTATGATATCAGTGAATAACAGTTGATATTTTTTTTCCTAGGTGAGAAACACATGTTCCTGTTAGGAAAAATAAGCAGCACTATGAACTGCTCGAAAGAAACTGCTTGCTCCAAAAGGAAGCAGCAGAAAGACAGGATGCACCAGAGGACCTCTTACTTCGTTGATGGTCATCACATATGCAGAGAAACCTTCAAATTTCTACATGTGTAAGTATTCCTTTTGTAATTACAGACATTGGAACAAAGCAATCATTATTGTCATTAGGCCAAAATAATGTCCATATTTTGAACTTTGGGAAAATAATGTGTTTCAGAATCTCTCAAAACAAGCTTACAGCCACCATCGCATTTTATAAAGAGCATGGTGTGGCTCCCACGAGAAAGCTGAGTGGTGGTCGCTTGGCCAACAAGAAGGTGCTGTGTTATGATGACATCGGGAGGATCGTAAGGTTCATCAATAACTTTGCTGATGACTGCGCCATGCCACTCCCAGGACGCATTCCAGGCTTTAAAAGGGCAGACATCCGCGTGCTTCCGTCAACGGAGACCAAGTCCTCTGTGTGGCGGAAATACAAGGCCTCTATGGATGGAACCAGTGTGTATGCCTTAATATTTTCTTTGTATTTAGATTTATTATGATCACATTTGTTGTGTAATGTGCTTTGTCATATCCAATATTTATCTGTCTTGTTTGATCACTGTCTGTGCTCTGTTCAGGTTATCGTGCTGCTGGCAACAGCACTTTCCGGAAACTGTGGCGCCAACTTCTGCCAAATGTGGTCATTGGGAAACCAATGACTGACCTCTGCTGGCAATGCCAGAAAAACAATGTGGCCATCTACAGGAGCTCCAACCTGCCTGACAGTGTGAAATCGGCCAAGCTCCAAAAGCAGGAAGAACATCTTCGCCTGGTGGGAAAGGAGCGTGAGGTGTACAGGGGGATGACAAAGAGCTGCAAGGTGGTGGTGGAGGAGCTCTCTGCTGAGCTTGGCACCAACCCACCATGCAGCAGAGACATAACTGTCCATTACAGTTTTGACTTTGCACAGCAGGTTAGTTTAATTGCTGTAATACAATTATCATCCATTTGTGCTGGTGTGTGTGGTAACACACTGAATAAAGCTGAAGTATTTCCATAATAACCTCCATTAATTTGTTTATTTAATGTTGCAGGTCCACTACCCAAGTGACCCTCTTCAGCCAGGCCCCATGTATTTTTTGGTGCCAAGGAAGTGTGGAGTGTTTGGAGTTTGCTGCGAGGGGATTCCACGTCAGGTGAACTACCTCATCGATGAGGCCCACTGCACAAGCAAGGGATCAAATGCTGTCATCAGCTACCTCCACCACTTTTTTGGACACCATGGCCTTGGAGAGAGGCATCTGCAGCTCCACTGTGACAACTGTCCAGGGCAGAACAAGAACAAATATCTGATCTGGTACTGTGCTTGGCGCTGCATGTTGGGGCCTCCATGACACCATCTCCGTAAACTTTCTTTTAGTGGGTCACACCAAATTTGCACCTGACTGGTGTTTTGGGCTTTTCAAACAGAAGTTCCGCCGCACACCTGTCTCCTGCCTTGAAGACATCGCCCAGGCAGTGAGGGAAAGCACTGTCAAGGGTGTGAACATCCCGCAGTTGGTTGGTTTGGAGTCTGGAGAGAGTTTGGTGCCATCGTATGATTGGCAAACTTTCTTTGCCCCCAGTTTCCGCCCACTACTTGGGATCAAGCGGTTCCACCACTTCCTCTTTACAAGAGCGAAGCCTGGTGTTGTCCTGGCCAGAGAATTCCATCTTTCACCAGGTGAGGAATTTGCATTGCTGCGCCCTGACGCAAACATTATGTGTGAGGTTCCGTGTGAGCAGGAGAAGCCAGGACTGAATGCAAAAAGGCAGTGGTACCTCTTTGATAAGATCAGGGACTTTTGCACTGAGGAGACCAAAGACATTACATGTCCCAGACCATCTCTTCCCCGGCCAGGTGTGTGAGTGTGTATGTATGTTGTATCACTTTTCCACATTTCGGTCACTATTCATGTTCTGTTCTATTAATCTGTTCTATTAGTTAATCGGTTCTGTTAATCGGTTCTATTAATCGGTTCTGTTAATCTGTTCTGTTAATCGGTTCTATTAATCGGTTCTGTTAATCGGTTCTGTTAATCGGTTCTATTAATCAAAGTTCTGTTCTATTAATGTCTGGTTATATCTTACTTGTATGTTGTGGATATGAAACCTTTCTTCAGAAACACTTATTTTGAGTTGCAGGGTCAACACTGGCCGGTAACTTTTTCAGACAATAACATTTGAATACCTCGGTTATACATATAAGGTGTTCTGGTTTTGCCTGTTCTCAAACTTTGTCTGGTCACCGTCTCTCTGATGGTGAGCGATACAAAACCAAATACTATACAATGCTGATTGGCTGCCTGAAACACTGCTGCTGGCTCCGCTCACTCCTCGCTCACAGTCGACCCCCAATCCTCCCGATCGCCTGTGAACTCAGACACTCTCACACTGACGCGCTCTCGCTCACACATCCACAGGTTAAAAAGGCTGTGCTGAGTCCAGCCTAGGCCTTATCCCCCCCCCCAGTTTTTGTCACGCCCCTTTGGACCTATACTTTAACTCTAGATAGGGCGGCTGAGGCTCAGGGGGAAAGGGGGGTTCGTCCTTTTAATCAGAAATCGGGGTTCGATCCCCTCTCCTCCAGTCTGCATGTCGAATTTCCTTTGGGGTTTAAGAACGGGTTTTCCCCAAATTCCCCCTGAGGGGTCGGGGGCCAGCACCTTCCCAAGGGTTTAGCTAAATCCATCAGTTTTTTTGTTGTGAAGGGGGAATGAAGGCATACATTGTAAAGCGTTTTGGTAAAACCCGCTATATAAATGAAAGCCATTTACTATAAACGGTATGGCTCTTTTATACATTAATATATATTTTTTATATCTTTATTTTTTTAAAATTTAAAGAATGTGTTTACATAAACACTTTAATGTATACCCAGTATGTTTGCCCTTTTTTTTTACGCAATTGAATTATTGTTTTTAACCTAATTGGGGGGGGTTGGGGAGGGGAGTCACAGATTTTTTTAAAAAGCGTCTTCAAGGTGTTTTTGAAAGATTCATTAATAGTGGAAAAATTTGGGGTAAGTTTTACTGTGGGGTAATTTTAACCTTAAAGGAATTTCTCCTCTTTTACTTTTAAAATCCCAAAAATGTTATATCTGCTTTTTAAAAATAAACGCAACTCAAGCAGCATTTGTTTGTGAGATGTCAAAGGGCACCCCCCCCAAAAAATGGAATGTTCAAAAGTCAAAAGGGAAAAGGGTTTTTAAAAACGCCTTTTTCTAAAACCCAAAAATTTTTGTGTTTTCTCGTTGTATAACCCCACAAAACCCTTTCTCTTTTTTTTGGAGGAGTGACAGGGTTTTTTGGTCTCATTGGAAAGCCTACATTCTCCCCCTTTAAAGTAATATGAAAACCCCACAGGGTTTTTTGGGGGTAAATGGGGACTAATTTTGTGAGAGAAATTTTCACTTTGGGGAAAGCGTCCGGGGGTACATAAAAATAAACTTTTTCTGCCGGTGAGGAGAAAAAAAGGGTCTGCAATGTTTGAAGGATAATGACTTTTTAAAAAAAAAAAAAAAAAAAGAAATTGCTTTTAACCCAAAGACATAAAGGGGAAACATTTTTTAGATGTGGGGTACAACAGTCCCAATTTATGTCTTTTTTTGCAAGTACCACTTTTAAACTATTCATTTAAAGCGAAAATTTTTAGTCTCCTTGTTGGTTTTTTTTTCTGCACTGATTCCCTTTCACCTGTCAAATAAAAACAGTGTGCCCAGTACTGCGGCGTTTTTTTCCCTTGGATTTTTCATAAATGAATTTTTTGGGGTTTCGTAGGGGGAAATCTTTTTTTTGTCTGGCTATCGTGCCATGCTAAACCCCCAAATTTTTCCCTTCTAGTTTTGAAAACCCAAACCCAAAAAGGTAAAACCCCATAAATTTTCCTGTTTTCCAGAGGGTTTTTTTTCCCCCGGGAAATTTACCCCCCTTTTTTGTTTGAGAACAGCAAATTTTAAAAGCGAAATAGTGATAGAGGGGGAAAAACAGACATTTAATGAGATGAAAATGCCCATTACTTTAGTAAAAATTCTCATCCCAAATAAGCAAAAAGGCCCGGGCGTACATCACCCATTTCCCTCCCGTTTTTTTCAAAAAAACTGACCTGTTTCCCCCGCATGGGCCCACTCATTTCCCAATCCCATCCCAACGGCCTTGAGGTGTGTCAGACCGTTTTCCCCCCTTCTCGCGTGAAAAACCCTTCATATTTTTCGAGTCTCTTTAGAGTCTTGACCGTGGTTTAACACTTTTATGGAGGGAGAGAGAAGGCCCAGAGCAGAGTGTTTTTTAAATTAAGGGCTTTTGGGGCCTTTTGGGGAAGTTTGGGGTTTGTGTGTGTGTGGTGAGATTTGAAAAAGGGAACAGAAAATTTTTAAAAGGGGGGGGGGTAAAGGGTTCCACCCTTACCACTCCAAAATAGTCTCTCAAAATCGATAAAATTTTTCCGGGAAAACTGATCCTGATTTTTTAAAAAAAAGAAATTTTCCATTTAAAAAGTCACCTAAAAAAATTCCCCCCTCAATGAATAAATTACAAATGCGGGGGAAACATTAAAATTGCTGGGCTTCTGCATTACAAAATGAAACCTGAATGGGGTGGGTGTGTGGGTGTGCAGAAAAAAGGCTTTTTCCCCATTGATTTCCTGCCTCGGGCTTGACACCCTTCTCCGGGGAAATTTTGTTTGGGAGTGCTCATTTCTCATTTTTAAACCTGGATGGCTTTTGAAAAGCAGCAGGAAAACTGAAAAAACAAAGGGGTCTGTGGGGTGTGTGGGGGTGTGTGTGTTTTCCCACATTTTTTGTGAGTGTGTATTCCTGTGGTGAAGGTATGTCATATGTGTTTGTGAAGGGTTTTGGGATTTGCACTTTTCATGCATGCAGCTGCCTCTTACACGTGCTTTTAAACCTGTGTGGGTTCATACACTGCATGCATTTTTCCCCTATCTTTCAGCCTAAAGACACGCAGGCATAGGGCCCAATGGTAAACCCAAGTCATCAGACTGAAGGAGAGGTGTGTGTAAGGGGTTTTTTTTGGTGGTATGTGTGTGTGTAAGTGGCTTTTACCTTAATGAAAATTCCCTTTTTTTTTGTGTGTGTTTGTGTTCTGCTGTTTGGGAAAATCCCCTGCCTAAATGATTGCAAATTTCTTTCTTTCTATAAACCCATAACTCCCGGGGTCCTTTCCCTTGTTGGTGGGAGGGCGGTGCTGGCCCCGGGCTGCTGTGCCCCGTGGGTGCTCGCCCAGTCTGTAACATTTTAAATTTGTCATCACTGTTTGATTTTCAGCGTTTTCGTTGGGCCCTGAAAGTCTTCTGGGGCCCGGTATAAAATAAACTTAAAGTTAGCAGCAAAAACTTTTTTATGTTTGTGTCTTCTTTCCTTTTTTCTCCCCCTTTTTGACTTCCTCCCCTTTCCCCGGTCTGATCTGTTTCCTATGTGTTGGAAACCAGTCCACCCTTCTCTCTTTGGTGACTTTACGCCCAAAAACCCTGTAATTTAAAGTGGGTTGAGTTTCACCCCCCGGGGGGGGTTTGCTTGCACATATTTTTTTTAAACAAATGCTGAACAAAAAAATGCATGTGACGTTTTTTAAATATTTTACAAACTTCGGGAAGCCTTTTTTAAAACCAAACCCCTTTCCTGGGCATTATTAAATTGCAAGGGGAAAGGGGAGAGACCCATGAAAGGGATATGAGAGCGAGCGAGGGAAAAAGGGGGGGGAAAAAAAGGGGGGGAAAAAAGGATGGATGAAAAGGTAAAATTTTTAAGAAAAGGGGTTCTATGTATTTTACCAGGAAATGGTTCTTTGGGCTTTTTAAACAGCGGGGCCCCCTTTAGGTGAAATAAGGAATCATTTTTAGAAGGGTTCTCCCATGGGACATAGGGCATTATGGTCTATAAAAAAACCTTTTGAAATGAATGTTTTAAGGGTGCTTCAAATAAGCAGAATTTAAAAAGAAAATTTGATTCTGTTTACCATTTTTTAAACTTTAAAAATTTCAGGGGGGGTTTTTTTTTTAGTCTTTGGTCTTTCACAAAAACTAATACCTAAAACCAACCCCCCTTTGGAATAACCCTCTTTATTGTGGGAAAGGATAATCAGAAACGAGGCAGCGAGAGATGGCGAGACCTTGTGGGGTTTTGTTTGATTTTAAAATTTATCTATTGACAGTGGGAAAATTGAAAATAGGGGCAGAAAGATACTTTTTTTCCAGTAAATGCATCCTGGTGGAAAAGACACCAAGCTGCATTTATGTCACCCAAACCCGGGGAAGAAAAAACCCAAATTAAAAGGTGATTGGTTGACTGCCGGTGTGTTTACAGACTCGTTTTCTGTTGGGGAATTTCAGGATTCTCTAGTTTGGAGAAAAGGCCCTTTTGAGAAGGGGGCTTATCACCAATGAAAAATGGGTTGGGGAAAAGGGTGCCCTTAGCAAGGGGGGAGGAGGTTTAAATGGGCCAATTTTTACTACTTTAAAAGGGAAAACAAGATAAATCTTTAAAGATTTTGGGGCTTGTAAAACGAATTTCAAAACTATAGGGAAACTTGCAGTTCACACATTTTTGAAAAAACAAAATTTTTGTTAAAAAAATGTTAGAAAAATTTGTATTTGAAAAAGAAATTTGAAAATTGGGTGAATAAATTTCAACAAAAGTGACTTTGAAATTTTGCGAGGGGGTTTAAATTTTTAAAGTTCCCTTTGAAATCACAGTGAAAAAAAAAAACCTTTCACGCATCCCCCTCTTTTTTGTGTGAACTGTTTTTTTGAAAATAGGTTTGGGTTAAACCCTGTTTTGCCTCCCAAATTTGACTGCCCAAAATTTGGGAATCGCTACGACCCCAAAAGGATCAGATAGCCCCTTTGACTGTAGCATTTTGCTGTGACGGTCCTCGCCCAAAAAATTTTCCCCCTTTCCTTTTCATCGCTAATTTCCCACCTGATGAGCCCCGGCCCCGTAAGCAGAAAACAGGTGATTTTTAATTTTTCATTTTTTTAAAACTGCAAAGTCTGTTGTCTAATAAATGTTTTTATAAAAAATTATTAAATTGTTTTAAAATTTTTTTTAATTTATTTTTTTTAAAATTTTGTAGCGTCGGGTGCATGGCATAAAAAGGCCCCAAAAAAAAAAGCAACGTGAAAAAAGGTTTAAAATGTGGACCGGAAGATAATTTTACTATTAAAAAATTATATTCATGAAAGTAACCCCATATTCGGAAACATCTGTGGTCCCCAAATTTTCTCTTTCCTTTCTTTTTAATTTTTATTTTGCTTCGATTGAAATAAAATGCCTATAAATGCACAAAATTTGCCCCGCTGCAAGATTTTTGAAATTCAAAGCCCGACGTCGGGGAACTTTTTAAGATAACCCTCATTGCATCTTTAAAAGTGGGGCGGTTCCTCGTCTTTGCCTGATCTTTTTTCTAGTGCGGAGACGTTTAAAACAATCAGCGTTAAAATCCGTTTTGGTTGTGTGTGTTTGCAATGCTTTTTTAGGCAAGGCAAGTTTTAATTTGTATGCCCCCCTTTAAATACACGGCAGTTAAAAAGTGCTTTACATGAGGCATTAAAAAAAATTTTTAAAAAAAGGGACTTTTAAATTAAAGACTTTTTAAAAAAAAAAAAATTTGTTTTAAAAATTCTAGGGGGCCCCCAGCCTAAAACTCTCCCCCCCTCAACCCCAACTACCATCAACGTGCTTTTGGGGGCAAGGCACTGAACCCCGCAGCTTGCTCCGGTGAAGTCCCTCAGTGGCCCCCCGTAAAAGGGACTGTGGTTTTTACGGGGAGCCCCAGTGTTGAACTGTGTGTGTGAAACTGTATGATTTGAAGGAGGGTGTTGCGTACAGCTTTTGGTCAGTTTCCCCCTGGATAAAAAAAGGGGTTAAACGAAAATTTTTTTTTGTTCTTTTTACCCCTGAATTGAATGCATTTTTGCTCTATCCAAAACAATTGATCACTGGGGGGTTCCTGTCAATGCCATTTAAAAAAAAACAATGGGGTGGGGGGTTTTGTGGTGGTGTTTTGGGGGGGGTGCATGGTGGAGGTGTCAGGCAGTGCTTTTAATCATTTGGGGATTCAAACTTTTTGTCAACCAAGTAAAAGTCTGCTGACCCCGAGGACACTTAGTTTAGGGACTAGGTTGTGAAATTATATATAAACACACACTGGAGGAAAAGCGTCTATCAGTTTTCCCGTTTTTTTGGTTTTTAAAACCCCAAAGTGAGTTTACTGCCTGGAGGACATTACCTGTCTGACAGATAGCAAGGGGCTAAAATTCCCAAAAAGGGTGACAATAAGGATTTACCAAGCATACGGCTTTACCACAGGGAATTTTAAATGGGTGAGGTGTACCGACACCCCCAAAAATTTGGATTTCCCCATTTAAACCAAAACCCATTTCATGGGGTCCCAACTTCCCCTGGGAAATAAAAACCGGGATTTTTTGTCCCCATTTTTCCCTTTTACAAGGGAGGGGGCTCCCCGTTTTTGTTTTTTTTTCTCGGTTAAAATGCAGATTAAAATCTAGTCCGTTTTAGTTTAGGGTGGAAAAAACCCCCCCCCTTTTCACAGTTTCAAACAAAGCCGAAAAAGGAAGGAGGGGGAAATTTTGCTATGGTAACATGTAAATCACTTCTGGTTTTGTCAAAAAATGAAAATGCCCTATTAATGTAAACTATGACAAAAAAGGGAAAACACCCCACACACAACCACACAAACCCCCCCCACACACACACCACACAGAAGAGAGAAACCCCCAATTTAAAAGTTTTAAACCCCCCTTTTGACATTTTTGGGCATTGCAGTTTTAAATTTTAAAAATAGTTTTAAAGTAAATTGAAAGTCTCATTGAAAAAAGTATTCAACCCCCCTGGGGCCCAATACCTGGGGGCTGGGCAGAGTTTACATTTTGGGGGTTTTTTTCTTGGAAAACCCTTTATCAGACGGGCCCAAATTTTTAAATTTTAGGATTATTTTCCCCCATTTTTAAAACTTGCAGATTTGCTTAAACCCAAGGGTTTCAAGTGGGGGGGGGAAAGCGCCCTTGCGAACATTTATCTTCAACCCAAATTCAAATATTTTAAAGGGGGTTTGGGAAACCCTGGGTTTTTGGGGGGCCCCCTCAAGGGACTTTCCCCATTTTTTGGGAATATGAAGCCTTTTTACTGTTATTTCCCTGTTTAGGGTCGTTCCCCTTTTGGAGCAAAAATTTTGTCCCAATCAAAGGTAAATTGGGCACTCTACCCCTTTTTTTGTATAAATTTTAATTATTTGTCTATACTACTTCCACCTACGGGGGGGTTTTTTGTGTGCGATCAGCAACAAAAATCTAAAATTTTAATCCTTTGTAAAATTCAGACTGTAAACCCCACAAAAAGCAGGAAAAAAAGGGTAAAAGGGGTTTTTGAATATTTTTTTTTAAAAAAACTTTATTTGTAAAACCCGTTTTTTCAGCCCAACAAAGTTCACAAAGTGCTTTACGACGATACAAATGAAAAAAAAAAAACAGAGGGGGATTAAACAATAAAAAATGAAAAATTTTGAAAGGAACAATAATAAATTAAAAAAGGGAAACAAACCCCCACAACACTTGAAATCGAGGATGTCATGATGTTTTGCTACAAAACCACACGAAAACACCCCACACACAAAACACAACACACCCCAAATAGGGCAGTGGGTGTCAAAGCACACACCAAATATATTGGGGTTGTAAAAAAACTCACACAAAAAAGAAAAATTTGCCCCCTTTTTTGGTTCCTCCCCCTCGCAAAACCATTTTTTCCTTTACAAAAATTGTTTTTGAAACGCGGGGATTCTTAACCCCAAAGTCCTGAAATTTACCCAAGTACAATTTAGTAATGAAAGTCTTCTCCTTTTCCCCAAATATATTTCAAAAATTTCTGCCATTTTCAAGTGCATGAAGGGTGATGATTTATGTTTTTTCCAAATGCCACAACTGGAATGAACCCCCATTTTTAGTAATAGGTCCCGGGGAAATTGGGCTTGGGGCTTTTTTTGATGGAGATTTTTGGGGGGAAAATCTGATGCAATTACAAAAATTGTGCAGAAAAAATTTCCCAAAAATACAACGAAAGGGTTTGTCCCCAGAAACCAAAAAATACTCAGTTCAAGAAATGGGCAACGGGTCGAAAGAATTAAACAAAGCCAGAGGGGCACTTTGGCCCTTTTCTCTCTCTATTTCTTCCCCTCTCATTTTCCCCCCATTTCTCTCCCCTCTTTTCTTTCTCCCAAACACCCTTTTGCCCCTTTTCCTGACTGTTTGTAGTCTTTTTTCCTCTGTTGGTCTTGATTTTGCTTTTAACGTCTGTGGGCCCTCGCCCATTTTCCCCGGGGCAAAATGGTGCCAAGGGGGTTCCCTCAGAATTGCTTTATCTAAGCACCCCGGGGAGAATTTAAATTGCCCAAAAACATGGGAAAATAGGATGGCATTAGCTACTTTTCCCAAAGCAATTTTTTGAGTGAATGCGGGAAAAGGTTTGCAAAAAAATAAAATGCGATTTGGGTACTTTTGCGCCAGCGGGTTTTAAAAAACAAAAAACACCCGGGAAAAAAAAAAGTCTTTAAATTGATTGATTTGCCCTTTTTTCCTGCTGTCTGAGGCCGAAATTTGTGGGGGGCGGGATTTTTCTAAAACGACATTTCAGGATCTTGAAACCCCATTTTAAAACGTTGCGCAAAAAAATTTTTAAACCAAAACTTTTGCCAGATGCCCTCAGAGAAAAGCTTAAAAAAACTTGTGTTTTGCAATTCATCGAAATTTATCAAAAGGGAACCATTTCCTTTCGGGTTTTTCCCTCATTAAACACACCACAAATTTCAAACAAATACTTTTTCTTTGCTTTGGAAACCCAGCTGGTTTTAAAAACTGCCCCTGTGAAACAAAAACCCTTTCTTAGATATTGGTTTAACAACGTAAAGGGAAAGACTTATAAAACCAACCCCCCCCTTCACTTCTTCTCTCTCCGTCTACCTCTAACCCTGTTTTTTCTCTTGGGCTTCTTTGCCCGGTGTCTCAAAAAACCGGTTAGCCTTTGTAGTCGGAAAACAATCCCAAAGGAAAAATATATTCTAGCATGGCTGACACCGCTTCTCCCCTCTCTCCCCTCTCCCCTCTCTCCTCCTCTCCCCTCTCTCTTCCTCTCGCCTCTCTCCTCTGTCATTTGTTTTTCTCTTAAAAAACTGTTTGAAATGTGATTCCTTGTATAGGGGTCTCTTTGACAGGTGGGGCCTTTTGTAGTCGTTGACAATGTAGAAACCGTTCTCCTACACGCCCTTGCGTTCCAAAAACATAAAACATTAAGCGTTTGGGGTTTTCAAAGGCTTCCCATTTTTACTCAGAAATGGGAAGGTTTTTGAAAATCATCCAGACTGAGAGATTACCCCCGTTTTCACTGGGGGCGAAGAAGAAAAAAAAAAGGTGAGTCGCACACCCCACACACACGCGTGTCTTTCTTTTAAAATAACCATGGCGACTTTTATTTTAAAAATAAAAAAAAAACCCAATAAATTGAAGTTAAACGAGGTTTAAAATGGGTGGGGATTTAATGTATGTTGCTTCCAGGGACCTTCAAAATCCCCTTTGAAGGATTTTTTCACATTTGGAGGGGACAGAGGGGGTAAATTGTGTTTAAAAAGAAGTAATTTTATCTTTCTTTTTTTAGGCGCCCTTTTTTATTAAGTGTTAAAGAGAAAAGGGGGGTTTTTTAATTTGGGGCCCTATGGTCTGTATTGTTTTTCTGTAAATTTGGGTTTGAATTTTTGTTAAATTTAGTTTCACTTGTTTTTTTTTAATTATTTCTTACATTTTTTCTTATCTTTGGAAAATGCTGTATAAAAAAAAGATTTTTTATAATTACTGTCCCCCCAAAAAATGGTGTTTTCCTTTAATGATTTTTTGTTCCAAAACAAAAGGGAAAAAAACTGTGGCAAAGAAAAGGGGAGAGACAGAATCAAAAATAGATGCTTTGGGGGTAACTTTTTAAACTTTATTGATGTTGCCATTGGTTTTTCATCATATGAAATTTTCACCCCCCCAAAAGCACTTTTCACCAATCACCCCAAAGCCTTGCACATGAACACCAACACAGACACACAGACGCCCAAAACTAAAGTTGAGTGATGGAAGGGCGCTTTGCATTATCTCAAAATTTAGAAATTAGAACTTGTTGCAGCTATAAAACTAAATGGAACACAAAAACGTTTTTTTCAGCAAAAAATCCCTCCCAACAGGGATGGAAAACGTGGTTGTTACCCGAAATTTGTTCCAAAATTAAAAACCCCGGTACATGTCTACATTGGGGTTGATGATATTTTAAATTTTTTTAAAAGTATGAATCTAAGGCCTTATTATTTTCAAAAAACCAAAACCCAAATTTTATTTGACCTTAAATTTTCTAAAAGGGGGAGGTTTTTGGGCCTTGGAAGGGAACACTCACAGGGCATTTTTGGGTCATGCAGTGGCCCGCTGTCCCCTCCCAAACCGTGTTTGTTTTGCCCCAGTGTTTTTGCATGGATCAAACCTTTTTTCCATAAAATAAAGTAGATTTTTTCTGCCCAAAATAGCTGAACTTTTTCAAAGGTTTTTTTGGGGCCTGATAATAAACACAACACCCTTTTTATGTAATGTATTCTTTTAAAAAAAAGGTACGCCCGTATATTTTTAACAATACATCACTCATTTCAACAAAAAACCTTTCATCAGGCTCCCTACATGCTAACCCACCCGTCTGACAGTTTAAATGGTTGAAAAAAAAAAAGTTTAAATTTTCCCAATATACATTTGCACAAATAACGCCAAAAAAAATAGCCTGGGACATTTTCCCCTGCAGGGTTACTGTCCCCAAAACCTGGGGTAGGCATGGTTTCTGCCTTTGGGTTGGAATGTATGAAATTTTGATTTTGACCCCGGCTCAAAATGTCGGGGTGTCACTGTCAGTTTTATGAGGATTTCACAGAGAGGGGCGCTACCTTGCCGGGTATGGAAATACAACCCAGAAAGACGTTTCAAAGGGGGGTTATTAGGGGGGGGGGGGGGGGCTCAATGTAAAGAGAAAACACCTGGTTTTGCGACCCGCACAAAAATTTTTTACATATATGTTTTTACTTTTCTTTTATTCAAACAGTGTTCAGGGTTTCTTGGGGAATATGCTAGCACCCTTTATAAGCCAAAAGTAACGGTAGGATTTTTTTTAAAACAGCTAAATTTTAAAATTTATTAGCGCATATCATCATTTCTTGGTTACTTTGGTTCCCTGAGGGGTGTTTTTTTTTTTTTTGCCTTTTTTTTAAAAACAACATTAAAAAAAGGGAAATAATACAAAAAAAACTAATAGTTTAAAGACAACAACAATAATAACCATATATTTTATTAGAAATTAATGAAAAAATTTAATAAAAAAAAAGTAAAACATTAAAAAAATAATAGAGGGGAAAAAGAGTGGGAAAAGAAAAAAAAGAGAATGAAAATTTTTAATTAAAAAAAGAAAAAGATAAAGGTTTTTTATTTTTGATATACAAAATTATATGACTTTGGGGGGGGTTTTTTAAAAAACGCTTTTGGGTTTGGGTTTGGGTTGGGGGCCGAGCGAGGAGGAAAAAGAGAGAGAGAAAAGCCCATTCACATTGAAAGGGGACCCCCCTTAAACCCCTTTGGGTAACAACCCATTGGGGGTTTATTAAGTTAACTGATTTTTGTAAGCTTTTTCCATGCTGGTTGTAGTAATTTTCCAATCTTAAATTTTAAAAATAAAGGGAGCGTGACCAAATTCAAACCCCCCAAAGTAATAGGATGACTGGGGTTTTGAAGTGATGAAAGCCCGGGCCTGCAACAGGGGGGGGCGTTTGTGCGCAGGGAGATAGGCCCAAAAGGGCCCGGTTCAAAAAACCCCCCCACCCCCGTTACAGCCAACACCCCCCTTGAAGCCCTCCTGGGCAAAATGCCAACCGGAAAAACCCAACCGGGTTTTTCCTGCAGCTTTACTCTTTTGAACCAAAAGCGAAGAAAGGGGGAAACCTTAAAAACAAAACCCTGTCTTAACAAAAATGGGGGTCCCTTTTTGGTGTTTCCCTTTTCTGCCACGGGTTTTTTTTCAAAGGAACCTTTATGACTCTTTTTCCCTTCCGGGCCCCTAGGCCCTGAAAAATTTATAAAAGTTCAACCCCCAACGTCCCCACAATTTTTTTGGGGAAAAGACTTATTTTTGTCTGTCTGGGAAATATTAACATCTCGCGTTTCGCCTCAATCTCTGGGGTTTTTCCCCTGTTTATATCCTCGGGCTCCCCGTGCTTCACATTCACCCCGTCTATTTCTGCAGGGAGTGTTTCCAAAATAACTGTAATATAAAAAAGTCCCTTTTACAGTAACTATGACCCAAGGGTTTCAGTTTTGGGGGGGCTTTTTTTTTCTTTAAAAACCCCTTATAGCAATCCCTCACTTCCCCAAACCCGGGGGGTTTTGATCTGGTTTACTGAAAAAGTGTTAAACCCCCCAAATTTCTCTTTTAAAATTTTGGGGGTGTGGGTGTGTGTGTTGGAACCCCACAAACCCGTTTAAATGCCAGCTGCCTCACTCAGACTGAAGGCCAGACTTTTACAATGACCTTTAAAACCCCCATCAAAACCCCCCTTTTCTCACCACCCACTTTTTTTTCCCCTCTTTCCCCTTCACACTTCTACTGTCACCTTTTTCCACACACACACACAAACCCCACACACACACAAAAACACACACAGCTTTTCTGCGTGACCCGCCGAAAAGGCCTTTTTTAAACTGGGGCTCTTTTCTTTTTTACCCCCTCCATTTAAAACCTTTTAAGGGAAATATCAAAACAGTCCATTTTACTCTTCTCTCTTTCCCCCCCCCCTCCAAATTTTTTTCAATTCAATTTTTACTTTTCTGAAAATAAAAGTAAAAATGATCCAAAAAAACCAGAATACCATTACAGTTTTTTACGATCGCTAAAAAGGTTTTACCTATACTTTAAATGTCATGGGTTTAGTGACTGACACCGCCACTGGGGGGGGTTTTCCTTTGGGTTCCCTCCTTAACCCCATTTTTAACACCTGGTGCTGCGATCCCGGGGAAAGAGGGACCGGGGGCCCTTTTTAAGCCAGCCTCTCCCTGCCCCTCAGCGCTTTTAGTGTCAATTTTTCTGTACAATTTGGGGTAGTGTACCTCTCACTAAAGGGAAAATCTATCGACTCTGCTTTTTTCTCTTTCGTTCCTTTTTCTTTCTGGGAAAATTTTCCCCCTGTTTAAAGGGTTTTGTTTTCTTCAAGGGACTATGCCCCTTTTTTTGGGGTTTTTTTTCCGTTCATTTTTTCATTCCTTGTAGGGGGAAACCCCAGAATTTTTTTAGTTTTCCCCCAACGCCTTTGTTTTTCCCTTCCCTTTGTCCCGTTTGCGCAAGGGTTTAGTGGCCCCATTCGCCCTTTAGTATAGCCCTTTTTTGAAAACCCCCGGGTTTTCCGCGGGTTTGGCTTTGCAATCCCGCCCCCCCTCACACCTTTAAAAATATTTTTTAAACTCTTAACACAGGAAATACCCCTTAATTTTCCCCAATTAGCCTAAGTTTTAAATTTTTTTCCCCAAAACCACATTTTTTTAAAATTAAAAAAACCAATCCTACATTTCCCAAAAAGCAAAAAAACTTTTTTTTACATACACTAACTCTACCAAACATGGCAAACCCCACTCAATTCAAATCATTCTAGAGTTTTCTATCCAAGAGGAACATAGTAAATTTTAAAGTCGTTTTTGCTATGATTGACTAAAATGATAGATTGATGATCCATCCGCGACGGTTTAACCCCCACTGCTGCCCATAACTCCGGTTTGTATCCGCAACATGGGCGAGCACAAGGCAGCGTCCTATGGGGGTGAAAGGGCGGTGAAAGGGGGCCCAAAGGGGGTACGGGCAGATTTGGGGGTTCGCAGATGGAAACGGGGGCGACACCAGACGCCTATGGCAGGGGCTTTCGGACTATAAAAGGACTACCAGGGCAGACACCCCCCCAATTTTTGAGTGCCGACGCATCCCCAGCGGACAACCCCCAACTCATTCTATGAAAAGGTTTTTAGGGTAGCAACAAACCCGCCTAGCTCGCCCGGGTAAAAACCCTCGCTGGTTTGCGTAGGGCCCAGGGTGATTTTTTAACCCCTGGGGGTTTAACACACACTCCCCTGTGACTGAGCAAAAGTGTGGGAGGGGTTGGGCCCAAGGGGGGAACACCAGGAAAGTGCTGGTCCAGATGGCATATCTGGGCGGTACTGAAAAACCCGTTTCTAATCAACTAGCTCCGTGTTCACCCCCTATAATTCCCAAAAATCTCCCCGCCTGAGTCTTTTGGGCCCCGCCCGCCCTTTAAGAGTTTCCCCTATTGTCCCCCGTGCCCCCGAATTTTCTTCCCACATGCTTTAATGATTATCAACCCCGGTTTGGGCCCCCACCCCCGGTTTGGGCATGAAATTTCTTCGGGAGGCATAAAGGACTACATCTGCGCCCTTCCCTCCCTTGCTCCATGGGGCCCGTGCAGTTTGCTTATCTCCCAAAGACCACCCGGTGATTTCTGTTCCCAGGGAAATGCACACCCCCACTTCATCTGGGGGAGGCCGGAAGGGGGGTATGTTGGGGACTTGGCAGGGGGATAAATTCCCAAATTTAGTTTTTCCAAAACCATATCCCACCAGGGCTGGCTGGCAAGTTTATTGAGCTGGGATTTTAAACCCCCCCCGTGTTTCCTGGGTTCCCGGTTCCCCGACCCCCCAGGGCCCCCCGGGGTCCCGGGTTTTGGGGAGAAACACCTCCGAAACCCCCCACCCTGGGAAAAAACAAAGGGGGGGTCCCCCCAAAGGGGTTGGGGCCCCCTTCTCAGCCCCCTTTACTGTACCCCCCTGTAAAACACTTACTGTGTTTGGGCCGGTTTAGCCCCCAACTCCTTTATTAAGTTTTGGGGGATGAAAACAAATGGTGGTGGGCCTATCTCCAACAACGGGCGGGGAAGGCCTACCTGGAGGAAGTTCTGTTTTTCACTCTGGTTTCCAGGACAACTGCCCCTCTTTAAAGTACCAAAAACCCAAAGGGGCTGATTGTGGACTTTTGGAGGGCACAACAACAGAGGACGTATTTACCATTGGGGGTTTAAAAGGGGTTTCTGTTGGGGAGGGTAGCAGGGGATTTAAATACCGGGAGTCCACATCACTGAAGATCCCGACATGGACAAAACACCTGACACTCTGGGTGAAAAGGCGAGGGGACGCCCTTTCCACCTCAGGGACTGAGGAAATTCAAACTCCCGGAGGATTTCCCTTTATCCTTGTCCCTGGAGCTGTAGAGAGCATCCTGACAGGAAGCCCTCACTGCCTGGGTTTGGGAGCAGCTCCCCTCAGGACAGGAAAAGGGCCCGCAGAGATAGTGCGTTGGGGTTGAACGCACTATTGGAACTACACTCCCCACCCTGCAGGACTTGTACACCAGGAGGTGCAGAACCAGAGCCTGCAGGATCATGAAGGATCCTCACCACCCCAACAACGGACTGTTTCAGCTGCTGCGGTCAGGCAAGCGCCTCCGTAGTCACGCTGCCAAAACAGAGAGACTGAGACGGAGTTTCTTTCCTCAGGCCATCAGGACTGTGAACTCTGACCTCACCAGGGCCCCCACCAAGACACACACACTGCCCCTCTTATGCACACACACACACACTTAGGTAATGACTACACATAATTTATAGTATATTACATTCATATGATTTTCCTTACTACTATATTTTAATTTCCAAAGTGCTCTTACTGTATATATTGTTTGGTTTTTTTTAATATAAGAGCTCTTACTGTAATACTGTAAATATTGTGTTGTTTTTTTATTGTAAATACTGTGTACTGTTGCCCTTTTGCACCTTCCCGTTGAGCATTGCCAGTTTTCATTTCACTACACACCCCGTGTGTGTATGTGACAAATAAAGTTATTGAATCTTGAATCTAACAGTTGATGGCATTACAAAAACTGCATTACTTTTCATGTTTCAGTTCTACCTGCATACAATAGACAATATGAAATCAACTGTTTTTTATAATTCAGTTTCCTTTTACTGTAAACCACTATACATTTTGAGTGTTGAATGTGTGTTTTTGGCAACATACTATCTAAAGGTGAATGAGCCATCTTTACTTTATTGAAATGTACAGTAGAAAAAAAATAGTAACTGACAGAATTGCTGCAGTAAAAGCTTTATTAGCAACATGAAATTGCTGCCAGTGATCAACAAAAAATCCAACATACATGGCCTTTGGTTCCAAATGTGTAAAAACAAAATACACAAATACAGTAAAAAAGGCACAACACCACCAAAATGCACAGTCCTGTTCTAATCTATACAATCTTTAGCATTTGGCCACACGTTCTCGTCCACATCACATCTTATGTCGTCTCTTGCTATGCACCTTGGATAGAAACGCTTGCCATGCCTTATCCACCTCTGGCAGTCTTCAGCTGAGATGTCTCTGCAGCCGGCATCCATTGCATCCAGGAGGGACATTTGGTCATGTGGCCGATGATCATACACTTTCCACCTCCAGGCAGAAAACAAATCCTCAATGGGGTTGAGGAAAGTCGAGTAACGGGGGAGGAAAAGGGAAACCATTCTTGGATGGGCTGCAAACCAGTTTGTGATTGCATGTGAATGGTGGAATGCTACATTGTCCCATGCAATCACAAATGTCCTCATGTTTCCTCCCTCCTGTTCCCTTTCTGCTTCTGGCACCAGTTGTTGGTGGAGGTCATCTAAAAACAAAAGGCACTCAGTGTTGTAAGGACCAATCTGGCATTTCTGCAGGACCAAACCAGCACTCGAGATTGCAGCACACATTGTGATATTTGCTCCTCTCTGGCCCGGCACATTGTAGCGGATTGCCTCTGATGCTTGGAGTGCCAGCCGGAGTTCTGTCCGACAAGTTAGTATTTTTAGTTTGTCAAGGTCAATCCCCCACATGGACCCATGAGGTCCTTACCCTGTCATGAACCCACTTATGAATCTGAACCAGAATGCAAGTAATCAGGCAATAATCAGCGGGACAATGCACACAAGTCAAAATAAAACAATGTATTTGAATCACAATGAAAATGTCCAACCAACAAAGAAAATGTCCTTTACAGGCAAGTCCCAATAAACCAAATAAGAGTCCAAAAAAACAAACAAAAAAACACCCCTCAGGGATACGGCAACAGCCAACAAAAAATACACACTCCGTTTGTGCAGTCAGTTTTCCTCCGGGAGTAACCCCTCTTCCCAAACAACAAAAAAAGCATCTCTTAGCCCGGACTTTCCCCACGGGTCAATCATCTTTCCAAACAAATCAAAATAGAGGATCTTTCAACCAATAGATCAACCAAAATCTCTGAAGCTATCGGAGTTACCTCCGGGACCAGGCAGAAGACAGTGGTCGTCGGGCACCCAGGCTATAATTGCCCGAGTGAAGATCTCCGTTGTGCGAGGTCCGGGGTTGGTTGGAGACCTGCGCGGCGAAGTAGCTCCAGGGTATTTCCGCCTACTGACCGCAGACTGAACTCGGGGCCAAGGATAGGCCACGGACGCTACCACACCAGAAACACGACTTTGCGGACACTGCCTCTTCTCCTCCATACGGTACGCCACCATTTTGTCTTTATTGCGACCATTTTATATGACGTTGCTAATTACCATGGGGATACTAGGATCCCATTGGCAAACAAGGGAGGTGTGATGGGGGTGTGGTTTATGGGCAATATGGGAAAAACAATATTTATGGCCGATCGCCACAACAACGGTGGCCCTTTTCCCGATGACGTTTCTTCTCCGCCGACGTGTTTTTGCCAGGTTAAACCTTGCCTCGTCTACATAAATGATTTCATGTGGGGTCTGATTAGTCTCCAACTCCATGACTCTCTGAAAGAAATCAAACACAGTATGTGTAAATGCTTTTCAGTATGGCCTACTGTATGTACTGTAACGCATGTTTACATGTAGAGTAGCATAGTGTAAAACTCAGTATAGAACAAGACATATTGGATAGACACCATACCTGCACATATTGGTGCCGGTCCTGGTGACCTGCTCACTGTTCCTGTGTTTGATCTATTTTACACAACTTAAATCAACTTAAATTAAATTTCTCAATGTTTCAATGATCTGTTCATTCAAAAATGCTTATCAGCTGTTTCAATATAGCTTTTGAGCTGCTGTTGTTGCAGAAGTAGAGGCTTTATACTATATTTAAGGTTTTGAACATTAGGTTTTCATTTCTGGCATGCTGTGTGCAAGCATTTGTAAATAAGACAAAGATCCATCATTTTGGTATTGGGTAAGCTTGTATGTAAAGAAAATGTAAGCATTTTAGAAACGTGTTAATTGACTGCATATTCTGTGAAAACATGAATTGTGTTAATGGTACGGTCCACACCTGACGGATGGTGTGCTAATTGTGCTTAGAGTTTTGAAAATGTGACTACAGATTGGACAAAAGGATGTTAGCGATTGTATAAAGAAAAAAAAAGAAAAAAATAATGTATTATAAATGCACACTCACTATTGATAGGAATAAGTAATAACAGAAAATAAGAAGGAAAACAAAAGGAAATAAACTCAATCATACAATCATATATGCTTGTATACAAGATTGTTTTTTTTAATCCAATGACAGGTAGCAACAAAGTTTGCAGCAGCCTGCAGTGTTCTCTAACTTTTCCGTGTGTGGCAGAGTGGAATCAGTGGAAGGTATAATTCTCTGTTCTGGTCTTTATTTAGTACAAGGGTGCAGAAAGTGACTTGGTTTCTGTTTCTCCTGACTGACAGAAACTCTGTTTCCATCTCACTGTCAAGCAAATTTTAGTCCCAACATTTGAAATGTCCAAAAAATCCATCCATGTATCCTCACTGGAAACGTTTTCAACTAGTTTAGAATTTGACTGCATTTATTGAAAGACTTATACTTGATATGTTGAAATTAAATTTGATCTTATTTGGGGTTTGAGTTTCATTTTAAAACTGTACAAATCTACTGCTTCTTTACCAAACTGTTTTTTTTTTTTTATCATTTACTTTATGTATTGCCTTAGGAGCTGCTTCTATATATTGATAATTATGGGGTTTGTTGAAGACCCAGGGGGATGGCTGGATATAACAAGGTATCACAGAGTTATAAAAAAAAAAAAAAAAGAGAGTGCAAACACCACTTGGACCAATCAATAACGAGATACATTATCGCTCCAAGTTTGATCAAATCAAATCAAATCAAATCAAATCACATTTATTTGTATAGCCCTTAATCACCGTTACAGTCTCTAAGGGCTTCACAGTGCCCAACATGTGAAAATAATAAATGGTTAGTACACGACATCCCCCAGCCTTAGACCCTCAGAGAGGACAAGGAAAAACTCCCACAAACCCTCACTGGGAAAATTGGGAGAAACCTTGGGAGGGGCTACTCAGAGAGGGATCCCCCTACCAGGACGGTTGGGCGTGCAATAGATGCCGAGTTTGGGCAAGCAGCGTATACACAATATATGAAAGTTTATTTTGGTGGGACATCCAGATCTGATGGGGCGGCATCACAGCAACGGCAACTCAGTCAGCGTCATCATAGGACTAGGGGACCATGCAGGCGCCAACACTGCCCACATAGGAGAACGCAACGTCCGCTCAGTCAGCATCGTGCTAGGAGGCGGGACCAACCAGACGCCAACTCTGCCCAGATAGGAGAACGCAACGTCCGCTCAGTCAGCATCGTCCTAGGAGGCGGGACCAACCAGACGCCAACTCTGCCGGGCTGCGGCCTGGAACAGATAGGAGACTCACCCACACACACCCATACACACACTCTCACTCACACAGACAAACATGACCAGCGTCAGTGGACAGGAGCAGGTAGACCAGGAGAATAGGACATGTAGGCAGGATGCTAGTATCCATCGGCAGGACCCTGATCTAGGATGAGCTAACTGGTCTAGCCTTACTCTGAGAAGAGACTGAGCCACTCCCTCAAGGCTGGTCAAATGACAGAGAGAATAAATGGGTTTTTAGCCTTGACTTAAAGACTTCGATAGAGCCTGCCTCTCTGATTGAGGCAGGCAGACTGTTCCATAGATAGGGAGCCCGGTAAGAGAAGGCTCTGTTACCTGCAGTTTTCTTTTTGACTGCTGGGATAGACAAGTAGCCAGCGTCCTGAGATCTGAGGGCGCGTGGCGGTTTATAAGGTTTAATCAAATCGGATAAATAGGACGGTGCCATCCCATGTAATGATTTATATGTAAGTAAAAGCACCTTAAAGTCACACCTGGCCTGAATTGGTAGCCAGTGTAATGAGGACAGGATGGGAGTTATATGGTCGAATTTCCTAGTTTTGGTCAGGATTCTGGCAGCAGCATTCTGGACCAGTTGTAGTTTTTTAGTGCGCCCAGTAGGTAAGCCCGAGAAAAGGACATTGCAATAATCGATTCTGGATGATACAAAGGCATGTACTAAAATTTCTGCGTCTGCCTCTGTTAGCATAGGTCGAATTTTAGCAATATTGCGAAGATGATAAAACGCTGATTTAGTGATCTCCTTAATGTGCAACTCGAATGAGAGGGTAGGGTCGAATTTTACCCCAAGGTTTTTAACGTCACAGTCAGACTGGTTTTGTAGCACTTATGGCCTTTCAAAGTTTGGATTGTTGACCTATAATTATAGCGCTCTCATCAGGTCAATCCAGCTTTTAAATGCCAAAATGCATCATCACTCCAAGTCTTGGCAAAATTGGACAAAATTGGACATCAAACATGTCGTCATGTTTGAGTTAAAAACATGACCTTTAATTCTAGTGCCCCCGTTGGGTCATTGGGGGTAATTTTATACACTGAAACACACTGTGTAGACTGACATAGCCCAATTAGTGTTTTAGCCATCCTCAGTGGTTGCTCCATATTTACAAGCTACATCTAAAATCATCTCAAATATGCAGAGAACGTTCTAAAATTGCCAATAACTTCAATAACTTCCTTAATGACTTTACCCTCATGTCAGCAATCGTTTTGTTAGAGTAGGAGTCGCCTGATCTTATTGTGGAATGAAGCTGTTCACATGCAACCAGTCACGTTTGCTGCTGCGATACGTGGATGATGACCACGCACTTGGAAATTAACCACGAGCTCTCAGAAATTAAATTACAAAGGAATAAAAAGATATTGGCTCATTTGGATGATTTGTTTTTACATTTTGCAAATGACATATAACTATTTGGCTAATAACTAAAGCTTAAGAGTACAAACCGTCGTGTGTGTGTATGTGTGTGTGTGTGTGTGTGTGGTCACCATCTGTTCTGTTGATCTAAGAGTCGAATTAGTCCACAGTCACGCTTCTACTGTCACCTTTACAACACCACACACACACATTGTATCTGTCATCTTGCATCTGTCGAGCTGTGAAACTGATGTCGGGGGTTTTAGGAAATATTTAATTATAGTGTAACCCGCAGAAAACCACCACTATTCCCATTTTTACTCGTAGTGACGTCTGTTACCGAGCCACACTGTTTAATGCATTGTAAAATACATGAGAATCAATAGGAAAATGACTTCTGGATACAAACGGAAATAGACTAGTAATTCTACAGTTTGGAAAGCACTTGATATATTGAAGCGTCATCCAACAGTTTCAGAGTGCTGTGTCTTTGTAGAGGAGAGTCAGGTAATTTACTATGCCACCTCTGATGTTAAATCACATTCATAGTACAAAGTGACCTATGACTGTTGCAGTAAACCTATTTTAACTCATTTATTTTAAAGGTGACACACAGCATGTTAAACATCAATACATCAATTTAGTTGTGATACCAGCTGGTAGCCTTTATCTCACACCAGTGGTATTGTTAATTCTCAATAAGACCGCATTTCCCACAATGCCGGTTGCTTCCTGTCATAAAGAGGATGTTGCTAGTAAAAAAGCTGTAACAAGAAAGTGGTTGCAGCCTATATCCCCTACTCTAAAATATATTTTTGTTATGGAGAGAATTACATTTTCTTTGAGATTTCAAAAGGAGAGATTTTGTACGTATTGGGCTAAATGGATTGAGTTTGCAGATTCTATTGAACCTGGTCTCTTTGTACTATAGATGGCTGACATGGCATATCTCTATAGAACACTTATTGATTCTATTTGAATAGGACACCCAATGTATCTCCCTGTTTTTTTCTTCTTTTTTCTCATAGTTTTTTTTCCCCCCTTTTGTTTCTTTTTTGTTTATTTTTTTCTTTCCCTTTCTTCTACAGGTTGAAAATAAATGGACGAGCCTATAGATGAATATTTGTGAATCAGAATTATGATGTGTATGTAAACTGTGCTTTTCTAATAAAAAAACTTTAACTTTAATTACAAAAAAAAAACTTCCTGTGCCGTAAAGCAACCCAGCAGATTTCCCGCCAAATCTGACACGGTGACACACACTATTAAATACAGGGTGGAGGCCGGTAGAGGCTGCCGGTCTTCTTAGCGATGGTCTTGTTTGTTTGCGGTAATTATACTAATGTGTCAAAATTAATATAGTAATGATTTATCAATGTTAAAAAAAATGTATTGGCACCTTTAAATCTATTTTTGCTAATCACATTTCAGCATAGGAAAACGTTCACATGACTGTCGCCATAGTAGAAGGTTGTTTTTCTGCTTTAGCACATCTTTATAGAGCTAATTTGCTTCAGCCTTTGTCGATCCAAAGGCACATCCCCCAGCTCTGTCCTCCACCTCAGCAAGCCTGCTTAGCCTGTATTCAGAGAAAGACGTCACACATGACCCTGCCTCCCCCATCAAAAACAACAATGGAACTTCTTGGTATTTTTCCTCTGCTGTTTTGTTTTCTTCTTCTTCTCCAAGGATAGCTGAATACTCCCCGTCCTCCCTGTTTTTACTTCATGATTGAGTCACTCGAGGTGTGTTTTAGTCACCCTTCGCTGAGCTTCAGCTCGAAGATGGTTTAACATGCAACCGCTTTTATTTCTCATTTTATTCTGTTTTTACCATATGATGTCATATAACTGTGATATCCCTGATCCCAGTTAAAAGAAATGTCTAAGAATGATTATTGCAATTATAGCTTTCAATCTCACCACTATTGTCTCATCGTAGGCGATGAGATCTACAACTCAAGATTTTATTTTTCATATGGGCATCAAAATGGGACAGCATCTTATTAAATGGGGGTCCATGGTCCTGTGTGTCCATTTGGGACATGAAAACATTTAAGAACCCCCGCACCAAAAACTCCATATAATCTAAATCATATTTTATGGTGCAGCTTTGTTGTAATGACGAAATAGAAAAAGTCCCCTCCATGTTTCTTTTGGGACTCTTGCCAGTACAAAACCTGTTTATTCTTCTTCCTGCCCTGCATTTTTTTCTTCCGCTTTCTCTCCATCTGTCCCTTGACTCACAGAGAATGGGTGGCAGCTTTTATGAAAAAGCACTTGGCACACACACTCACACACACACAAAATGTTTTCATACAGTCATTTGTAATTTTAGACTATGACTGTGAGGTCCACAAAGATGTAAGGACAAGAACGAACACACACACACACACACACACACACACACACTAGGGTCAAAGATAATACAATTTACATCTACTTCCCTTTCCCCTCATGCTGTCTCTCTCTTTCTCCGTCTCTAATTTCTGGCTCTGTTTCTCTCTTGGTCTCACCAACCCCGTTTCTCCACATTAAATATTTAAAGCCTGTCAGACCATTGTTTTCTTCCTTTCCTTTTTCCTTTTTTTCCTACACTGTTTTACACCGTTATTCTTTCCATCCTGTTATCCCCTGACAGAGTTAGCACCCCCTGAGAGAGAGTGAGTACTAGTGTGTGTGTTTGTCAATGTGTATGTGTGTGCGTGCGCGCATTGGAGATTTATTTTTGGCTTTATTTGCCACAGCAGGGATTTTCCGGAACAATTTCAACTCTACAGTTCCCTTACTAGCCTCTCTTTCCCAGATCAGTGCCGTGATCGGATGTGAGAACCACTATGATGTGACACTTCCACGCAGACCTTCTCACTATGCTATTTCTGATACTATGAGCAAAGACTTTCACCCAATTAAGGCTGGAGACGCTACACCGCTTTGATGCCAATTCTAGCCACAACTTGGCATCGCGACTGATTTTCAAGATTGCACCAAGTCGATGCTAGTTTGTGGCACTTGGGCAGATGATCTTGTAGGTTCAGGACTTTAATCTCTGGCCGTCCAATCAGGACCACTACAATTATTTTGATGTTTTTTGTATTTTTATAACATGAATCTGGACAAGATTCAAAGACAGCAGAGAACAGCAATACCCCAATGAGAGTTGAGCTCCAGAGAAGGGAAAATACAAGTGTGGGAAGAAATGTTCCACCTCCATGTTTGATTTGGTCCAGTGTTGTAGTAGTAGCTGGTGAGCCAATGCTTTTGTGAGGTTGTTTTCTTTTGGGTTTTTTTTGTTGGAGAATGAATGAAATCCAACTGGTCGTCAAGTGTTTGCTTCCCAAATCCAACTGGTCGTCAATTGTTTGTTTCCCAAATCCAACTGGTCGTCAAGTGTTTGTTTCCCAAATCCAACTGGTCGTCAAGTGTTTGTTTCCCAAATCCAATTGGTCGTCAAGTGTTTGTTTCCCAAATGCAACTGGTCGTCAAGTGTTTGCTTCCCAAATCCAATAGGTCATCAAGCGTTTGTTTCCCAAATCCAACTGATCGTCAAGCGTTTGTTTCCCAAATCCAACTGGTCATCAAGCAGTTGTTTCCCAAATCCAATTGGTCGTCAAGCGTTTGTTTCCCAAATCCAACTGGTCGTCAAGCGTTTGTTTCCCAAATCCAACTCGTTGTCAAGCGTTTGTTTCCCAAATCCAACTGATCGACAAGCATTTGCTTCCCAAATCCAACTGGTCGTCAAGTGTTTGTTTCCCAAATCCAACTGGTCGTCAAGTGTTTGTTTCCCAAATCCAATTGGTCGTCAAGTGTTTGCTTCCCAAATCCAACTGGTCGTCAAGTGTTTGCTTCCCAAATCCAATAGGTCGTCAGGCGTTTGTTTCCCAAATCCAATAGGTCGTCAAGCGTTTGTTTCCCAAATCCAACTGATCGTCAAGCGTTTGTTTCCCAAATCCAACTGATCATCAAGTGTTTGTTTCCCAAATCCAATTGGTCATCGAGCGTTTGTTTCCCAAATCCAACTCGTTGTCAAGCATTTGTTTCCCAAATCCAACTGATCGTCAAGCGTTTGTTTCCCAAATCCAACTGGTCGTCAAGTGCGTGCACTTCTACAATGCTAGATGAAGAAAAGAAAAAAAAAAAAATCTGTAAATGTCAGTCTCTTTTCAGTTTGTGATCTCTGTCTGTTGAGTCGGAGCAGTTTGTCCTCGGCTTTAGCCAGAATTAAAGTTCCAGTCTGTAACTGCTGTGATGTGGCTTGAACAGACGCCACATCACAACAGTTTACATAGTGTGTTGGATTGAAGGGCATTTTTACCAAATTTCTCCAAAAGACTGACTTTTGATACAAGGTGGTGGGTTTTGTCATGTAATTTTTTTAGGCTGTAAAAGCTACACTAGTGTGAGTTCAGAAATAATAAACCTTCCTGAAACACTATTGTCTTACGCACTCCCCTACTATCTCACTGTGATACAGTAGTAATAATACACATATTTATATAGCTACATTATAGCTTTATATAGCTTTATTAATATAGCTATTTCTACATAAACGCTGTTACAAAGTGTTATACAGACAATGAATGAAGGCCAAAAAGATAAACACCAAGTAAATGTGACAAAAATTTTATTTGTGCGATTTGAACAATTTCCACTTTTTTGCAGGGACCCTTCAGGCTGCAGGGTGCTATTTATAAGAACATGACACGTCCTCAGAAGTCTCCGTCGATCAGGCTACGATGGAGGAAATGGGGCACCAAGGTTAGATCTTTGACGCTCAAGTGGTCGACCCTGACAGACTCCTTCACCCTTGGTTTATATTACCGCGCAGGACCGCTCTGTCCTGTGACACAGATATGTCTGTGGTTGTTGAAAGAAAAGCATTTCAAGATACAATGAGTGTGGATTGTATTCTTGTACTGTATATCTTCTGTAGCACTTACAGAAAAACAAAACCCGACAGAACATCTCAGATGGCAAGCGTTTCTACTGCTAATGCCCTTGTGCAGCCTCGGTCTTCTGAGGCTACAACTTCGCAAGCCGGTTTGAATCAGATGCCCTCAGATGTCGCCACAAAATATCTCTTATCACGTGTTATTTCTACCACAATGGCTGCTGTAAAGCTGTGGCTTCCAAGACTGATGTGACTGAGCTTACCTCAGGGATGATGGCCAAAGCGGGCTGCTACTGAAAACTAGGAAGCCATTGCACAATTCCCTTTCCTCTGGGCTTCCTCATCTGTGAGTGAGAGAGGGATCATTCACCATCGTCCAAGGCTGATATGAGCAGGGACAGCCTTCAAATCCTTCTGCTACTTCATCTGTGGTTCAAGTAGTATTTTTTAGGACCTTGAACTTAAATGACATGTTTCATATTGTGATCATTCTTGTTGCTATGATTCACTTATAAGAATCTGCTTTAAATTCTGTTTTACCACTACTATAGCCTAAAAAACTTTTGGGTTATTCCCCAAGTCTTCATTATATTGTATCTGGGGCTGTTTAACAAGCCGTCCCTGAAGGCTTCCGCCCCTTTCTCCATCCCTCGTCTTGCTTATCTCTGTCTCCTTTTCTCGCATTCTCTTCCTTGCATTGCATCTCTCCATCCCTCGCTCTCCTCCTGTCCATTTGGGCATTCTTTTGTGGTGAAAACATTGTAGATCCCATGGTGCCTTTTCTTCTTCCTCCCTCCATTGCTTCTGCACTGTAAAAGTAGACAACGGCTATTGTAAAGGTGCTCCCCATTGGCCCTCTCCTTCACACCCTAATTACCTCGGTGCATCCCTCCCTCCAGTTCCACTTTCCCCCCCCCCACACACACACACACATACACACAGAGGGAAAAAAGTTGGAGAGCAGAATGAAGACACTTGAGATTCGTTATGTGTGTGTATGTGCATACTTGCATGTGCCTGTGTTTGTGTGCATGCCAATTCTTGTCTGAAGGCTTTGTAGTTACAAGCGGTACAAATATATATGTGTAGAGTTTGTGAGATGTTACAGTGTATCCATGTATAGTAGGCGTTGCATTTAGCTTGGAAACATCTGAAAGATAACTTACACTCAAAACACTAGTACACTCAATACTGAAGAAGAAGTAGTGAAAGTTTGACGGTTCGGAGTCAAAGCCTTTGTATTCCTTTATTTGAAATAATTGTGCTTTTCCTCAAACAATGTCAAATGCAACATGGTGGCATCGAGAGAGAGAGAGAGAGATTTTGTAAGGTAAATTGGGGATTTAGCATAATGTGGGCCATGCCTGTTTTGGCATCAACAGGATAAGAGGTTGTACAAATATCACTGTGGAAACCCAATCCACCGTGGGAGGAGCTGATGAGGGAATTATGGGGGGAATGAGCTGTCTAATCCCTTTTAATTTGATTCTGTCTGTCACTCCTATCTGTCTCTCCCTCTCTCTTCTGTTGCTCTGTCATTCTGTCTTTTTTCTGCTCGCCGGATGGACAAGCACATACAAGGACTGCCATGTCTGAACATGGTCGCAACCTTTGTAGGCCGGCTGATGACCAATAAATTACTGGTCCTGATGCTGCTGCATTCAAAGACTCATTTTTACCATTCCACATTTCTGTACGAAATGTCAAATTGCTTGTGGAAGCATTTCACTAGTCGAAGATTCATTTCAAGTTGCCTGTTTTTTTCTGATAAGCTAAACATTTACAGCATTAGACTGTTTGGTTTTGCATGTTGTTTATTGGACATCTTTGTTGTAAGTGGCTTCATCTCTTGTTAATGATGTAGTACACAAAGAACCATAAATGGCCCCACATGGTTCTTTGGTGGTTCGTGACTGGTTCTTCAGTTGGTTAAGTGAGATTTACTGTCACTGGTGCAATTGCGGCAACCATGGACATAACCACACACGTTTACTTGAGTGTTCTTTTAAGGGAATTAAATATCCATAAGCACAGATATTATTTTACCTGATTGACAAGAAAACATTTTTGTGTTAATATTGTAGTGTGATATCACTGCACCATCGGTAGGGGTATGAGCAGCCAATCATGCTGTTGCATGAAAACCAATCAGAATAATTTGTGTCAAACAAAGATGGCGTCCCGTTTCTGTGACGACAAATGTAAACAGTAAGTTCACATTTTGAATGCAGTGTTTATTTACCTGAATGTTGTAACTAACATGTTCATGTGTAACCTCAATGTGTGCTGGAAACATGACACTAACAGAACGTTATCCAAACTTGGAAAATCCTCCGTTACTTGTGTGCTAACTTAGCTGGCTAGCTACTTAGCTTTCATTTCTGCCTTTTGTTAATTAAACTACTTTTTCCATCACACCTTGAACACAACAGCATCAGTCGTTAATCTAGTAAAAGGCATCAATGTATTCCCCATACAGTTAAGGTTATCTACACGCAATGGGTTCGGTTCAATCATAGCAACCTCACATTTGACAGTCTTGAGGTCAGGGTTTTCAGGTCTAATCTGAGATGGCTAAACTACCATTTATCATTTATCTGACATTGCATTTTAAGCTCATAAGCGAAGCTAAGGCCAATTCCCATGTGCAATTTCTATAGCAGCTGTTTAAGTGTATTGTTCAGAAAAAAACAAACACAGTACACGATTTTAATTGTGGCATCTGTTTGGTGACGGGCTGTAATATTCTGTTTTCCTACATTTGTTAGTGATAGATGGATGAAAGCCCTCCAAATTCCCTCATTTTTTTGTTAAGCTCTGTCAAAGGTTTAAATCACATGTTCAAAATGTTTTTAAAATGTTTCCTTGACAGGAAGGTGAATGGGCATCCTTTATACTCCGGTATGTATCCCTACAAAATATTACATTTTAATGGAACCTGTTTGACAAAATGCCATTTCCCTTAATTTCATAGCAGATGCTCTGCAAGGATATACATATTGTGTGTGTTTGTTCTTTATGTTCATTAAAAAACAACATGGTTTTCTTATCAAATGGCTGTTTCGTGACATACGGTAATTACAGAAAAGTAGTTGATAGGATAAAAGTGTGTATTGGGCAATGAACCAGGCTTTTCAAGTTAGAAGACATCTGGAAGAAGATGCTTTGTGGGGTTTTTACATGACAGGATTGCACCACCTGACTTATCCACTTTTATCCTATATTTCTTCTAGCTAGTCTAGAGACCAGAGAAAGGAACAGAAGAGAGAGAGATAGATAGATAGATTGCTAATAATTTGCGCTAGCTTGAGAAAAATGCAAAACAAGTAGGCTAAGTAACAATTTCAACAAATCATCCTGAAAACGGCAGATATTGCAGGCTCAGTATTTGCAGCATGTTGAGTCGAGTTCGAGAATTCAGCACATATTGTATGGGTTATGTACTGAAACTTGAAAATTGTAATGAACGACTCATTCCACAATGCTACTACCTCCTCAAAGAGTGGGTTTGAAAGTGAGATGACTGTCTGTGAAGGTATAACACAATAGAATTAAGCTCACAATGTAAGCATGTGCAGCCTGTAGTTTGATCATTTACAGAAGCCACTTTTCTCAGTGCAGCTTGACAGAGCTTGGCTTGAGTGGGCGACTAGCCGGACATTGGAAGGGCTGCTGTCAGACTAATTTAATGAACTATGATGGGAAACTCTGAGTGGGAGGTTTGATTTATTTGTACCAGTACGTACCATTGACACTCGGTATGTTTCAAGCTCGAGAATAACTTGTTCAAAATGATTTGTTCATTCTTTTTCACCCAGTTTATTTTCCCCTTTCTCTTTTTCCCTCTCTCTCCTACAGTACCAGTGTCTCACTGTAATTGGCTGTATGTCAGTGTCGAATCATGGCAGTGTAATACATGATTGTGTGTGTGTGTGTGTGTGTGTGTGTGTGTGTGTGTGTGTGTGTGTGCGCGCACATGCATATGTGCCAGGTATCGTTGTTCTTGGTAAGGGCTCCATGTTAAGGAGAATTCAAACTAGGGAACCCAATTACTGCTGCAGAGACACATTGTGGACATGTAGAGATATATATGTAGGAGAATTATTTTTTGTGTGGATGTTTTATGTCAAATTCTAATGTCACAGTTCCTCGAGTACATTATTATTTCATGTAAACCCACACCGTAATGACATGATGCTTTTCTGCTTTAGGCTTCGGGAACAGTAGCAGCGTAGAGGAGCACAGATCCAAAGAACCTCCCAGACAGTCGGAAACTACAAAACGCAAAAAAAAAAAATAGACCGTCTGCAGACTGTCACACCTTTGTGGCAGTCTGCGGATGAGATGCAGCAGAAAGGTTGTAACTTGTAACTGAAGAGTTTTGTTCCAAGTACATACCATTTGAGAAAAGTGACACCTTCTCTTAATATACAAAATATTTGACAGTACAGAATGAAAACAAACTATGGCACTATTATTATTATTATTATTATAACAGAGGAGGTACTTGATTTTGTGGTTCTTGGGCACTGCCTATTTCATCACGGTCATATTGTTGCTATAATCCCAATTGGTGATCAAGCATGATTGCTCGAAACGTCACAAGGTGGTAATGCATTTGCAAAAGGAAGCTTTGCAGTGTGGGGACTTTACTTCTCTTTCATGAATCAATAAAATAATTAAGAAACCATTGCCACTTATATTTATATTTTGACCAGAGTTCCTTCTTCTATTAAAGTTTGCCAGTTAGCTAACTTGCACCCTAAAAAAATGGCTCTTCCCACTGAGGTTTAATGGAACTATCGACTTCCGAGTACAATGGATTGCACCGAGTCGGTATTCCTGACTTCCAATCTAAATGTGTTCCAGTGCATCTGCTCGGGAAAACATGGATGCCCGCAGCAAACTCATGTTTGTATGGCAAGTTTCTGAATTTCACAAGCATCTAAAGAGGGCATACATCAACTACTACAGCGCTATTAGTGAAGGGAAACGGCACATATCAGTGAACTAGTAACGTTAACGTTAGTAGGCTAGTACCGCACGCTAGTAAAGACTTCTATCATATCAGTGAACTAGTAATGTTAACGTTAGTAGGCTAGTACCACACGCTAGTAAAGACTTCTATCTCGTAACGTTGAGCACAAATCAACCGAATTACGTTACAAATGTAAACTACAAAGTTGTTTCAACATGTTTTCATAACTAAAACAACATATGAAGTAAAAATTGATGCAAAGGGAATTGTGTTTACTGTTCACGGTGTGCAGTGTGCACTATATTGCTGCCAAGTGTGTTTTCCGGCTGGGAATTCTGACTTGAATGACTGTTCTATTGCACTTTTCCGTGTACAATGGATTGCACCAAAACTCAACTGATGAGATTATTTCTGCCTCCAGAATAGCTTGGAACTTGTAGTCCATTTCCACGCGGAGACCTACAGTCTGTACCCTTTTCCCGTTTTTAAAAATTGTCTTAAATATAAAGGCTTTAACCATTTGTATTGCCTGGTACACTGAAGGAAAGACTGAAGTTGAACCAACTGGAAGCCAGTTAGTTTGAAATCGCTGCGCTTCAATACAATCAAAGTATTGTCTATGTATGTTGGTGTGTAATGTGGATCTGTATATTACTGGGTGTGTTTTCTATAAAATGTGTGTATCTGGTTTAGGTATGAGGTTTCCTACAGCTTTTGCTGCAACAAAAATGAAATATTGTAGTTAATAAAGAAACTCCCATCGCCATCTCTCTTCTTCTATCTCTCCTTTTGTCTGTCTTGTCCATCGGGTATTTTACGTTTCTCCCTGGTGCTTCAAGGCTGCCGTTAGAAAGAACGACAGCGAAGAAGAGAGTGAGCGTGTTCAAGGTTATAGAAGGAAAGGAAAGTGATGGTGACAGAGAGGCTTTCCTAGGTATTAGCATTTAAATACTACTGCTGTAGTTTGTCATACAAGAAACAAGGATGTCCCGACCTGCAACTGGCGTTGTGTTTTGAAGCACTGGTTGACAAACCGGTTTACATGTAGCTGAAAATGATTCAAGGATGCACTGTTGTAGAGCATTTGTTTTGGTCAGCTGCATATAACAATGTAACCCAAAGAGTATTACTAGGAGAATTGGGAATGATATCATGTCATTTCAACATAGCTGGAGGCCGATATGCAAGCGAACGTTTCTTGAATCTGAACTCGGAGGCTTCCAGTGAATCAGCGCCACCTAGAACCAGCACCTCTGATTGTTCATCAAAATGGACCCATTTAACTTTTTGGGAAGGAAATTGAGAAAAATTAAACATTAGACATTTTACAAAGGCCTCCTGTCCACCTGGCATTAAAATGTGTCTCCTATCCAGATTCGATGTAGATATGATTTTCCCACCCTTTCGTAATATTTGTGCCCTTTGTGTCGTCTCTGTTGTTCCCCATCTACCAGCATCTGAATCAATTTTTGCCAAGTATTTTCACTATCTGAGCTGCCTGTTTCCTTGTTGGATCCTTACAATAAACTCTATCCGTTTTATGTTGTTATTTGTGGATTGGAGATGCATTGCATTTACACATTGTTGTTAAAGTCTCTGATCGCCTACAGAGCTGATTTGTGCGATTGGATCTTCAATATGTCTCGGGCGCGTTTGCATTTATCTGGATTTGATGCATTTTGGCTCAATCTGAACACAATCCGATCGCCGAGGGCGCACGTTAATGCCAGTTGGAAAGGAGGTAGGAGTCAAATTTAACAAGTTCCACACACACAAGCAGCAGAGCGAGAGTTAATTATCAAATTCCAATCGATCTGAGTTTCACCTAAAATGTAAAACCTGGAAGTGAAATAGGGAGAGCTCTGTTTGAACGCTGAGTTAGTGAGTAATTAGCATTGAATGAGCTGATCCCCTGCTGAGCTGGCCTGCCCTCTACTGATCCACTCTTCTAGAGAGTTGAGAGAGGAAAAACTCAAAAGATAGAAGAGGAGGAGATGAAGAAGAGACAAATGAGGAGAGAGAGCAAGAGATGGAGAATAACGAGAAATCATTAAACATACAGAGCTGAAGAAAAAAAAAAAGTATATATAGAAGAGAGAGAGAGAGATGTAGTAATTATAGCCATATCCTCCCCGTTAGCTCTTTGGTTTATTAATAAGCATCAATTAGCCACGATGGCTTCCAGTTGACTAGACGGCAGGAACTCTAATTAATTTCATCTTTGCGTTTCTTGCCGCTCTTCTCGCCCTCTTTCCTTTTTCTCGCTATTGCTAACACATTTTAAATGTGCTGACAATGGCACATTCTTTTGAAGAACGCAGAGGGGTTCAACCGACGTGGATTTTTGATTGCCGATCCTGCTAGCTTTGGACGGAGGCCTGCCGACAGCTGATGTTTTGTGCTCAATATCTTGAAATTTGACAATTTTCACATAAAAAATAAAACAAAGATTCAGTGTTTCCCCAAGTTTATTCTTGTCAGGGTGAAAAAAGCCTCTGAAACAGCATTAGGTGGGTTAGCTTGAGGCAGGGTGAGGGAGGGTTCATTGCAGGTTTTCCAGACTGACACCCCTGAAGCTGTTGAGTAAAATCCTCCCACACCACACTGGAACGATTTCTCTGGTCAGACATCTGATAGAAAAATAACAATGAAAACATGTATGCATGCATGTGTGGAATCGGATCAAAAAGAATTATCAGAATAAAATACTAGTGGTTGGGCTACAATGTCAATATTAATAAATGCCAATATTCCAAGCGTCACATTTTTCAAGGAGTGGAAATGTCCTTTTTTTTGGAAATTAAGCTTTATTTGGATTATCTCCTCGCGTCTCTGTTGCCTCTGATAAACAAGGCGGCTTGTTCAATCGCTCAAGGAGAACAGTTATTGAGAGTTTACCGCTTTAATCGAGCAAACAAATCCTTCACGGTGGAGTTATGCAAAAGAAAACATTCCAAATAGAATGATGATGTTTTTCAGGCTTTGATACTGTAAGTGTGCGGCATGTAAACACTCAGCAGGGAGTTTAGACGGACCGCCCCTTCAAACAGACGACGCAGGTGCAAACCCCTCAGCATGCAATAATCCTGTCCAAAAAGTGTCCTTATATCGATTTTTAAAAAATGATCCACATAGCACCTTTAATTACAAAAGTATTACAAATGACAAAATCCGGAATACAGTAGTAATATGTAATATGTAATACAATCCATCAATTAGCCATGATGGCTTCCAGTTGCCTCGACGAAATCTAATTGATTTCATCTTTGTGTTCTTGCCGCTCTCCTGCCCATCTTCTATTTTCCCATCTTTTCTTTTTCTCTCTATCACATTTTAAACATGCTGAAAATGGCGCATTTGTAAAGGGGGTTGCTTTTTTAAGCCGGGTAGAGAGCGACACCGGGCAACCAAGGAGCCGTACACTTCAAGGTAAGTCTAAAAGAGTTTACTGACACAAGTGGAAATATGATCTGTTAAAACCTACTAACACTATAAAATACAGTCACCGTGTCAGCCCCCCCCCCCTTGTTTCTCCTTGCTCATGTCTCTCTTTTCGTGTTCGGAGCGTCTGGTCCCTCCTCCTAGCCACGCCATTGGTTCCTACCAGCTGCGTCCTCGTGTCCGATTGGTTAAAAGCAATGTCTATCAAAATGTAAAAGCTCAACCAGGTGCAGGTATTTAGTGGTAATAGCTCACGTGCTAGGAAGTTAAGATAGATTTAGCAGCAGTCTCCTCCTAGGTCCTCAGATCTGTTTTGACACTTGCTTAGCTGAGCCCGGTAATGCCTGGCTTCCCCTGCCCCCCTACTGACCGTTAGGCCATGCGAGGGGCAGCTTCCCGATGAAATGCTGGGGCTCAGGGAACTCAGCGCTTCTGCAGCTAGCCTCTTCAAGTATTCAGTATGAAGCACCTGATCACACCAGGAAGCGCTTCCTTTGTGGACTCCCTCAAGGGTCTGGGGGAGGAGGGTGTATCCTGCTGGTGTGGTTTTCCTGTTTAGCCCTAGCCTCACCATGTCAGTCTATACAGCAAAGTGAGTGAGTCAGGATATGCATAGATATAGCATCAAGTGTGTGTGTGTGTGTGTGTGTGTGTGTGTGTGTATGTGTGTGTCACTATCATACTGGCATGCAAATATGCCCCATCTGGTGTGACCCCATATGTACAGTGCCATCCTGGAGTGAAGCTGTGTCTACCGTACGCCATGCTTCAGTATTGATCGCTACAGTTAATTAACTACAACAATCCACTGCCTATAAACTGCAGGGAATGAATGCACGCGCATACACACACACACACTCAAACTTTCAGGTACATTGAACACATATGACTGATGTTTGATTAGCAAATGCATTAAAGGCTTGAAATAGTACCGTTTGATTTCACATTTACAATCAATAGCCAGTATTAGGGCAGTTAGTTAAAGTTGGTCTTTTTAAGCCGCCTGGTATTTTTTTTTTTTTTTAGCAGTTAGCTAAAGTTAGTCTTTATAAATGCTAAGAATTGAATTAGTTGAAATGAGTCTTAAAGTAGAAGCCCAGCGAGCTGAAGTCGCTGTTGACCCATCTAGAATGTAATATTGGATTTCGTATTAAAAGATGAATGAAGCAAAAAAAAAAAAAAAAAAAGACTGCCAGCTTATGATTATGGGAGTCTTGGACTTCAATACTGTGATGTATTGCTTTGTGTGTGTGTGTGTGTGTGTGTGTGTGTGTGTGCGTTGGTATTGTGTGAATGCCTCAGAGTTTTCACAGACAAGCCAACATGTATCACATACAGCATTCTGGCACGGAAGGGTGGGCTGGGAATAACACAGATCGACCCTAGCACCATCTCTCACACACACACACATTCGTTCCCACTTATAGATTCAGTTCCTCCAAAAATTGCAGTGGTTCCTTCTCTCTGTGTCAGTGGCTCTTGATGTGATGCATCAGTGTGTATCATGCACTGTGTACCACCCTCCTCTCTTGCCCTGCATGAGTGTGTTTCAGCGGTATTCCCACCCCCGCCCGTCTTTGCCAAAATGTTGAAAGTGATGTTCTGTATGTTTACTTTCATTCGATCTGTGTGTGTGTGTGTGTGTGTGTGTGTGTGTGTGTGTGCGTGTTAAAAAGAGATGTATGAGATACATGGCGGCTTCTTGTTCGTCCTGTCAGCCAAGGTCTGTACACACACAGCTGGGCAGACAACTGGCACAATGCACGTTTGGCTTCCTCTGCTCTCTCATCTCGTCCTCTGACACTTCCAGTGAGAGCTACAGTGTCTCTGCTGAGATGAGTTTTATTGATGTCTCGCCATATCTCAGACACTAAGTCCCTCTGTGCCTCTCCTCTCATTGCAAAACTTTTTTTTTGGCCTTATTTCTCTTCAATCAACTTGTCTTTCTGTCTGTTATTGGCTGGGTTTTCGATGCCCGATTTAGTTTTTGCAAATGATTTTAGGGTTTGGGGTAGGTAAATCCTTCATATTAGACCCAGGGGTGGAACTTGAGAATTTTGGACACTAGTCCACTAGGTTTGTAGAATGAGATTTCTAGTCACATGTGCAGCAATTGACTACCAAAGCAATTTCACTGACCCTGCAGTTCCTCAGCAAAAAAAGAGTGTCACTGGTATCAATATGGAATTTCCATGTTGGTCCCCATCTGTAATCATAATGCTACTACAGTAAATTATCACCATTAGCGATACTAGATTTCATAATCAAAGCATCCTTTGGTGTTCACCTGCAGCCAGTGTCTGCTGTCTGGCTTGCTGCTGCTGTGCTGCCCAGAGGTGTGGAGGGAAGTTTACAACATCAAACATACAAATGACATTAATTCAATGTAATTTAGTCCTTAATTTACCTGATGTTTTTGCATGTTGTCTGTGAATGGCTGGATGAGTCCCTGCAGGTAGATCTGGAGCTGGCTGTAGACAGTGTCTCCATGATGTTGTGAAACAGAGCCAGGAAGAAGCTGAAGTCACCATCTTCTAGCAGCCTAACAAACCCACCGGCCTCTTGCACAGTAGTGGCATCAACCTGGCCTCCGCCTCTGATGGTTTCGACACGCTGGCACAAGTCATTCTTGCATTCAAACAGTGTTTCACTGCTCCACCTCTCGGTGCTCCTGGGAGTCTGTGTGAAAGCACTCTATCTAGCATGCTGGTTCTCCTGGGGGAAAAGTCAGAGAAGAAATGGTGAGGTGTGAGATGTCTGCTGCATTTTCAGGTTGATGGTGGTGAGCATGGCTGTAGACATATTGTGCATTCACATAGACCTCTTAGATCTTCTTCACACCTCCTGTGGCTCCCCTCATCACACTGGCAACATCATAAGCTCCTCCTTCTGATTCAGGAGGAGGATGCTCATTGTCTGTAGAAGTACTGTGGCAATTAAATCAACTGTAGCATTCACAAGAGATATGAACTCAAAAACCCTTTCCTGTACATTGTTGGCTTTATCAGTGTAATGTACCACAAGCACCGATTGAAACGGGTGTGGAAATGTCTCATCATCTGATCCCAAACTGGTGTCTGAAAAAGCAGGCATGGAAAGCAAAACAGTGCATCGGTTTCACTGCATCCAGTCACCCAGGACTTGACTTGTGATGTATCAGCTCTGTGAAAACCAGCAGGTATATTGTTTTTCCTCTGTCTGTAGATTTTTCTCTCATTGTAATGTTCTGTCCATCATCTTTACTCTTCGCTTTTCCTCCAATGTACACCTCTGAAATGGTGTTTAAGGGATTTTACTGAATGTTCTCTATCTGCCATCTATGAAACTATGCCGCTGCTAGTGCTCGCCATGCTAGCTACTAACTAACTATTGTTTTCACTCCACCAAAGGGTTTCCTTGAGGTAATCTTTCACTCACTCTGCAGAGTTCAGTGATTTAAGCCGAAGGAAGCTAGTGGAGCCAGAGTAGAGATTGTTTGAAAAAAAAAGAAAGAAACTTTTGAAGTAGAGATAATGCATTTACACACAATCTAAAACTCTGGTACTATCTAAACGCCTCTCTTTTGTCCCAACAGCGAAATATAAGTTGTTTGAAACATAGGTGGACCTCCTACTTTTATTACCCCCTGGGCCAGCTGATGCTGCGATGGAGACGTGTAGTAAACTCATAAACTGTGACATAGAAAAACTGGAACAAAACATCTCTTTTGTAAAACATAACCTTACAAGAGATGTAAAAAAAAAAGCTCTTGATGCATTAGAACGAGATAAATCTGTTATAATCTGCCAAACAGAGCCACAGTCCTGCTCGATTACACAGAGTACAAAGTTGAAGCCTCAAGGTAACTTTGTGAATCTACTTTCTACAAGAAAGTGCCCTCTAACCCATGTATGGAAGCAGCCTGTAAAAGATAAACAGTCATCCTAGAGGCTTTATGTTTGGGCTTTCTGAAAAAGTTTCTTGTTAGAGAGCATTATACCGCTCCCGTTTTCTACACACTTCCTAAACTTCATGTGTCCCCCTGCCCAGGTCACCCCATTGTGTCAGGAAATGACTCGCTCTGCTGCTAAGACCAGCTAAGACCTTCAGGTCTGCTGGTAAGATCTGCTAAGACCTTAAAACGTACGAGATCTGCTGATCTAATCAACCAGTTGAACCAATTCGATGTAGATGCCCTGAATGTCCTTTGTAACGATGGACATTGAGGCCACTCTATAGCAATACCTCTCAAGATGCTGCTTTGGATGTTCTTACTGATACCCTCAATGGTTGTACCCAAACCCAACCACCCAATGGTTTCATTCCTCACCTCCCTTGTTCTAAAGGAGCATTTCTTCAGATTTGAGACTCAGCATTGGGGACAGATCAAAGGGGTCAGCATGGGTGCCACCTTTGGCCAATTTATATGTCGGTGCTTTTGCTTTTGAAAAGCATAAGCACCGACGCAATATTAGGGTGTGGTTTAGGTACACTGATGATGTCGTAGCCCTGTGAGATGCTGGGATAGATGAATTGAATAACTTCCATCGTCTCCTAAATTCATGTTGGAACATGTCCCTCACAGCATTCCTTTCCTTGATCTCCATATATACAAATCTAACAGCAGACAGCACGCCACGATATACCAAAAGATCAGAAGAACACGCTCTTGGACATCTCCTCGTATTTTTTTTCTGCCTTAGGCGCCTCTGTACTACTTAAAGAGAGTACACTGAAAAAAAGTGAAGGGATGATTCACAGTGACACTATAGTTTGTACTTGCCTGGAGTTGAATCCGGTTTTACGTGTAGGCGGAGAGAGAAATAGAGATAGCGATAGTAAAGGCAACTTTTTTCAGTCGAGAAAAAGCGAGAGTTGCGCCGCTTACTGAAAACACAGCATATCTTGCGGCTGCCTTGCATTGTGGACTATCGAGGCTGCTGTCGGTGGAGGAATTGGTGTCTCTTCCTCTTCCGTGATGGATTTTTCCCTGTATGATGGTTGAACGTGCAAAAATGGTGGATCTAGAAAGAAGCCTTTTCTCTTGGACTCTATGAAACCAAAACCTGATGTTTACCGCTCCATTGTTAGCTGGAAATATTGAGGTGACGTCATCCCCGTTTGTCCAGTTATCCACGTTATATCCCACGGCAAGGGCATATGGTGGCCGTTTTGGGGCAGAGAAGTGGTAAAATGAAACAGAGGGTGTCAAAGGATGGCAGCTCAGTATTTTGTATTGGAATACCATTACAGACTAGTTCTGGTGCACAGGCGGAGCCACCGAAGGGACCTAATTGTAGCCCCCATTCTGCCTGCACTGCAGTGAAACTGAGTTTACACACATCATCAAGGGAGATGGGTACCACTGAGGGCAATTACTACACAATACCATTTTTGGGGCCGAGACACTGGAGAGTCGGTACAGTCAAGACAAACTCTATTCTTAGAGTTCTTTTGCATGTAATACATTTCATACACAAAGAAACGCAATGTCCTTGACATATAAAAACATATACAAAAGTAATGCAACTCCTGCCATGAAACTACATATCATAGAGGAAATGTACATATACACATTTCATAGACACACACACTGATTCGTCAAAGGCTTTTAGAAGAGGTTAGTGTTGGGGCAAAGCTCTGCTCCCCCGGCGGGCTATTTCAACAACTGGGAACATAATACACATAATGGCGCTGCTTCGCCAACTTTTGGCCCTCGGATCAACTAAGAAGCCAGAGGACCTGAGAGAGCTACTTGGCTCATATCTGGTAAATAACTATGTTTTTGTTGCCAGGCCATTTTAGAGCAAGCAGCAGAAGCTTAAGGTCAACTCTTAATGCTGAATGGAAGCAAGAGCAGCTGTACTGTGTTTTTTTTCTCAGACAGCCCCAGTCTACTTGTAATTAAGTATGATTGTGACAGAAAACCTTTTGCGATATTTTGAAATGATAGAACGACAATCTAGATGATGCCAATATGATGTTAGTATGACCTTGGAAGTTCAGATCAGCATCCATAATCTCGCTGAGGTTTCTCACATCATCACTTTAAAACACGCAGGCTATATACACTACCGGTCAAAGGTTTGGACACTCTTACTCATAGAAGGGTTTTTCTTTATTTTTTACTATGTTCCACATTTTAGAATAATAGTAAAACTATGAAATAACACAAAAGGAATTATGCAGTGACCAAAAAAAATGAAAACTAAATGAAAACTCTTATATTTTAGATTCTTCAAAGTAGCCACCCAAATTCAAGCAAACAAACAAATTCCACAAATTAACTTTTAACAGCCACAATCACTATGTGTGCCTTTAAAATTATGATTTAATCATTGTGGTTCAACATTCTCCACCTCTAAATTTCAAATTTCAAGTTCCAAATGAAAACTACTTGTTGGCTGTGCATTTCAAAAATTAGTTTTGAAAAGAAATTCACACATAGGCATCAACTTCACTATTTCTATTTGTCTAAGAAACTCATTTCAAGCTTTTAAGCATCAAGCCTTTAGCTCAAAATGTCTGTAAGATCATGAGAAACAGTCGGATGTGTCCAAACTTTTAACTGGTAGTGTACATAAAGTTTATACTAATATAAAGCTGTCAATCGTATGCACAATTACGATAACAAATATTGTGTTTGTCAGTTTTGATGAGATCCATGCTCAAACACAACAAGGTCCTTCCTACCTTCCATTCACTCCGTCCTTCATTACTTTCTTCCTCAGCGTTCTATCATTTCTCCATTTAATTTCACATTCCCTCTCTTCCTCTTCCCTCTCTTTCTTCCTTCCACGAGCGTCCTTTATCAGTCCTCCTCTTATTTCCCATCTACCCTCTGGCCCTCTATTTGTTTTATATCCCTCTATGGGAGACAGATGGTGGGCCTGTCATGGCTGGACAACTAATTTCCTCTGATATTTACCATTCCAACACACACACACTCACACTCAAAAACACACACTCATTCACAGCCAATAACAGAACCTGTCAGACACAATTCCACAGACACCCCCCCCCACACACACACACACACAATATAGGTCAATAGGAATAGCCAAACCATCTTTTTCTCACCCGACTTTTTTTTTTGTCAACAACAGCATGACAGAATTCATTAATCCTCAGAAAGATAATTGAACATTTCATCTAAAAAAAATAAATAATGCTTTAATGCTCTGTATTAGCTTAATTCACCATCAAAAAAAAGAGAGTAAGCCTAATTCTATGGATCTGAGTCACGTTTTATCTCTGTCTGTCTTGATCTGTAGAACAAAGGCAGACTCTCTGTATTAATTAATGACCGTGAGGGATTAGTTTTTTAATCTGAGTATTTAAATCTACCAGTGGAGTAGAGGGAGATTGTTGAGTGAACTCTGAATATCCCCCCAAAAAAAGCCTTCAAATTATGTGACTTCAGAGAAAAAAATAAAAAAAAGCAGGAAAGGAATGAATGAGATCGTGAATGTTCTCAACAGATCTGAACTCGTGTCGCCCTTGTAGCAAGGGCTTGTAAGAGTGGATATCAAAAACCTGCACACCCTTTCAGATTTGGGATTTTTTATTACCTCGAGGCCTGAAATAAAAAACAATAAATCAAAACCAAATCTTTTTCACCTTCATGTGCAGATAGCAACTGTTGTAAACATAGGCGTCATTTACACTGGGGACGCTGGGGACATGTCCCCACCACTTTTTGAAATGGCCGATTTTGTCCCCATCACTTTTTAAAAGCATAATTTGTTAACAATGTTCTGAACAAATAGCTTGCACCAAGAAATGTTAACAAACAGAGTAGAGATTGACGGCGGCTGTGGCTCAGGGGTTAGAGCGGGTCGTCTGCTAATCAGAAGATCGGCAGTTCGATCCCAGGCTCCTCCCGTCCGCATGACGAAGTGTCCTTGGGCAAGACACTGAACCCCAAATTGCTCCCGAAGCTGCGCCTTCAGTGTGTGAATGTGTATGAATGGTTAGATTCCCCTGATGTACAGGTTGGCACCTTACATGGTAGCGCCCTGCCATCAGTGTATGAATGTGTGTGAATGGGGTGAATGTAGTGTAAAGCGCTTTGAGTGGTCGGAAAAGACTAGAAAAGCGCTATATAAGTACAGTCCATTTACCATTTGAGTTTAAATGTGTGAAATGTATCAATTGTGTGGAATTTTAAAAGAATGAATAAAAAAAATCAAATCAATGATTTTATTTTAAAATGAATATGGATAAATAAATAGAAATAATCTAATCCCTGCTCCAGTTTAATTCCATTCTCACATATTTAAACCTTATGCTTAGAATGAGTCGTGATTGGTTGAACTGACTCGTGAACTCTTGTGAAAGTATGCAGCATCGAAACAACAAGGCAGTTTAACTTAACATCTAAAAGGTAAGGTTGATTTATTATCTTTAGTTAACGTTGTTAACGTTATTCCTTCAATTGTTTCTATTTTGTCATTGTGGCAACTTGCCACCGTACCGGGGTTCGTGACAGACAGAGACATACACGGGAGGAGAGTTAACACGGCCGTTTTATTCTCAACACAATAAACCCGGCCCGGCGTTGACGACAGTGAAGAGCGCCGTCCTCCTCGGCGCGCGCACCTCCTCCCTCCCAGCAGGTCAGCCGCGGAGCACCAAGGCTGCCCCAGTCCGCCAGGCTTCCAGGGGCATCCCGCCCCAACCCCGACTGGTCAGCCCTTGCAGGCTGCTCCCTACTGCAACCTCCGGAGCTCGGTCGGTCGCCGCCGGCTTTGGACGCCCGCTCTCCCACTCCGTTGTTCCGCCGCTCGCGCCCTCGCCTCCGTGCCGGGGACCTCGCTCAGACTTCGGCTTCTGCTGGCTCGTTCCCTCTCCCACACACAGTCCGACTCCACTCCACTCCGTCTCCGTCTCCGTCTCCGTCTCCGTCTCCTGCCGAACTCCACTCGCTCTGCCAGCCTCTCACACTGGTGCGCTCTCACACAGTCCCACATCCACACACAGGTTAAAAAGGGCCCGGCTGCAATCAGGCTTAATTGGCCGCAGCCGGTCCCGGATCCAGGGTAGAGTCAGTCCACCGACTCAACTCTCCCCTGGATCCAAGCTAAGCCTCACCCCACCCTCCTCCCTTCTGCCACAGTCGTATTTTAGGATATTGTTATCGCTCGGCTGACTGACATGCACTGGTGCTTTCTACAGTAGATATTGTGATATTGTGATATTGGCACTGTTGGATTGACATGGTGCTGCAGCTGTGGAGGTGATGCATATGGATGCATATGGATGTTACTTGTGCGATCGCCGTTCTTTGATGTATTTTCGTATTGTCGACTCTCATGTCCCCACCACTTTTCAACACAAAGTGACGCCCTTGGTTGTAAATAATTATAGTTAAGGTATATTATGCCTTGTATTAAGCAATATCATTAATATGTTAAGTCTGCATAAATATAAAGATTGTGTTTGATTAAGCATGTAACCTGAAGATCATAAAGTAATCATAAATCATAGTCTAAAGCTTCCCCACAGTAATCACAAAGTTTAAAAAAAATACAGTCTAAAGCCTTCTCACAATAAGAGCTGGACAGGCCCCATGATGAAAAGCACCTGCAATGGCGTAAGGGAAAGTACCTAGAAAAAGGACAGGCTGGGCATGCGCAGACCAGAGAGGCCCAGATGGCCATTACGTAATGGTGAATGGGAAAGTACCTAAAACCCCGGGTTTTCTTATGTAATGGTTACGTAATGGAGTAAAACGAGACCGCCTACATGCCCGCAAAGACCCCCCATATGACCAAATTCAGGCGTTAGGACACCATACTTTCCGGGCAAAACAAAGCTAAATTTGGGAAAACGGGGCGTAGAAGTCAGTATTCTCTACCCAGTTCTTGGGCTATATAAGATCATGCACAGACAGTTGTACTTCAGTCTGGTTCTGGAACCAACTCGGGTTTTGTCTCTGTTGAAGAATAAAACTCTATGCATCGAACTCTGATCATCTCCAGTGAATTCTTTGAACCTGTTGTGAGACTCCAGTAACGACTGAATTGTGAAGAAGATTAAGTGTTGGCGAGGAGGTCCAGTCTTTATCACTGGCCCTGACCTGGACTCTTTCTCCCCCGACACAACCATCAAGGTAAAACAAATCAAGGTTAAAAGGCCACTCGTTTCTGTCAGCTTGCTGATTCCAAGCTGTCAAAACGTGTGAATTCTTCACATTTCAAATCTTAGTTTGCACTCTTTTGAGACTTATGTGACTTCGATGTGTGTTAACCTAACAGATTGCCCCAACCCCCACCCTCCACTTTTGCCACCTGCCATTTGGGCCGCCAATCACAGTGACAGCTGTCAATCAAACAGCAGCTGAGACGTGTGTATGACAAGTGAAATCACTGGACCGGACAGAAGAAGAGAGGGCCCTGGACAGTCTGCGAAGCTGGAAGAAAGCCCGGAGGCAGGTCTGTCAGCAAGGCCGAGACAGCCTTTAAACATGCCGCTTCGTCTTCATGGAGACCTGAGGGAATAATCAGTCGTGTGTGTGTGTGTGTGTGTGTGTGTGTGTCAGACAGAGAGATCCAATGGCAGGCTGATGGGGAAGACAGAGACATCGAATGGTGCAGCAGTGTGTCGGCTAAATGAGCATTGTTTTACAGGTACAAGGAAACACACACACACACACACACACCTGCACAGACACTTACACAAGGCGAGCACCCTCATCTCTCGAGCGCAACCATTTTTTTCAATTACCCGTCACCTCTCTGCACACACACACACACACACACACACACGCACACTCTCTCTCTCGCTCATGCACACAGAAACAATCAGGCCTGTCCAATGGTGATCTATAGCCTGATAGTGTGTGTGTGTGTGTGTGTGTGTGTGTGTGTGTGTGTGTGTGTGTGTGTGGAGAGTGCACAGGTAATTGAAATAAAGCTCATCAGTCTTCTCTCCGTCCCGGACAACGGGGAGAGGAATGGAATGGTTTGGACCAATATGGGTTTCTGAAGGTGGGCGGTATGTTCAATATCTTTACGTATGACCTCTTTCATGCCAAACAAAAAAAAAGTTTAAAAAAAAATCTAAACATTACAAGAATGCAGTGTTTTCCTTAGAGTTGTATCCTTGTCAGGGGTGGAAAAGCCCCTGAAACAGCATTCAGAGCATCTTGGGACACTAAAACTCTCCAATGAAAGCCAGACTGATGAAATAGTTTTATCCTTAATGCAGAGTGAGCATAACTGTGATCAGGGTGGACAACACGGTACATTACATTCTACTGGGTCTGTTTTGATCAAATTCTATTTTTTTGTATTCATAATTTTGAGATAACTTGCTTTATTAATACAAGACCCCAATGAAGTTTGCCACTTTTACATGCCTGTGACAGTTCTACATCATCAATATCCAATATCCTTTTTGCCCACAACCCACGATGCATTTCAGACTTTCAGACTTTTGGCACCTTTGAATTACACAGAAGGATGGAGGAATATTGTGTTGAACTCGGTGAGAAATACAAGGTCCCACATAAAAACAGATCGAGACAAATATGCTCCTTGGTCTGAGACTAGACCTTTAAAAAAAAAGGAAGTGAAGGTTGAATTTATTGTGCGTGTGTATGTGAAGAATTGTGTATGAAGCTGCCAAGACAATTTATCTTTTTTTCTGAATGATACAAATATTCTGACCTAATCTATTCTAATATAGTTTAGTGTAGCCTCATCTAATCTAGTGTAGTCTATTATAATCTAGTTGAACCTAGTTTGGTCTAACCTTGTCTAACCTCTACTTCACTCTAATAGAATAGAATAGAATTTGAGTAAGTATTCACATGTGCATGTTCTCGTCTCCAGCAGAGTCATTAGGATGCATGTTCAGTAGGTGATTCAATGTTTAATGAAACCATAAGGAGGGGTTAAGTACCCTGACAGCCTAGGGAGAGAGAGAGAGGGAGAGAGGGAGAGAGAGAGAGTTAGATAGGAAGTCAGAGGAAGTCAGCTCTCTAGAGATTCTCCTGGTTTACTTCACTTACTGATGTCTGCACCCTCAGGACTTTGTATCTACAAATGTGTTTGCCTGTGTGTATGTGTGTGTGCGCGTCCATGCATGTGTGAGCGTCAGCACGACGCTCCATGCCTCCCTGAGCTACTGTATTAATAAGCGTCCTATAGAGTGCTGCAGGGATGACGTATTTTTGTAGGCCAACCCGGAAGTTAGCATCGTCCTGGTTCCCTCGACAAAAAGCCAATGGGATTTTTCCATTGGATTTTGGATCATTGCAGAAAATAAGCTCTGTGGCAAACAAAAGTTTATGATACACGTTTTGTTCAGCAAGATAATCTTCACAAATGAACACCACTTTTATAATTTTTGAAGTGCAAATGCAATCGCCAGAAGTAAAAAGCTAACGTTAGGCTAGAAATGAACTACACCATGCATGACTTGCAAGATGCATGACTTCAACGTCACCACCACTAAAAATACTAAAAATACTATAAATTGATAAATCTACAAGTTGGAAAGTTTGAGTTAGAATAGTTTGGAAGAGCGCGAGTATAAACACAACTAGAGGCTGTAAAGGCAGACTAGTGAGTAGATGAGTTACCGTGTTTGGCGTGATGACGTTAACTGCTAACTCATTTCCTGATTTTAGAACTCATTCCTGCAGCACTCTATAGATCAGCAGATTGAAACTGCAGAGTCAAACTGCATACAGTCCATGCACCCATGATGCATTGGAGATCTGATGATCCAAAGCAGCTCCGGAGGTGGTCAGAGACTCATTTGGCCACTTTTAGCAACCAAAGTGGAAATACAATGCCCCTCCAATCCACGCGTCGCAAACCAGGAAGAGCAAGCAGAACAAACGGGAGGCAGGCGGCTTGGGGAAGAACATATGAACTTGTCAGGATGCTGGCGGATGGGTATCAAGTGAGACAAGTGAGGTGTTTACTGTCAGTTTTAAAGGATGTAGGATGTGAGGAAGTGGCATGCAGCGCAATCTGCTCTTGGCGAAGGAAAGATAAATCAGATTTCAATGTGTGTACCAGAGATGCATTTTCATGTCAGGCGTTTTAATCTAGATACAATCCAGACACATTTTAATTCCAGGTGGAAAGAGGGCCTTCAAGAATCACGTGCGCCTGAAAAGTGACGATTTTAGCTTTTTTTTCTTCATTTTTGTCCTTCAATGTTGCCGAATTGCAATTCTCTGCGTCCTGCATCTCCCGTGTTACGGCTTTGTTGACAATGGGATGAAACTAGTGAACATGTTTCATGACCTTGGGGGGCGGCAAATCCACACAAGAGAATCAAGAGAAACAAGTTGTTGTTCCTAGCTATGATTCACTGGAAGCAGTCATGTTTAGATTCAAGCAGCGAGCGCCACTGGTGCTCGAACGCCGCCGTGCATCCTTGAGCGAGTGGAGTGTTTCTTGCTTGACAAACTATTGCAGTACTTTGAATACTTTGTCATGATTCATCTGCAAAAGCCTCTCTCTGTCACCTGTCATCACTCGCCCTCTCTCTTTCTTTCAACAACTTTGAACCCTCTCACTCTTTTTCCTGCACTCTTAAAAAAAAACACCCGGTGGAAAAGACAGACAAAAGGAGAGATAGAAGATATATATAAGATATAGACGGAAAAGTTTGAAGTCATAGTCCTTGATAGGGTTATAAATGGGGGGGAGGGGAGAGAGAGAGAGAGAGAGAGAGAGAGAGAGAGAGAGAGAGAGAGAGAGAGAGAGAGAGAGAGAGAGAGAGAGAGAGAGAGAGAGAGAGATATGATGGTGGAGTTTCTTTATGAACTACAGTATTTCATTTTCGTTGCAGCAGAAGCTGTAGGTAACCACAGCAACACACACACACAGGACAGTAATAGACACATTGTGGCACCTCAAGGGAAATGGCAGGTGTCACATAGATGAGATCAGGGTCAATGCACACTAGGCAACACTTCTGCACACACACACACACCTGACACAATTAGGTGTCGATTAGGTTGTGTGTTAAAGCGGCACAAGGCAAGACTTGTCAAATACTCCCGTTTTATCAGCCTAAATGACAAAGTAGAGCTACAACAGAGAAGAACGTTCCATCTCCACCCAAATTGGATGTTTTTTAAAATTAAATCCTGGTGTTGGGTATGGTTTAAGGCAGGGGAATCTTCTCCATCCACAGGAAGTGACAAATCAAAACGAGTGAGCGCTCTGTCCAGAGATCTTTTTGCCTCTCTCCACCCTTTGGCATCTTTGATTTCAGGTCGGTTAAACATGTTGCTGTGTCCTTTCTGGCTAGCGACGTTCAGATTTTTCAAGCAGTTACCTTTTTCGCTGCCATTAACATTGCTCAACACACTGTGTGACCCCCACCAGCTGAGGCAGCCAGACTGGCACATCTGATCCCAAGCCACCTGGATTCAGCCCAATCTCTCTCTGCAGAGAGATTGTTGTTGTGTGTCACTTTGCAGTTAGATTTTGTTTTTGTTGCAGCATTAATCACTGAGCGCCAATTATGTTCGACATAAACGAGAGAATGCTGATTGCATTTTTTTTTGCAAAGAATTCAAAATGTCACCTGGGGGACATTTTGCGACTCTGCAATCCAGATACAAGCCACATATTCCTGCCAGGGGGAGAGGAGGGCACAGATACAGCTACAGTATGTCCAATGTTCTATGATTTGCTTTTTAATCTCAACATTATCCACAATCCTTTATGACAGCAGTAAATCATCTTTTTTATGTTGGTCTATAAGCCATGTAGTTCTCAATCCCACTCCTCGGGGGTTCAGATCCATGCTGGTTTTCTGTCCTACCAGGTAGTTAATTGCATTCACCTGGCGTCACCGGGTCTAAATCAGTCCCCGATCAGACCGGCAGGGCTCTGGGATTGATAACCGCCGAGGGTAAACCGTATCGAGGCACGCAGACAAGGACGTCCCTCAGAGGAAATACAGTATATTACTCAAATGGATGAATGATCGCGTGGGTTTCTCGAAACATTTTCTAGCCCGGGAGCCAATTTCATTGAAGTGTAATCTCACCCATTAAAACATGGGTGACATTACACCGCCCCAGAGAAATACGCTTCTGCTCAGTCGTCTTTTCTTTATCTCCTGAGATTTAGGGGAGATCTCAGGTTTGTCTCATTTTGTGATCACCTTCATCAGAAATGTTTCTCCTAAAACCCCCTTAGGAGCAACAAGGAGACAACAGAGAGAGAAAGAATTATTTTTATTTAAAACACGATTATTTTTCAGTATTTCTTTTTTTGCCTTTATTTGATAGATATATAATATAATATATAATATAAAAAAGAAAAAAGATAAATAAAAATGAGAATCAAGACGTTATTTTGAAAAAGAAATAGGAAAAAAATGAAACAAATAAAAAAAGAAAATTAGGAAAAAAATAGCAAGCCTGTACCTAAGAAATGAATCAGGAACGCTCCGCTTCAACAAGTTCCCCCATGTCGCAATTTCTGCGAGGCGCTTGTTCAACAGCAGACGATTTTAATGAGCTGGTGTCGGTGGTTGTGTTCTCAAAGTTTTCAGCGACCGGGGACTGCCGGTCCTTCCTGCGGAGGGTGGGTTTGTGTGCTCTGTGAAGCGTACCTGACCGAGAGAGCGCTGCAAGGGCGTGTGAAAGTGTTGCACGGTTTTGAGACTTCAGCATCCCTGAAACAGTCTAAACTAAGAGTCTCGTCTGGACTGTGTTTATTGATCATGTTCAGGATGTTATGCAATTAATTGGACGGTGATACAGTGATGCTTAAAAGTGCACTGGTTTAATTGAAAGAGACAGTTTAATGGTATCATACAGAGGTAGTGTGATTTCCCCTTCTCTCTGCAGACAGGGAGTACAAGAAACTACAAGAAATGCATGTGAAGCCTATTCTTCAGAGCACGCACACACACACACACGCGCGTGTGCATGCACGCACACACACAGGGCGACAAAGAGAAATTAGGTGAAGCTGTTCCTACCCTGAGGAGCTCAATGGAACATCAATCCACACACACAGCAGACCACAGGGAAGTGTGTGTGTGTGTGAGAGAGAGAGAGAGAGAGAGAGAGAGAGAGAGAGAGAGAGAGAGAGAGAGAGAGAGAGAGAGAGAGAGAGAGAGAGAGAGAGAGAGAGAGAGAGAGAGAGAGAGACACGATTGACCAGATCCATCAGGTGGAAATCACTAGCTCCTGTCTCAGCATCTCTTCTCCTCTCCCTCCTTACCTCCCATCTTTCATCTCTCTTTTTTATCTTTTCCTCTCTAATCCCCCCTCTCTCCCCTCCTGTCTTCTCTCCTCATCCTCCATCTGCTTTTCCCACCACCACTCCCCCTCTCTTCCCTTTCCCACTGCTGCCTCTCAGTCTTTCTCCTCTCTCCTCACTCTCAGCCCCATCCTCCCTTTTTTTTCTCTCCATCATCCTGCACCTTCTTCTTTTGGATTCTTATCCTCCCTCTCTGCATCAGAAAAGGGGTTTTCTCCCTCCAGTGAAGGATGGTTCAGCATGCTCATCTTTCACCATCATTCCTTTCTTTCCCTCACTGTCTTTTTCACTTTTATGCCACTTTGCACTTCTATCTTTCTCCCTTCTGTCTTTCTGTTCTTTTTTCCCCCCTTCCTTTATCGCTTACATCTCCCTACTTTCCCACACATCCATCCATTTCCGTGCTTTCTATCCCTCCCATCTCCTCTTTTCTCACTGTGATTCTTTTCTTTTGATTCATTTTCAAACTCTTCTTTCTTTTAAGCTTCTCTTCCCAACATTTTTCTTTCTGTCTCTTTTTCCCTGACTCTCTTTCTTCTCTTTCTTTTCCTATTAGCAACAAATGCTTGTCTTCCTTCCTTTTTCAGCGGTGACCCCCTTTTCCACTCGGCATGAACAACCATCCTGGGGGATTGGATTGTAAATGAGTCGGAAAAACGCATTGAACGCAGGTGAAAATGCACCGAAGACGCATTGAAGATCCGATCAATCAAAACTGGAGATGGTCAGAGATGCATTTGGCCACGTTAACATCTCCAATCCACATAGAAAAACTATGGGAATAGACTTTAGAGTGTGGATCTAACCTGGAAGCCAGGCAGACAAGCAGTTCAGAAAGTACAATACAAAAAAAGTACAATACTTTACAAGCAAGGTGTTTAATGTCGACTTTAACAGATGGAAAATAAAATGATTTGTAACCCACCATCTGAAGAAATGTAAACCCACTTTAATTGTGAATAAATGCTTTTCAGTTTTCATTAGTACATCATAATTTGTACATAAACAATATATTTCAATATTTTCATCCATGATTTTCATTCATCTTAATCATAATTCATCATACTGTCCTTAAACTGATGTCAACCTCCATCTAGTTGTGTGGACTCGTGCCTGTATTTCACCAAGGAATCTATGATTGCTACATTGCTTGTGTTATGGTGGCCAGAATAACAAAGTAAAAGACTTTTGCTTTGGGTCCCTTCATCCTTCAAAATAAAAGTGCAAAGTTTTGTAAAACTTGAGAGTTAAACTAAGTTATTTTTTATTTATTCATGAACCCCAATAAGGAAGGAAGTTTTTAACTACAAAGGCTGCATATATTACACTGTGCAGCAGCCATATTGGACACATAATAAATTCGACACTGCATAATTCATTGTTCATTCAAATCTGCGGCAAAATATTCCCCTACCCTCACAAACCAGACCAATGATACTATAAAATGATGAATTCAGTGCATGCAAGTTGCCCCACTAAAGGTTCTATGGTTTAATGAAGGAGGTCAACTGTGGCATGGCATGACAAAAACAGCATTGCATCCTGGGATGCCACAGGTAGAATCATTAGGAGTAAAATTATAAAGGAAAGTTATTTGTATTATCAGATAAGTCTTCACAACTCATCATCTTCACAACTTTTGCATCACTTCCTGTTGCATGTATGATTAGCGAAGACCATACTCGATGTGTTGAAGAACTCCTCAACAAAGAGCGGCTTTAAAGGTGCACAAATAAACAGTGACAGGTCTTTGAAAGATGGTGTGTGTGTATCTTCGGTGGAGACAGCATGACAGCATGTACGTGTTGCACCAATGGAGAATCGGGAAAGGCCCGGCAGATGATAAGGATTTAGACTTTGCGTCACATGAGCTGCAGAAGGCGTGTCGCTGAGGAAACTGTCTCTGATGCTGCATTGTGTTTGGCAGTGAAGGTAATTGGTAGCAGAGAAACACTTGATATTGTCGACGGCGCCCCAGCACCGATGACAACAACAGGAAGCAAGAAATGGGGGACAGAGAGAAAGATGGATGCAATGGCAGATTCAAACCTAAGCTCAGGACCCTGCATGTGGCCAGTTTGCATTTAAAAATAGGAACAATTTTGCCACTGAGTTCTCCTTGCACTCACCTCCAGCGGTGGCCACATCCGTCATGGTTAATTCATGGGCCGCTATTATGAAGATCACCCTGCTCTCTAGCACTTCAATAATTAACCACAACTTGTATAGGAAATAGTGAACTGTGAGTGAGAGAGAGAGAGAGAGAGAGAGAGAGAAAGAGAGAGAATTTGAATTTATTAATCCTTTATTTGAATCAGATTTTCAGTTTACAAAAATAAATGCAATCATTCATAAATCAGACAACAAACAAACAAAACAAATAATGATAATAGATAAATAAACAAACGTAACAAGAACCAAGGGAACCCAAAAAAACCCTACAGGAAGGAACCCTTCAAGCCAACTCAGGCCCAAAGAGAATTTCCTCCTCCATGACGGAGCACAGCGCCTCTCTGTAGCACCAGATACTGGTGAACTTATCTAGATCCTTCATTACCCTGTAAAAGTTGAAATCAACTTTTAACCTGGCCCTTACCATCCTGACAAACAATAGCTCTGCCTCAACATCCCAACAGATCCACGGATGATGCTGTCTCCCAGGTACTGCACACCACACTCTCTCATCTGGACAGCCGGAAGGGGGGCTATGTGAGACTGCTGTTCATTGACTATAGTTCAGCTTTCAATACCATAGTCCCCACCAGACTGGCTGGCAAGTTGATTGAGCTGGGACTGAACACCCCCCTGTGTGCCTGGATCCTGGACTTCCTGACCGCCAGGCCCCAGGTGGTCAGGGTGGGTAGACACACCTCCAACCCCCTCACCCTGAACACAGGATCCCCCCAGGGTTGCGTCCTCAGCCCCCTACTGTACTCCCTGTACACACATGACTGTGTGGCCAGGTTCAGCTCCAACACCATCATTAAGTTTGCGGATGACACAGTGGTGGTGGGCCTGATCTCCAACAACGACGAGAAGGCCTACCTGGAGGAAGTTGCTGATCTGTCACTCTGGTGCCAGGACAACAGCCTCCTCCTGAATGTCACCAAAACTAAGGAGCTGATTGTGGACTTTAGGAGGACACAACAACAGAGGACGTACTCACCACTGGGGATTAATGGGACTACTGTGGAGAGGGTGAGCAGGTATAAATACCTGGGAGTCAACATCACCGAAGATCTGACATGGTCCACACACACTGACACTCTGGTGAGAAAGGCGAGGCAGCGCCTTTACCACCTCAGGCAACTGAGGAAATTCAAAGTCTCCCGGAGGATCCTTCAGTCCTTCTACTCTGGAGCTGTGGAGAGTATCCTGACAGGAAGCATCACTGCCTGGTTTGGCAACAGCTCCGCTCAGGACAGGAAGGCTCTGCAGAGAGTAGTGCGTTCGGCTGAGCGCACTATTGGAACTACACTCCCCACCCTGCAGGACTTGTACACCAGGAGGTGCAGAACCAGAGCCTGCAGGATCATGAAGGATCCTCACCACCCCAACAACGGACTGTTTCAGCTGCTGCGGTCAGGCAAGCGCCTCCGTAGTCACGCTGCCAAAACAGAGAGACTGAGACGGAGTTTCTTTCCTCAGGCCATCAGGACTGTGAACTCCGACCTCACCAGGGCCCCCACCAAGACACACACACTGCCCCTCTTATGCACACACACACTTAGGTAAAGACTACACATAATTTATAATTTATATTACACATACAATTTTCCCTTTTTTTACTATATTTTTTTATAAAGTGCTCTTATTGTAAATATTGTGTTGTTTTTTTATATAGAGCTCTTAAATATTGTAAATATTGTGTTGGTCTATTGTAAATAGTGTGAACCTGTTATTTTGCACATTTCTGCTGAGCATTGCCACTTTGCATTTCACTACACACCTCGTGTGTGTATGTGACAATTAAACTCCTTGAATCTTGAATCTTGAATCTTGACATCTGTGGACTGCTCAACTCTGTTTCTCCAGCTAATGTATATGGACATTTTTGCCTGTCCTAAAATTAAATTCACCAGTTGACATTTGACTCTCGGTTTTTGGCTATATTTGAAACCAAAAATAAAGGTGACTTTAGTGAAAACCTCTCCAAATGCAGCAAACAGCTTCTCTAGCAACAGGAACAAGGGTTTGAGTCTAAAACGATCTAAAAAACAGTGAAAGACAGTTTCTCTGTGTGGACAGTAAGGACAGACATCAGTGACGTTTGGGTTTAAAACTGAGATGAAGGCATTAACAGCCACAATACAGTGCAGGACCCTCCACTGCAGATCACCAGCTCTTTTTATCAACGGTAGAGTGCCCTCCACACTGGACTCACATCATCACTCAGACATAAATGAGCTCTCCAGGGGGTGTCAGACCGACCATTCAGTTTGGTTTTGTTTAACACTTTTACACACAACACATACAGTTCTTTACCTTCCAATCTGTGCAATTCTGGGTTAAGAGAGTCTGGTATTTTTAAAAGAGGACCTGTACAATCTCCAAACTCAGGAAACAGTCTCAAAATTGGAAAAGGGGTCATCAATGTTGGGATGAATAAAACCATTAAAATATGCTGTTAGTGAAGCCTGTTCTTTAGCCGTGAGCTGATGTTTCCAACTGTTAAGACACTGACGAATAAAACGAGCAGATCTAAAACCCAGATGAGAAGCCAGTGTAGCCGCACCATCCAGGTTCGGCCCAGCCAGCTCCACGACTCTTTCCAGTGTGGTCACCCCCGCCATGCAGAACTGCTTCTGGACTGTGGGTCCGGCCCGACAGACCACGTCCAAACGACTTCCATGTACAACTGGTTCCTTTAAAAGCCAGTAAAGATAATCAGTAAACTCCAGTCTCTCATTTTTAAAAAGACCCCACACTCTGAACAGTCCACGATAAAAAGCAGGTAATCCATTAAAACTGGGATTTTTAAAATCCATTAAAAACAGCGATCTGCTCAGCCCCAGGCCACCAAGACGATTCAGTATGGCACAAGCTAGAGGTCTCCACACCAGGTCTCTAGACCCATGAAGCAGTCTTTGAATGAACTGGAGCCGGAAAGCAGCACCCCTGCTGGCCAGGTGGATTACTCCCTGGCCTCCTTCATCCTTGGGGAGATAGAGCAGGCTCTGAGGGATCCAGTGCAACTTATCCCAAAAAAAGTCAATCAACACAGCTTGAACCTTTGCGAGGAGGTTGGTAGGTGGATCGACGCATGCCAGGCGGTGCCACAAAGTGGAAGAAACTAGGTTATTGATGACTAACATGCGCCCTCTATATGACATTTTGGGTAGTATCCATTTCCATCTCCTCAGACGACCTTCCACCTTCTCCAATGTATTTTCCCAGTTTTTAAGTACATAATTATCATCTCCTACAAACACTCCCAAGTACTTCAGCCCACCTCTTTTCCAGGTCAAACCCCCTGGTAAGTTGAGCTTAACTATCCCCTCTCCAATTGCCACAGCCTCACTTTTTCCCCTGTTAACTTTTGCTGATGAGAGCAAACCAAAACTGTTAATGTTGTCCACTAAAATATCGATGTCCCTTTGTTTATTTGTTAAAACAACAAGGTCATCTGCATAAGTAGATAGTTTAAAATTGGTGTTGCAGCCAGGAAACTGAACTCCAGACAGCTCTGCCCTCAGTTTGTGCAGCAGGGGCTCTATGGCCAGAGAGTAAAGCATACCAGACAGAGAGCAACCCTGCCTGATTCCCCTCTGGACTTTAAAAGGGGCACTCAAACCACCGTTGATTTTAAGTACACTCTCAATGTCACTGTACAGAACCTGGATATTAGCTATAAGCCCAGGGCTGGAACCAAATGCTTCCAAAGTTTGTCACAAGTACTGGTGTTCAACCCGGTCAAAAGCCTTTTCCTGATCTATGGAAATAAGACCAGTTTCAAGTCCCAATGAACTAGAGACATCCAAAATATCCCGAATTAGACTAACATTGTCAGTGATCAACCTGCCGGGTACACAGTAAGTCTGTTCGACGTGAACAACCTGCTCCATCACTTCTCTCAGCCGGGTGGCCAACACCTTGGAGAGGAGCTTATAGTCTGTACAGAGCAGTGACACAGGCCTCCAGTTCTTCAGCTCCTGCAGATCTCCTTTCTTGGGCAGCAGAGTGAGGACTGCCCTCCTACAGCTCAATGGCAACCGACCCTCCGTGAGGCTGTCCTGCAGAACAGCCAACAGGTTTTCACCGATCACCGGCCAGAAAGACTTAGAAGTCCACCAGTAGACTGTCGATACCCGGTGCCTTGCCAGTCTTCAAACTCTGCAGAGCTGCCTGCAACTCAGCCATGGACAGCTCTGCCTCAAGTTTTGCTGTGCAGTCCTCACTGATCTTAGGTAGACCGTTAAAAAAGCTCTGTGCCACTGCTTGCTCCTCGTTTTGTTCTGTCCCATACAGATCCCTGTAAAAGGCTGCAGCATATCTGCGGACCTCAGTTGACTCACTCAATATCACTCCTGTGCTAGAACGCAATGAATGAATGAGCTTTCTTTGCCCATTCTTGCGTTCCAGCCCAAAGAAGAAATGTGATGGGGTGTCCATCTGGCTGATGTTCTGGAACCTGGAATGTACCAGAGCTCCCTGTGCTACCACACCCAGCAGGTCACTCAAAGCTGACTTTTTGGATTTGAGAACCTCAATATGGCCTCGATCTCCTGTGGAATCTGCTAACCCCTGTATTTCCACCACTTCAATCTCTAGATTTCTCATAGATCTGGTTATGTCCCTTGTGACATTGAGAGTGTACTGCTGGCACAACTGCTTTATCAGGCTCTTCCCAACATCCCACCACTGTTGCAAAGAAATAAAATCAGCCTTCTTGTTTCTGTGTTCACTCCAGAAAAAACTAAAAACATTTCTGAACATTTCTGAAATGAATACAAGTCACTAACCAGACTTGTATTGAAGTGCCAAAAAGCACTGTTTGGTTTGACATTCTTTATGAAAGCAGAGCACTGCACAAGGGAATGATCAGAGAAACCGACTGGGCTGATAAAACATCTTTAAAAAACACTAAAACGATGCATTAAAACAAAAACATTAAAACAATAAAAACGATCAAGTCTAGCCATGGAGAGCAAGTTGTCCTTACTGTGAGACCAAGTGTACTGTCTTTGTTTGTTATAAAAACATCTCCATACGTCACATAGCTCATGAGACTGAACTATACGTCCCAGACGCTCCAGAGAAGCTGAATGAGGTTCCTGGTGGTTCCTGTCTAATTTGTCGTTTTCAGTGCAGTTCAAATCACCACCTAAAAACAGATAATCCTCACGGTTGCAGTTCTGGATAGCATCACACAATGTATCCAGAAAAACCAAACGATCACTGAGCATAGTTGGAGCATAGACATTTAAAAACACCATTTTCACATTTTCATATTGAGCACTGATTTTCAGTAATCGTCCCTCAACAACATTCTCCACTACATAAGAATATGGTAAAAACTGTTCAGAGAATAAAATCCCAACACCGCCACTATTGTTGGACTTGTGGCTGAGGAAGACTTCCCCACTCCATTCCCTTTTCCAGTCAGTTACATTGTCGTCGGTACTGTGCGTTTCCTGCACAAACATTACATCTAGGTTCTTTAACTTAATTAACTCTTTTCAGATCATCCCTCGCTCCATTCAGATTTAAGGTGCCTATTTTTATGTCACACATGGAGAAAAGGGAGCTGAGTCCTATCACAAACAGAGCAGTACTAACCATAACAGCAAAATAGTTGAGACTAAGCTTAGTCGTCGAGAGTCTATGCCTTCACCTTCTGAACTAGTTTCCTGAGGCGGAAAACCTCCTGTTCAGTGAATGTTTCCTCACCTAAATCTCCTGTGTTCTTCATAAGGTTCCTGACTGAATACGAGAAGAGATTCAGGTCTGGAAAAAAGTTATCTACCTTGACGGCCCTCACCCCCTTGTTGTCTACCAGGAATTTTCTAATACTGGTGATAGAATAACCATCTTGAGTATCTACTTGCATCTTAACAGGGGTTGGACTCACATCACTGTCACTTTCCTTCAGGTTCTCCTCCAGTTGTGAGGAAGGAGGATTTGTGATTTTCCTGGAGGATTTTTTGGCACCTGAGTTGTTTGACCGACCCTCTGAGGTTTTCCTTTTCACTGGCACTTTCAACAGTTCATCCATCTGTATGTCTTCATCTGTTACTACAGACCCTGTCACTCTAGAGTAGGTCTGTCCTTCCTGTTCCTTCTGTCCTACCTGTTCCTTTTGTCCTACCTGTTCATCAGCCTTAGTTTCATTTTGTTTCTCAGTCTCAATATTGTTCTCGGGCTGTTTCTCATCATTCTGACTGTCCCGTACCTCCTGTCCACTATCCCCACCGTCACCGGTTGACACGCCGCTGCCTTCCGCACCGGGCGGCGGGTTTCGAGCAGCAAGCGTCTTAACATTTCTCTCGGGACACGAGTGATTTAAATGCCCCTCCACGCCACATCCAAAGCACTTCATAGTTTCAGATGTTGCATAAACCGTGTAATCAAACTCATCCACCTTAAACTTAAGCGCCAGATTAAAATCCCCGACATTGTTTTTTAAAATCTTCAACAGTTGTCTCCTAAAAGACACCACATGTTTAAGCAGCGGAGATTTACACCCCAGAGGAACCATCTTTATCGGTGACACTAGTCGTCCATGTCTTGCCAGTTCCTTCTCCAAAGCCTCGTTACTGATGAATGGCGGAACATTGGACAGTGTGATTCTCCTCGCCGGGTTAACCAGCAGGAGAACGGGGGTGAAGGTGTCATTTACGACCACACCACGTTCAACAACCTCGTTGGCTTTCTCGATACTATCTAAGAAAATGACCACAGCATTGTTCATTGTGATGGCCACACCAGCAGCCACACACTGAGGCCAGAAAATGGGGGTAACTCTTCATTTCTGTTTACTTACTTTAGGTTTCTTTTAGCACAACACAACATACATTTACACACGTAAATAACTGGACACAGATTTTGGTTTCATATAACATATGCAGTTTTATTAACTTTCTTTATCAATTTCACTATTAGTTTCATTAGCTTAAGTTAATCTTTATGATGTTAATTTGTTTTCTTTGAGTTACCAGTTCCTGGGGGGGTTGCTGCTGGAGTTGTCTGGCTGGCCAACTAAAGGAATTCCAGCTGCATCGGACTGGCTTAAATGGTGTTGCTGGCTAATTGGACTGCACCATGTTCCTCCTGCATCAGGGAGAGGGGCAGTGGGTTTCTAGATTGCTTTTGTAATTATCTTTGTTTGATAACTGTTTAGATAGTGTTTGCTTATTTGTTCATTAATTAATATTAGACCGCGCTGTACGGACATGGGTTTTGGGTTGGTGTTGTTTATTTAAATGGTTATGTCTTTGTCTATCCCCCCTGTGTGTCTGAGTGGCCTGATCAGCCACTATATATGTTTCCCCCCATGTCTCAGTTGGCAGGTCGGTTTTGTGTTATCTAGTTCTCTTCAGTTAGTTCTGTTATGGTGACCTCTTTTATGGGTCCAGAACTGTTATTGGAAGTATTTTGGTTATTTTTTGCATTTTTTCTGGCCTACCAGCTCGGTCCCTGACATATGGTGGCAGCGGTGGGATCAGCCGGTAGAAAGCGCAGGCAAGTTTTTTTTCCCTTTTTTTTTTTTTCTCTGCCCACCCCCAACCCCAGCGTATGAACAATGCTGCATGGAGGACGAGGGGGAGGAGGGAACCGTGTGGAGGTTTGGGAATTACAGACTGGGCAAGAGGAGCAAGCAGACGGCACAGACACTGGCACCTCTGGAGGGGTCAGAGGCACTGAGGGTGAGAGCATCCGAGAACCAACGCTGGCTGGCTGGCATTCTTCGTGCCCAAATGGGCCAGCAAGAGGACATTCGACTGAGGGAGGAGTCAGCACGCCAGGAGCACCGGTTTAAGGCACTCCATCATCAGTTTCAACTGCTGCAGCTGGAGGTGCAGGCTCGGACATGGATGATGCTCAGGATTATGAGGGTGTTAAAGATGCCATTCTTAAAAAATATGACATTAACCCAGAGACCTACAGGCAGAGATTCCGCTCAACAGATGTTGAACCTGGTGAAACTCCCAAGGAGCTGTATGTAAGACTAAAGGAGCTGTATGGGAAGTGGATCCAACCCAAAGGTAAAACTGTTAAGGATGTTGGTGAAATCATTATCTTGGAGCAGTATTTGCGAATGCTATCCCCTGAGCTTCAGGTATGGGTCAGGGAACATGATCCCTCATCGGCGGCAGAGGCTGGCTGACGTGTTTGTGGCTGCCCGGAGAAAGGGACAACCATGGAGCTACACCACCTGGAAGGCTGCAAATGACATCCGCAGGCCCACATCCCCTCAACACCACCAGAGGGCGATACCAGGTGTGGGTAAGACTCCCATGAGGGAGAACCAGCCAGCAAATACACCAACAAAGCAGCCTATCAAAGTGCCCATTTGTTACCTGTGTGGACAGGAAGGTCACACAAAACCAATGTGCCCAAAGAACCCTCTTAGACTCACTCAAATGTGTGTTGTGCTGCGTCAGAATGACCTTAAATCTAAAAATAATCCATCCATGAGGATGACAACGGTCAAAATTAATGGGAAAGCTCTGACGGCCCTAATTGACACTGGTAGTGATCAGACCCTGGTGCGAAGGAAATTTGTACCCTCTAATGCTATCTGCACTCTTGAGACCATTCCCATCTGTTGTGTACATGGGGATAAGAAGCCTTACCCCACTGCTGATATTTACATCGAAGTGCAAGGGCAACCCTATCTCTTGAACATTGGAGTTGCTGACAATCTTCCCTTTCCAGTGGTGTTTGCTCTGTTACACCAACCTCAAAGTTGTAATGTGGCAGTAACCAGAGCCCAGGCCAAGCTGGTAGATGAGCCCTCTGTAACCCTCAGTGCCCTGCCTTTTTATGACGCGGAGCTAGACATCCAGCCCGGGAAGTCCCGGAAGTCGCCCAGACAAAGGAGGCAGGAGAGATTCCAGCACACTGAGGTAGAACCATCAGATGAGGTAGCTCCCAATTTGCCATTGGGCTTTAAAGTGCTTTCGAACATGGTTCAGATGCAACGGGGTGACCCTAGCTTAGTCACTGTGTTGCAGAGTGCTGTGGAGTGAGGTTGAGGGTAGTGCCAGAAAGGAGTATTTCCTGCAGAAGGGTATTCTCTACCATCAACATGGACCAACCAAGCAGCTAGTGGTTCCCAAGGCAGCCCGAGACACAGTACTGGTCTTGGGCCACTCTGTTCCGTGGGTGGGCCACCTAGGGAAACACAAGACCCTGGCTCGCATTAAACAACATTTTTACTGGCCTGGTTTGAGGACAGATGTTGCCCAGTTCTGTAGGACTTGCCCTCAGTGCCAGAAGACATCAGGTAAAGGACCCTCCAGAGCTCCGCTCCAGCCTCTCCCTATTATTAGTACCCCCTTTGAGCGGCTGGGTATGGACATTGTTGGGCCAGTTGAGAGAAGCAAAGCGGGAAACCGTTACATGTTGGTCATCACAGACTATGCTACTAAATATCCAGAAGTGTTTCCCCTAAAATCTGTGAAAGAAAAGACTGTGGCATTCTCTTTGGTGCAGTTCTTCTCCAGAGTTGGCTTCCCCTGTGAGATTTTAACTGACCAAGGCACTAACTACATGTCCACACTTCTGAAACAGGTTTACCAACTGCTTGGCATCAAGAGTGTGCGAACAACCCCTTACCATCCACAGACGGACTGACGGAGCGGTTCAATCAGACCCTTAAGCAAATGCTCCGTAAGTTTGTGAATGACAGTGGTTCTGATTGGGATCAATGGCTGCCCTACCTCCTTTTTGCGTACAGGGAAGTACCCCAGGCCTTTACCGGGTTTTCTCCATTTGAACTGCTGTATGGTCATGAGGTGAGGGGACCTCTGACCTTGCTGAGGGAGGCCTGGGAAGGGGACCAGGGGAGGGAGGTGGCTGTTAACATCATCTCCTATGTTGTTCAGATGAGAGAGAGAGAGAGAGAGGCTACAAAAGATGACTGAACTTGCCCAGCAGCACATGGCGGAGGCCCAGCAGTACCAGAAAGCTTGGTATGATAAGTCAGCACGACAGAGGACCTTTATTCTGGGTCAGAAGGTCTTAGTCATGCTGCCCACCAGCGACAGCAAGCTTCTGGCAAAATGGCAAGGACCCTTTGTGGTGGAGAAACGACTTGGACCAACCACCTACCAAGTTGCCACCCCAGGGTGACCACGTTCCAGCAGAGTGCTGCATCTGAACCTCCTCAAGGAGTGGGCTGAAAAACCAGAGAAGAAGGTGGAGGTTTTGCTGATCAGAGCTGTGGAGGAGGAAGAGGCCGTAGATGACCAATACCTGCCCTCACCAGCCCCCACTGAATTTGATCTAGGCCATCTGTCGACTGAGCAACAAAATCAGGTGAAAGCTGTATGTAATCCTCAAATATTCCAAGAGTACCCAGGTCGCACACATATTGTTGAACATGATATTGTGTTAAAAGATGAGGCTCCAGTGAAACATATGAGTTACAGGATTCCAGAGCACCTCCTGGTGTCCCTGAAAAAGGAAGTGGACCTGATGTTGTGCCTGGGGATCATTGAGCGCTCGAAAAGTGAGTGGTGTAACCCGGTAGTTTTGGTCCCAAAGAAGGACGGCACAATACGGTTTTGTATTGATTTCAGATACCTGAACTCGGTGTCAAAGTTTGATTCTTGCCCAGCACCACATATTGATGACATGATTGAACGCCTGGGCAAAGCCAAATACCTGACCACCATCGACCTGTGCAAGGGCTACTGGCAAGTCCCTCTTTCCAAGAAGTTCAGGGAGTTGACTGCCTTTCGGACTGCGTGGGGGCTTTTCCAGTTTACAGTCCTGCCATTTGGGCTGCATGAGGCCCCTGCAACCTTCCAAAGGCTTATGGATCAGGTATTGAGTGGATGTGATGACTATGCATCTGCATACCTTGACGACATTGTGATTTACAGTGCTACTTGGGAGGAGCATCTCCAGCATCTGAGGGAAGTTCTGGAGCAACTCCAATCCGCAGGCCTGACCATCAACCCTGCAAAGTGTGTGTTTGCCAAGCCTGAGACTGAGTATCTGGGTTTCATAATCGGAAATGGAGTGATTAAACCACAGGTCCACAAGGTTCATGCCATAGAGTCCTGTCCCCTGCCTCAGACCAGGAAGCAACTGAGATCCTTCCTGGGGATGGCAGGCTTCTATCACCGGTTCATCCCCGATTTTTCAGCCAGAGCTGCTCCCCTCACAGATATGACCGGATCAAGGTGCCCCAACCAGGTCCAGTGGACGGAGGAGGCAGTAGCAGCATTCCGGGATATTCAGCAGGCGCTGGGTAAGAGCCCAGTCCTCTACAGTCCGGACTTTGAGAAACCATTCATTCTGCAAACGGATGCCTCAGACAGGGGTATTGGAGCTGTCCTGCTGCAGGTACCATCAGAGGACCAACATCCCGTGGCTTTCATCAGCCGCAAGCTCTTCCCAAGGGAGGTCCGCTACTCTACGGTGGAGAAAGAAGACCTGGCAGTCAAGTGGGCCCTCAATTCGTTCAAGTATTACCTCCTGGGGAGGGAATTTACTCTGCAGACTGATCATAGAGCCCTCCAGTGGTTGCAGCGGATGAGGGACACCAATGGCCGCATCACACGATGGTACCTAGCCATGCAACCCTTCCGCTTCACAGTACACCACATCCCCGGCAGACTCAATGTGACCTCAGACTACCTCTCTCGCTGTCTCAGCGAGAGTTCTGAAGGGGGGGAGTATGTGATGGCCACACCAGCGGCCAAACACTGAGGCCAGAAAATGGTGGTAACTCTTAATTTCTGTTTACTTACTTTAGGTTTCTTTTAACACAACACAACATACATTTACACACGTAAATAACTGGACACACAGATTTTGGTTTCATATAACATATGCAGTTTTATTAAGATTCAAGAAGTTTATTTGTCACATACACACACGGGGTGTGCAGTGAAATGTAAAGTGGCAATGCTCAACAGAAATGTGCAAAGGGCAAAATAACAGGTTCACACAATTTACAATAAAAAAAAACCCACAATATTTACAATGTCACAGTAAGAGCTCTATATAAAAAAACAACACAATATTTACAATAAGAGCACTTTATAAAAATATAGTAAAAAAGGGTGTGTGTGTGTGTGTGTGTCGGTGGGGGCCCTGGTGAGGTCAGAGTTCACAGTCCTGATGGCCTGAGGAAAGAAACTCCGTCTCAGTCTCTCTGTTTTGGCAGCATGACTACGGAGGCGCTTGCCTGACCGCAGCAGCTGAAACAGTCCGTTGTTGGGGTGGTGAGGATCCTTCATGATCCTGCAGGCTCTGGTTCTGCACCTCCTGGTGTATAAGTCCTGCAGGGTGGGGAGTGTAGTTCAGCCGAACGCACTACTCTCTGCAGAGCCTTCCTGTCCTGAGCGGAGCTGTTGCCAAACCAGGCAGTGATGCTTCCTGTCAGGATGCTCTCTACAGCTCCAGAGTAGAAGGACTGAAGGATCCTCCGGGAGACTTTAAATTTCCTCAGTTGCCTGAGGTGGTAAAGGCGCTGCCTCGCCTTTCTCACCAGAGTGTCTGTGTGTGAGGACCATGTCAGATCCTCGGTGATGTGGACTCCCAGGTATTTATACCTGCTCACCCTCTCCACAGTAGTCCCATTAATCCCCAGTGGTGAGTACGTCCTCTGTTGTTGTGTCCTCCTAAAGTCCACAATCAGCTCCTTAGTTTTGGTGACATTCAGGAGGAGGCTGTTGTCCTGGCACCAGAGTGACAGATCAGCAACTTCCTCCTGGTAGGCCTTCTCGTCGTTGTCGGAGATCAGGCCCACCACCACTGTGTCATCCGCAAACTTAATGATGGTGTTGGAGCTGAACCTGGCCACACAGTCATGTGTGTACAGGGAGTACAGTAGGGGGCTGAGGACGCAACCCTGGGGGGATCCTGTGTTCAGGGTGAGGGGGTTGGAGGTGTGTCTGCCCACCCTGACCACCTGGGGCCTGGCGGGAACTAAAAAAACGCACAATCTCCGCGGAGCTACCACGACGGCGTCTAGACACGGCCGCACCATCTAACTAACTATTAACTTTCTTCATCAATTTCGCTGTTAGTTTCACTAGCTTAAGTTAATCTTTATGAAGTTAATTTGTTTTCTTTGAGTTACCAGTTCCTGGGGGGGTTGCTGCTGGAGTTGTCTGGCTGTCCAACTAAAGGAGTTCCAGCTGCATCGGACTGGCTTAAATGGTGTTGCTGGCTAATTGGACTGCACCAGGGAGAGGGGCAGTGGGTTTCTAGATTGCTTTTGTAATTATCTTTGTTTGATAACTGTTTAGATAGTGTTTGCTTATTTGTTCATTAATTAATATTAGACCGCGCTGTACGGACATGGGTTTTGGGTTGGTGTTGTTTATTTAAATGGTTATGTCTTTGTCTATCCCCCCTGTGTGTCTGAATGGCCTGATCAGCCACTATATATGTTTCCCCCCATGTCTCAGTTGGCAGGTCGGTTTTGTGCTATCTAGTTCTCTTCAGTTAGTTCTGTTATGACCTCTTTTATGGGCCCAGAACTGTTATTGGAAGTATTTGTTATTTTTTGCTTTTTGTAAATAAAAGAAAATCATTTTTTCAAAAAGACTTAACGCTGCTGTAGCCCACCACCTCTCCTACCGCTAAGCTGCACTCCTCCACCGAGCAGCTGACAGCCGGGTCCAGCTTCACAGCATGCCGGCGTGTCAGCTTCTCCAACCCCAAAACTACGCTGCCAACAGCGGGCATGCTGCCACGCCGGGCCGGTAGCACCGCTACCACCACAGAAATAAAGGAAACTAACTTAAACTACTAACACAAATACCTCAGACCCAAAAATAAAGAAAAAACACTTAAAACATGACAAAACGGATAGAAAAGAGTCAAAGTTTGAAACTCACTCACACCGAAGCAACAAGCTGTCGCTGCACTCACTCACACTTCGAGAGAGAGAAAGAGAGAGAGCATTTTGAATTTAAAAAGTACCTTTATTTACATCTGTTCATATACAACTCAAGTCCCCTGTATCATGAACTAGACAACAGAAAATACTTCAAAAATGAAGGAATAGTGAATCCTCCTGGACAGAGGCTAACACCTCTCCAATACCCCAAGTGCGCACAAACTGATCTATGTTGCCCGTCAGTTTATAGTAGGCAAACTCCACCCTGAGACGGGCTGCCAACAGTCCAGCCATCATAAGAGCCGGGTCCACTGACCTCTGACCCTTGATGCGGTTCTTTCTGGTCTTCCATATAGACAGCTTAGCCACCCCTGATAGCACATTGATGAGTACATGCACAGACTTTCTTATAGCTGAATACCGTGGACCATAGATGAAAAGTTCAAAAGAAAAAACTTCCCCCAAACCCTGAAACAACTCCCCTAACACCCTGAATAACCCCTGAAGTCTAGGACACTCTATAAAAAGATGTTGTAGGGACTCCCTCTCTAAACAGAAAGGACAGCCCTCCCCTATACCAGGATCTAGGTGCACCAGATATCTGTTTGTAGCTATAGCCCCATGTACAATCCTCCACTGGAGGTCACCCGTCCGTTTCTCAATGGGTGCCTTGTACAGAGACCGCTAGCAGCCTTTCGGGGAGGAGTCTGGACCAAAGAACCCAGTCCACCTCGACACCTCCATTCCTGCCAGAGACTGTAAATGGGACACTTTAACGCAGGTGTGATAAGCCGCTTTCTTCCCTACAGTCTCACACTCCCCCAGCTCTAGGGTTTTAAAAGACAGAAAGCACCGCCCCTCCTCCTGCCACTCCCCAAAAGCAGGAGAAACGGTCAGAGGAGGAAAAACATACATACATTCATCGTCCCACTGGTCAGATAGAGTACGATCCTCAGCAAACGTTCTGAGGGGCCCTGGCAGGGACGCACCGACCTCCTCCACCAACCTCTCCAGTAGTCTGCAGGATCTGATGCCTGTTATCTGCCCCAGCCTTCCAACAGATGTTTTCATCAGGTGTCCTAGTTTGACGCAACCAGCCTCACGCAGGCTGGACCGCAGGCTGGTAGAAGATAGGACCTGAGTGTTTATGAGAGTACTGCCGAACAATGGCTCCTCAAACAGCTACATCCCTGGTGTCATGTCAGGCCTCCGGTGGATCTTAAAAACGTGCCATGATTCCAGGACTGAGCGGTAGAAAGGTGTCAAACCAGCCAGATCCACTGCCTCAGGCTGGAGCAGGAACAGTTGTTTATCATACCCCAAGCGCCCAGCCCTCCTCAGCAGCAGCCGGGCTGTATCTTGCCAGCTCAGTCCAACTGTGTACAGCAGCCTCTGTGCAGTCTGTATCCTGAAAGCCGTTATTCTGGAAGAGATATCAATGAGGCCTTGTCCCCCCTCCTGTACCGGAAGGTACAGTGCAGGCGCCCTTATCCAGTGCTGGCCAGACCAGAAGAAGTCCACAATAATCCTCTGTATCTCCTGAATCAGGTTCTCTGGTGGAGGTAGTATAATTAGGCGATGCCATAAAGTCGAGGCGACCAGGTTATTGACAACCAGGACTCTCCCCCTATATGACAGCTGGGGTAGCAACCATCTCCATTTAGACAGTCTGGCACACACCTTCTCCACTACACCCCCCCAATTCTGCCTCTGAAAGTCCTCTGTCCCTAAAAATACTCCCAGAACTTTCAGTCCTGCTCTCCCCCAGCTAAGACCCCGGGCAGGCTGGGAACCGTCCCCTCATGCCATTGTCCTACCTGCAAGGCCTCACTCTTCTCCCAGTTTACTTTTACAGAGGAGGCCTTCTCATAGATCCTCAACGACTCCACTAACCCCTGAACATCCTGTTGATCCTTGATAAAAACATTAACATCATCAGCATATGCTGAGACTACCAGTGGTGGACTCTGTGGTAGCCCGGATAGGGAGAGCCCATTTAACCTATTCCTAAGCCTACTGAGAAGTGGTTCTATTGCCAAAGAGTATAGCTGTCCTGAAATTGGGCAGCCCTGTCTAATTCCTCTCTCGGTTGGTATTGGACAACTCCACCCCCCACCCACCTTTTGTTGTGAATAATATAATTTGTACTAAACAATGAGATGCTTTATAATAAGCAATATAATCTAGAGTGTGTGTGTGTTATGATAAATCTACATAAATATAGAATATGTTTGATTAAGCATGTAACCTAAAAGATCATAAAGTAATCATAAAGTTTCAATAAAGCTTCAAAAACATAGTCTAACGGTTTCCCTACAGTAATCATAAAGGTTTTTAAAAAATACAATCTGAGGCCCGTCTGCACTAAGGGTGTCCAAGGTCAGGCGGCAGAGGCCTTAAAAAACCCAGGTGGGGCATGCGCAGACAAGAGAAGTCCAGGTGGCCATAACATAATGGTGAAATGGAAAGTCCCGAACTTTCCCAGTTAACGGCTACGTAATGGTGTAAAACGGGAAAACGAGACCGCCTACATGCCCACCAAGACCCCCCCATAGGACCAAATTTGGTGTTCGGACACCATTATTTTCTTGCTGACAAAGCTAAAAATAATGAAAAATAGGCGTAGAAATCAGTATTCTCCACCCAGTTTTTAGGGTTTATAAGAGCATGCACAGACAGTTGTACGTCAGTCTGGTTCCGGGACCAACTCGGGTTTTGTCTCTTTTGAAGAATAAAGCTCTATTGCAACGAACTCTGATCATCTCCAGTGACTTCTTTGAACCTGTTTGAGACTCCAGTAACTACAGCATCTACAGAATCGTGTAAAGTATTAAGTGTTGGCGTGGGGGTCCGGTCATCATCACTGGCCTGAGACTTGGACTTCTTCCTCCGACACTTTACCATGCAAGATACCTCCTTATATAGCAGCCCCAACCATGCCATAAAGCCCTCTCCAAAACCAAAAGCCCTCAAAGTAGAAAATAAATATCCATGATCAACACGGTCGAAAGCCTGATCAAGGGATAAAATACCAACATCAGAATTGTACATTTTGCATACGTCAAAACAGTCTCTCATTAAAAACAAATTGTCCATAATGGACCTATCTGGGATACAATAAGATTGGTCTTTGTGAACTAGTATCTCCAAGTAGTATTTAAGCCTATTGGCCAGGACCTTAGAAATCAGTTTATAGTCTGTGCATAAGAGTGCTATAGGTCTCCAGTTCTTAAGTAAGGCAAGGTCTCCTTTCTTGGGAAGAAGAGAGAGAGCTGCACGCCGACAGGAAGTCGGTAGTGAGCCTCTCTGGGTACATTCCTGCAGCACCTCCAGTAGGTCAGCCCCAAAGCATCTCCAAAAATGTTTATAAAAGTCAGCAGGCAGCCCATCTATTCCAGGAGCTCGACCAGACGCTAGCTGTCCTACTGCTGTTGTAAGCTCCTCCAGGGTGATGTCAGAGTCCAAGGTAGTGCACTCATCAGTTCCCAGCTGAGGCAGCCCCTGAAGAAGCTCACCAGCACACTCTTCATCACAGTCCTCTGCTCTGTAGAGGGCAGTATAGAAGGACACTGTGTGCTTTCTCATCTCTGCTGGGTTCGTGGTCACTCTTCCATCTGGGAGCCGAAGACATGCCATCTGCTTGGTCTGGGACACCGACTTCTCCAAATTAAAAAAGAAGGAGCTTGGTGGATCCATATCCTTGATATTAATAAAATGTGCCCTTACCATAGCCCCCTTCACCCTCTCACTTAAAAACATGCTCAGCTCATGTCTTTTCCTCCGTAATGTGTCACCATCAGGGTTGTTGTGTGCTAAAAGACTACACTCAATGTCACTGATCTCCTGCTCTAGAGTCTGGATGGCTGTCCTGACCCTGGTGGTAGAATGCGCAGTGTACTGCTGACAGAAAAGACGGATTTGAGTTTTCCCCACCTCCCACCATTGGCTTAAGGATTCAAATTCCCCTTTTCTATTCCTCCATAGATCCCAAAACCCCCCAAATTTTCACAAAACATACTGTCCTGCAACAAGTTTACATTAAAATGCCAGTAAGAACTAGACTTTGTGCTAGGTGAGAGGTGTAAATCTACAGTGACGAGGTGATGATTGGTGAAACCAATGGGGTGAATGAAACTATTTAGAAGCCTATTACTAAACACTTGTGATATGTAGATCCTATCTAACCTGACTGCGCTGACCCTGCTATCAGCTACCCTAACCCATGTGTACTGTCTAACCTGTGGATGTCTAACTCTCCATACATCTACTAAACCTAATTGAGTGATGAGCTGTGATAAACAGGTGGATGATTGTAAATGTGGTTCCTCACTTGTCCTATCCAGTGTAAAGTCTACTGTGCAATTCCAATCCCCCCTATAACAAAACAATCCCTTTGCCCACACTGTTGCATTGATTCTTTCAATTTCTTAAAGGTTTCCAGCCGTTCTGAACCCTGATTTGAAGCATATACATTGATAAAAAAAAAACGAATTCCCTCTATCTCAGCCCTGACTACCTGTGCCCTACCTTTCACTATTTCAGTGGTGGCTATTAGATGTCTTCCTAAACCAGGTGAAAAGAGAATGGCTGTTCCTGCACTAAAATTGGTCCCATGACTAAGAAAGTGTTGACCCTTCCACCATATACCCCACTCAACCTTATTTGTTGTATCACTGTGTGTTTCTTGAAGAAAAATGACATCTAGCTTCTTCTGTTGGAACAGTTCGGAAACTAGAGCCCTCTTCTGCCTGTCCCTCCCACCATTAATATTTAACGACCCAACCCTTAAGCTGTGCATGGAAAAAGTTGAGGTTAGAGATAGAACAGATAGAAAAAACATGAGAAAAACCACCACATGAGACATAAACATTGTTGATTATTTATTCGTTTTCTGTCTTTTTGCACCTTTTCCTTCCTTTACCACAAGCCCCTTCCTTAAAGCAGTAACATGCTTTCTTAACCTATACCGTTTTTTTCCGTCTAGCAGGTCCAATCCAACCAGTTTCTGCAAGGTAGATACCGATTTTATAAACTTCTCTGCATCTGGAAAATACTCATTGACCTTAACTGATTTCCCAAACGTTTCATCTAAGACAAGTTGATTTCCTCTAGTGTATAGAGATCACTTCTCCGCTGTGAATCTGTCACTGATGCGCCGTCAGATTCAGAATCATACTCCATTTCTTCCCCTTCCTCGTTTCCCTGGCCCTCCACAACAGGTAGCTCAGCACCCACCTCCTCTCCACTCGCCTGCTCCCCTTCAACCTCTACCTCCTCTCCGCTACCCTGTTCTCCTTCAACCCCCACCTCCTCTCCGCTAGTCTGGTCACTTTGACGCAGCCCACTCGTCCCCGCTCCCGGTGGGTCTGCAGTCACAGCCTTAGTTTTTCTGGTGTCACCACTAGCGGCAGCTTGGCTGTCAACCACCGCTGCTGTCTCGTCTGATTTTCCAGCGGTATCCATCTCATTTCCTCCCTGCCCGCTTGTTCCTTCTCCTACCTCAGACTCCGATGGCTGAACCCCAGCCTCCCTGTCCTCCAGTCGCTGTCTGTGAGGGCAGGCGACGCGTTTATGTCTGACATCCCCACACTCAAAACATCTCATAGAGCCGGAGCTCGCATACACCATATAAAACCCATTGTCATGCTTTATCCAGAAGGACACGTCGAGGGAAGGGGAAGCTAAAAACATAAACACCTGCCGTCTGAAGGACTGGACATGTTTAAGCTTATCATCCCTACACCCAAAGCCAACAGTTTTAAAAGCGCTCGCTAACTTGCCGAAGCGCTGCAGCTCTCGCTCCAGCGCCTCGTTGGGGATGAACCCCTGATATCGTAACCCTAGAGGAGGGTACAGCCAGCGGTGACACCTGTACAAACATATCATTGAGGAAAACTCCGTTTTCCACTAGCTGAGCAACAAAACGTTCCTCCTTCAAAAACACAACCACCGCTTTATTCATTCTAGACGCATAGGCTATATTCCCATGTCCAACTAAGTCACTCACGACTAGGAGAACTTCCTCCACCGTGACTGCTTGGTCGGGCAAAATCCGCACTCCATGGCGGAGGGAAAGGGACGACGTCTCCCGAGACGCCATCCCAACCCAAACCCCTACACCAACAAACACAAAACTCCCTACAAACACTCAAGATAACAAACAACTAGATCATAAGTTAAAGAAAACAGTAGAAAGGCCTGTAACAAGCAGTACTCACTCAGACACCCAACTCACAAACCCAACTCCCAGCATGCAAGAGAGAGAGAGAGAGAGAGAGAGAGAGAGAATTAAAAAAAAACTTTATTTAATTTACATGAGACTCATTGTAAACTTCAATAATAAAAAAAACACGCAAAACATTATTTTATATTATTATGATGAACCAAAAAAAAGACAAATGAACAAGAGAGAAAAACGAAACAAAACAACAACAAAGACAAAACAACTTAAAACAAAGCCAAAGATCAAAGCATCTTCTATTACAGAGCAAATTACGTCATTGTAGCACCACTGTTGTATAAAATCATCCATGTTATTCGTTGCTTTGTAAAATCTAAAATCAACCCACACTCTGGCTCTCACTAGTGCAACAAATAAAGGGACTACTTCCTGACCAGGGCTGTTCTCTACCTTACTCTTCCTGCTTTTGTAAATAGCCAACTTCGCCTGCCCAACTATGAAATTTAGTAGTTGCCATTTAATTTTCTTCACCTTTCTGTATCCAGCTCCAAAAATAAAAAGTTTTAGAGAACGTTTCTCCGAAGGACAGGAACAAGGTGTCTAGCACCCCAAATAAAGGTAAAAGTCTTCGGCAATCTACAAACCCATGAAAAATGGACTCCACCATGCCACAGAAAGGGCATCTATTGGGGACTGTTGGGTTAATGACAGCTATGAATGAGTTCACAGCAACAGCGCCGTGCAAGATCCTCCACTGGAGATCACCTGATCTTTTATTCAGAGGAGGTTTGTAGAGGACCCTCCAAACCGGTCTCACACCATCTTCTACTCCAAGTTTCTCCCTCCATACAGTGTCCACCTTTCCATCCAGTTTACTTTTATTTAACACTTTTACACAACATTTATACAATGTCTTACCCTTCACTGTATACAGATCTAATTCGTCTGTATGTTACGATATCGCTGGTTGGACCCAAATTCAAACCCAGACTTGGAGTATGGAAAACAATGGATATTTATTGAGGGAAACCGGGGGGAAAGGCTGGAGCGGAGGCAGGGGAAGGAGGAGGAGGCGGAAGCAGGGAGAAGCCGGCGAAACTGGTGGTGGACGCGGCTGGCGAGGCAGGCAGGTGGGGAACAGGCAAGCAGGCAGGGAGAAGAGCGATATGGCTGGGTTGGGATCCTGGGAAACAGGGAAAACAAGGTTAGGACGACGTAGGAAACACACAGAGCTAGAATGCACAATTCTAGAGGGCCGGGAACGTGAGGCTGACCACATTGGCTGAATCAACGATCTGGCGAAGAGTGGGTGGAAAGCCGGGGTTCTTAAACTGGAGATTATGATGATGATGATCCACAGGTGTAGGAGGTAGAGCAGGTGAGCGAGAGGTAGGTGATGAAGCCAGGGAGGTGCGGGAGTCTGGAGCCACGCCCACCAACATATACACACACAGACAGACAGAGACGCACTGGAAACACAAGGGGGAGGGCGAACATAGGGAAACTGGTGGCACGGCAGAGACCGTGACAGTACCCCCCCCTCAACGGGAGCCTCCAGGCGACCCACCCGGTTTGTCAGGATGGGCCTGGTGGAACTCCCGAACGAGGGAGGGGTCCAAAATGAGGCGACGGGGAACCCAGGTGCGCTCCTCCGGACCGTATCCTTCCCAGTCGACAAGGTATTGGTATCCTCGGCGGCACACGTCCAGTAGCCGCCGGACGGTGTAGGCTGGGTGGTCGTCGATGATCCGGGGGGGTGGAGGGGGAACGGCTGGAGGGCACAAAGGGCTGACAGACACTGGTTTTATTTGGGAGACGTGGAAGGTGGGATGGATCTTCATGGACTTGGGTAATTTTAGTTTAACAGCAGAGGGGTTGATGATGCTAATGATCTTGTAAGGGCCAATGAAACGGGGGGACAGTTTTTTAGAGGTATCCCTAAGGGGGATATCCCTAGAGGAAAGCCAAACTCTCTGACCTGGTCGGTAGTCGGGAGCTGGGATCCGGTGGCGGTCAGCCAGGCGTCGGTTGCCGTTGGCGGTGCGGAGAAGAGCGGATCGTGTCTCCCTCCAGATCCGACGGCAACGGCGAAGGTGGGCCTGGACCGACGGCACAGCGATCTCCTCCTCCTGGACTGGGAACAGGGGAGGTTGATAGCCCAAGGAGACCTCGAATGGCGACATCCCCGTGGCTGCACTGGTCAGGGAGTTGTGGGCGTACTCCACCCAAGGTAACTGGGAGCTCCAGGAGGTGGGATTGCGGACTCGAGATCTTGATTTGCCCGTTCCGTTTGGCCATTAGTCTGGTGATGAAAACCAGAGGAGAGACTCACCGAGACTCCCAGGGTTGGCAGAAGGACCTCCACACCTGGGAGATGAACTGTGGCCCTCGGTCCGACACGATGTCCGACGGGATTCTGTGGAGGCGAAGGACATGGAGGGTAAGCAGCTCGGCCGTCTCATGGGCTGTGGGGAGTTTGGGTAGAGCAACAAAGTGTGCAGCTTTGGAAAAACGGTCTACGATGGTGAGTATGGTGGAGTTACCTTGGAACGGGGGTAAACCGGTGACGAAGTCGAGTGCGACGTGGGACCACGGGTGACTGGGAACAGGCAGAGGATGAAGCAGACCAGCCGGGGGCCGATGGGAGGACTTGCCACGAGCGCACACAGTGCAGGCAGCGACGAAGGCGCGGGTGTCGGCCTCCATTGATGGCCACCAAAAGTGTCTCCAGAGGAGTGACAGGGTGCGACCCACCCCTGGATGGCAGGAAATTCGGAATGTGTGACCCCACTGGAGGACCTGGGAGCGGGCAGAGTCAGGTACAAACAGACGGTTAGGAGGGCCATTACCTGGGTCGGGTTGGGTCTGCTGGGCCTGCCTCACCAGCGTCTCGATCTCCCAGGTAACAGCAGCCACCACGCAGGAAGACGGGAGGATAGTGTCTGGGTTGGGTGGAGCCTCCTGGGAGACGTACAGGCGGGAGAGGGCATCAGGTATAACGTTGCGGGACCCGGGCGGTAGGTGAGGGTGAAACTGAACCGCCCAAAGAATAGGGCCCAACGAGCCTGACGCGAGTTGAGGCACTTGGCCGACTGGATGTAGGCGAGGTTTTTGTGGTCAGTCCAAACCACAAAGGGATGTTCGGCCCCCTCCAGCCAGTGTCTCCACTCCTCCAGGGTTAGCTTCACTGCCAGCAACTCACGGTTGCCCACATCGTAATTGCGCTCCGCGGGGGACAGACGACGGGACAGGAAGGCACAGGGGTGGAGCTTCTGGTCCAAGCCAGAGAGTTGGGAGAGGACAGCCAGGATGGTTGCGGAGGTGAAGCGCTCCTTCAGCTCAGCGAAGGCCCGTCCCGCCTCGGGGGACCAGGAGAAGGGGACGGCTGGAGAGGTGAGTTTGGTCAGAGGGGCGGCGATGTGGCTGTAGTCCTGGATGAAGCAGCGGTAGAAATTGACGAAGCCAAGGAAGTGCTGCAGTTGTTTCAGGGACGTTGCCACGGCTTCAGCCCCGACCCCGGGGTTTCCCTATGTTTTTACCTCCCCTGTCTGTCGCTGTCTGTCTGTGTGTGTGGCGTGGGTGTGGCTCCCTCTCCCGGCCCTGCCTCTCCTCCACACCTGCCGCCTATCAAGCCATCAGCCCAGCAGTACTTAAACCCCGGCTCTTCAACCACTTGTCGCCAGATTGTTCCGCCAACTACCGTGGTAGTCACTCTCTCGGCCGCTCTTGATCTATATCAGAGTTTAATTCCCTTGTGTGCCTCCGGGCTATCCTAACCGTGCTTTCTTGTCTCCCAAGATCCCCTGTATGCCTTACCCCTTGTGTCTCCTCGCCGTAACCCACCAGCCTGCCTGCTTCCCTCGCTCCTGCCTCACCTGCTTGCCCCAGCTCCAGCCTGCTTCCCTCGCTCCAGCCTCACCTGTTTGCCCCAGCTCCATCCAGCCCAGCCTCTGCACCCCCCACCTTCCCTTCACTATTAAAAACCATTATTTTCTACTCCGTTGTCCTGGTCTGCATTTCTGGGTCCTACGCAAACTGCTATTCCTGACAGTCGTGGGCGTAGGCCACTCAACCACTGCCTGTATCTTGCCCGGATCCGCTCTCACCTGCCCGCTCTCGATTATGTAGCCCAGAACTGATGTGGAACTCACACTTCTCTGCCTTTACGAACAGTTTGTTTTCCAGCAAGCGTTGTAGCACTTGTTCTTGACGGTGATATTGTTTAGCCCCCGGAGGTCGATGCATGGGCGCAGGGAGTGGTCCTTCTTGGAGACGAAGAAGAACCCAGCACCAACCGGGGATGAGAAAGACCGGATGATGCCAGCAGCCAGGGAGTCCTTGATGTACGCTTCCATGGTCTCCCTTTCCGGATGTGACAGGTTATACAGGCGGCTGGATGGTAGGGTGGCTCCCGGGAAAAGGTCTATGGCGATGCGGAGGTAGAGAGAGGGCTTGCTGCTTGCTGAAGACCTCCCCCAGGTCATGGTAGATGGATGGAATGGAGGACAGGTCCGGAGGCTCGGGCACAGATGGAGCAGCCACGCCCTCTGTTGGGGGAAGAGCAGATTGCAGACATGTGGATAGGCAGAATGGGCTCCAGCTGCTTACCTTGCTGGAGGCCCAATCGAGGTGGGGGTTGTGCCGCTTTAGCCAGGGGTGACCGAGGATGATTGGAGCATGGGGTGATGAGATCAGGTGGAACTGGATCTGCTCCTGGTGGTTGCCGGAGAGGATGAGGAGCAGGGGTTTGGTCTGGTGGGTGACCTGGGCCAGAAGCCTGCCATCCAGGGCGTTGGCATCCAGGGGAGTGGCTAACGGTTCAGTGGCGAGGCCGGCCTGGGAAGCGAGACCGGAGTCGATAAAATTCTCGTCGGCGCCAGAGTCCACTAGGGCCACCAGGGGCAGGGTCTCCTGGTCCCAGCACAGGGTGGCTCTAAACTGCATGCGGGGAAATGGGGAAGTGGATGTTTGGCTCACCAGTACCCCCACCGCTACTGGTGAGCCCTGCCTTTTGGCCAGACAGGGCAGTTGGCCAAAAAGTGACTGGGTTCCCCGCAGTAGAGACACACACCTGACCGCAACCTGCGCAGCCGTTCCGCAGGAGACAGGCGGGCGCTCCCCAGCTGCATGGCCTCTCCGTCCGGGAGAGTCGTGGAGGGCGGAGCCAGGACAGTGGTGGATGGGGAGGCTCCCGGCCCAGCGTGGGGAGGAAGAGTGGAGTGAGAGGATCTTGGTGACGGAGAATGAACCGCCTTTTGCCTGCGGCGTCCCCGCAGGCAGTTGTCGAGCCTAATCGCCAGAGAAACAAGAGTCTTAAAATCAGAGGGTTCATCTTGAGCAGCTATCTCATCCTGCAATAGTTCGTTAAGACCGTTTGAAAATGTACCCCATAACGCTGAGTCGTCCCACCCAGCGTCAGCTGCCAATATCTTGAATTCCACTGAGTAATCAGCTACGCTCCAGGCTCCCTGGCGGAGATTAGCCAGGCGCTTGGAAGCGTCTCCCCAGTGGTCAGGGTGATCAAAAATCTTGATCTTTAAACTCAGAGATAAAATCATCGAAGGAGAACCCAATAATCGGCTGATGAGAGTTGACCGCTTCGGCCCAGGCCAGCACCCTCGCTCTCAATAGACCGATAACATAGCGTACCTTAGACTGGTCGGTGGGGAAGGTCTGCGGCCGCTGGGGAAAAACCAAGGAGCACTGGAGGATAAACCCTCGGCATTTACCCGCATCCCCGGAGAAATGTTCCGGATCCGGGGCGTAGGAGTCCCTGGTCGGAAGAGGCGCCGGGGGTGGAACCGGGATGGGCTGGTTGAGCTGGGCTGCAGAGACTGGCAAGGTAAGGTGAGCGGTTAGCATGGCTACTTGCTTGGTTAGCTGGGTGATCTGGATGATCATGGCCTGGTTGTTGTCGGCGAGGTTCCGAAGTGCCTGTTCGTGCTGCCCCAGAAACTCGCGCTGGCTGGCGATTGCTTTCCGGAGCAAGGCGGACTCCGAGTCCGAGTTCGCTGGGTCCATGTTGGCCAGATCGTTCTGTTACGATATCGCTGGTTGGACCCAAATGCAAACCCAGACTCGGAGTGGAAAACAATGGATATTTATTGAGGGAAACCGGGGGGAAAGGCTGGAGCGGAGGCAGGGGAAGGAGCACGAGGCGGAAGCAGGGAGAAGCCGGGGAAACTGGTGGTGGACGCGGCTGGCGAGGCAGGCAGGTGGGGAACAGGCAAGCAGGCAGGGAGAAGAGCGGTATGGCTGGGTTGGGATCCTGGGACACAGGGAAAACAAGGTTAGGACGACGTAGGAAACACACAGAGCTAGAATGCACAATTCTAGAGGGCCGGGAACGTGAGGCTGACCACATTGGCTGAATCAACGATCTGGCGAAGAGTGGGTGGAAAGCCGGGGTTCTTAAACTGGAGATTATGATGATGATGATCCACAGGTGTGGGAGGTAGAGCAGGTGAGCGAGAGGTAGGTGATGAAGCCAGGGAGGTGCGAGAGTCTGGAGCCACGCCCACCAACATATACACACACAGACAGACAGAGACGCACTGGAAACACAAGGGGGAGGGAGAACATAGACTGGTGGCACGGCAGAGACCGTGACACTGTATTTCTTAGCACAAGCAGCGGTCCTGTTGTCCCATCCAAATTGGGAGTAAATCCAAGCTCTGGAAATGGGTCGTTCTTGTCTGGAACTTCTACTCCGCTGCAATAATCTTGCAGCAGTGCTAGCTCCTCCCCAGTCAGTTTTTTACACCACAAGTTCAAAATGTTCTCAGTGTGGCGAACAGACCTCTGGCCTAAAAGAGAAGCAACAGCCTGCGTGTTGTTTAAGGTCCAGCAACATCCACTATGTGTGAAAGTTTTAAAGTCTTAGTGGCACACAGTGTGTGAGTGAGTCCGGGTGTGTTGCTGTTCTGTACATCCAACCTGGCTCCATTAATGATGGGCTCCTCTAGAAGCCTTTACAATGAGCAAGTAGGTTCCATTCTTTCCCACTTAAATAAGTTCCAGGCTTTTAAAATTCCTTGATAAAAGGGAGGTAATCCAGATGCTCTTAAAAACTTAAAATCCATTAAAAATAGTGCAGTATCCAGACCCAACCCAGCTGCCCTTCTTAGTATGGTGCTTGCCACTCGCCTCCATACCACATCCGCTGGGCCTGTAAGATACCTTTGTGCAAATTGCAGTCTAAAAGTAGTCACTCTGCTAGCAAGGTGTATCAGGCCTTGCCCACCCTCTTCTTTAGGGAGGAAAAGTACACCCTGAGGAACCCAGTGCAGCCGGTCCCAGAAGAAATCCATTATAATGGACTGTAGCTGCTGTAATAGGCCTGTAGGTGGCTCCAAACAAGCCTGCCGATGCCAAAGTGCAGAGGCCACCAGGTTGTTAATTATAAGAGTCCTCCCTCTATAAGACATCTGTGGCAGCAGCCACTTCCACTTTGACAATCTGCCTTTCACCTTTTCCACCACACCTCCCCAGTTTTTCTTAACCGTGGCTTCGTCTCCAAGAAACACTCCCAGATATTTAAAAACCCCTCGTTTCCAAATCAACCCTCCTGGTAGCTTGGGAAACCCATTCTGCCAGCTCCCAACTGCCAGAGCTTCACTTTTCCCCCAGTTTACTTTAGCAGCTGATATCAGTCCAAAGTCTGTAACAGTTTCATGCAACCTATTAATATCATCTTGCTTTTTAATAAGAATAACAACATCGTCTGCATAGGCTGATAGAATGTGGCTTGTATTAAAATGAGGTAAAACCAGTCCTTCAATACGCAGCCTTATCTTGTGCAGCAAGGGCTCTATGGAAAGCGCATATAGCATCCCTGAGAGCACACAACCCTGCCTAATACCTCTGCCCACTTTAAAAGGGGCACTCAACCCTCCATTGATCTTTAGTACACTCCCAATATCCTGGTATAAAACCGTGATCATACCTATGAGGCCTGGGCTGAACCCAAAACTTTCCAGAATCTTCCAGAGGTAGAGGTGTTCAACCCGGTCAAAAGCCTTTTCCTGATCTAACGAAATGAGACCAGTGTCTATACTCAAAGAACTACAGATGTCCAAAATATCACAGATTAGAGACACATTGTCTAATATGAACCTACCAGGCACACAGTATGTCTGGTCCTGATGGATGACCTGGTCCATGACCTCTTTCAGTCTATTGGCCAGAGCTTTGGACAGGATCTTGTAGTCTGAGCATAAGAGGGACACAGGACACCAGTTTTTAATGTCTTGAAGGTCCCCCTTCTTTGGCAGTAGGGTTATCACTGCCCTCCTGCAACTTAAGGGTAAAACCATAGCAGTGAAGCTTTAATTTAAAACCATTAAAAGGTCATCGCACAAGTCAGTCCAAAACGTTTTGTAAAATTCCACTGGAAGCCCATCAATACCAGGGGCCTTTCCCCCATCCATGCTCTGTAAAGCAGCATGGAGCTCCTCCAGCACCAGTGGCTTCTCCAGTTCTCCATTGGACTCTCCTGAGACCTTGGGCAGACCTTGGGAAAATAAATTAAAAAGCTCTTTATCGTCATTGTATTCACTGCTATAAAGTTCAGAATAAAACTGTACTGCTCATCTCCTGATGTCCCTGGGTTCGGTAAGCTCCTGTCCAGTGGTAGAGCGCAGGGCATGGATGAGCCTGCTCTTTGGCCTCTTCTCGAGGCCAAAGAAGAATTTTGAAGGTGCATCAATCTGGTTGGCGCTCTGAAAGCGTGAGCAGACCAATGCCCTTTGAGCCTTAGCGCCTAGTAGGTCTGCTATGGCATTTTGTTTGGATTTGAGGACTTTAATATGTCCTCGATTTCCTGTGGACTCTACTAATCTTTGCAGTTCCACTATTTCCGTCCCTAGATCACTTATAGATCTGGTAATATCCCATGTGACATTGAGAGTGTACTGCTGACAAAGCTGCCTAATTTCCACCTTGCCACAGTCCCACCACTGCCTTAAAGATGTAAAATCCTGCCTTTTAGCTCTAAAACCTTTCCAAAAAAAACTAAAAGCATCTTTAAAATTAGCATCAATCAGTAAAGCAGTGTTAAAATGCCAATAAGCACTCTTGGGTTTAATATTTCCTACTAAAACATGGCAAGTCACCAGGGAGTGATCAGTAAAACCGACAGGCATCATTTTACACATTTTAAAAATGTTAAAATGATGTTTAAAACAATAAAACCTATCTAGCCTAGCCAAGGAGATTAAGTTATCTCTGGTATGGGCCCATGTGTACTGCCTTGTGTTGCCGTGAAGTCTTCTCCATATGTCTACTAAGTCATGTTTCTCAACTAGCTGGCTCATTGCACGCCGAGATGCAGCATGAGGTTCCAGATGATTCCTATCTAGAACTTCATTCTCAGTGCAATTAAAATTCCCTCCCAAAAATAAAAACTCCTTAGGATTACAATTGTCCAGAGTGCTACTCATTTTGTTCAAAAACTGTACTCTGTCGGATCCTGTAGTAGGTGCATATGCATTCATAAAAACAATGTTAAAAAACTCCAACTTTGCCCTGACCACCATGAGCCTGCCCTCCACCACTTCTTCCACCTCATAAGAAGATGTTGAAAAGCTCCTAGAGAACAGGATGCCCACCCTGCCACTAGTTGGGCTCCTGTGGCTCAGTATCACCTCCCCATCCCATTCTCTTCTCCAGTCAGTCTCATTAGAGCTGTCACTGTGTGTCTCCTGGACAAACACTATATCAGTGTTGTGGAGTTTTAAAAGCTCAAACAATACTGCTCTCTTTCTAACGTCCCTTGCCATTCAGATTTAAAGTTCCTACTTTAAAATCACTCATGGGAAAGGAGAAGAGGAGGATAAAACACAACAGTAAAACTGACTTTAAAATCAGACATAATAGTCTTAGGCTGTTTCTGTACCATCATCATTGTTTAGTTCTTGTCTGAGCTTCTGAACTACTTTCTTCAGTCGGTATGTTTCCTGGTCAGTAAACGTTCCTTTTCCTTTGCTCATGTGGAGCCTGGCAGAATCAACAAAGACTCTTTTCTGTGAAAAGTAGTCCTCCACTTTCACACCTTTCATGTTCTTTGTTTTTTGTAAGAACTGTTTAATTTTTTCTGCACTGTAGCCTTGCGTAGTTTCAGCTTCAGACACTTCAGCCTCACTGTCAGCAGCAGAGCTGTCCTCCATACTGGAGTCAGTCTCCTCTGCTTTCTGTCTGGCTGCCTGCTTTCTGTTTTTTGCTACAGTCAGTTTCTTTGCCTGAGACCCAGTATTGCTCTTTGTTTTTCTTTTTAAGCGTGGCGCTCTCAGAACCACCTCATCCTCTGCCATGTCCACCTCCTCATTGGCCCCTCCTGACAACGCTGCATCATCTGCAGCTGTTAGGGTTGTTGTATTTTCTGTTTCTTCCTGTTCTTTATTTTCACTGTGTTTTTCTTCAGCTGGCTTGTCCTGCCTCTCACTGCTCCCACTGTCTTTTCCTTCTACTTCACATCTGTCTAAACCTAAATCAGTTTCATTCTGACCCGCCTCTCCTGTCTCCTCATTGGTTGTCTCAATTTGTTTCTGACCTTGTCCTCCTGTCTCCTCATTGGCTGTATCACCAACTTTCTGGCCCTGTCCCCCTGCCTCCTTATTGACTGTTTTGTTTCCTCCCTGGCCCCGTTTCCCTGCCTCCTAATTGGCTGTCTGTTTTTCTCCCTGACCCTCTCTTCCCCCTGTCCCAGCACCAGCGCCAGAAGCCTTATCGGGACAGGCCCTTATAATATGTCCATCTTTGCCACAACCGGAGCACTTCATTGTATCTGAAGTCACAAACATAGAGTAGTCAAAATTGTCAACTTTTATCTTAAACACCAGGTTTAACTCCTCGTTCCTGTTATTGAGGATCATGTAAACCTGTCTCCTATGCGAAACAACATGTTTCAGCAGCGGCGACTTGCACCCAGACGGAACTTTTTTAATTGCCGAAACAATTTTCCCATGCCTCGCCAACTCTCGCTCCAACACTTCATCCCCAATCAACGGGGGGACATTGGACAACATTATTCTTTTCGCCGGTGTGGCGAGAGGCAACACCTATACAAACGAGTCGTTAATAGAGACGCCGTTCTCGATCACGGTATTTACTTTCTCCACCGCGTCCAAAAAAATTACAACGGCCCCGTTCATCCTCGCAGCAGACTTCAGACCGAGGTTGTCGGCCACAGCCAGGCTACACTCCTCCACTGAACACGGGAAAGCAGGCGAGATCTTAATGCCGTGCTTCCTAGTCAGTTTGGTGAACTCCATGCTGCCACCACCAACCAACCAGCCAACGCTGGCTGGCCCCGACAAAACCACCAAAACCAAAAACCTACACCCGCACTATGTACACACCAAAAACCAAACTAACACCACCAATATTAACAAACATGTACAAAAAGATAGAAAAAAGTTAGAAAAGTCACTCTACTCTGTAGAGACAGCAACACGCACTCCAACACACCTCACTCGCTCCCAGCATCCACTCAGAGAGAGAGAGAGAGAGAGAGAGAGAGAGAGAGAGGAACTAACCATCAAAAGGATTTTGAAAGGTAAATTGGGGATTTAGCATAATGTGGGCCATGCAGACTGACTGACTGACTGACTGACTGACTGTGAGAGAGAGTGACTGACTGTGAGAGAGAGAGAGAGAGAGTGACTGACTGACTGTGAGAGAGAGAGACTGACTGACTGGGCTTCAAGATTCCTGCCAATACCAGGGAATCAGACACTGTATCAGTATTGAAATCCGGCCTGATATTCGCATTGGTCAACATATCCGGTTAAATGAGACACAAAAACTCTCCTTTGAAACCCATAATAATGACAATAACAAAATTCATGCACACTTGTGTGGAATCTGAACAAAGTATTGCATCGTCATCTTATGTGCACATTATGGGAGTGACATGAAGTATCAATGTCCACCAGCTCAAACAGAAATCACTATTATTATATTTTATTATATTATAATCTATTATATTATAATATAGGAATCTATTATATTATAATATTATATTATAATATATTAGATTACATTACATTATACTAGATTATATTAGATGATATTAGATTATATATCACTATTTCCATGTGAATCACTGAGTACCCTAGTGAGGCTGTTTATTAGAGAAAGGCTATATCCTCAATGGGCCTTGAGCTATTTGCCTGTTTCATTTTATGTGTTTTCATCCTCTAAGTCAGGGCTACTCAACTTTACATAGCTCAAGGGCCACACAGCAAGATACAGCTGTGTCAAAGGGCCGCAACGCAAATTTTTTGGTCATATAAAACTATTTTGTAGTGTTATTTCAAGCCACATGGATATCAAATGATTAAATGACAATAAGTAGGCTTTATTCATTAAATGTAAAAGTGTTAGATTGCTGTTGCAATAAATCACAAGAATGTTTAATAAAATAAATATAGGCATACTAAATTAAAATCAGGTCTGAGTATATCAAATTATTCCCAGATGGATATGTAATTCCAAGTCAATGTGATAGCTATCATGGTGACGTGAACGTTTGCCCGTTTTGGTTCTGCTATTGTTCTCTGGCAAAGAAGGCACACTGGTTTGTTATTTATCTCAACAACAGCGAATTCTTCCTCCCATGTTTTTTGAAATACCCTGTGTTCATCAGAAATGTTACGTTTTGCCGGTTTTGCCATGACTTGAGAGTAGGCTAGGCTAGACTTCCTGCACAGTTCGGGCGTCAACACCAGGTTGAGCGCGACCCCTTCACGTGGTCAGCGTCAGTGCCAGGAGAATTACATTACATTCATTACTTAAACACTGTCGAGTTTTTAAAATTACAGCATTCAGGAAAGAATAGAGTGGAGTTCAGCCCGCTACAGCCGTAGCTAACCACACCGCCAATGATCATACTAGCACAGCCATGGAAGTGAATATAGACTGCCTGCATAAAGTCCTGTACTAAGCTGTCAACCAACCTGGCAGTCTCATCTGTAAACCGACATCATTCCATGCCACAGACTTTTTAGTCAGATCGTGGTATGATTTAAGCGTCATGTTGTATAACTCGGGATGCTCCGACCCACATAAAACAAGTTTCTCCACCATTGTTTGTTTTTTTATTTTGCGGTTATGATATCAAACTGTGCTGTGATTGGTTTCGCGTCGCAGAGATCAGCGTCGCGAATGTCAAAGTTGATTATAGTTGAACTTTGAGCGCAGCGCCAGGGACTCTGCCAGCGTCTGTGGCCAGGTGCACAACGCTGAGGGCGGCAGCGACGCTTGCCAAATAGGAAATCAATGGCAGTGCCAGCGCCGAGCGTTTTTGTCGCTGATCATGTGTTGTTTTATCTTCTTTGTTGATCCCATGATTGCTAAATAAGCACAGTATGCACGATCGCCATCTTGTGGTCATTAAGAATTTAGTTTAGAAATGGTTTATGTTCATTGAAATGAGAATATTATATTTTTATTGGCAGTTGCTATGACAATAAAAATTCAACCAAGGGCCGCAATAATATTAACCTCGGGCCGCATGCGGCCCGCGGGCCGCGTGTTGAGTAGCACGGCTCTAAGTAAAACATCCAATTCAAGGGTAGTTGTGTGTGTGTGTGAGAGAGGGTTAACGGGTTCATGAAATGAAAGTTGAGAGTTTTTCTCACCTAGAAACACACACACACACACATGCATACACACACACACACACACATGCACCATCTGGAACACACACACACACTCATCTTTTTTCTCTCTCCCACAAATATATTTTGGCATTTCCTGTGAAAACTAAAAATATAAATAGTTCTCACGTGTGTAATTTTAGCCACTAAAATACTGCAGGCATTTACACTGCAATGGAGATACACATGCTGATACACACACATGCATACACAGACACCATCTGGAACACACACACACACACACACACACACATTGCGGCCAACACAGCCTTGAATTGGAGCTGTTGGTTCAGATGGGGGGCACATAAATGCACGGTAAATATACAGTAAGTGTTTATGTGATTAAAGGCTTAGTGACAACAGAGGCTGGCCTGAGGGCAGCTGGATGCTATGAAAGGAATGACTCTGAGTTGAGAAAACATCCAAATAAAATATATTTCAAAAAATAAATAATCTGAAGTGGTTATGAGATATTTCCTCTTTCTTTGTGCACCCCGTTTTACAAATTACTTCTCACTGGAGAACCGCTATATTTCAAATCCAGCATTTTAATTCGCTTTTTTTTCTCATCTCCCTCTTGGAAGCACTTGTTTCACCAGAGGATTCAGGGTGCGGGAGTCAGAATCGGGGAGGGTTCAGATATTTTTGGACTAAAGCTGCCGATAGCCAATATTCAACATGAAATTTACATCCCTGTCAGGGTGGAAAAGCCTCTGAAACAGCATTCAGACCATCATGGGGCAATAAAACTATTGAAAGCCAGACTTATGAAATGGGGTTAAACTGATATATTGGCTTGGACTAGCTGACCAAGGTTCAGGGTCTTGTTCATGGGCTTTTTGCAGCAATTGTACCCATGACCTTCCGATGAACATGGCTACTGCAGGCATGACAAGCGCCGTGATACAGACATCGCTTCACGCTGAACCCAGAACCGTCAAAATCCCTTTTGGCTGTTCTGATCAGTCGATGGAAATATGCAAGCCCCCCGCCTCTGTCCTCTTCCTCTCTTTGCCTCGAATCCCCTCTCTTTGTCGCTCCTCCATCCTATGAGCTATCCATCATTCGCCATCAGCGCATTGCAGCCTAATGCACGTTTGTGGGAGTACCAGACACGGTCACTCCATCACTGCCTGTCATCTAATCGGCCCATTTCATCGGCTTTCCGATCGATCGACACGGAGAGGTGGCGGGGAAGGGGGGGGGGGGGGGGGGGGGTTGACACCAAATCATGCTGATGTTTTTATTTTTACCTGCTGATGTCAGCCATTTTTGTTAATTTTTTGTTTTTGAGATATAAAGAGGTAGCAGTTTTACAGCGGATACTAAAATTCCCCTTCATATTTTCCATCTTGAATTGCCTCAAGGCGCGAATTGAAAACCCATTAAATCAAACTTTTTCACTGTCACCTGGAGAAGGTAACCCGCAAAATCAAGGTAATTGAATGGGTTTTCATTACAGGCCACAGGGCAAACTCGAAAACCCGAAGGAGTGTGTAGACTTCTGATACGCATTGTGTTTTCAATCTCACCTCTCCTCCTGTTTCCATCTACCCACCTTTTAAATCCTTTTCTTCCCTGCTGTCTCTCCCTCTCTTCTTCTTCCTTCCCTTTCTCCTCCTTTCATACCTCGATTACTGTGATGTCCAGTAATTGATTTCTAATAGGGAGTTTGAATGAAGTCTGTGCCTGAAGGCAACACACTCATTGATGTGAGTATGTGGCTGTGTGTGTGTGTGTGTGCAGTTTGGAGAGAGGGTCTTGTGCTAGGTGAGGTGGCCACTTTGTCTAATTCCTGTGCTATGTATGTGCATGTGTGCATTTATCACAGGCAAACATTTATTGTAGAGGAAAAAGGAGAGCCAGGTGTGTGAGAAAGGGTGGAGTTGTGGGGTTTGAAAGCAGGACTTGAACTCATAGTGCACGGTTTAATTTAAAAATAAAAACAGCTCACCTCGTTTCACCTCCAGTGGCAGCCATATTGTTATGGTTAATTCATTGAGTGCTATTAGAAAGATCACCCTGCTCTCTAGGAACTCAATAATTAACTACCACTTGGATAAGGATCAGCTATGTGTGTGTGTGTGTTCTTGTTCTTGTGTCATATTGAAGAAGAAGAAGAAGAAGAAGAAGAAGCATTTTTATTTGTATAGCATCTTTTGAAACAAAGTTACAAAGTGCTCTACTTAGGATAAAACAGCAGCAAAAATAGCAGAAGGAAAAAGCAACAACAAAAAAGTGACCATAATGGACTAAAATTAGTTTTTAGTTGTGTCTTTTAAAGGAGATAGAGAACAGTCAGAAGAGAATTGTCTTCAGGTCTAAGACTACACCTTTTTGTACATAGGGAGATAAAAGCTCCATGATATAGGCTGGGGCTAAGCCATTTATTTCTTTAAAAGTAATAAATTCAATCTTAAATTCGATACTAAAAATCAACTGGAAGCCAATGTGAGTTGGCTACAATGGGAGTTATGATCTTTTAGTTCTGCTTCCTAGCTGCCTAGCTTGCATCTTATATTTTCCATTTTCTTGATAGGGAGATTTAAAAACATTCATATTACCAACCACTGGACAGGGGTGTAAAAAGTAGAAGTAGAAAGTAGAAGTACTGACCATGTTTTTCCTCCACCCATCCCATATACCAGGTGATTCTAATTAGCACAACTCTTCATCTTGGTAAGAGCCAGGTTGGAGCAAATACGTGGTTAGGATTTCTACTTTCTGAAGCTTTACTTTCTACTTTTTACCACCCCTGCCACTGGAGCATTTACAGCAGCTGCAAAGATCTCTGGGGTTACGGTGGCTATTGGTAATGAGATTGAAGAAATATCTTTCTCTAGTAACCTTAACAGCAGTGATAAATTCTAACATAATTTCCATCATGTGTATATAAAAAAAGAGTTTGCAACTCATCCATAGCCGTTTAGCTTTATTACTCTCTTTTAATAGCACGTGTGCTCATCTAACAAAGGCTAAACGCTATTAAAAGATTTTTTTCTTTTCGTTATAATGGGAGAAACTTTAATGTCGCCAAACAGATGGAATTAACATCCTCTGTTAGATTCTCGGAGCGGCATTCTGTGATGTAGAGTCGGCACCCAGTTGATTAAAAACAATTTTGAATTTCCTCGCAGTGGAAGAGTTAGTCATGCACATGCAATTTGATTCAATCTTAGTAGGAGAACAACAAGACATGTTCGATGATGAGAAACAAACAGATCCTTAGTTTCGAGACTGTTTAATGTAGTAGGTCAAAGGTATAATGGCAAGTACAAGATTCACCGCTGGGATCTTTATTAATTTATTAGACATCAAATGTATTATGAGCATTTATATTGTCTATGAGCTGTAAATGTGTTGTTCCAGGTATGCCATACCAATGACCTATTCATGAACTCACCATTTTAAAGTGTGATCAACTACATCACTGTAAGCGAGGCATGGTACATTGTAATACACATCTACTTTTATTATGGGTTGTAAAATAACTGCAGCATGACATAATATACTATACTGTATTGTAACGGACAAGATTTTGGATCAGGTTTCAAAAGCTCCGTATTATATTAGCTCAACTGACAGATGAAAAAAAAAAAACTCTCAAAATAAAAATACAAGCATATAACATTTGATTTAATAGCGAGGCTTTGCAGTTCAGTAACAAATCTCCAAGCAGCCATGGCTACTACGAATATGGCGGTCCATTGGAGAATTAGTCACGCAAATAATGTCTAAATATAAAGTGACCGGGCTAGAATTCATTTAGTAACGTCCTAAGTAAAGGTCAACTGGATCCTTTAGCCCCAGCCTGTACTCCAAACCACTCTGACCGCAACTATTAGCCACGCAATATTAGGTATTGTGGAAATAGCCTTATAACTTGCTCTCACGAGATTCGTGATGCAATTAATGCTTATGATGACTTATAATGTGTTAATAGGCCTCCTATAGTGCCTCAGGATGACTGTGAAATAGCACTTTATTTTCTCCTCTCTGTCTTTAGCCCTAATAGATTCTACACACACACTCGCAGATATGGTGGCATCCATTTCACTCCAGTCTAGTTGTGAGCTGGCGTTAAATCCTCCGATTCTACACACACAAATGAATGTATTATTCGGTGAGGATTAGTGTTAAATGGACCTTTTCTCTCTCTCTCTCTCTCTCTCTCTCTCTGAAGACTTGATAGAATGAGAGAAAATAAACTACCATCTACACAATACTTACCATGATACCATGTCTTTCTTTGTGCGTGGCCACTCATCTGTTTTCTTGCATAGGCTATATCTGTATTTTTATGTGTATAAGTATCCGTATATTGTTGTGTCTGTACATTAGTGTGTGTGTGTCTCTGCACAATGTTGTGCATATTCGCTCAAGTGTTAGACATGTTAAAACTGGAATAAGAGTGAGAAGATTATGTGGTGGTATTTGTGGCAGGCAACGCAGATGATGCTCTTTATTACTATTATAAGTTTGGATTATTCACTGATAATTATTGCAATTTTATTTAGTTGACAAGTGTTGACTGAAAAGTGTTGAATTAACTCTGAAGGGTGTGGAGTTATATGACACAGTGTTGATATTTTACACTAAATTAAGATTTTTTTTTTCTTGTGCAACTTAGGTGTGGATAGTGTAGTTTTTAGCAGGATCCGGCAGGGCACGAGCTCACTATAAACTAGGCCATCAGTTTAGGAGAAAAATGGGGAGGTGCTGAGGTGGGCAAATGCCTCGTGGTTGACATACCCAAACAAATTCCTAATTGCTCCGTGTGTCATAAGGCCATCAGGTGCTCTAAATTCCCCCCAAATCCTAATAAATCCAGATTCTGCTTAGTCCCATGGTGCATTTGTGGCGATGAAACATACACCTAATTGCTTCTCAGTTTATTTGAATGTGATCTCAGCTCTCTGGTTTATGAAAGTAAATTACACGGATGC